>OZ023245.1:6855169-7455169 GCA_964006365.1 Trididemnum miniatum
ACAGCATTATTGCCCAAGAAAATTCTTTCCACGCGTAAAGACCGCTTCGAATCATTTTGAAAGTGTTGCTGCAATATTGCTGGACTATTTTGGTTCTATTTTCTGGTTCTAATTTCCAGCAATATTGCAGCAAGTAGAGTACGTATAAGCTATTATAAAGCATACAATGCAGTGGATTACTGAGCAAATTTACGTCCTAATTAATGAGGTTGATTCCTGGGAAAGTACTGTATATGGAACGTACTTTCCTGGGATTATAAAGACCGGGTCAAGAAAAGCGATACGTGGAAGGAGGTCGCCAGGGGTGCCGGAACGTCGTTAAGGGGGGGAGCAGCTTTTTCAAAGGGCACTTTCAATACCCACGCAAAGGCGTAGCGAGAAATTTAAAATCGGGGGCCACAATTTCCATACTTTTTTCAAGCGTATTTTTTTTTTGGCAGAACCAATTTAATGCTGATTGAGAAACAGGAAAGACTCTAGGGGGTTCCATGGGCATGCTCCCCCAGAAATTTTTTCAAAATTTACTTACTGTAATGGCTATTTTAGTGCTTTTTGAATAAATTTTAGGCAAATTCTGTATAAACTTTTTTACCCTAATTCTGAGTGCTTGAAGAAGTATGACACATTTTGTTCGCACATTTTCGATTATGCGTACTTAAGGCGGAAGGTTTATTGTTAGCGAAGAGGTTCAAAATTGTGGAAAAATTGTATACAGCAAAAACATTTTTGAAAGTGGCTGGTGGAATGATGCGTACCCCTTATCCTACCCACCTGGCCATAAGCTACAGAAACCATCAAAAGAGTCTGGCATATTCAGCCACTTGGCACTATTAATTTTGATCGTTTTTACTAAAAGGCAGAGTTAAAAGGGGGGCCATGGCACAATGAACCCCCTCCTAGATACGCTCCTGCAAACCGATTAAGACGTGCATTGTGTCGTACCTTTTTTTTGATGTACGATTAACGGACGAATTATATCAGACGAGAATGTGGATTCTTTAATTTCGCCGTTCTTAAACTTTTACTCTTATTACTGTACAGTTACACCATGGTAACACCGTCACAGTTATTGCTCGCCTTCTGGAAACAGCGGGTGAGAAGCGAAGAAAAAGCACGAAAAGTTACGTTTCCGTGCTACTACCTACTAATACTGAATTTGTCGTACATCGAAAAACTAAAAACGTCACCACCAGGCCTACTGACATTATTTTTTTCACAACTCAAAGTTCAAGTCACCAAAAAAATGACGCGAGTCCAAGTCGTCCAAGGTAAACACTGTGCCGTCGCCAGAGCAAACAAAGTGGTGGGGCACAAGCTGAAAGTGAGGGGGCACTAATATAGACCGCAGTGCCGCCGAAATCACGTCAGTAATTGATTTCGCATCACCCGAATTGGTGCTCGATAAAACCAAAAGACGCTCCACTACTTCCACAGAATGCTCATTCAAAGGACGAATAACTGTGGAAATGTTTTCTACACCAGTTGGGTCCTTTTTGGCATCAACTTTGATTGTATATCAACAGTTTCCAATTTCTTGTTTGATGCACTCGATTACAACTTCGCTCATAGCAGCAATAAGTTCATTTTGCATATCGGGACTGGTGTACGTTGCATTTCGTGGTATAGTTTTCATGATTTCCCGTAAACGCTGGTCTTTTTCCACAGTGGAATTAAACAGACTTAAAAAGAGTCCAGTTCCCCCTTCGTATTCGCTATCAAATGCGTCAATTTTTCCTCTGAATGTTAATTGATGAGTAATTAAGTATAGCCAAAAAAGCAACTACTGTCAATTAAAGCAGAAAAATAGCAGCAATTTTTTCAATTGCTTCGGTGTTGACTAATGATATAATTTTGCCCATTTCAGACCGTCAGATTTTTTCTTTCCAGGTACTGTAGCATGCTAATTGTTTTTTGGAGGCAGCATGCTTGGAAAATCCTCTGTTCATTTCAGCAGCATGCTTTCAATTGTGATAGTCATATTGGTTGTAAAAGTTGATTCACAACGCATTCCACGAAAGTCTCCTCCAGCTTTACCTTCAAAATTGCGGCAAGGACAGCAAAACGCTGCATCAGGGCTGGCGCCAAGGGGGGCTTGGCCCCCCCCAATCGGCATGCTGGGCCCCCCCAATTAACATGTTTACTCTTTTGAAGACAGCGACTTTTGTGTTTAATTTCAAACTTTGGCCCCCCTGATAAACGCTTGGCACCCCTAAGTCGACTGGTCTGGTGCCAGCTCTGCGCTGCATCAAACTTGGCAGAACATTCCAGTCAATCCCACCTCTGATACCACGTAGCATTGAAGCATCTTTTTTTGGCCCCAAACATGCTCTCATGATAAGCACGCAGTGTAACTTGCTTCAGGTCGTCAACTCCCAAATCATTAGCATCAGCAGACTTTCGTTTGCTCGTGGGCCTTCTTGCAGCAGATCTTGCAGGTGCACTGCAGCTAGCAGATGAGCTTGCAAGCTATCAAAACTTTCACTCGAATTAGCCCCTTTGCAACCAATCTTCCAAACTCATTTTGAGCGTTTTACGTCCTCACCGAATAAGCGAAATTAAAACATCTGCTCTAACACTGTTGATAAGACGTTTTTTTACGTTACAATCATTGTCTGAGAGCAGTTGATTACGCCACAATTGTGCAACGAATGGACAGCGTCAAACAAGAATTATGTTGAATGGAACGTTATTTTGCATCAAAAATCTAAATTTCAATCACTGTTGTTATTGTTGTCTTGTCGTTACGCGGTGCTCCTAACAAAGCAAAGAGTTTTAGAGTAACTTAAAATAGGGGGGCACAAGTAGTCGTTAGAGGGGCTCGGCCCCCTGGCCCCATGTAGCGACGGCACTGGGTAAACATTAAGAGTCCTCAAAAACTGGAATTGAGTCCTACTAAAGCTGGAATACTGCAGAAAATGGAAGCGAAACTGAAACTACTGATATGTGACACCTTTGCTATATAGAGCAGACATTTTACTTCGTTACTATCCCAATGAAATGCTAAGGACAGTACTGCCCCTCTTTCCCCCTAGTCAAAAAAGCAGGGGGCAGCTGCCCCCCTTTCCCCCCGTTCCGGCACCCCTGGAGGTCGCCCAAATTCTGCAAACAGAGCAGAAATTACTTCTCTGATATTAGTATTGGTCTTTGCGATGATGGGCCTCACAAGTCTGAGAATATCTTCTAAGTTACTGGCACTCATTCGTGTAAAGATTCAAAATTGTTGGGAATCTTCCACAATCATTTGTTGCATTAAGTTATTGTAGGCACCCATAGCATTCCTTCGAGCAAGCCACGGCCGAACCCACCATCGATATCTTTTTCTTTTTTCTTGTAATGGTTCAAAATCACAATCGCTGCCGCTGCCTGCCGCTTTCGTATTTCAGCCATTGCTAAAGACGATACTAGCGGTACCGCGCGCAGGTGACAGATCCTACGTGACGGGCTCGATTCACGGCTGGAGCCGATCGCATTTGACATATGTAACGGGTGACTGCCGACTCGAAGAGCGCAAGCTCACTTCGCAGTCTCCCTCAATTACTGTTGAATTTTCACTTCAATATAATTTGAAAATAACCTCAGTTCAATTCAATACTAGTACAGTCGTAGGCTGCGCAAACAACCTCTTCGCAATATTGCTAAGCGCGTCTCGTGTAAAGAGTTCGGCAAAAACTTGTGCAAGATTACCCCCAACATTGTTGATGCAAGAATCTTGTCAAGAAAAGTGCTTGCTCGTGTATAGTGGCCAGCAATATCTTGACAAGAAAATTGAGCAAGAAACTGGTTCGTGGAAGGCCGGCCTAAGAGAGAAGTGGAGTTGAAATTTATTAAAAACGCAGCGGTCTTCTGTTGATTCTAGAAGCATGGATTTGAGCGTGAATGAAAAAGTAGGAATGATGCCTCTGAAAATGCTAGCTACAGGAAGCTTTCAAAATAGCGTTAATGACGTATTGAATGTGTCACACCCCCTGCAGTGAGCAAATGTTTAGGCGCGTTTGTTGAACCATTACGCAAAAAGGCTTCTTCGTTTAAACGCATGAAAACATTGTTGCAATTTAATTTGTGCCTTTAGTAGTGTTGCAGCCGGGATCACTTGCTTCGAGACCAAGACCGATATTAAGAACGCAAAATTTTCTCGAGACCAAAAGCGGTCGTCTTTCGAGACCTTTGGTTCGAGACCGAGACCAGAAATAATCGAGATCAAGACCGAGACAGACAATTATTCGTCCTCTAAAAATAAATCTATATCACCAAGTTTAATCAATTTATTTTTTATTGTTCCAAAAAAATGCATTTCAAGTAAACGAGGATTTCTAACATTTCCGAAGATAGCCTTGCTCTCTGTAGTCGCATTATCAACCCGCTTGTACTAAAATTTCTTTCTACCGGAGCCGAAGAAGCTGGTATTCGTAGTGTGTACTTGGATAGTTTGAAAAGAGCAGGAAGTTCATTCAGGGCCGGCGCCAAGGGGGGACTGCCCCCCCAATCGACATGCTTGCCCCCCCCAATCAAAAAGCTTACTCTTTTGAAGACAGCGGCTTCTGTACTTAATTTCAAACTTTGGCCCCCTAAGTCGATTGCTCTGCCACCGGCTCTGAATTCACCGCTTCTCTGTTTCCAAAATTCAAAAACATTTGTAAGCACGGTTAACGTTGCCACTTCATTCAAACATTTCATGAGCTGTGCCCTTAGGGTTGGTTGCTTCTGACGTTTCTTGGTTTCCTAGTTGTCTTTTGCTGGCATACTTGGCAAAAATTCTTGGAACTCCAAAACTTTCGAACCGTCGCCTGTATTCTCAACTAATAAAACTGTAATACTTCAAGAAGAATTCGTTTTTTATAATTGACAAATTTCTGAAATCTGCAGTCTCCAAAAACTTAAAACAAATAATGCAATTGCTTATGCCTAAGGAAATAGCTGCCGTAGAGCTACTCGACCTCAACGACGCCTTCGTCAATTTCGTTTTTTACACGTCCTGTAAGCGGAATATTTGAAACTTGAGTTTCGTTAACTTCGCTCTATAGAGTAAGAACCTATATCATGCGAAACAAGCAACAAAAAAAGATTGTGAGTGATAGCTCTGCCGAATTTTTGTCTGCCTCCCCCCCCCGTCTCTTCATGCTGCATAAATTAGGATATAGCACGTCAACGTATAACCTTTAATCAAAATCCAAACGATATCAAAGGTGTGAGTAGAAAATCGCCGTCAAAGTGAAACAAAACTGGAGCAGTATTAAATAGGTGTGACAATTTTAAAGATTAAAGTGGAGCAATATTAAAGAGCAGATTTCACAAAAAGAATTGTTTGCTTGATTTTGGCAAAAGAATTTCCACACCAATTTGATTAGTTGATATTGCTCCTTCGACGACGATTTTCCATTAAACCTTTGATATCGCTTAGATTTTAATTAAAGGTATTGATTCGTTGACGTGCAATATCTTAATTCATGCAGCGCAAAGAGACAGAGACGGATAGAATTTCGCTTGTTGATCCTGCTTCAAGACTTGCGAGATTGTTTTATTAGCATGCTGCTGTGGCCTGTAAGGGTGCAGTAAAATTGAGCACTTTGCAGGCACTGCAAAAGCAATAATTGCATTGTGTAACAAAGACCTAAAAATATTCGGTCTCGAGACCAACTTTGAAAGTACGAGACCGATACCGCACCATGTCGAGACCAAGACCATAAGCCTAAGTTCGAGACCAAGACCAAGACCGCAAAAAATCGGTCCCAAGACCGAGACCGATCTCGAGACCTACATCACTGGCCTTTAGTCGTTTTGTGTTGTACAAGGCAGGCTATCCATCCGACTGGCTGCTCATTTCAATTATTGGACACCTTGTAAGTTCATCAGTAAATTGTTAATCATCGCGTTGTTTTTTTGCAGTTCTGGAAGCATGTTTTCTACAGCGTTCCCAATTTTATGTTCAACTTTCAGCTACCTTGACTTTGCTGATCTTTTTCACCTTCTCAACCTCAGCCCATTGTCGAGAAGCCATCGTAAAACGATTTTAGTTAGTGAATGAATAACCAAGCGCCTTAAATCACTCTTGTCACAGCTAGAAGAAAGTTTCATTGGAACGTCATAATGTACATTGTAAATTAATCTTTCATGATCATCACGCCGAACCACGAATGGCCCCGAACGAAGCATGGAATAGCTCTTCCGAATTTTCTTGTTCGTGTTCGGGAGCGTTCGTGCGAACGAAAGAACGTTCTTGCGATCATTCGCACGAAACGCTCCCGAACGCGAAATATCGGCATTCGCAAGAACAGCACGGAATGCCGCCCCAGCAAAGTCAAAGTTGCTGAAAGTTAAACATAAAATCGGGAACGCTGTAGAAAACATGCATCAGGAGCTGCAAAAAACAAGGCGATGATTAACAGATTACTGAGAAACTTATTAGGTGTCCAATAATTTGAATGAGCAGGTAGTCGGATGGATAGCATGCCTTGCACAACTCAAGACCATCTACAACAGTAATCTGTGAGCAGTGAACTGCTCGCGGTGCGATAACAGCACAGCGCTCGAGCTAATTAAATGCGCTGAAAGAGAAATATGTGACAGAAAGGTGAAAGACTAAAACGAGTACTCGAGTTGAGGGGGAGTGCAATCCCCCGGAAAACAACACCGTCCCCCATAAACCATTTCAGCGTAAATCCTTCCCCTATAAATAATGACCGTCCCTCTTTTGCGTCAGCGTGAAAAGCTTGCACCATCCCCCAGTAAGTGCTTTTACAACTCGAGCTCCGACTAAAACCTGGTTTCGTTTCCAAAGTCGGTGCTGTAACAATTAGGCTTATAGCACAGAACACACCTAAGTTGTCGCCAACCTAATTTTAAACTCTGACTAGTTGGGTCTAGCGGGAGCAATCAGATATAACACCTGCTACGAAGTTTTCAAGCAGAGATGGGCAAAACCGAGTACTCTTGTACTGCGGTACTTTTTTAGTACCGGTATCGTCGTTACTTTTTAAAAGTTGTACCGAAGTACCGGTAAAGCGGTCCTTTTTTAGTTTAAAACGGTACTTTGCTCGGTACTTACATTTTTTATGGAATGGAGATAATAATACTCACCTCCGTATCTAATACACTGAACTCATGGCTCTGTGAGCCATGTGCCGAGTATGAGTCCATGGTGAGCCTCTGCGTGGCGTGGTGCGTGCTTCATGCCAAATGCGTAGTGAGTAGTGACTGGTTCGTGAGCAAAGACGCAGAACATTACGGCGCCACCTTGTCGCTACTGATATGTGAACACGTCGTTGCGTTATCCTAAGTCCAACCGGTCCAATGGTCCAACTGACAGAATCAGAAATTATTTTAAAGAGGAAAAATATAGCCGCTGTAAATCTCAAACAGTTTTGAGATCTCAAACAGTTTTGAGATTTACAGCGGCTTTATTTTTCCTCCTTAAGCTATTTTCGTCCCATATTTATTGTATTCAGAAATTATTTGTTTGTTGCCAAGACAAAAACGGGCATGTAACGGCGGTAACGCACACACATAAAAAAAGAGCACAACATTGGAGAACTTTTTGCGACAGGGAGACTGCGAAAGACATCTTGGTCATGGAGTCAAGCAGCCACTCTAGATCGAGACAGATTCGTAGATATTAAAAACTGAACTAAAAAATAAATTAACTGTAAGCTTTATCACGGTGTGGCAATCTGAAAATAAATAACATATAGGAACTAACGACAGGATGTAGCAAGGTGTTGTTTGTATTTAGTTTTAAATGCTTTAAAGTAGGGATGTGCCGATTAATCGGAATCGGCATTGGTGAGTATCGGCAATTTTTTAAGAATCGGCATCAGAATCGGCATCGGTAAAAAATGGCCGATACCTCATCGATTCTTCAGAAAAAAATCTTTTGTGGATTTTGATTGTTTTTCTCGAAAATTATTTCATATTCCTTTTCCTTAGCCGTCTAATTTCATTTCCTCCAATCACTAGCAATTCTCATTACCCATTTCATTTGCTTTTTTACTGTGAGTCTGCACCACATTTGGTTCCTGCCTGAACCCTTGTGGGCCGGTTCGGACTAAGAATGGGCCGATTACTCGGTATCGGAATCGGCATCGGTAAGCATCGGCACTTTTTTGAGAATCTGCATCGGAATCGGAGTAAGTATTTTTTTGAGTATCGGCATCGGAATCGGCATCGGCGAAAAATTTGGAATCGGTACATCCCTACCTTAAAAAATAGTATCGTACCGAATACCGCGGAATACAACAATAGTACCTTACCGAATACCGGGGTACTTTTTCTAAGAAGTACCGTTACCGAATACCGGGGTACTTTTCCTAAAAAGTACCGTTACCGGTACCGACGGTACTATTAAAGTACCAAGTACCCAACTCTGCTTTTAAGCAGACCCGCTATCAAGCGAAAATGCTTCAGCAGTGTAAGAAAGCTGGGGTTAAAGTTGAAGTCAAAACCAAACAGTTTCACGTAGGCATATAACCAACAGATCCTGTCTCAGTGTATTGGCCTAAGTACGTTACTGCGCTTCTAGGTACCGGACTTTAACTTATCACTGTTTTGGGCAGGGATCGGAGACCACAAGGAAAAGTTTAGCTTTCTGGATCGCCTTCGTGGATTTCAGTTCGTTTGTAAACTTTTCTAATAGTTATAGCTTTGGTAGAGAGGAGATCTTTAATATCCGTATGGTAACAACAGCTAAAAATCGCAGAACGTTTAACATTATTTATTTACATCATTTACAAAATAACATACGGAAAACAAAATAAGCTTAACGTTTTCAGAAAAATCGACCGTCCTATATCAGAGCATGATCAGAAATGAAAAGTCAACGCAGGGCCAAACTAATAAGAGCGAAAAACAAAACAGCAAAGAGGAAAAATAAAGCCACTGTAAATCTCAAAACTGGACGTTTCGACCACATAGATTCAGCTGTCATCATCAGCAGTGTTAGCAAGGCAGTGCAAAACTGTAAGTTGAATCTATGTTGTCGAAACGTCCAGTTTTGAGATTTACAGCGGCTTTATTTTTCCTCCTTAAGGTATTTTTGCCCCATATTTATAGTATTCCAAAACAGCAGAGGTTACGACATATTCTAACGCTTTACAAAAGGAATGAAGTATGAACAAACATAAGCACAAGGGCCGACAAAATTTTAACTCGTGATTTAAATCAGGGTAGGTAATGGTTACTATTTTTGCAAAACAACTGCAATTCAGAAACGCATTTTTATTAAAAAAAATGAAAATAACATAAAACGAAATTGTTGAAAGAGTTAAAATACTTTTAGTAGAAAAAAAAAAACACCCATTAGCATGTAGTTGCTTTTTTAAATTAAACAAGCAAACAGCTGTATGCTAATGATTAGCATGTAGTCCTTATCACCTGCAAAACCATTCGAATCGTTCTTGCTGCGATTTTTACGAGGAAGTCAAATCGAACAAAGTCTTTTTGAAAAAAAGTGTTATCTACAGACAGTGGCGTAGAAAGTGGTCCGCCCGGGGGGCGGCATTTTTGGATAAGCTTTAGGTAATTTTTTTTTTAATTGTTGTAAACAACCATTACTTATTTGCTATATCGCTTATTTGCTAATAGTAAATCATCTTACTGTGTTGCCCCATGCCCTGGCGCAAAGTTGCCCAATGCCCAGGAGCAATAGACCCGCCATCCCGTTTACGCTTCAATGTATTCCTGTGAGTATAATAAAGATTTGATTTTAATGTTTATTATGTCACAATTGCGTACTGTTTTCTTCGTCTTTGCAATATTTAAATCGCTCACACTCAGCAAGCCTCTGCTTTTAGACATAAACTGCGGAAATATTTTTACATTGTCCATAGTGACTGCGTCACTGCATGCCCTTTTTCGATAAAAAAGTGTGCTAAAATGAGTGTTTTTTTGATGTGAAAACCTAAAAATTGGTTGGAGGCTGGGGGCTACGCCCCCACACCCCTTCTTGGCCTCCGGCGGCTGGGGATTTCACCCCAGACCTCCAGTTGTGCCCTCCTTTTGCCAAATCCTGGGTGCGCCTCTGATACTGTATACGTATTATTTTTGCGTATTATTCTTGTGTTGACGGTGCCGAAATGAAAGACACCAACTAACTAAGCCGGTTAATACACACTAGCATCCAAATCATTGCTGTAGTTTGCAAGTCAGCGCGCTTTTAATTGACGCATATTTTGTCATGGAGAATAGATGACCGCATTTGAAGCTGATTAATGTATAAAAAATTATTGCTCATTTGGGGGCGGCAATTTCTTAAACCGCCCCGGGCGGCAGATCTTCTAGCTATGCCACTGTCTACAGAGAAATATGATTGGGCGAATTCGCAAATTTATGCAGAACTTGTACGAGACGTCAATTTGTATACTTAGTAACTTTGTTTATCGTTTTATCTTTTTTGTATATCATTTTAGCTTGCAGAGGTTATCACTCTGCATACATCGCCTTTTCTTTAATCCCCTTGAGGCAATATGATAATTTTTTTTTCTATATGTAAGTTATTGTTAAATATTTTAAGAACAAAATTTGTTCGCAAAAATAATTTTTCACTTATCTGTTGAAGGATTTTGCTCGGAATCGTCCCGGTTTGTAATTGCAGAAATATGGTAAGCCTCTAAACCTTCATCCTAACCCAAACTGTAGCCAGAATGAAACACTACAGTTATACACAGTCTAGATGGAATTGACTGCGGCTTAAATTAAATGGAGCGCCGAACTATTTAGGCCTACCAGCACCAATTTTTTTGATAAAAATACGAAATATAGTCATTTTACTTAACATTGCGATTTAGTGAATTTTTCCCCAAATTTAGCGATTGTTTTGGCTCAATTTACTGATTTTTTAATTTTTAGAGTGGCCACTCTGGATTAGATCCGTCGATGCAAGGCCGCTATTGCTACGTGTGTCCGATATTTTAAGTTATTTATAGATATCTTGTTATGTAAAGAGCACCTCGTAGCGACAAGATGACGAATGATATATTGCACCCTATATTTTGGGCTAATTTAGAAAATTATTAAAATCGCACAAAATTTGAAATTGCATAAATTGGCTTGTTTGTGCTCCTTCACCTTCGGCTTGTGCTGGTTGTGGTTGGCTACAGTCCATTAATATATTGTTAAGAGTATTCGATATGACACGACGAAGTACCGAACCCAGTATTTTAACTACTAAACAGACGGTCCATCTACCCGGTCAAGCATCTGATAAACTGGAGATAAATTTTTCAATCAGTTTGTAAAAAACTATTATGTGATGATTTTGGTCGAAAAATGATTGAGTATCGCATTGAGGTCAGCTGTAGGTTGTTACTGTTAGATTGTTTCTGACGCGCATTTCGCTATGAATCAGACGCTACATTCATAGTTCGCAGCGGGCAGCCCGGCACAGACCAATTGTATAACTTTTGCAAGTGGTTACTGGTAGATTTCGCAAGGTTGACATTTTAACAAAAAACTGATTGCATTAAAAAAGGATAAAACTGGTAGACAATTTTAGTATTGGCGAGCAGCCAGGCTGACACCGACAAGATGCAAACTAAATTGACAAGTTTGTCAACTCTACAGCTCCTAAAAAATAAGGCGGTATAGCAGTAAGAGAAATTAGCAAGTTCAAAAACAAGGCAGAGAATCTATTTTGTAAATGGGAAGGACGTCAGTGGCATTGTCAGAAATTTTATCGGATTGGTTCATCAATGACGTCGAATCTCGTATAGGATGGTGTCCTATTACAGCTGAAATGTGACAAAGCATATTTTGATATTTAGCGACATATTCCAGTCGATATAAACAACTGAAGGTCTCGGCTTGGCATCCTACCGCAGCATCTACCCTTCGTCGCGAAGGATCGAGATGCTTGGTGGCTCCACCTCAAGCAGCTACCCCCGCGACCCCCCTAGGATAAGCGGTTGTAGAAAAGTTATAGTTTATACCGGCAGCTTAAATTTTTTAACGCGGTGGAAAACTCTGTTTGAAGGAAAGCGTTTGTATTCAGTAAAAACCTACATCAAAAAACAATCGATGAACACAACTACTACAGTTGCGAGAATTTGGTACCGGTTAGTTATAGATGCACTCTAGAAACAAAAGCTGACCTACAATATGCGACTCCTTGCTGGATGACGAAACAAAAAATAATAGAGTTTTTCTTACGCACGGCAGTGCTCAGCTTTAAATCCTACAATTTCGCGGTTTACTCTAGTCAAGGAGGTTCCCAACGGTAACTACAGTATTCCACAATGCACGGAGATTTTTTTTTTCTGTAAAACCCATTTTCAGCTCAGTCGACTCTGAGTTAAAATAGAGCTGTATTTAAGGTTGATCGATAGGACAACTTTCTTGTGAGCAAGATTTATAGTGTTATTGTTGTGTCATGAGTTATGTCTAAGCATGATGATACTTTTTATCGATTTAGTATTACAGGAATGTAACGGGCTGACATTGTGTTATGATTTTTCTTTTCACATAATGTAGTCCACGTCAAATGTCACACTGTGTTACACAACAACATTTGGTTACTAATCGTCGTCTGTTTTGTTTGTTACGATGATTTGCTACCAATACCGTCGGTAAGTCACCGCGAAAAAATTGGGATTCACTGGTAGACTAATAACATGCACAACTGAAAGCGTTAAAGTATAACAGATTTACGTCATCGTTCCTTATGATATTTTTTCAATCACACAGCTTTGTCGCACGTTATTTATTACTAGGAAGCAGAAAATATCATCACAATTTTTTACAAATATTCCTAAGAACTCATTTCTTACTTGTACCACTTTTGTGATCTGCCAAGCAATTTAAACTCTGAAAAAATTCAAGAGCCTTTTCCATTTTATTGAAGCCCTCAATGCAGCTTTGAACTGCAGGAGAAGCCTCTGTTTTTTAGCTTGCATCGTTTGCATACTTAACTAAATTGTTATATTTTTTAAGCCCCGTGCCGTCTAGACCAGTGTTTCTCAACCTTCTCAACCTTTTTTCTCTCGTGGCCCATTTTTTGTTGCACAAAAGTTCTGTGGCCCATTAACTTTTTATCCTTCCTAAACGAGTGTTCATCTCCACGAGCGGATCCAGAAAGTTTTGATGGGGGGGATGTAATTTTGAATTAGGTTGAATGTTAGCTAAATACAAAGACGTTCAGACGTTTGGTCCCGGAAACGGGCGTAAATAAGCCTTTTTAAAATGTTTCATATCAGGGGCGTATTTAGAAAATTTTTCAAGGAAGGGGTATCAAATTTCGTCACTTTTTCAAGCATAGTTTTTTTTCCAGCAGAGTTGACTTCAAGCAACTTAAGCAACAAAAACGACTCTAGGGGGGTCCGGGGGCATGCTCCCCTGAAAATTTTTGAAAATTTGCATACTATAATGGCCATTTTAGTGCTTCTTGAGCAATTTTTAGGCAAATTTTGTTTGTATTTTTGGCCCCTGATTTTGAGTACTTTACCAAATATGATGCATTTTCGCCCAGTTTCGATTATGCTTGCTTAAGGCGACTCAGGCACATTTTTGTGAAGAGGTTCGAAATTATGGCAAATTTTTATTTATCCATAGCATTGTGGAAAATGGCTGGTGGGAGGGAATGCATCCCCAACATCCCCCTGGATCCGCCCCCTGTTTATCCCTTCAACTTGCAAATTCCACCTTAGGGAGCCAAGTGACTTGCTTTGAGAACCACACTGTAGTGGTAGCCGCTTAAAATCTAAGTCCATACATGACGTGATAGAAGGCATTGATTGCCTTACGCTACCAACACAACGAGAAATAAGTTCTATTGCGACAATCGTCTAGATTAGTTTCACAATCTTTCCACGAAACCACACACCGTTAATTGAATAATTGGAATGAAAATTATCTCTCTGTAGCAAAAAAAGCAGCAGCGTCATTCATTGTTGCTACCGTCAAAACTACTAAACAAACATATAAGTGTAAACTTAACCATAGTGACACAAATGAAACAGAATTTTTCAATAAATCTAACAATTTTTTAAAAAGTGCTGTGGCCCACCCCAAAATGTTTCCATGGCCCACTGGTGGAGAACCACTGGTCTAGACATTCACCTACAAGCTCAACATTCCATTTGTTAAATTTCAACCGAAGAAATGTTTTTCCTTGCTTAAATATCATTCGCATAAGGAATTTTTCTGATCTATAAAATCAAGCTTTCACCAACAAAATCAACAGTGATTATGACATGATAGTTTAATAAATAGGCACGAAAAAAGTGTGTGGACTTTTTGCCCGGCAAAATGGACATGGACTCGTATGTAGATTGTAAATACCGGTACTTTTTGCCCGGCAAAATGGACATGGACTCGTATGTAGATTGTAAATACCGGTACGTAGTGTACAGTGTACAGTAGGATGGCCCTTAAAAAACTTTTTTTTTGAATTTTCCATGGGCCAACTCTTTAAAGGGGTCCCTTTGGATAAAAAATAACCCATGAACAATATTTTTCAAAAACTTTAATATTTTGGGGTTGCTCAAGCCTCTTACACTTTACGAGAAAGGCTAAATGACGTCAATAGCATTTTCTCCCTAATGTAAATGTTAGAACACCATCTTGGTACCAAACGACGTGGAGTGTGTGATTTTCTGTCAATGTTTGATAGGTGCCGTTAGCTCAGTGGTTGAAGAAAGTCAAAAAAAATGTTATTTTTTGCGAAATCAGACTAAAAATTTGTAAAAAATGAGTTAAAAATGGTAGGATGTGTTAGCTCGTTATCAAATTTTGGATAATTGTAGTCACCAAGCACATAAAATAACATGATATGAAATAGTTATATTTTGGTTGTCACACCAGCATACACTTACTCCAAAAATCAATGGCAGAAATGTATAAACTGCAACAACAATAGTAATTGTCTTCTTCACAATATTCAAAATTGCAATTTTGAGCAATTATTGCTTTGAAGTTTTTTCCTGCTGTCAGGATTTTTTTTTTTGGTGTTCCTGAACGACTCTTAAGTAAAAACTGCAAGCTGTTGTTTATCCTTTGTCATTAGCCCACAGTGCTCCTGATTAAGAGCCACACCTCTTTCAGCATGGTTGTTAAATTACTGTCAATTCTGGCACAATTGATGAAGCTCGGAGGAAATCGTTATCGTCGTTCCAAGTATCAGGATGTTTTTGTAGAAAACCAAACGGAAGTTTTAGTTTTTGGAATGGAACTTTGGAAGTTGAGATCACAAAATTGTTCAGGTTGAAACTAGTTGTCATTTGCTGGTTGATTGACACTCGCTTCGGGGTTCTTTATCACCTATTCTTTTCAATGACTGAATCATCTGGCGCTTCATAGAGCATGGGAGATTACCGTCAAAAAAAAACATGAGTTCCTGCAACAAATACCACGTGGCTGATCGATTGATGGATGTCTTCATTTTTATCCTTCTGTCACGTGAGAGCGACGGAGGCGCTATGCATAGGACGAATCCAGACTCGCTTAGGAGTTGCCCTTGTTACCAAGGTTTCCGCTTGAATTTTGCGTCTGACTTCTTCAATTTGTTGCTTGTTAAGTTCCATCAAGCAAAGATAATTGTCGTGAAGCATCTTATCCAAGGACGCAACAACGAGGCTTGGGTGGGAGTTGAACCATCAACCTTGCGATCGTCGCCGTCGTAAAAACGACGCTCCGAACTACTCGGCCACGCTTCCGACATATGTGCTGCCATTGCAACAACTAACATGCCAGCACATATATGTGGTATTTGTCGCAGGAACTCGTGGGTTTGCCTTTTTTTGACGGTATCTCCCATGCTCTATGAAGCGCCAGATGATTCAGTCATTGAAAAGAATAGGTGATAAAGAACCCCGAAGCGAGTGTCAATCAACCAGCAAATGACAACTAGTTTCAACCTGAACAATTTTGTGATCTCAACTTCCAAAGTTCCATTCCAAAAACTAAAACTTCCTTATGGTTTTCTACAAAAACATCCTGATACTTGGAACGACGATAACGATTTCCTCCGAGCTTCATCAATTGTGCCAGAATTGACAGTAATTTAACAACCATGCTGAAAGAGGTGTGGCTCTTAATCAGGAGCACTGTGGGCTAATGACAAAGGATAAACAACAGCTGCAGTTTTTACTTAAGAGTTGTTCAGGAACACCAAAAAAAAAATCCCGACAACAGGAAAAAACTTCAAAGCAATAATTGCTCAAAATTGGAACCTTGGATATTGTGAAGAAGACAATTACTATTGTTGTTGCTGTTTATAGTAGTAGTAGTAGTAGTAGTAGGATTTTTTTTTTTTATTTATTTATTTTTTTTACTGTGGAGTAAGTTTACTTTGGAGTAAGTGTTATAGATTTCTGCCATTGATTTTTGGAGTAAGTGTGTGCTGGTGTGACAACCAAAATATAACTATTTCATATCATGTTATTTTATGTGCTTGGTGACTACAATTATCCAAAATTTGATGACGAGCTAACATATGCTACCATTTTTAACTCATTTTTTACAATTTTTTTGTCTGATTTCGCAAAATATAACATTTTTTTTTACTTTTTTCAACCACTAAAGCCCAAGTCACACGAGGCTAATTTATTAGCCGCTAATGCATTAGCTGCTTGTAAATTAGCTGACTCGCCCTGTATGACCACTTACTCGCCACTAGCAGGGAGCCCTCGCTAACTAATTTACACGCCGCTAATACGCTTGCTTACTCGCTACTCGCTTGCTAATTTATGCTTCGTACGCGTGATAAAACAATGATTGTCTATGACTTCACAATGTGTTTGCGGTTTACAACTACTGGAGATAAATGCTATTCCATATGCATTCGTTAATAGTACTGGGCAATCTATGGTGTAGGCTCACAGCTCACTAGTGCGGCACACAAAGAAAAGATGTCAAAACAACAAGTACTGCTAATTTATACCAGATACTAGTTTGCAGTGAATGTGTTGTTGTCATAATTAATGTGTATATACTGTACAAAGTGTACATAATCTGTGAAGTGCGATTTTGCCTTTTGCTTTCTGTGATGTTGTTGCTTTTTTCGTTTTGTGTTAGACTGAAAAGACAAATAGGCCTATGAATGAAAAGGTGTCCGCGACTAGGCGAGCGTTTTGGCTCTTTCGCGGTAACCCTATGTACCATATTTCAATGTGCGTTAAGTTTTTTTACTTCCTGCCGTTGTAAATGGTCATGAATAAACGTATCTATCTATCTATAAAATTTTTGGAAATTTACAAAAGCTACGAAGTTTTATGGGATGTAAGTGATAAGAATTACTTCAAAAAAAATGCGAGAGAACACAATTTCACAAAACAATTTTTTCAGCTTCAAAACGCTGGACCAGAGTTTCAAATTGCTGATGAAGAAACTTTAAAAAGAAAAATTAAAAGCATTAAAGACTGTTACAGAATTGAATTAAACAAAATTAAACGATCAAGAAAGAGTGGGGCCGGAACCAATGATGTCTACAAACCAAAACTTGCGTGGTTTAGTGAAGCAGATGTTTTTTTGAGAGATGTAGCTTCTGGAAGAGAGTCTTCCTCCAACTTGGTAGGGAACAATTACTAGAAACTACCGGTATGCGCTAGCTGCGAATGCATTATTTTATTCACTTTGTGTGACCAGTATTCGAAGCTAATATGAGCCAGCTAATATTAGAAGCGAGTAAAAGCAGCTAATAAATTGGCCTCGTGTGACTTCGGCTTAAGCTGACGGCACCTATCAAACATTGACAGAAAATCACACACTCCACGTCGTTTGGTACCAAGATGGTGTTCTAGCATTTAAATTAGGAAGAAAATGCTATTGACGTCATTTAGCCTTCCTCGTAAAGTGTAAGAGGCTTGAGCAACCCCAAAATATTAAAGTTTTTGAAAAATATTGTTCATGAGTTATTTTTTATCCAAAGGGACCCCTTTAAAGGGTTGGCCCATAGAAAATTCAAAAAAAAAGTTTTTTAAGGGCCACCCTACTGTAGTACAGCTGTGTATGAATGAATGAATAATTAATGCAAAAAAATGAAAAAAAGAAGTTCTGGTTGTTGAGCAACAGTCATTCACTAAAATCATTACGATAAGAAACATCTACGCATGGCTAGTCGTCTTTGATGTTGGCAGTGGCGTACGCACGGGGGGAGTTTCGGGGGTCAACCCCCCCCCCATTGACGATTAGAAAAAATTAAAAACCGCTTATTTTGGACCGATTAGCGTTTTTTCATCAGAGATTGTGTTTTTCTGTGCTGCATCAAATTGCTTATATAATCTCGAGAAACTTTCATTGTCATGCAATAATACCGTTAGTCAAACTTTTTTGGAGTGCAGCGCTTGAACTAATGGCTGGCTCAAAATGCAAGCATGGACAAGGTCAATGGGCACTAAAGCTGGAGTCGTGTTGTGATGTCATCAAGACATTGTTCTGAACGGCTATTATTGGACAAAACAACGTTTCAGCGCTGAAGGCGTTCTTGGAAGAGAATGGTTGCAACGCGGGCAGATAATCCGCTTGCGATATCATAATTTTGAGCCAAACCGACTAGTTGGGGAGGTGGTTAAAGACATCGGCGTGGGAGGTTTTGGGTTCGATTTTTGGGCCCGTACCGGCCATTAGCTCAGTTTTTAAGCGCATAGGTTATCGGTGCGGAAGGTCTGCGGTTCGATTCCCGGGATAGTCAAATCAGCACAGTGTCGCCAACGGCTCGCCACCGCTGCGACGTTTCTGTGCCACCCAAGCGCTAAGAAATGGGCCCCAGTGACGTTCGCAGGAGTCAGCACTTCCCTTCCCCCTTGACAATTGCAGAAAAAATGAAACCTTTCTTTTTTAAAACGAACCGACTTCATGCGGAACTTGCCGAAATTGCTATCATGTTTTAATCCCAAACAACACCATCCCCCCACAAAACATTTTAGAGTAAACCATTCCCTTACAAGTGCAATGATCATCCCTCCTTATGTCGGCGTGAAAAGTTGTACTATCCCCCCATAAGTGTTTTTACAACTCGAGCACTGATTACGATGCAATGTTACAATACCGGTACCCGGTAGTCCAACTTTTCTGTTGTGTTTTGCTTGAAGTCCATTTTTGTCTTTGATGTTGCTGTGAAACAATAAAGAAGTAGGAGTTTCCTTAAATGCGGTGTATCTGCACTAACTATGGCTGCACACAAATTTTTTTTTTTTTAATCAAATCAAATCTTGATTATACTCGTTTCATTAAATTCGTTGTTGTATCGAAACGTGGTAGCGAGTGGCGGGGCCCGACCCCGCGGCTTAGCGCCTGGACAAAGAAACGTCGCTCCAAAGAAACGTCGCAGCGGTTGTGGGCCGTTGGCTACACTGTGTCCAATTTGACCGGCCTGGGAATTGAGTCCCAAACCTTCCGCATCGATAGCGAAATCTTTTGACATTGCGCCATAATCGCCTGGTGTTTTGAGAAATTTTATTAAAATATAAAAAACCAAATTGACATTGCTTTAGCGCCAAAAGTAAGATAAAAATACTGCCAAAGACGACCATAGACCAACGAAAGATTTAAAGAGACCTAGGAGCGGAACGAGGGGAGAGACATCATTGTTTTTTCGTACCGTAGGCTGACTATCTCGGGAGCTAGAGTTCTTCGTTTCGCATAGACACCCCGATTCCGTGTTTGAAAGCATCTGATATCGACGCTGTGATTTGGCAGAAAAATGCTTAGATAATATCGACGCTGTTTTTGACTTTAATGAAATGATTAGGGATTCTTCTCGCGCATAATCTATTTTAGTTTAAAAACGTTTTGGTAGGGAGGGCAGTTGTTTCTTATGCTCCAATATTTTCACTTCTCAAATTTCATGCGAGAAACTGCCCCCTTCATAATGAGTGTACTGTATACTGACTGTTTTTAACAAGGTTTAGCCTATATGTGTTGTTTATATTAATGTTGGTTCTTGAAAAAAGTTTTTTTGGAGAAAAGGAATTGCTTGTTTTATCTCCTGGGTGTTTGTGACGCTGCGACAGATAGCCGGCCTACTTTAGTCAATTAATCTTCCTATGGCCCAAAAATGATTTCAACTAAAATTTTTTTAGAAAATTTTTAACCACGGCCTGACAGCTTGAGTTTTTTGTGAAACCTTTTCTCTCCTTACATGAAACGCAAAGCACTAGGCAAAAGTGTGAATGAAATATCTTTGTTGTTTCCTTAGTTATGGCATTATATAGCTTAATCATGGTTAACTGCAATTTAGGCTGGAAACATTACAATACGATGCACTTTAATACCTCTAAACTACTGTAATTGTAATGTAGTGTCTTTACGTCACCACGATGTGACGTCACTGAAACCCCCCATTGAAAAATCCTGCGTACGCCACTGGATGTTGGTGCCAAGTTTATCACTGTTTTCGACAAGAGCACACGTTGATAAGGCTCTACAATTCCCGGCAAAGTAAATTTCACACCACCAAGTTCAGGAAAAAGGCATCGACAGCTATAGTTGGTGTTTACGAAGCAAGTATTTTTGCGATAATGCAATGAATTTTACACATATTTTCTCTTTATAAGCATTTGAAATTTTGGGCCTCGACTCGGTTAATCTCAGCAGTTGGAATTTTTAAACAACTGAAAAGCAATGTCCTTCCTGGCCTACCGGACGGGATGTCATGACGACTTCCTCTTGTTGGGTCAGAGGCTATAACAGCACTCCATCACCAACAGTGCAAAGCACTCCACTAAATCGTACCGTAGAGCGAGACAGCGCTGTTTCTGGCTATTAGCCTTCATCAGCCGCCCTCAGGTAAGAAACATTCATCTTCCAGGACGAATGATCTTGCCAGGATCACTCATCCCTTCGTACGAACTGACTGGAATGGTGACGTAGCCACACGAGTGGATTGCGTACCACAAAGGTTAAATTCTTTAAGAAATATTTGTGCGAAGGGATGAGTGATCCTGGCAAGATCATTCGTCCTGGAAGATGAATGTTTCTTTCCTGAGGGCGGCTGATGAAGGCTGATAGCCAGAAACAGCGCTGTCTAGCTCTACGGTTGAATTTTTAAGCTTGAGTTATGCTAAGCCTGCGCTTGAACTGATAGTCAATTTCCCAAACAAATCATAAAAATTTAATGAATAAAAAATGCTGGCAATGGTAGAGTGCCGAAGGGACATACCGCTACACTAACACTAAAAGTGAGTTACAAACTTCCACTGCTAGCAGAACAAAGAAGTACTGTGTTAAAACTGCATACATTCTATAATATCGACGTGACCTTAAAAAGGGTTTGACGAAATGACGAATTTCTATTCAGTAAATATACAGACTGGCGGTAACAAAATATCAGGCTGAGCGAGCTTGCAAGAAACAATACACGTAGGCTATTTTACTGTAAGTGATTGTGATCTCTTACAGCTGACTGAAAGTTGGCATTGCTGTGTGTATTGTGGCTATGTTTGTGCCGCTTTTTTGCCACTAAATAACCGTAAAACGAATCTCGGGGAAAAGTTGGCTTGAAAGAACATTTGGTTGCAGATGTTTACGCCCACAGAAGTTTTATTACAAGAGCAGATGTAATGCAACCATGATTATATGAGTTTATGGCGTTGACTGATGCGTGAGTTTGAGGTCATCAAAATTAGCATCAATCTAAGTTGAAACATTAAGTTTTGTCAGTTCGTCCGTCAGCGCGACAAAATTAATAACAAGCACAAAGCTGATCAAACCAGAAACAACAAACAGTTTTGGCGTAGCTGCTAATTTGCTGCAAATCTAAACAGAATTGAAGTTTGAACTAGTTAACAGTAAAACTGTCATTGCCAGTTATGCAGAATGAATTAGCCAAATAAGAATGTCGAACAGTTAGTTACAAGCAATTATATTACACAATAGCTTAAACAAGATTTGAGCACGGGCTGACCAATTCAGGCCCTAGCCCACATATGATTTGAAGCCCTGAAAAAGCCCAGAGGATATGCAGTAGTATCTAATTTCCGCACCGTCAAAGCGATAAAGAATGCGATAAGATGAAGGGAATATAATGAAGTACAAGAAAAGAGGCAACAAAATGATTATAGTTACGGCATGTCGTGCCAGGGGTGCCTTGGTAAAATTTGAACTAGGGGGGCCCTCTTCAGTGTTAAAAATTCAAAACGCCAACAATCCATAGCTTCATTGCTCCGGTTTCAGTCACCTATCACAGTATGTTTTACCATATGGTTTTACAACGTTTGTTACAAGCTTATTTCCAACTTCAATGCATTAGTTTATGTAGTTACAAGAACACAATCTCTAATCTAAACACTCTGCATTCAAAACTCAGAAGAGTGTAGACCAGGGTTTTTCAACTTTTTTTTGCTCATGGCCCACTAAAACAGGGTTGGGCAACTTTTCTAAAAGCCAAGATTAGGGCCGCACTGATCGAAAGAGCAAAAATAAATAAAAAAGGTCTGCACGTCTTCAGATGTCCTGTAGACCTATTCCAATGAAAATATCAATGAAGAGCAAAAAAAGGTCTGCACGGCCGTATGTTGCCCATGCCTGCTCTAAAATGATAAAATATGACGATGGCCCAACAACTTCTACTAAAAAGGATAATGTGAACACAATGACTTCGTGATTAAGAAATGCTGATGTTATTTTCTACTCATGCTCTGTGGCCCTCTGAAAACAATGTCGTAGCCCGCTGGTTGCCCATGGTCCACAGGTTGAATACCTCTGATGTAGACCTAGTGTCAGAGATGGTGAAAAAGTGAGAGCTAGGTCTTCGAGTTGTAGTGACAGAAAAAGTGACAGCTAGGTCTTCCTTTTCAAATCATGGCAGCAATCAAAATCACAAATATTTAAATTTACCGGTACTCTACAGTCTACAACTAAGTTACGTAAGAGAAAAACGAAAATTGAAATTGCAAATGACAATCTATAGTAATCTGCCAAAAAAACACAGGCCCACCTGGAGAAGTCAAAATGTACGGCAGTAAGTACAAGGCGCATGACGCAAATTACTTCAAACGTAAATCAGCTGCATATGTGACCAACAGAAGACAAGGAGAGTTGAATCTTGAAAGGAAAGAGTGCACTACTATAGCGTCACGGTGAGCTTTTACGGTGTGGTATTATTGCGTCACTGAACACTAGAATATTGCCTATTAATACAGTATTCAAGGTAGTCTCGGTAGCGAATTTTTGTTCGACCGACTCGAATGTGAAAATACTGAATATATTAATTAGCACTTAAAATTTACTATGACTTGAATAATTGGCCCCCCCTGGACACCCCCTCAAAGCATTTTTTTAGAACTAGGGGGGCCCAGCCCCTCCCCCCTGAGCCCCCCACCAAGGTACCCCTGTGTCCATCCTGATTAACTTCTTTCTTTGATACTAGGTCTCAGCTTTAATGCTAAGCGTCAAAGAAAGCTGTAAATACCAGTTTTTTTGAGTCTTGGGCTAAACCCGACTTGAAGTTAAATCCGAGGCTATATATGCTCCAGAGTCTGCAGCTTTTACCCGATTGCCGATTAGCCGTCTTGGTCGGTAAAATAACTTTCGAAATTCAATTTCACCAATTCTTTAATTTCATCAGGTGATTTTTTTGACTAGATATTAAGAGGATTATGGTTATATAATTTTAAGCAAAAAAAATAGAAAGCCAGTTTTACACCTTTGGCCCTGCGATTAACACGTGATAAATAAAATAAATCACTAAAAAGCCTGCGGGCATTTGCTTTTTATTTACAGCCAGTTGTAAATAATCTGTCTTCTAAGCATTTGCATTATAATTCTTTGAGCGTTCGATATAAAGTGCGGTTTGTGTTCTGAACTCTAGTGTGATTCTATTTTTATGGATTTGAAATTCGGCCTTGAATTTGAAGCTCAAGGACCGGTACTCTGTATTTTTTAAAAAGCGAAGTAGCTGATTTTGAAAAGCTTTTCAATGAATGACAATAAGAGCTTTTCAGCTACGTTATCAGATGGAGACTCCAAGGATTGTTTGACTTTGCCTGCTAGATCACCGAGAAGAGAGCGCAAGAAAAACCCAATATTTTTTGTTTCTGATCAGTTTGATTGTATTATTACTGCACCACCTGAAAGCAAAAAGAAGGAAGGAAATGTACATTTTGCAGAAGTTTTTCCAACGAAAAATGGATATGAAAATATTGGATATCAACAAGAACGTGATTGCCTAACTTTGCCAAAAGCAGGACGGGTGAGTGGATTATAGCTGTGCATAGTGAAGTTCTAACGCCGAAATACTGTTAACTAGTTATGATACAGTATGGTAAAGTATGTTGCTTAAATTGTAATATTTTGTCATACCTGCCGGTCAGCTCAGCTGTTAAGACCTTGCTATCAGTGCGGGAGATCTAGGTTCGAATCCCGGATCGGTCAAATCGGATACATTGTCGCCAACAGCTCTGACGTTTCTTCGGTGCTTAGTTGCTCAGGCGCTAAGCAGCGGAAATGTTCCTCATCACTCGTTACACGCTTCGGCGTACTACCGCGAGTGTAATGAAGATGTGATTTTTTTTGATTTGATGCTGTAGATCTTGTTCACACGGATTGTGCTGTATTTACATTTAGTATTATAAAAATACTAATAATTCGTGCTTTGGCACTATGTGTCCAGCATAATAAAAATGCTATTTTAATTTTTTTTGTACTCAATGCCGGTTCCTGAAAAGATAGTTCTGTTCGCAATGTCCAAGTTTTTAGGCCGTAATGAGTGCACCATAAATACTATTCAGATCGGTGAAAATTTTGTTTTAATGTTTTTTATATTTTGCCTGGTTGAAAAATAAAAAGCTGATGTTACGCGAACATGGATTGCTTAGCGACAACATGAGCGCTGCCTAGCAACAAGATGTTTTGTTTTAGAGGTACAACACGCTTAATTGTTGTTGTACCAAACATACTCCTATAGCTTGATGCAAAATTTTCAAATTTTTACACCCTGTGGCGCTGCAACACTTTTTGAGTTGGAAAAACCTCTATAACTTGCAAAAATGAGTACATGGAGTTCTTATAGTGGCTTGCGCATTCGTTGACTTTTTCCATGATACATGTAATTGACTGATGCAAAAACTTAAGCTCCGATTATGAGGCTTAAAACAAAACTTGCGAAAAGGAATAAACAACTCCAAGGCTTCGCTTGCACTTCTCAGAAACTGTGCTCCCCTTTTTAGTACAGGTTAGCGCAGTAATTGTTAAGACAGCGCTGTCAGTGCAGTAGGTTTGGGGTTCGCATCCCGGGTCGGTCATATCGGACACAATGTCGCCAACGACTAGCCACCGTTGTGACGTTTCTTCGGAGCTGTTTTGCCCAGATGGGTCCCGCCATTCGTTACACGCTTTGGCGTACTTCCACGAGTATAGTGAAGATTTGATTTTGATTTTTTGATGCTTGTTTTCTGATTTTGCGACAGTTTGTGCGAGCAAGAGCCGGGGTTTTAAAACGTAGTTTTGCAAACTACATCCAAAAAGATAATGGAAGAATCTCTTTTGAGTGATACTTGTGAGGTTGTAGGAGGGGTTAGGGGTTAGTCTTTAGAAAGACAGCAATTTTGAATAGCTGGTAGTTTATCGTTTTGCTGGTGCATGAAGGATTAGACGAGATTATATTTTTTTGAAATTCTAATTCGTAGCAATGCGCTTATCATTTGACCGCACTTACTATGCAGTTGCATGTGTGTGATCAACTTCTTTGTTACTGTATCTTCGTTAAAAACTAATTAGTCTGGCTCTACATCACCACAGTTCATAAAATAATAACTACAAAACTATTTAAATACATATTTTTGCTGGTCCTCTTGCCGTGTGGTTGAGGGCTCAGCTTCAATGCTACGGCTATAAGTGATATTTTGACTGTCATGATAAGGTAGTTGTATAAGTAGATCAGTTTCGCATGCTTTTTTTAGCTTTGTTGTATTTTTGCGGCTGTATATGATGGAAAGGGTGTACTTAATAGTTTTACAGCTTGGTAGAAGTAAAATTTTTGTCAAGACATTGCTATCAGTGCGGCAGGTCTGGAGTTCGAATCCTGGGTCGGTCAAATCGGCACAGTGTCGCCACCGCCGCCACGTTTTGTTTCGAGCTGTGCAGCTTAGGCGCTAAGCCGGCGAGATGGACCCCGCCACTCGTTACACACCTGGGCGTAATAACGCGAGTACGATACAAATTGGATTTTTTTAATAATCTACCGTGTAATGTCAAATCGTTTTTCCTGCTCTTACTTTTATAAAAAATGGTTAATCCATTACTGAATAGGAAAACAAAAAGGAAATTTAGAGAAACCACGCTACGTATTGTGCAATTATGGTGCTGGCTACAAATTAAGTGCGGGCACTTGTTCCTTGTTTCCTTCTGCAGGCAAATATGGTTACAACTTACTAGGGGGTATGCTCTTGCTCAGAACCAGTCCGTGAACGAGATCATATCAACAAATCCAAATTCGCAACGTAAATGTATGTAGACATTGTTTTACTTCATTAGTTTTTATTTATGCTTTTTAACTGCAAAATTAACTTACGATTTACTTTTACTGGTTACTCTAACTTTTTTATCAATTATCAATTGGTTGCCAAACCACGGTACCTTATTTTCAAAATTTAAATTTTTTAACTACCCAATCAGTTTTGTTTGTTCGTTGTAGCGTCAAATCACGTGACCAATGCCCTTACGGTTCTGGCATGAACAAATTGCTGCACGATCAGTAGAGGTTTCCATTGGTATGGAGAACCGGAAAGTTTGTGGCTGAAGTTTTTTTGTAATCGCACTTGAATTGAATTTACATTCTCCTGATGAGCTTTTTCAAGTGAAACAGATGATCGTAACTTGTAGCTTGTTCTGTTTGAATTTTCTCAGTACGCTGAATTAAGCATAAATATACTTTAACAAATAAAAAACTATTTATAATTTCTTGCTGAGTGATTGTTATTGCTTAGGTTAGGGAATGCAGTTACCAAAAAATATTTCGTTTAACGGCTCTCTCGGTAAAGAGATTACCGATCACTATAGGGAATTATACTGCTAACTCTACGCAAATAATTAATCAATTTAGGATTTGAGGGAGTTCTTACCACTTACGTTGTGTATTTCTGGAAGTACAACGAGTTTTATTTCTTACCTTGATAAGAATGCGGTCTTCCGTTTTAAAATGTAAGAACAAATAGTGACTACAGTATGAATTTCAGATTTAATATTATTTATCTTGCTAGTCTAAGAAGATTTAAAGGTAGGCCTGCATTAAAGCGACGAGAAAATAGAACAATAATTTTAATAAAAACACTTAGTAATTTAGACACCATTTTACGATATTTTTTCCGAGTTGTAGGAGGTGGGCTAGCGGCAAGGGGTGTAAAAAGTTTGACTTTTTCTTAAAAATAAATCATACGTTGTGTAGTTTTTCAATTTTTTTTTGGTATTGTAAATGCTGGTGTTGTGAATCAAACTTTATCTAAAATTACTTTGTTGAGCAATTCTATGCAGAACTTAAACACCTTATTGAACGAGTTCCTTCCCCTGTCCACATGTCCAATGTTCGTGGGCTTTTGCGGTTCTAGTTTCTGCATCATAATCCTTGATGTCATAATCACTTGTTTAACTAAAGAATAAAAAATCTGATGATGATGCAGAGACTAGTACCAAGAACCATGGGACTAAAGCCGTTCAAAATTGAACATATGGACAGAGTAACTTACAATCAAAACGCAGACTCTTTCTTTGTGATATGTCTTCAGACCTTTCCGTATTTAAACATTTAGTGTAAAGAAAAAAGAAAAACATCACATAGAAAAGGTGAGGGATATATTTACGATGATCTTGCTCTTATTGTGAGCTTATCATCTGATAAGTTATATTTACCTGATGCAGCTATTAAGCTTTGTTTCAGCAACGAGTGGCATCATTTAATGTGGTCGATACTTATACTTTTTTTCCAATGGTAGTTCGATTGACTAATGCAATGGTTAAAAATAAATTTTGTTTACGCTTGGTATCGACCTAAACATTTTCAGTAAGATGCAGTAAGGGTTGTCGGCATAATCACATTTGGTATACTGATGCTTGACCACCAAGGTTGTGACGTGCAATGCACAACCTGGCATTTATGGGTTTTAGGACGCCTTGTTTTAAACTGTTAAGTAGTCTTGAATTCTTGTCTGCTACGGTTATTGCATAAACTTGTCTTCTCGTACAACTCTTGATACTTAGCAGCAGCTTGTTAAAAGGCGTACATTCAGCCCTGTTTTGTTGGTTGGTTTATGCTCGCAGAGTTAGATTTATGGACCACTAAGCCAATAAAATGAACACCATGAACTTGTTGGCCTCGCTGGCGCACCAAGTTGTTATCGAGTATATAATACTGTATAGTTTTGATGTGTTTTATACCGCTATAGTGTTGTAAACGCTGAATTTATATCTTCGACCCAATGATGATTCACATCTTTTGCAGACGTGTGATCTTAATAGCATAGTTGCGTTACACTTCCTGTAAACGATATTATTTTCATATTTTCGCGTTTTAACATTAAAAGATGTGACTTCCTAAATGCTGCGATTTCGTTAAAATCTAGTTTTCATTACGTTGTTAATTGCTATTTCAAAAATCACCAATGGTCAGCTTTCACCAGATTTGCAGAAATCTGCATTTTCTCACAAGAATTACTTCCATCATAATAATTAATCAATCATCATAAATTACATGTGCTTATGAACGGAAATCAACTTTCCTGCGGGCTTATGACCATTTATTAGTGTCAGACTGCTGCATAGAACTTTCAATTAAATTTAATCCGCAGTAATCTATCTGCAAGGTTGAACGCTTAACCGGTCAAATGGATTTATTGTCAACCCATGATTACAAGTTCGATACTCGCAGTGGTTGCCATTGGAAACAGATAAAATTTTAGCTTGTTTGAGCATTAAAAGACAATGCAAAGCCATAATTAAAGAGTAAATTTTAAGTACTGTTAAAAGTTTATCGACATCACTCACTAGGGGCAGGTTTAAGAAATGAGAAGTAAATTATTATTAATAGCGAGCCCAACTTCGAAAACAAGTGCAGAAGATTATAGCTATGGTCAGAGTTGGAAGGAATCATCGATTAAAATTGTCAGAATTTTTCTGAAAATTTTAATTACAAAAGTAAGAGCCGATAATGTATGAGACATTTGAATTTTCGAGACGTTTTCATTTATACTTGAATCATTGTCAATCTTATTCAAATACAAGAGATAAGAATACATGATAATTGAATAAGAATGACGATGATTTAAGTATAAATCAAAACCTCTCTGAACACTCAAATGTTTTGAATAGGTTTATTATTGGCTCTTATTTTTGCAATTAAAGTATTCAAAAATTCCATAAAATGTGTTTCGATTTTCTGAAAATTTTCCTCCGTTGATTTTATGGTAGAGCGTCTGTTTCTATTATTCACTTGCAGTCTATAGGCTACATAGCTTCAGAAATGCTGACAGCTAAAGGTGCCAGTATATTTGTATAAATCTGATACCCTTTCACTTATCATCATCGATTTCGATCTGCAGCCTTGCTTTACAATCTCAGTGAATATACGTTAACAGAACATGACTGATACATCCAATAAAAGCACTACCATGCCAAAGAAGCATGGAGGAGGTGGTGGAACGAAGAAGATCATCGTACAAGGGTGGCGACCACGAACTTCATCAACTGCGACCCCAGACAAATGGGTAAGAAAAAATGTATTAATTTGTTATTCTATTTTTGAAAGCCCCTGCAAAAAACTGTATTATTTGCTGCAAACATGATTTTTTGTTTCAATTGAATCGCTGAAATTTATCGAACCTACTCACTTCCACCCCGTACAAGTTTTAACAAAAAATTGTTAGGAAACAACAACCGAGTATTGCTTTTTGACGATAGTAAGATAAAGTACTTTTTTGCAAAGTGTCTTTTGTAAAAATGCCTTTTGCGGTTGCAAAAAACTATGTTTGCACTTAGTAGTGTAAGTGCTCGGTAGTTTGGCAGACACGCTAATCTTTTTTGTAACTGATACATGTCAGTTTTTTTTTAATTTAAGTGTTGGCAAAAAATAGAATATACAAACTGTCTTACTCTAGCCTTATTCTTCCATTGCAACGGAAAGCCCAACACTTCCAATCATCATAACTGTGGAAAGTCGTTTTTGATGAAGCTGTTTCGTTCGCAGTTAGTTTTTACAAAGTTTCTGTGCGTTAGTGGTTGTTCTCTGGCTACAAGGAATCAAAATTTTGGTAGCCATAATAACCTAAAGTCTGTTAACTTTTTTCAAAACTGTTTCTGCACTTTTGTGAAAACCCGCACTCGTGAATCGGTGTCTGTGTTCCATTGATGGGATCAATGTTAGGGGCAGTCGTAGCAATGCTAGAGTGCTTCTCGGTATAAGCCAAGCGCAGTACGTCAGACTGGATGTGCAGTACTGGTTGTATGTTGGTGGACAAAATCAACTTTGCCGTCAGAAATGCTACCGTGGGAACACTGATTATTGGTGGGAACATTACGCTATTGCGATTAGACGAGCTAATGAGGGTTTGCAGGCAATAACAGTCTTTACGTCATCCATACACAAGATGCAACCATTGTATTTCTGATCACTTGATTGATTCACGACAATGTGGTTGTCTTGAGCAATCGTAGCAATCTCTTGCTTTAAACTTAGAACTGAGCCAGGCCTTATGTCAAGTCTGGCAACAATAGTCAGCATACTTTACAATGAGCTTCAAGCAGGATAACGACGATATTTGTACCGACAGCATACCGGTTATTATTGCAGGTTTTATTTACTTGCAAACCTTTAATATGCAGTTTTAGTGCGCTGGGTGCAAGCGGCCTGCAGGACTTGTCAATTGGATTTGCATATTTCTTTTGCTACCAGGCCGTGGTTCTAAAGTGCTCCTCCCTTTTAATGACGTACTTAGTTATTTGACGTAATTTGCGCTGAAGCACAACAACTTGAAAATTAATGTCAGATTGCCCAAACCCGCTGTTATTCATGATGCTTACTGGCGGATTTCCTCAGATTGTTTTGATGGAAACTGAATTATTAGATGCATAAGCAACGCGCGATAAAATTTGTTTGTTTACTGACCCTATTTTTTTCCATGACATGCATCAAATGGATTTTTATGTCGTGTTGTCGTTAACCGTCATTTCGTCATATTTCGTGCAGACTCAGTCTCCGGCCTGGTTGTAATAACAGTACGAAAAGATGACTAAGAATTACGTTTTGAAGCTGTTCAAACGAACTCAGTATTCTCACTTTGACTTCTTTTTTAAAATTTTTGGTAGATAATAGCTACACCCTGTAAATTTCTCTTAATCAGTTTTTAAAATGTGCATCATTGCGTACAATTAAAATTGAATTTAATTTTGTTTTCGCACAAAGTATGCACGATTTGCACTAGAGTGGGCCGAGTGGTTGCTGGATTGAACTCCGAAGCTGCTTTCCCGGGTTGGATGCTTAACCAGGTCATTTTTCATGATGCTTATAGTTATGCTTCACTGACATAAAAACCTAACCTGTAAATACATGTGGCTTGGAAAAAAGACAAAAAAACAACAACAACAACTAAACAGCTACAAAGTTTTATGGCCTAGTTTTATCAAAATGATATGATTGTGCGAGTGGAAATATTTTTTTTAACATCTAAAAATCGAAATCAAATCTGCATGATACTCGCGGTATTACGCCGAAGCATGTAACGAGTGGCGGACCCATTTCCGCGGCTTAGCGCCTGGGCAACACAAAAGCGTGGCAGCGGAGGCGAGCCGTTGACGACCCTGTGTCCGATTTAACCAGCCAGACAATCGGGCCACTATCTTAATGCGCCATGCTCTACTGGAGTAAGATTAGCTAGAACTGGAGGTGGAAGCTAGAAGTTGTTAAACGTCGTTTATACTTCTTGTGTTTTTGCTAACTACCAAAGTGCGTGTGCATAGCCGTGGTGTAAAGCTTCCACTATAGGTTTTTTTCAGCTTGCGCTGCTTTTGCTGCTTACGATTACGCTTCCTCTCAAATGACATCGCGATTAAGGTTATATTTTATGGCACGCGTGGTAACTGATTTCATTGCGTACGTGCAGACTATCATATTATCCGCAACGAGAAGTGTTTATTTCTGCTGCGGTGGATTATGTGGAAAATGCATCAGCATTTTTTTCTTCAAGAAGGATTGAACGTACAAAAACTATTTCGAAATGTTTTGTGTGGACATAGCCAGGCCACTAAAACAAAAAATTTGAAACTCACCGCGCAGCTGGTAGGATGGATATTTGTTGGAAAATTTTAAATTGAAAACGCTGCAAACAACTGAAAATATGCTAAATGTAAACGACTGAACAGACTTTCTTGATTTTGCAAATTTAACAAGATGTTGACTTCCCATATATCCCCGATTATTGAACTTTTATAAATACAAGGAGTCGGGTGAGGGGTTGAAGTATGGTACTTCGGAACCTAATGCCGAGAATGGCCTAGCGGTACCGCGCGCAGGTTACAGATCCTACGTGACAGGTTCGATTCGCAGCTGGATCCGATCTCATTTGACACAATCATGTATTGGGTGGCTGCTGACTTCGCAAGCTCACTTTGCAATCCCCTTCAATCTGTTGAATTTTCTGCTCAATTTAATTTGGAAATAAGCTCAGTGGTTTATTTATTTTTTTTATGATTATGAGAGTTCAATGCGAACAATGCATAATATGGTTTTCTCTAATAAGAACCTGACGTACGATTGTGTGTAACTTTATATAAATGAAGAAAAGTTTTAGTTTTAGTTCCATTAAATTTTTTTTACAATGAATGATTACAAAAACTGCAAGCAAATAATATCACTTAAAGTTTTATGCTTTATAATGGAAATTACGGTAGTTTAAAATTGTGAGCAGGTTATGATTGCGTGTAGCTTCTATTGGGATTTTAAACCTGCGTTTGTACCGAGTGTTTGACGGTCGGACATTTTGTTTTTGTTCTATGTAAAAATTTATCCACTGCTGTTGCCCAGTAATTTCAAATTTCTGCCTACAAACTGAATCCGCGAATTAACAAAACAAGCATTCGTAAGATTTATCTCAAATTTTAGACGCATAAACTTGATGCATGCTGTATCAATAAAGGTTTAATTATGAGATATTGTTCTAAAAGCCATGGGAAATGATTAATTCTGTGCCAACACCGTTTTGTTTTATTGACAAAGTACTTATACCAAATTTGTATTTCCAATTCTAAGAATTACTGCATTTTGGCGAAGCAAGGTGCTCACAGTTTCTTAATCACTGTCTGACTTAATTAAAACTGATTGAAATACTGGCAAAAATTTGCTTTAATAAATTGCAGCAATAAATTATGATTGAGGTTATATCACGGCAAAGCTATAGGGTGGAGTTATGTGGCACAATGGTCGTATTAGTTTAATATGACTTATACTGTAGCTCAGAAATCCAATGGGATAGTTTGAGAGCTTCGGATTCACGTAGTTTGTTGTAAACTTAGCATTAGTATTCTTCGTGATTAAATTGATATATATTGTAAAAATTTTGATTAGAAAGCGGCAAAAGCAGTTTAGCTTGTATTAACATCTCCTCTGTTTTTCTGCCGGGATTTCTAGTTAGGCTAAAATTAAAATTAAAGCTTCATTATATTCGCGTTATTACGCCGAAGCGTGCAACGAGTGGCAAGGCCCATTTCCGCAGCTTAGCACAGCTGGGCTACACAGCTTCGAAGAAATATGGCGAGCACTTGGCAACCTGCATGCGATTTGACCGGTCCGGGAATCGAACCCCAGAATTCACGCACCGATAGCGATGTATTTAATGACTATGCCAACGGTGGTCTCGAATATAACTCATAAATATTTATTAAATTACACTCACCGCAATTTCGGTCACAAAATGTAAAACTTGATTGCAGGTTTTTTAAAAGTCCGTTTGATTAGAGCAAGATCAATGCGCAGGGTAGAGTATGGCCTATTCGCTGTAGACATCCCTGTGTAATAATCTGTCGTCGGCACCCCGCTACCATTGATGATGTTAAAGATACTTTTTTGTGGTGTGGTCTGTTTGAAATTTACTTTCCTACTAAGCCATTTATTTGTGAATAGTTATTTTGTGAAGATTTCAAGACTCTTGAATTATTTCGATTGATTGAAAATCTGCGGACAGGATATAGAATTTTATTTGCAAGAATTTTGGTAGAAGTTGGAGTCGGCAAAAGTTGAATGCTGTGGTGTTGTAGGCTACAATTATGGCAAAAGAACATTTTTTTTCGCAAGATTAGTGGGTTAACTTAACCAAGCACATAGCCAAAGAAACAGCCCCAAATGCTAATTAGTTACTTCACGATAATCTTTGCGCAAGTAATTCATATCGCGCTGAACTAAGTATTTGTTGCAAGAAAAGCCAAACCAAGTTTCCTGAAGATTACGGCAATGCGTTAGCGTAGATTCGTCTTGTGTGAAGCGCCTTTATCGTTTCTATCTTCCATGTAACAAAAAATGATTACTGATTACCGGTGCAAAAAATTCATTAAAATACAGTCGTATATTTGGCCAGCTTGAAAAAATTTTGAAAATTTTCGCTAGTGGATACTTGTTAGAATTTAATATTCGCAAGGTGGCAGCATACGAATTCAAACTTTTTGCCGGTTTCGTATGCATCGTTGGAAGCTTTATAAAACGCACTCGAGTGAAAAACTTCACGCACAATACAGCTAGACGATCGGTACTCGTGCAATCGTGGCTTTTGTTAATGCAAGAAGCTAATGATCTAACCTACATTAGCTCAGCGCCGTTTGTCGAAGTTTATTGTGAAGTTGAAAATACCATTCGAGTTGTATAGACTAGACAGCGGCTAAGTTCAAATTCAGTCAAGAAGGAAGAATCGTTGTGCTAAGGTTTATCACGTTTGGTTGTTATCTCTGTAAGCAGAATTTCGCTTGGGGCTAGAAAAGCAGCATTACTTATGCTGTATAGCCAGGCCTACTTCTTACTCGAACTAAGTGGATGTGTGTTGTACTTGACGAAAAATATTTTGTCAGTATTAATGTTCGATAGTTTGAGCTCACAGGATTTTTTCAAATTAAATCGTATGAATTTTCTAAATCTACGATTGCCAGTGAAATTGCTGAGTGATTAAAGACGATCTTGCTTTCCTTATTTTCTGTAATGACACTTGGTTATGTCTTGAGTTGTCTAAAAAGATTAGGCTACATTGAAAATTTGACCCCTAGCTAGACTAATAATTTAACTTTCTCTTGACCACATTTTGCGAGATCGTTCGGGACCATTTGAGTTCGTATGTTTGAAGTTGCCAGCTGCGATGGTGTGCAGTGTGCACCGTAAGATTCCAAACATTTCTTCGTTTGCAGTTGTAAGCTCAGGGCTGGTTTTCTACAGTAGCCTATTTAGTATAGTTTGGTGTACTAGTTTTTGGTTTATATCTCGATTAACCTACTTATTGAGGGAGAGTTTTTGTTAGCATTTACACCTAACATTTTGCCAGAATCGTGCCCTGTATTCATCAGCAGCAATGTAAATGGTGATAAAACCGTTTCACTTTGCATTGTTTACAAACAACACCATTTCTTACTAAGGCTTGCTGTAGCATTCATTCATTCTTGTTTATTCACGCGCCAAAGTAGAACTGTATCACAATTGTAAAAGAAATACTAAAAATTTTAAGTCTTACACAATTGGCACTTTGGGAGATCATAGAGCAAATTGCTCATTGAGTCATAGCCACCCTTGTTTCTTCATATTTAGTATCTGTAGCTCTTTGCCTATAGCTACATAACGTTTCAGCAGAGGCAGGAAGATAGATTTAAATTCTATGAATAGCGTCGAGCAGTCGAAGGATGTAAGGCCGCCTTGCGTAAGCTTTCTGTGATTAGTGTGCTAATTATCCAACAGATTGAAATTTGACCGAGATACTCGCGCTTCCTTCTCTTTGGTTTGCAGCGTATTTGAATCATTAGTAGCTCTGCGTTTGATACATTTATCACTGCTGGTAGTAATCAATGAACAGCGTGTTGGGCAAGTTTCATAGCTTAAATTTTATACCAACCTTTACGCGTTTTGAAATGCTTTTTCACTGCTATGTTGTTCATACAATTTTGAAACTGCCCTCACGACTGTCATCAATTAGGCCTACTTTACTTCTAAACTTTTTCAATGTGAAAACCTCCCAGCAGGCAACAGCTTGGTAAGTTTCGCTTCGGTCGTTGTATTTGTAGTAATCCATTTGTTGTTTTTGGCCTTAACTTTTTCTTTGAGCAGTCATCGTTACTGCAATGTCATGCCGCGCTGGTTCCGTATTTTGAAATGTTTTGCAGCTGCTTGACCGCGGTTTCTGCTTGCACTTAATTTACGGAATTTTTGCGGCAAACCTACTGTTTTGAACCACTTTGGCGGTGTATTTTTTGCAAAGTCTAGGGTATTTTTAAAACCGAAACACAACTGACGTGCAGTAAGCAAGCATGCTACTGCAGATTTCGCGTTGTTTTCTCACTGATCATGTGAGTTGTTTCCGACTATTTTTCAAATTATTCTCATCTTGAACAAAGGTTTACCATAAGCAAGGTGCAATTGTTGTGCCACTTGCTGCGTTATTAATATTGCTGACTATTACTGCACTGACAACCTTCTGGGTGTGATCTTTTTTTAGTCTAGAAGCTAGCAATTTGTGCCACTGATCATAAGTGAATTTTCTCTTGAGAATGCTTTAGACCAGGGGTGAGCAAGCTTTTCACACTGTTAAAGCCGCGGGCCGCACGCTAATTGGAAAACATGGTGAAGGTCTTTTTTTTGAAGATCACTGTCCACGAACGATTGTGATCTCCATAAATAAGGTTTTCACCTCGTTTTACTCGTTTTTTATTCCAATTTTGCACCGTTGAGGCTTAGTTTTTTGAAAATCACTGTCATCCATAATCTCTAAAGGAAAAAAGATCTTCCGCTCAATTCACGGTGGAAGTTTAAGTTTGTGTAAGTGCCGGCGGGCCAGAATAAAAGGACCGGGCGGCCGAATTTAGCCCGCGGGCCGTAGTTTGCCCACGTGTGCTTTAGACTTATTCTCCTACCTTCACTGTTTAAATTACACGTAGAAAATGTTAGGATGATAGTGCTAGAATACTTAGTTGAAACTCTATGAGACTTCAGAAGTAGGCCTACATTGAAGCAAAAGTTTTGTATTCACAGATTAAGTTGCAAAAAGTGATTTTATGCGCGAAATTGTGTATTTTGAATAAAGTGAGCCCGCAATATCGTTAACAGCGACACCCGCGGAATTAGAGGAAATGTTTAGATTTTACAACAATGAGTCGGTCAATGAAGTAAGTAATTACTGTAAATGCATGATTTAGGTTTCGTTAATATATTGACATGATAAAATACCGTATAATTTTAGGGATGCTTGCCTCTTTATGCAAAGCTAAATATCGATGAGTACGTACAAAAAAGTGTGGCCTTTGCAGTAATATCAGCTTTTGTTCCGTGACCAATGTGCAATTGCCTCACCCAAAACATATTCTTTTTTTAAACACCTTGCGCTTAATACTCGTAATTGCGTTGTAATGTTGCTTTGTATGACAACAGAATTTGATTCTTTATTAATTCCGTCGCGTAGGAAGTACTAAACTGCATCTTTGGATTAACGTCGACTCATGTGGTCTTTGGCATTGTGGATATTGCACCCATTTGGTAATGCGATCATGTCAAGTCGAGACTAATCGTTTTTTTCTGTATCGGTGTTACATCCGTTAGTTCATTAATGATGTGTTTTGCAAGCAGCGGAGTCTATGTAAACTTGTACTGTATAATAGGCAACAGGATTAAGATAGTTCATTCTGCTCATGAATGCTGCGAAAGGCATTTCTCTGATTATTTTTTGCGGTGTGTTTTTGGTCACTCAGAAGTCAGTATATGATCTGAACTCTTGCATATCTTGCTTCACGTGTGTTCATATTCCCAGACGAGACTGACTACTTCTGTGTGAATAAGCGTTGACAAGGCGGTCAACGATCATTCCTTGCGCGCCAAGCTAGTCTAACTCTTTAGACATAGTCAGTTTCCGTAGGATGTGTTTTCGTGTCAAAACTTTCGCCTGTGTTTTACTATTTCGTTCATTCCCGTTCGATTAAGAATGACACCTCAGTACGCTGGGTTTTGTCAGTGCTTAAGCTTGTGACCAACCTCTTGCGATATCAAGTTTCTTAATGACATTCCAGATTTTAAAAAATCAAATTTTTATAATACTCGCGATATTCCCCGAACCGTGTAACGATTGGTGGGGCCCATCCCCGCGGCTTGGCGTCTGAGCAACACAGCTTCGAAGAAACGTCGCAGCGGTGGCGAGTCGTTGGCAATACTGTGTCCGATTTGGCTGTCCCGGAAAATGGAAGCTCGCGCCGGTAGTGATGAGCTCAACCTCAGCCCCATACGGCCAGTTTTTTAGCATGGCGTATTAGCTGGTAGCTAGCTGTGTAAAAATCAGAAAATTGATTGAGTTCATTAGAAGGGTGAACGTCGCGAACAATCGGCAAAGCATATCGAGTCACAACGCGATTTGCCGTCAAGTCTAACATCTTGCTTGGTCGTTTTCATAGATGTTGATACAGAGGTGCAGCAGGCAGATTATGATTCGCTTGAAGGCCATGACAGTGAATGCGAAAACGACTTTTCTCATCATAGACAATTCAACAGTGATTTCATCTGCAAGATTTGAAGTGGTCCTAGTTTGAAGTTACGTTATTGGTTATTCAAGTTATACCTTATTTTGGTGAAAATCTTCCAATTCTAAGCCAGTGCGGCCGTGCGGGTAAAAATTTTAGTAATTCCATTACTTTACCCTGACGAATTGACTTTAAATTCGTTTGTAATAGCTTTGCAGAAATGATTTTTTCATAGATTCAATCATACAAGTTGCTTGTTGTCGCATTGGGATACTTACTTAATCAATTGCTTTGAGAGACTATGAGTACTTCTTCTGCATTGTTATGCCAAGTGCGTAAATGTTCGCCTGTTGCGTTTGTTGTGATCTTGAAAATGTGAATATCATCATATACAAGAAGTTTTGTGTACCTCTTGCTCGGGTAATTCCAAAAGTAACTTGTGTAGACCGACAGTAGAACCGCATGCGGTGTGCTGATATGGCTCATATAGCCGAGTGGTAAGAGCGTCCTGGAGCTGTAGACTCGGATTTGATTCCAAGCCGGGTTTAACCATGGCTGAGAGGTTCCATGGTCATGGCTAAGAGGTCCAATGCAGCATCATAAAAGGTAATAGCAGCGCGGCGCAGTGATTTGGAACGTCGTTTTTACGACGACCATGATCACAAGGTTAATGGTTGAACTCCCAACCTAGTCTCGTTGTTGCGTCCTTGGATAAGATGCTTTACGATGATTATCTCTGCTTAGTGGAATCTGGCAAGCAGCAAATTAAAGAAGTCAGATGAAATTTCAACCGGAAAACTTGGCAACAAAGGCAACTCCTAAGCGAGTCTGGATTCGTCCTACGCATAGCACCTCCGCCGCTTTCTCGTGATAGGAGGATAAAGATGAAGAAATCAAATCAATCAATCACTAATATAGCTAAGCGTTGTATCTGTGATGATGGTGCTGTATTTTATCCTACTTATGATGTGAAATGAAACCTTCAAGTGATTCCGCGGAAGCAAAGATATTGTTTACGAACGCTACGAAAAGCATAGGAAAACACAACAGTTTTCACATTGCTTTTCGATAAACAAAAATAGCATGGGTTAAATTGCCTTGGTCACTGCTAAAAAAAGCTGGGATAAATTAAAACCATGAAAGTTGGTGAACCAACTTCCTCTAAATGCAGTAGACGCCTGATCAGCGGTTCAACTTTTAAGGTATATATGTGGAAAATAGGATTGGAAGTTGTTTTTCTTCTACAGCATATTGCGTTGTTTTGGACTTAACTTGAGCTTGTAATAAAAAATTACGTTTTTCCTGGCCTACTAAACGGGATGTCATAACGACTTCCACGTGCCGGGCCGGAGGATAAAATCCTCCTTCATTGCTAAGTGGGAGGATAGAAAATAGAACAGTTGCAAAGCACCTATTACAACGCTGTACTGCTCTATGGTTGACCGGTGTTTGTTAAGGAAACTAGAGTTGGTGAATCGACTCGAGTTGTAATCAGAATGACTTGTCTTGAACTTGTGCTTTCAGTAACAACTAATCTAGTTTAAAAGACTCGTCCCTTACATTTTAATGTCGTTTATGCGTTATTTACTGCATGGTGTGTGGTAGCATTAGTTGTACCCGTGAGTTTGTCTCTAATTGAAAGTATGCTGTCTCTAATAGAAAATATGTACACCGCTCAGAAAGAATGCTTTTGCAGCTGTAATCGACATATAAAAACGTATTATTTATCATTATTAAAAACTTTTTCAAATTATCTGTCCGACTAGAGAAAAATCCGGAACCATTGTGGAGAAAAAAAATTCTCTTTAGTTTCGCTTCTCACATGTTTCTGGAAAAAAATTATGTTTCCCCAAATCTATGATATAAATTGCTTTTTTTCAAAATTTAGGGTTATCATTTAGTTGCATATTTATTCTCCTATGACGATAAAACGATCATAGCGCTACAACGAGCTCGCTTAGGAGTTCTCGGCCATCTGTCTAACACTCCCAAGATGGGGGAATCCCGCTTAGTGCCTTTACCAACGACACAACAAATGAACTTGCCGGCTTGTTTTCCACACTATTTCTTTAATGCGGAGCCTCAAGTAGGAAAGCTGTGGGTTAAATTGCCTTGAATAACAATTTTAAAGTCTTTGGTTTGACCAGACTCGGACGAACCCAAGTCCACAGCTACAAAGGCAGACGCTTTTTCCACTCGGCCATCTGAGCTGCCGCAAAATATAGTTATCGAGTTATTTTCAAATTTTGTAGTTTTTAAATTGCTTACCCTCAACCGCTTTCTGTTTGTGTGGTAATAGTCGATGCATAGATTTTTCTGCTCTTAGAGAATTTCTAGGATTAAAATAAAGTAACTTCCAGTGTAGCTCATGAAGTGAAAAATCCTATAGGAATTATATCTCGTTGGTACGGCGTATTAGTAGGAAAGAACCTTAAGTGATTTAATACTTAGTCACTCTTCTGATCATATTGCCTGCTTTCGCTTTGTAGATAATTAAATTTTATTTGGATTCGCAGCAACGAAGACGTTTTATGAGATTTTTCCGGAAGTTATTATAGTGTAAAAAAGAATCAAACAACGTTCGCACTTTAAAAAATTACTCAGCGTTACCACAACGGAAATGCAGCAAAAGTTTTGTTGAAGTTTCTCCCTTATTTTGTTTGATCTTTTGAACCTTGGTTTTGAGTCATTCATTTCTACGGACTAAACCAGATTATTCATCAATCGTTTTTTTCATAGGTTTACTATACATGATTTTTTTTATATTTTATTTTTTAAGGAGGAAAAATGAAGCCATAATAATTCACGAAACTGGACGTTTCGACAACGCAGATTCAGCTGCCATCATCAGGAGTGTAAGCAAGGCAGTACTACAATTTACGTGAATATCAGCGAGCAAGGCAGTACAACGCTGTGTTTTCTACTTTCTTGCTTACGCTGCTGATGATGACAGCTGAATCGACTTGTCGAAACGTCCAGTTTTGAAAATTGTGCGGTTTTATTTTTCCACTTGAAGCTACTTTTGTTCCATAGTTTTATCGTATTTCTATTTTATTTTTTCAGTGACTTTATCTACTGTATTAGTTTATTAGCAATTAGGAATAACGTGCGTGGTATGTTATTTTTATTACTTCAATTGACATTACAGTATTGTGATTATACAGCTAACTGTTAATCGAAAAAATATTTCATTTCTGGCATAACTAAGGCTTTTGATATTTATGTGGGCTATTCAATAATTGCAATAATAGGGCTGCTGCGTGACTTGAAGACCTATGGTCCCTTCGCAGTAGCCTGTTGCTCCTTTTTTTTTTCAAAATTGTGTCAGTTATTTGTATGGTTATTGGTGTTATGTATGAGCAACGAACAAAATTCTGTTCTGTTCTGAATACTTCAGCCAAAAAAACCTTATAACATATAATTATTGTTACAGCGCATGGATAATGAAACCCAACCTATACTGGACATGGGGAGGCCGTCAATGGCTCAACTGGAAGATATTAATGGTAAATATGCTTTTTCGTCAAAACAATGATAATAATCGCTTGATTGCAGTCGTAATTTTAGTCACCGTTTGTAATTGTATCTGTGATGCGATTTGATTGTTAATGTGTCGCTTTTAGAATATGCAAACTTCGAATTAAAAGTACCGGCACCGAAATATATATACTATACCTGCACACTGCGCAGTAGATAATTTCAAAAACAAATCTGTTTCAAGGTATAGGGTGAAAATAATTAAGGTGTTTCGAAATTTGCGAAAGTTTGATGTATATTAATTGTTATAACGCGTTGTCAGCGACATTGCCTAGCGGCGCGACGGGAAGGTTGCAGATCCTACATGACGGGTTCGATCCGCAGCTGGAGCCGATCACACTTGAGTACATAGACTAACGGGTGGCTGCCGACTCGAAGAGCGCAAACTCACTTCGCAGTCTCCTTCAATCACTGGTTGAATTTTCAGTTCAATAATTTGAAAATAACCTCAGTCACTTGTTTTTATTTTGTTTATTTCATGGCGTATTGATTCTCTAATTTTTTGCTACAACTGCTTGTTAAACGCCAAAGGTAAGAGCTAGTAGTTTCTCCTTCGATAATTATTATACTTTGGTTAATTTCTTTGACGTATCAGTGGCTGCATTCTTGCACAACAAAAATTAAAAAAATAGGTTTCTCATGTTTTTTTGCATCTCTTAGTATGCAGCAGTTACGCGCTACACACATCTCACTGTTAGTGTTCCTACGAGTGAATTGTTGTACCTTATCGTCTCAACTGCTCACACAAATTGTAAATAAAATATGGAAAGCATGACTCTACACGAAAGCAAAATTAGCCAAACGAACTTTCGTAATTATGTAACGAAGCAGCAAATTTTTCGTTTTTTGTATTGGAATATGGGGAGCCGATGCTAGTCTATAAACATTACAAAGAGATATCATGGTAGGCCTTGGAAGACTTACTAAATTAACGCTGTAAAAAACAATTCTACGGCTAGTTTCGCGGCTTGACCGCTCATCAGGTAGACTCATCTCATCAGTTAGCACGCCATATTGTAGTATGTTTCATGATTTTTTCCTTTGCATCATTTTCTCTTTGCTCGTTGTAAGACATAATCGCAGCAGTTTTGAAATCGATTGGTTTAGCCTAGCGCACGTGAAATTAAATATCTGGAAAGCTTTTGTGAAGTTTTTTTGTGGAATTGCTAGATCCTTTTGTGATTCGCCACACTCTATTTGGTAAAAGCTCTACAAACTATTGAATGAGTAAAAGAGAACCAGTAGATTCTGCGCGTGACAACAACTAAAAATATTTCCACTCCTTAGTACTGAAACTTTCGAATATAACTTGCCTGTATTTTCATAAAATAGTGCTATAATTTTTTGGCCACATGAGATAGTGCTGTAGCAGCTGTGCTGCAGGTTTTGATCAGGTTAGGTTGAATGTTTTTTAGGAATGATATGGAAATATGATTTAACTTTATATAGCTTTTACAGCATTTATGGTTGGTTGATCAGCATAAATGTCTTCCGGTATGATTTTGACTTGTTGAAAGCAAACGGTTTTTTATATTTTTTGACTAACCAACAACAGATTTCCACCTGTTTATTGATGCTACACAAAATCTGCTTTTTCTCCGGTAGAGTTTCTGATAGAAGAGAATATCTCACACTTATTATGGAGCACATAAAGTTAAACTCCGTTTCAAACATATTTCTGTTGGTAACTTGGTAGTAACAATACAATATGAACCTTTCTTCTTCGAAGCAAATGTACTTTCAGAATGAGCGGCAAGCACCCCCCCCTGCAATGAGTTATACGTTGCGGTTAGCAGATTTATCCATCCAAGTTTAAAAAGGAGCAAAAATACAGTCGCAGGAATTCTTAAAACTGGACGTTTCGACAACATAGATTGAGCTGTCATCATCAGCAGCGTAAGCAAGGCAGTACAATACTGAAAAAAAGTTTATACAGCCTTGCTTACCCTGCTGATGATGACAGCTGAATCTATGTTGTCGAAACGTCCAGTTTAAGTTAGTGAGGCTGCAATTTTCTCCTTAAGGTGTTTTCGTCTCGTATTTATGTTAAAAATAAGTTCAATGTGTCAGTTATTTTGAAACTCTCGATAATGCTGCGTACTAGTTCTGTCATCATATATATTAATGGATTTATCAAAAGAAATCGGACTGTTATAATCATAATTTCGTGATTATAAACAGTAGGCCTATATTTATGTTGTATTTTAGATGATAATAAATATACCATAATGGTTTTTATTGGGCATATGATTATTACACATGAAGTTTTAAAGTATGGAATTGCACAATCCACTAATCGCGTTTTAATCATGTCATGTTACCCGAATCGGGAGTCATGCAAAGCAGTAGAAAAGGCCCTCCTACGAGAACATCTTCCATGTGATTTTTGTTAGAACTTGCGTTTTGGTATGAAAAATTCAACTTCGTTCTTTTGTTCTAAATTTACCACAAAAAGCACAAGTTTTTTAAGATAATCTGAGCAGTAACGGCCTTTTACGTCTAATGAAAAAAAGAAACCTCTGCTAACGCTACTGTTATCAAACTTCACAATTTCTGTGAAGCATATTGTAAAATAACGCTGCAAAATACTTTATACTTGCATGATGCGTTACTGTGAATCAAGGATTTACGGTGGCTGTGTATGCGACTGAGCATTGTCGGAATTGCTAAGAAAGTGGAAGAACCTGGCAGCAATAGCGACCCTGTCCGCATGTCTAACTTTTGTGGGCTATGGACCAACAGTTCGTGGTTTTGGTCTCTGCATCATAGCAATATGGCATCGATAAATTCATGATGATGCAGAAACTAGAACCAAGTACCGTGGGCTTAAAGCCCACTAAAATTGGCCACGTGGACAGGATAATTGTGTTATACTGGCAAATGGCAACGCTATGCTGAGCCACCGAATATCAAACCCAGTTTCCCCACCGCACAGCACTTTTCACTCAGCTGAGCAACTGCAAAAATTAAAGCAATTTACAGGTCTCTTTTTGTCAATTATATTCGAAGACATTGGAATGGGTCCGTCTACTATAGAGAAGCCAAGTTTTGTGTTTCACGCATTGAACTGTTGACGGATTGGCCAGTATATCGGTGATGAGTATCAATTACAAGCGTTGAATTACTGATTGCCCCTGGGCATTTGCATGTATTTGCGGCTGACAAATCACGATTTGTGGCGTCAATTCATCGCACGCTGGTGTGCATTTTTGCGTATATATTTCCTATGTTCACGATGCAGAGAAACATGCTGCAAGGAAAAACGTCATTATTATGATCTCACAACGACTAACGCGAAACGTCACGTAGAGAATGAATTTGCATTTTTCTTTCTGTTTTTTCTCGATCTTTGCATCTCCAATTTCCGCTTAGAGAAGCCTAATCGATTACCGACAGCTGCCATAAAAGTTACCAACAGCTTTGTCATAAAGGGAGCGATGCCTTGCTTTATTTTTGTAAATCGTGCTGATGTTTTCGTTTGACAAATTTTATTTAGTTTTACGAGTTGTTTTGATGGAAGATGGTTTAGGGGATGTGTCATTTGAAAATAGGGTAAATGCATTATTATATAATAGTTCTTTTCTCGCTATCCTGTACGTACATGATGATAATCACACCAAACTTCTGGTGAGAATTTGCAGATATGGTCTATCTGAGCAGCCATATTATGGATGCGTTGTCACCTCTATCATTGGTTGCATAGTATGTCAACAGTAAAAGGCTTAACTTGGACTGTGGGCCTAAATTTTTGCGATTGTGGTATAGCAGGTAAAAAAAAAATAGTCATAAGTTTAAATGAAACTTTGTTTAGGTGTATTATTTTTTTATTAAAAAAGCAGCAAACAAAACTGACTTTTTATCTAAATTCAAACCGAAATAATTTTACCTCTTCCAAGTATCCACCAGTCACCCCGATGACGATCATTAGCTAGAAACCCCGGCCAAACCCCAGCCAAAAGTATAATGTTTTACTGCTTTATTATAAGCAGGAATTTTTAATGCGTTTTAGAAATCCGATTTCTATCCCCGAAAATGAAAATCGGTTCCACATAACATCAGGAAAATTATGGAAAATATAACCTTTTTTATTTTGGGTCGTTGCAAGTTTATTCTAAGAATATAAAATCTTCATTATACTCGTGATAATACGCCGAAGCTTGTAACAAGTGGTGGAGTCCATCTCCGCTGCTTAGCGCCTCTACACAGCTCCGAAGAAACGTTGCAACGATGGCTAGCCACAGAGTATCCGATTTGACCGGCCCGAGAATCGAACCCCAGACCTCCCGCACCGATAGCGATGCCCTTAACAATTGAGCTAAGCAACCGGTTCCTGACGTTTTATTTGGAAAAAATTATGTTAAGTAATATGAAGCATCTTTTGAGTAGGTTCGTGTCCGATGTTATTGGTGATCATTTAAAAAGATTGAAAAATGTAATCACGAAACTTAGCCTAAGCTGCGTTAAATGCATTCAACGAGATTAATGGTAAACATTTTTTTATGGCAGTGGAATTTTTCATATATTTGAATGCGTATGACGTGAAGTTATTTCTGAATTAGACGCAATACATTTACCCTCCGGCTGTGCTGTTCATGCTAATCTGTTATTATGACAGGAATGATAATCGAAATGTCGTTTCCAAGTTTTCATGATTTTATCGGATGTTTAATGCCAATGCATATTCATGCAGCGCTTTTCCAACTAAGCTATTTTTATTACGAACATATTAAAAATAAACATAGCGCAGAAATGTTACATATCGGATACAGTTTTGCGCTGTGTTTGAATCTACTTAAATTTTCTGCATTTTTTTTCTTGAACGTCAATCTGCAAGATCTTTCTAGAATTTTTATACGTTGTGATGCATGATGTAGTTTTTTATGTAGTCCGCTTTCAATAACGAAAAACATGGTTGACGAGTGTTTATTCTACAATAACTTGTAACAGCTTTCGCATTCCGTACGAAATTTCGAAATTTAATTTTATAATCATAATCTTTGTACCTGTGGTACTTGATTTTTCCTTGGGCTGTGGACCCCTGAGTCATTTTAATGAAACTTTCTGACTTCTTTATGTGAAATATCATACAAGTAAATTCATACTGTGATTGTATTTGAGTTTATTGGCCCCTTGCAGCATTTTTGCCGGCCTCGTAGAAGTTCATGAGGTTCAGGTTATGGAAGCCGTGGCTCATAAGATCGTGGCGAAGCAGAAAACGACAGATGCAGATTAAAGTGGTGCACTGGCGACTTAAAACGATAGATGTTGAAGACTTTAATTTTTACTTTATTATGCTGCACAGAAATACATCTTAAAATAATGTTTTGCATTTCGTTGCCAAAGTAAACATCCTTTTCATGTTGTTTTGCTTGGAAAGCTCTATAGGAATATGTAAAAACTTAAAAGTACTATTCTTTAAAAGTTATTGTTGGGCAGCATTTCAGTTATCAATTTTATTCATCCCATTAAACAATTATATGGGAATAATTGTTGACGGTGGTGTTTACTTTGACATCACTTTACGTTCACGTTATACTTTTCAGATCAACATCGTAATGCTTACTCTGGTATGAATATTTCGCATCATGAGAAGTCAAAACACCATAAACATCACAAGAGAGGCAAGTCAGATCGAAGTCGGTCCAAAAAATCGCCGCGAAATAATAAGCAAGAGGAAGAGAAAATGAGTAAGTTGCTGAGTATAAAATGCTTTTTAAAATTTATTTGAATTTTTATGTTTTGTAATTTAATTGCTTTTGGTAAATCTCGATCTAATTTTGTTTATCACCCACAGTTGGCGCTGTCAGTACTATGGGCATGGAAAAGTGCAAGAATAAACAAAGCGATGAGACATCGCGGTTATCGATCATCTTTTTTTACTCAAGCCGCTGTTAATGATTTCACCTAACATAAGCAAGAAATATTTAATTGTGAAGGCTTTAAGACAAAGTTAACCTTTTCGTGTCGCACACAAGGAAGATCGTGAGAGTTAACACTTTTGCCATCGTTAATGAGTAAAAAGTTTTATTAAATGTTTGAAAGAGTCAATTACGGGTTTGCATGAGAAAGATTTTAAATCAAGGCATTGCAGTGCAAAGACAAATAGAGGAAAGACAGGTTAGCTCAGTTGCTAAGCACATGGCTATCGGAGCGGGAGGCGAGGGGTTCGAATCTTTGGTCGGTCAAATCGGACAAAGTGCATGTCGCAAACGGCGCGACGTTTCTTTGGAGTTGTGTTGCCCAGCCGCTGATTCCCGGTGATAGGCCTCTCGTTACACGCTTCGGCGTAATACCACGAGTATAATGAAGATTTGTTATGCTTAGAACAATTGATTGTAAAGATCTAAGATAATATCTCGAACATTCTTTGCAAGGAGCTGTGCAAAACAGCAGAATGAGAACTGAGAACCAGTGACAGACCTTCTTTGCCTCCATTATTGAATTGAACTAGTTCTGAAAGAAAACGTTGCAAATATAAAAAGAATACGATTTCGCAAAGTTTCTTGCTTTCAAATTACATTCGCTTTCCAAGTCGAGCTTTTTTCGTGATTCAAGAATCTTTCTTTAGCCTCCTGGTTAACTTTATAGTCTCAAACTTAGCCTTCTTTTCACTCCGTAGAGTTTTCTTTAAAAATATTACAAAGGTATGGGAAAGCTAGAAAATTTTTGCCCTGTCTTGGTTCGTGTGTTCACTTCAGCATTTGTACTTGTTTCCTAGGAAGGAGGAATGAAATTCAGATTGCTTTGGATTAAGTTTATGTGAAAATCAGTTCTATTTAAATTTAGAAAATGTGGAGATCAAATTGGAGGAATTCAGTTTGAAATTAAAACAATTAGTCAAGTTCAACAGTGCAAGGGTTGGAAAAGTCGCGACATAATTGCGAATTGCTATGATATATGAGTCTGTCTTCCTTTCTTTCTCTGAACGTGTTGTTTTCACGCGGAACACGATTTTTTGATGTCAAAATGGAGTAGGTGGATGCTACGCGTGATTTTGACTAGATTTAGCTGTTTGTAAACGTGAATGAATGACGCTATGAGTACGTACCCACTGCGTGAGTGACGTTTCTACTCACACCACCAACAACAATCAATCATTCAAATTTTTATCACGTTCAAAATCTTTAACAAATTTTGCTCATCAAATTATTTCATCGGCAAACAAATTTACCATTCTGAGTGTAATATTGAAGAACATAAATCTACACGTTCTACTCATAAGTAGCTCAACAACCTTAACCCTATGTTTCATGAACTCATGCTGAAAGGTTGAAAGCTGAAAGGCTTGGCGTTTACAATCGACTCGTAAACAAATATATTAAGCAGAAAATTACGTATTTGCTTGGCTCTATTTTTATTCGTGAAACTAAGCAAAAATTTGAGTTTGTTTGAACCTCGTAAGCTTTATGCCCTTATTTTTTCGATATTTACTTGATTAACCAGATTGATTTATTATAAGATGTGCCACCACGGTATGAAGAACAATTCTCTGAAAATTGTGCGTTTATTTTGAAATTCGTGTATTGCAATTAGAACTTAATCATTTACCGTAACTTTGAATGTAAATAAATAAGCGCTTAAGAGTTTGATCATCTGATTAGGTATTTAGACATTTCACCGCTGTATAGGTTGTTTTTGAGTTTTTTGAGCTAATTGATGTGAACAAACAGAGATGGCTGATTACTATTCGCAACAAAAATGTCTAGACTGCATGGTCAGATATGTAAATTTTGTGAGATGGAGATCGAAACACAAGTTTTTGAGCCTTTTTTGGGTCGAGAGCGAGACTCATTTTTTTAGACTTATTAACTTCGTATCGGCGTGCTTTTGTGTTGTTCTAATTTAACCTGTTGCGCAGGCGCAGTTCACAATAAGTTTAAACAAAAAAATGAAATGAATAATTATGCTATGCAGCAATCACTCACTTCAAAAACAAATGTTTCACTTTTAAAGACAGACGCTGAGCATTTGTCTTCATTATCTCAAAATATTTTTCAAGTGGAGTTATTCCCTTGGCCAGGTCACTAGCGGCTGAAAAGGCAATCATTGAAGTCGAACCATGTTTGGTTTGACACTAATCAATTACTTCATGTAGTATTTAGCATTACTCTTTGCAGATTAAGATAATACAGCTCCATCATCTTTTATGGGCTTAAGTCTTAGCTTGAAATTCTCTTCCGACCCAAAAATAGATGCTAATTTTTGAATCAGATCTCGCGTTTTAACATTTGCCATTTTGATCCAAATGCTCTGATATAGACTAGATTGAGGTTGATGATATTTCTTTTAAGCAAACGTTAAATTTCAATTTGTTTTTATCCCAAATCCCAATCGCTGCTGCGTTTTTGAATTGTCGCCAAAATTTTAACAGCTCAGTGGTAAGAGCGTCTGCCTCCTGCTGTAGATTTGGGTTTGATTCCGGGTCTGGTCGTTTAGTTGTTTTGCCGTTGGGAAAGACGCTTAGCGGGATTGTACTTCATTTTGGTGTGATATTGCGCGGAACTCCTAAGCGAACTCGTTGTAGCGCTTTGATCGCTTTCTCGTGGTAGGAGAATGAACGTGCGACTCAATATAAAATGCAATAATGTCACTAGTTTTCCTGCTTTTGAAGTCGTGAATCAAAACATAAACTTTTGCATTGCATTTTTTAAAATTTTTGGTGTTGTGCATAAATGAAGGATTGAAAGCTGCCAAAACAAGTAGCGTGATTTGTTTCGATATAGCCCACATTCGTTCTCAAAGGTACCATAATTTCCTATATCATTCATTCAAGTGTCAATTATGTTTTCCTGGTTGATGTCGATCATCAGCGATTATCGTAAAGATCAATTCTTGGATATCATTTCGCTTTGTTTTATGTATTGTGTTATTGTGAAGCTGAAAAGACATAGCATAAACAATGACCTGATTGTTGTGTTTGGCATACACAAAAATATTTAAAGCATCGGTGAATATTTGGAATGGCGATGATTCATTGAGATTGTGGTTCAAAATCTTTTCATTAGACCTGTTTCAATTGATGAAAAGCACTTTCTTTCCAAGTTGTTGACGCTATGATTTCGTTTTTTATAACGCAGTTGTTGCTTACAGGCGTTGTTACATATTGAACCACAGACTATTATGGTTGAACGGTGTTTGCACTGAATGCCATTAATAAGCTATTTCTAAAGCGTTTTAGAAATGCAATGTGGGTCCAGAATCAAGAAAATTAAAAAAAAAGCACGGAGAGAAATCGTTTTTTGTTTTATTTTGGGGTCTCAATAGGTTCGTTTTGGCTCGTAACATTTTCCTTGAAAAAAATACGTGCTCGCTATGTGAAACACGATTACCAATGTCACCACAAGGTAGAGGAGGGTAGAGCAGTGATAGCTTAGTTAAGTATTTGTAGTAGTTGAGATGTGGCTTGCTGGTGCAAGGTGGTGTTTGAGCAAAGTTCCAGCTCGTTTCATATATTTACTTTATGTAAGGTAAGTTAAAGAATTTTAGGTAAGCTACAACTAACTTTTTCACGGGCTTAGTTCTGACTTTTCTGCTTATTTAAATGCAAGGGCTGGTTTACTTCCTGCGACAGCGCATTTTGAGAGCTTGTGCAGTTCTGTCTACATCTTTTCTACCATTCTAGTCGCAAGCATCTGAGAGGTTGCTTCAACGAAGATGACAATGTCACAAAAGTAAGTGCCTAACCGCTGCACGCGAAACTAAGTGCCAAAACGCCGTACGCGAAAGTAGGTGCAAAAACGCTGTGCCAATACTACCTAAACCGCTTGCGAGCGCTGGCATGTCGCTTCTGCCCTCATTTCGATGATACCTTCGCAGGAGCAGCCAACAGACGCGCTTACGAATTAGGAATAGCAAATAGTAAAACGAGAGAGTGCCTAAAATGTCAATGTTGTTGAGTGAGTGTTCTTTTTTCAGTTTTGCCTCCAAATCAGCAAGTGCAGTTCATATTGGGAGGAGAACGGCAAGATTCATGCGAAAATCTTCTTCATTCGGATGGCACTCCATGTCTATTCACTGAGATGGAACAACTAAAAAATGAAGATGGCGAAATGATATGGAAGGAAACAGCAAGGTATATCATTAACTGTTCAATTAATTTTGTGTTTAATGATTGAATTGTGAATGCATAATACCTATCGCAACAAACCCAGCTGCCATTGGTCTTAGCTTTCCGAAATGGTTCCATTATTGGTACTTTTAAAATTTACCCTTTTTGCTGATTTGCTTGAATAAAAGAAGCTAAATGAAAGCCAAGTTGCACGTAAGAGCTCTCACGCAACTAAGTAAACTTTGCAATAGAAAAATAACTTGCTATAAAATTCGCAGATTTAGCTGGCGTCAGCTCAGTTGTTAAGCTCACTCGCTCTCGGTGCGGTAGGACAAGGGTTCGATTCCCGGGCCGTTCAAATCGGACATAGGGTCGCTTACAGCTTGGCACCGCTGCGACGTTTCTTCGGAGCTGTGTTGCCCAGGCGCTAAACCGCGTAGATGGGCGCCGCCACTCGTTACACGCTTCGGCGTAATATCGCGAATATAATGAAGATTTTATCTTTTTTTTTGAACTGGACAATGACGATTCTTTACCATCATCCAATCAAAATTAACAATATGTCATCTATTTTTGTATGACTTCTCTCGCGCGTTATAATAGAGTTTTCGCGAAAACGTTTAACATAATTAGCACAAATTTCCAATCGCTGCTTATTTTGGAGTAAGTGGGCCTGTAAGTGACGAAACTTTCCTCGAAACCGCACAATATCTGATGTACTTATGCTTGAAAAAAGTCTACTTTTGCGCAATATGCACATTAGCTTATGCGGTTGTTGATTTGTGTCGCTTTGTTGTGTTCTTAGCAGCGTTTCAGTATTTAAAGGCTAAATAAACGTTTTTGTCTGAGTTAGTATTTTGTATTTAGTTGCATATTTATCCTACTATCACGAGAAAGCGATCAATGCGCTTTGAGAACTTGCTTAGTAATTTATTGCCATCTGTCTACCACACCAAGATGGGGTAATCCCGCTAAGTGCCTTTCCCAACGACACAACAACTAGACTAGCCGGCTTGTTCTTACGCTGTCCCTTTAATGCTGAGCGTCAATTAGGGAAGCTGTTAATACCAATTTTAAAGTCATTGGTTTGACCCGACTCGGAATCAAACCAGAGTCTACAACTCCCGAGGCGGACGCTCTTACCACTCGGCCATCTGAGCTGTTAAATTGCTAGAACAGATTTTAAAATCTTAAAAATCTTACCCAATGCAATTTCTTTTTATACGTGGTTGCTAAAATTATCTAGTGATAAGCTACTCAAATGGCCTAATGGTAAGAGCGTCCGTTTCTGGGGCTGTAGACTCGGGTTTGATTCTGAGTCGGGTCAAACCAATGACTTAAAAATTGGTATTCACAGCTTCCCTGCTCGACGCTCAGCATTAAAGGAACAGTGTGGAGAACAAGCCGGCAAATTTACTTGTTGTGCCGGTGGGAAAAGCACTTAGCGGGATTCGTCTTGGTGTGGTAGACAGATGGCCGACAACTCCTAAGCGAGCTCGTTATTGCGCATTGATCGCTTTCTTGTGATAAAAAGATAAATATGCAACTAAACAATACAAATGCAATGGTTATGCGTTTTACCGTTTGCATGGAAATGATTGTCAAATCAGACATTTATTTATGGATCACTAGACACAATTTCTTGTGCGTTGATAGTCGCACACGCACAGTCTTAATTGAACATAAATATAGTTGGAAAAATAATTTAATTAGCCATTTTACATGCGCAACTTATAAATTTTAGCCACGTACTCCACTCCCTCATGAAATTAAGTCAATTTTTCGCAGCCCCCAATATAAGTGCAGGACGAAAAGCACGCGGAGTGTTTGTCAAATTCTTTGCTTTTGTTTCTCTCAAACACTTTCGTGTCTAAATGTGGTTGTCGTCATCACTAGACTAACTGGACAACTTTTATGCGCTATTAGATATGCCTTGATTATATGTAAAATGATTTATTACGGGCTGGTTAGCTCAGTTATTAAGTACATAGCTGTCGGGGCGGGAAGTTGGGATTCGATTTTCAGGAGGGTCAAATCGGAGGCCGTGTCCATCGCTGCGACGTTTTTTCGTCGCTGCGTTGCCGAGGCGCTAAATCGCGTAGATGGGCCCCGTCTTTACACGGTTCGGCGTAATACCACGGGTATAACAAAAATTTGATTTTATTTTTAATGTGGCTTGGCCTAATCGAAAGAGGCTTTATTGTTTAGATGGACTCAATATGATTCTGTTGCGTTGCAAAAAGATACTAGATATAGGCTACTATAGCCTAAATTGTCTAGTCTGTCTTATAAGAAGTCGGTTCCCTTAGTTAGTTTGCAGTTGCGATCGCGTGTGGTGCAGTATTTCAAATAATATTGAACGGAAAATTCAACAGTAATTGAGGGAGACTGCGAAGTGAGCTTGCGCTCCTCGAGTCAGCAGCCACCCGGCATACATGTCAAATGCGATCGGTTCCAGCCGTGAATCGAACCCATCACGTAGGATCTGACACCTGCGCGCGGTACCGCTAGGTCATGTCGCTGACGTAGCTTAACTCAGAACCGTTAAGCTTTTACAAGTTTTTCAATGATTTTCCATCCATTTCGCTGCCGACTATCTGATTATACAGTACTTACGGCACCTTCGTTGTTTATTTCTCTTTATTATTCGCATGCAATTCGCTAGCTATGAGCACATGGAGACTTTGCATCTCACAAGCAGCAAGTCTCCTTTATGCAAGCAAAGCGGGTTGATCAAAAACACACAAAAATTTGCGTTGTAAAAGGGCTGAATTGTCGATAGGCCTACGTTTTTAAGCAAAAGCGTTTGCGAAAAGTAACATATAAAACTTAGCGTGTTTCCGATATAATGAAATGCAATGTCATTTGAGCCATATCGGTGATAAATGTTGATTTTCATACCGACCGGTTAGTTCAGTTGTTAGTGCATTGCTCTCGGTGCGGGAGGTTTGAGGTTCGAATCCCGGGTCGGTCGAATCAGACACAGTGTAGCTAACGGCTCGCCATCACTGCGATGTTTCTTCAGAGCTTTGTTGCCCAGACGTTATGCTGCGGAGATGGATCGCGCTTTCATTACACGCTTCGGCGCAGCAACGCTAGTACTGTATGTATACTGAAGATTTGATTTAGTGCTGATTTTCAAATCCATGTCTGTGTAGTAGCAAAAATTTGACTATTTTAGGTGGATTAAGTTCGAAGAATGTGTTGAAGAAGGAGGAGACAGATGGAGCAAACCTCATGTGTCCACATTAAGTCTTCACAGTTTATTTGAATTGAGATCATGTGTTTTAAATGGAGTTGTGCTTCTCGATATGGTGGCTAAAGATTTTGGACAAATTTCAGGCGAGTTGATTACACTTTTTGTTGAATTGTGCCTGGTTGTTGCACTTCAACAGCTCAGATGGCAGAGTGGTAAGGGCGTCCGCCTCTGCAGTTCTGGACTCTGACTTTATTCCAAGTCGGGTCACCCTACAATTGTTATTAACAGCTTTCCTGTTTGACGCTCAGCATTAAGGGGACAATGCACAAAACAAGCCGGCACGTTTACTTGTGCCGTTTTGAAAGGCACTTAGCGGGATTACCCCATTTTGGTGTGATATTGACCGGAACTCCTAAGCGAGTTCGTTATATATAGCACTTTCATCGCTTTCTCGTGATAGGAGGATAAAGATGCAGCAAAATAAAAAAAAAAACAATTTTTTCAGCATTTTGCTTAAAATATGCATTATTATTGTTGTAATCATTCTGTTTACACAACTATTTTATGTGAATGAAAAGCTCGTTGGTTTTGTGTTGTTAATTTGATTAGGATGCAGAAATCCCATGCGCATTTGTGATTTACTTGGCGTTTAACAGGAGCAGTAAAGTCTCTACGATTCAACCTGTACTGTTGTTTATGCGATGAGTTTTCTACTATTAGCGTACACGCTAATATTCTTAACTGAACTGCTTGCTTCAAACGATACTGCTGCTTTTAATTATTTGCTGCAGTGGTGCATTAATGCTTAACGTTGCTGCTACCTACCGTGCGTACGTTTGAATATGTTTGCTGTAAACCAGATTTTAGAACCTGCATTACTGGAAATAGCGTAATTTTCAAAGAGATTTCTGTGATCGATTCTTTTATGAAAAATCATTCCTAAATCAAAAATTCGACGTTAAATGTTTTTTTTTTATTAACTGTATGCCTGTGCTTGAATTCTGAAGAACAAAAGTTGAATTTTAAACATGGCAATATCAATGTTAAATTGCCTTTATTGGCTGACATAAAATTGAATTGATTAATGAAAAATCAATCTTGAAACATTTAAAGTTAAATATCCATGTCTTCATTTACGTAACCTGCATTCTTGTTTTCGTAAATTTTGCCTATTGTTGTTGTAACATCAACCAGCTGTTAACGCAGTTGTTGAAGACATTGTTATCGGTACGGAAGGTCCGGGGTTTAATTCCCGCGCCGGTCAAGTAGAACACAGTGTCGCCTACGGCTCGCTACCGCTGCGATCTTCTTCGGAACTGGGTTGCCCAGGCTTAAGCCGCGGAGGCTGGCCCGGCTACTCGTTGCACGCTTCGACGTATTATCGCGAGTATAATCAAAAAGGTTTGATTTTTTTTAATGTTGTAACATCAGCATTGCTGTAAATCGGAAAAATGATCCAGAAAATCAACGCTCAATTTAAAAGGGTATTTTTTTAGGATTTCAAATATCATAGAGCGTAATAATTTGAAACGCTTTTTCCTGTTTTACATTTTGGGTTGAAGTTAATCTAATCTGTTCTTTTAGATTTGGTTCTTGAACACATGGTGTCGCAAGGTCACCTACCCCATGATGACGATCTGGTTGATAAGGTCCGAGCTGCCCTCTTGAGTGGTCACGAACATCAAGGAGAGAAGAAAAAGGGTTTGACCGCCATTAAATCAGTCGCAGACTTTATGGCGAGAAGAGATTCGGATTCACATTTGAAAACTCATGGTAAGAAGTGTGCAACCGTGCATCTTCGAAGACTATTTGTGAAGAGTTTTTCCTCAAACGAGAAATAGGAATGTCTCTCCGCTGCTGTATTTGCTGACTTACTAATTTACAAAAATTCGAAACAGAGTGGCCTGCCCTGATGAGTGATGCTTCATGAGAATTTAATTTCTTGAAGTTTGTCGAAACCCACCTAACATCGGAATGCAATAAATACGGGACAAAAATAGCTTAAGGAGGGAAACTGTAAAAAACTTACAGTTGTGTACTGCCTTACATACACTGCTGATGATGACAGTTGAATCTATCTTGTCGAAACGTCCAGTTTTGAGATTTATGCACTATGACTTTACCTCCTTAAGCCATTTAACATCTTTTCTTAAATGGTTTGTTTTTTAAATTTTGCAGACACTCGACAGAGTTTACTAGATAGTAATGAATGTAGTAGAATCAAAATATAAAGGCCATTCTCGTTTACGGTTTAAAAAATTGCATTTAACAACTATTTTATCATGCTGTATTCTTGCCAATATATCTTTACACTTGGCGTTATGTTTTTGCCAATATTTTTTTACATTTAGCGTCATTTTCTTGCCAATATATCTTCACTTTTAGCGTTGCTAAATTGGTACTGCAACTCCTTATTGTTGAAGTTGGTGGTGACCAGATATAAGCACCTTGCGAAACGTCCATCATAATTAAAACTGCGATATGTTTTTGCGTAAGATCTACCAAGATATAAGCTACGTGCTACAAAGGTATAAGGGAAGAAGCAAAAATTAAATAAAAAAGCTTGCACTAGTTGAAAGAAGTGCTCTTTCAAATTCATTGTCCTTAGAAATGAGTACAAGATAAAGAATAGAAAGATTTTGAATATGGCTAAGGCTGCTTCTATTATTATGAATTGGGTTGCTTGTACCAAAACGAAATTGCAGATTTTTGATGTGCTTTTTATCTTTAGGTCTACATCACACTTTCACTGCTCCTTCGTTGCTTGGTAGAAACAAGAGCTTGTCTATTGCCAATTCATCTATCAGTCGTGTCGACAGTCAAACCGGGATGTCAGAACATGACAAGAAGTGCAAAGTAAACGAATGATTCGACTAAAAAATGTGATAAAATTTGTACAACTTAGTAATGTAAAAGCTACAATTGAGTCGGGCTTGTACGAGATAGATTCGAATTACGGCGTTTTTATCTGGCTGCGACAAGCGACACTCGTCAAGTGAAGCTTTTGTTTTTTACATCAAGGTTTTTCTTTGTCGATAAACGGAAGAATAGAATAAATCACGTCGCGCTACCTTCTACCACGTGTCGGTGAATGGGCTTCAAAACCGCTGAAATGTCATTTGGGATTGCTGATGTGTCGCTACCTGCGATGCTTGAAATTGCTGTTTGTGTCAGTTCACATACTATGTAGCTGCAAATCTTTAACAGATTGCAATAAAGATTCAAAGTCATAAAATTACTTCGTTTGACGTAATTAATCGATGGTGCAGAAGTTACAGTGTACAAGCGCTCCGCAGACGCCCGATGATGTTCATCAATCGCCAGACCTTGCTTCTCGTTCTCACTTTCACGCGATCAACCACTGACTAGTGCCTCACGAAAAGCTTCTAGGACAAAGAGCTTTTTTCAAAGCTACACAAAAGGCTCTTGACAGAGCATTTCTTGAAGCCTAATGCGAAAACACCTTTTTTTCAAAGCTATTCTTTTGTTCATGTAACATATATTTTTGCTGCAGGTTCCTTACTTCATGAAGAAAATTCCGATGGGAGCGGAAGCTGCTAATGTGTTGGTGGGGGAGGTCGATTTTCTCGAGCAAAGGATAATCGCCTTCATTCGTTTACAAGACAGCGTCAATCTGGGTATGTAGCAGTTTCACTGTATTGAATTCACCGTTAAAAACCGGCCGGTTAGCTCAACTGTTCAGCACATCGCTATGGTTGCGGGAGGTATGGGGTTCGATTTCCGGACCGGTCTAATCGGACGCAAAATCGCCAACTCCTCGCCTCAGCTGCCACTCGTTGCACATTTTGGTATAATACCGCGAGTATATGCTAATGAAAATTTGATTTTTTTGATGGTAGGATTTTATTGTTAACTTGTCGTTGGTAGTTTGTTGTGAATAGAAAGGGTGTTTCATGCTAACTTGGTGTGGTTGATGATTCACACGAGGTACAATGTTTAATGGGGAGAATATAATTAATTGCTGCCCACTCGCCAACTACGGACACATATCAACGCATAAAGAATGATAATGCTTGGCCTTGATTGCCCAGCTGTTGGAAAGAAATACTAAGTGCTTGTATTTACAGGAAGACTCACTGAAGTGCCAATATCAACGCGCTTTATATTTCTTTTGTTGGGACCCACAGGCCACTATCAACAATACCACGAAATAGGTCGATCAATTGCAACGCTTATGGCAGATGAGGTAACAGTTTGCCCTGTTTTTTTCTTGTTTTGGTTTTGTAAATTCAGACATGTTTTTTTATCCTTCCGCACTCTTATAGCTTCACAATCGGATTAATCGATGAGCTTAAAAATTTTCGAGAAACTAAAATGAGGACTTTTTATAATTTAAAAAGCAAAATGATGCCTTGTTCTTTTGGTAAATAAGATTAGCTCTGCGTGCAGTTTCTTACTGTTGTTGGGTTTTGAGTCTTTTACACTCAAAAGTAATGTAATTAAATTCTTAGTGAATTAAGTTTCTGCAAAAACTGGGCTCGTGTTTAACACCACATATGTAGGCTGAATTATTTAACAACTGTATTGGAATCCAGGCAAAAGGTTATGTGGTTCGAATAATTTCATTTGATATTAATAGGTTAGGTTATAATGCAGTAGATAAAAATTGGCTGCAATATGATAGTACATTTTTCCGCAAATAAATGTAGAAAGAACTAAATCAATCTGCCCGATGAATATTTTTGCGATACAATAAAATTTGTAGAAACTTATTTGAGATATTTATAGATCCACGCAGTTTGTGGTAAAGATGCACTCTTGAAAATGCCTTGTACCTTGTCTATCACCTCAATACACCGATAAATTAGTTATTCTATGTTATGAACTTTTATCCAGGTGATTTTTTGAAAGTTGTTTGAGAGTAAATGCAAAACCAAAAAGTTTCAACTCAAATCTTTCAGCTTTACCGGTCAGCTGGCCTAGTGGTTTAGCTCATCGCTATCGACGCGGGAGGTCGTGTGTTCGATTCCCTGTCCGGTCGAATCGGACACTATCGCCACGGGTGCTACGTTTCTGTGTTGCTCTGGAGCTACGTCGCGGTGATGATTCCCCCATTCATTGCACGCTTCGGCGTAATAACGCGAGTTCAATGAAGATTTGATTTTTTTTATTCAATTTTTAACTTTTAACAATATTGCCCAGCAGCTAGTAGCTCCCTCCATAGGAGTGAAATTGAGTCAGTGTCTTGTGGATTATATCTATTATGTATCATGTCTTGTATTCCTTGCTGTCAAATGCTTTGCTTTTAACATTACTTGTGTGAAGGTGTTTCATGAAGTTGCATACAAAGCAAAAACTAGAAAAGATCTTCTTTCTGGAATCGACGAGTTCTTGGATCAAGTTACTGTTCTTCCTCCTGGGGAATGGGATTCCAATATTAGAATTGAACCACCTAAAGAGCTGCCTGGAAATCAAGTAATTATTGCATGCAGCTGTTCTTTTATAACGAGAATTTTTGACGAAGTTTTGGTTATATTTTGTCGTAATTGAAAAGATAAAACTTTCGTTTTACTTGTTTCTTTGAGTTACCACTTGTATCTAGTTTACAACATCGTTTTCTCTGTTGGAAAATAAAAATTTAGGCTACGTAATTACTTTTGGTTTTTAAACAACTTGGAAGCCATAGTGAGCGATAAGTGCTAGACACTGGCTTAGTAATCTTCATTATACTCGCGGTATTACGCCGAAGCGTGCTACGAGTGGTGGTCCATCTTCGCAGCTTAACGCCATGGCAACACAGCTCCGAAGAAACGTCACAGCAAGGGCGAACCGTTATACCTACAAGAAGTTCAGGATCACTTGTCCGGTAGTTTAAGCCTTTTATAGCCGGCTGTAAAACTTTGCCTTTGCACATATTTGTTAGAAACAAAGATTGATGTCTAAACCGAACGGTATACCACATGGTACATCTGAAGAAAAAGATGAAGCTCATGGACACGGTGTTCCTCCGGAGCTCAGGAGAACGGGAAGGTAAAAGATGACCTGGTTGGATTGCTAAAGTGCTTTGCGGACTCATAGGCTTCATCGCTTTTAAAAGTTTTCCGAAATTTGAAACTATTTTTCAGACAAAGAAGGGTAACTTTTTGGGAAAATCACATCCGAAGCGATAAACTATTTCATAAAAACATCGGTGTTTTATCGGTGAATGGGATCGCTTCTCTTCTTTTTTTTTTTTTTTTTCGCAACCAGTTAAAGTCCAATTCCTTACACTGGAGTAACACCTCGCCAACCTGGTTTCACGTGTGAGACGCAGTGTAGATTATCTCGAAAATGTTTTTAGCTACGATTTCAAAATCATACTAAAGCAAAAAAATCAAATCTTGCTTTTACTTGTGGTATTTCGCCGAAACATGTATCGAGTGGTGGAGCCCATCCTCGCGGATTAGCGCCCGGGACAACATAGTTACGAAGAAACGTCGCAGCGACAGCAAGCCGTTGGCGACACTGTGATCTATTTGCAGCGATAGCGAATTGCTTAACTGCTATGCCAACCGGCCCGTCACAGAAAAGCAAGCAGTTTTCAAAAACATTTGCCAACTGAAAAACTCGCTGCTTCTAATTACGCGCCTAAATCACTGTAATTACGGTAGCCTAGTGAGATCATTTCGCACTTTATTCGACAATTGTCGGTCTTAAAACCAGCTAGTTGGGGTAGTGGTTAGAGACATTGTTATCGCCGCGGTAAGTCTTGGGTTCGATTTCCGGGCCGGTTAAGCGGGAAACAGAGTCGCCAACGGCTCGCCGCCGCTGCGACCTTTTTCAAATCTTTGTTGCCCAGGGGCTACGCCGCGGAGATGGGCCCGCCACTCGTTACACGCTTTGGCGTAATACCACGAGTATAATGAAGATTTGATTTGATTTTAAACAATTCTGTTGCTTAAATGAAATTATCGAAAGCCTTTATTTTACTTCGGTTCAATGACAAACTTTTGCATTTACGAAGGCTTAGCCGCTGTGCTGGCCTACTGCTTTGCTTCCTTTTTAAAAACTTTATCAAAAAAGGCAGTCCTGATCAAGCCTTAATCCAAACAAATTGATGTTTCATCTTGCAGTTGAAAAATCGCAGTAGATTGTTTTTCTGTGATTCGGTATACGTATTTTGACCTTACATAACATGAACTGAACTGACCCCGCGATTCTTTTCTAGAACGTCTGTCATCTCAACACCAAATTACAGTGATTTGTTTGACCATTCGCCATTGTTTAGGGAGGGCCTGTTTGCCTTATGTAGAAATATCACAGAATGGACGGAGTTGCAAACCTATCAAATTTGGCCCTGACAAAAAAAATAGTTGTGTTGAGAAATTGAAAAGATGGCGACTCTAAACATTTATAGGTTTCATGTTGCGTTGGTTTTTATCAATTTTTAGAACATAACCGATTTTCATTCACGTAAAATTTGTTTTGCTGCTGCTATCTTACGCCGTTGTTTAAAACACAAAAACGTTGCAGTTTTTTACGCGTTGATCGAAAATCAATTTGTAGTAAGAAACCAGTTGCAATTGCAAATCTAACATTACCAACATTTTCTGCATTTACTGCACGTGTTTAGATAAACTTGAGTTACAAGCTACACATAAACGTAGGCTATATCACTGCTTAAAATTACTGTACTACTGTTTTCTAATCATTAGAAATGCAAAAATAAACAAAATATTTGACATAATTTAAATCAAACCTTCATTATACTGGCCATATTACGCCGAAGCGTGTAACGAGTGGGGGGGCATCTCCGCGACCTAGCGCCTGGGTCAGCACAGCTCTGAAGAAACGTCGCAGCGGTGACGAGCTGTTGACGACATTGTTTCTGATTTGACCGACCCGGTAATTAAACCCCGGACCCTCTGCACCGATTGCGATGTGCTAATTAACTGAGCAAGGCAGCCGGTTTAAATTGCTTGAAATCATTCCACAAAAATTTCAACAGAGGATTTAGAGAGATTGCGAAATCTCACTGCTGCTCACAATATGTGTCAAATGCGATAGGCTCCACTCGTGAATCGAACCGTTACGAAATATCTCAAGAGTTACGTCCGGTATCGCAGAGCCGTATGGCTGACAAAATGACTTACCGCTCATATTTCACAGTCTTAATTATTCATGTCCTTCCTTATGAAACGGTTTGTTTTGTAATATAAACAATAGTGGTTTTTGTTTGTTTAGGCTGTTTAGTTCGCTGTGGTTACCTGGAAATGGCCTATAAAAGCAAGCCCGGGCTTAATTGCTTTGTGGTTCTGTGGTTGTCTTACTCTAGTGAAAACAATTGAATGGCTAAAACCAGTAAAAGTTAGATTTAATTTCTCAAGTTTTTTCAGTCAGCAATAGGAAGGAAGCGTCAATATAAAGCTTTTTTAGCAAATGCAGTTACAGTTACTCATGTATTCTGCATGCTTGACTCATTACTATCCATCGCTAATTAAGCATTTGCGTTTTAAATCTGAACAAGTGTTTTTAAGCTGTTGATCAACTAAAACGCTGCCTACGTTTTGCTACTACTAGCAACTCAGATGGTCGAGTGGTATGAACGTCAACCACTGCAGCTGTAGACTCTGACTACATTGCAAGTCCGTCAAACCAGTGACGTTGAAATTGGTAGTCACAGCTTCTCTGCTTAATGCTCAGCATTAGTGGAACTGTGAGGAGAACAAACCGGCAAGTTTACATGTTGTGCCGTTGGGAAAGGCACTTAGCGGGATTTCCCCATCTTGGTGTTATGGGCAGATAGCTGGCAACTTCTAAAAGAGCTCGTTATAGCGCTTTGATCGCTTTCTCGCAATAGAAGGATAGATATGCTCATACACTACTAAACCAAAAGTACTGCAGAAGTGTCGGCATGAAGTCATGCTGAAGAACAGGATGAACAAACCCCCAACACGCCTGTCACAAAACCTGGAATTTTTTAGGTGTTGGTAGCTGCTGTTAAATTACAATCGCAGTGATTTTCAATGATCCTGGCTGGGTTAAATGTGGTCACAGTTGGAATAAAACTTTCTTGCTTATACACTTTGTTCCATGCTTGACATGATGGTCAGCATTGGAGTTAATATAATGGAATTATTTAGTCCTGCCGAGCATTTTCAGATTTCAGCTGTCAATAGCATCAAAACGACCTACCAGCTCCGGATGGCAGATGCTTTCCCGTAGCCCGGAGCGTTACTCTGTCGACGCTATTTAATCTGGCTGACAGAAATCGAATCTGCCTTAACGGCGGGACACCTAACGATGTTCAAGCTGGGCAGTGGCAAACGTCCTTTTCAGGACGGGGCGATGCGCATCTTCGGCGCACTGTCAACAAGTTCCAAAGGCCCAGCATTCTGCAACTGAACTTCGAAGGCCTCACTGCAAGCAAGATGAGCGTGTTGCATCATCTTGCGCTACAGTGTGAGGCACTCGTCATCCTCTTACAGGAAACCCATTGCACCTCGGTAGAAAGGTTAGATCTTCCGAGCTACCATCTAGCTGGGTTTTCCTTGAGCAGGAAACATGGTCTTGCTACGTTTGTCCATGAGCGTCTGAAGTGGATCCTAATCGACCAGTCCCCACCAACATCGGAGATCGAGTGGGTGTGCGTGGATGTTGATAACTATAAAATAGTCAACATCTACAAACCCCCTCCAACACGGATGCAAGCATCTGATCTTCCAGCATTCCCCCATCCCTGCCTCTATGCTGGCGACTTCAACTGCCACCATGTTGACTGGGGTTATGATAATAACAATCCAGATGGTGAATGCCTGGCTGGCTGGGCCAGTGCCAACAACTTCACCCTGCTATATAGCCCCAAGGAGGCCGCCAGTTTCCACTCTGGCCGCTGGAAAACAGACACCAACCCAGATCTTGCATTTGCCAGTGTCGATTTGGACAGTCGCTTACCTGACAGACGTATCTTAGGAAAGTTCCCAAGGTCACAACACCGACCCTCGCTTATAAGTCCACCCAAACTTGCTCATCCAAAACCGAGCGAGCCTGTAAAGCGATGGAACTTCCGCAAGGCCAACTGGGACCACTATTCTAACCTAACCAACAAACTGGCCAAGAGTATACCGCCACCTGAATCTCAGAACATCGATCAGGTTTACCAGTGCTTTTGCAAGGTAATAAGCACTGCGGCGAAGAAATGCATCCCTCGTGGTCGACGATCAAACCACATACCTTGCTGGGATGCGGAGTGTGAAGACCTCTATCAGCATTTCCTGCAGTCACCTGGGGGCCCTGATTCGGATAGGGCTGCCACAGCCCTACTCACAAGGCTCGACGGGAAGCGGAGAAATCGCTGGTCAGAGACGGTCCGCAACATTGACTTTTCGCACTCCAGCCGGCTGGCATGGAATACTATAAACAACTTGACTGGTAGGTCACGACAATCCCCTCGTCAATGTCCCGTTTCAGCTGATGCTATTGCTTCTCAGCTGGTTAAAAACGGGAAATACGAAGGTGTGAATCGACGCTCATCTCGGCTCGTTTTACAGGAAGTGTCTGACCTTTGGAGGGCTGAGCCATTACATCCTGCGAATGTCTCCGGGAGTTTTTCCCATCGGGAGTTCGCTGCTGCCCTCCAACATTTAAAACCAGGCAAAGCTCCTGGACCTGATTCCATTTGTCCGGAGCTGATAATCCATGCTGGAGCCGGCTTAAAATCTTGGCTACGTGGCTTCCTATCTTCCTGCCTGCACCACCTCAAAATTCCTAAGATCTGGAGAAGAGCGCTAGTAGTAGCGGTCCCAAAGCCTTCGAAACCGGTAGAGGACCCAAGGAGCTATCGTCCGATCTCCTTGCTCTGTGTTCCCTACAAGATTCTTGAGCGACTTATCTACGCCCGCGTCGAACCTCTTATTGATCCTCTGCTCCCACGGGAACAGGCGGGTTTTCGACGCGGAAGATCCACCGTGGATCAAGTCACTTTGCTCACGAAAAGCATTGAGAATGCATTCGAAGCGAAAAAGAAGGCCGGTGCCGTCTTTATCGACCTGACAGCTGCCTATGACACTGTCTGGCACCGTGGCCTCACCTGCAAGCTGTTGCGGCTTCTGCCGGACAAGCACATGGTTCGTATGATTATGGAGCTGATCCACAACAGAAGCTTCACCCTCACAACTGGCGACAGCAAGTCTAGCAGGTTACGACGCCTGAGAAGTGGCGTCCCCCAGGGATCGGTCCTGGCCCCCCTCCTTTTCAACATCTATACATATGATATCCCCTCCATAACCTCCAAGAAGTTCGCCTATGCCGACGACCTGGCGATACTTTATACATCTGGAGAATGGAAGGAGTTGGAAAGGACTCTATGCCAGGACATGACTGCACTCTCGGAATATCTCCAGACCTGGCGATTGAAGCTTAGCCACACTAAAACGGTGACGGCGGCCTTTCACCTCCACAATCGAGAGGCTAAGCGTGAGCTTAAGGTCTGTAACATCGGAAAGACCGTACCTTTCTGTCCAGTTCCCACTTATCTTGGGGTCAAACTGGATAGATCGCTCACATATCGTCCTCACCTGGAAGCATTGCGAAAGAAGTTATGTGCTCGCGTCTCACTGTTGAGGCGGCGACTTGCTGGAACAGGTTGGGGTGCTAACGCTAAGACATTACGCACAGCTGCCCTGTCTCTGGTCTACTCGACTGCCGAGTACTGCGCACCAGTCTGGTGCCGCAGCGTGCACATACGGCTTATCGACAGTGTAATGAATGACGCCTTGCGCATTGTCACTGGGTGCCTGCGTCCCACTCCATCGGTCTACCTTCCGGTTCTTTCAGGCATCCAGCCAGCTGAGCTTCGCGGCCAAGGAGCGACACTCTCCCTAGCCAACCGCAGCTCCCTGGACCCTGACCACAGTTTCTTGAGTCACAGGACGTATGTAGGGAGAGATTGAAATCTAGACGCTCATTTGTACCTGCAGCTCGGAAATTACTAGACAGACTTTCTGAGATGGACGTCCGTGCAGCCGAGTGGACTAACACGAAATGGGACATGGAGTACTCTGCCAACGCATTGTCACTCCACGCTTTCATTCCCAAGGCTAGTTCCAGACCCTTGGGTATGGGTCTGCCCAGGGCAGCCTGGGTCAAGCTCAACCGTCTGCGTTCTGGTGTTGGACGTTTCTGTTCGTCCATGTACAAATGGGGTCTCGCTCCTCTAGCGAATTGTGAGTGTGGTGCCAGTGAACAAACCGCAGATCACATCATCTCACAGTGTCCCATACATCGAGCACCCCGAGGTATGTTTGGTCTAATGGTTTTGGATGACGAAACAAGATGCTGGCTGAAGTCCCTTACAGTCAGCATCTGACCCAAGCAGTTTGGTGGCCAGGGTGGTAAAAGGATAAACCCTCGGCCTTGGTCCTCCCATCTGTCTTGGAAGAGATGCCCCGCCAAACGACGACGACGACGAAGCATCAAAACGACCTACCATTTCGTTTTATTGAACTCACAGTTCATGCAATCATTAAATAGTAGAAATTGTGGAGATCATTATAGACTAAACTGCTCGGTCCTTTTTATTTTATTAAAATATAATATAATCGCTATTTTGGCAGTCATTATTTTTATGATGCATAATTTTTATGGTTGATGTACTTTCATTGCAGAATTTGTTGTGTAATAATCAAATTTTGTGACAAGTTTGCTTTATTTTTAGATTTCTCTTATCAGGCAAGAAGTTTTTTGCGTTTATTTTAACGATTTCTGATAGCATCGAACTTGTATTGCAAGCAGAGATGGTAAAATTTTTCTATCGCCTAGAGCGTACGACAGACCTGATTGTTTTATGAACGAACTAAAACTGTATTTTGATCTTCTTTAGATTATTTGGAGGGCTAATCAACGACATCAAGAGAAAATCCCCTTTCTATCTTTCTGACTTCAAGGATTGCTTGAGTCTACAGTGCGTTGCTTCATTCATTTTCCTCTACTTCGCCATTCTTACTCCAATTGTTACCTTCGGCGGGTTGTTGGGAGATGCAACTAAAAATTACATCGTGAGTAAAAAATGTTTGCAGCCAGTAGTATCTGCCTGTAGTGCTGATATATTCAAAGTGTTCTGTTCTATGCTGAAGTTAAAGCGGTCCAAAGTAATTGTGTCTCGTTTCATTGTTTGAAGCAGGGGTGGGGAACCTGCGGCCCGTTAAAGTTTTGAATGTGGCCCGCGTCGAACTTTGTTAAGGGTACAACACACTGGTAGAACAGAAAACAATAATCTCTCTTGAAAACTGTTTCACCTTTAACTACATGCTATATTTGTGACATAAAAACCGCGCAAAAGCCTCTGATTTTTCGTAAAAAATATCTCGCCATGAATGTTTGCTGAATTTGCAACAAAAAATTGTGTATTTTTTAGGCAAAATTAACAAATTAAAAGTAAATGTGGCCCGCTGAAATCACTATACAATCAGGGTGGCGCACTGTGCTTTGTCGGTTCCCCATCTCTGGCTTAAAGCAATATCTTTTTGCTATGATGTCACATCAAAATTACAGAACTTGTTCACAATAATGTCGGTTTCATTGGGAATTGCTCTGCTTAATTTGCCTTTGCAATATTAAGAAAGACGCAGGCGTGCTCGCGGTGTTACGCCGAAGCATGTAACGAGTGGTGGGGTCCACCTCCGCAGCTTAGCGCCTGGGCAACATAGCTCCGAAGAAACGTGGCAGCGGTGGTGAGCCTTTGGTGACACTGCGTCCGATTTAACCGACACGGTAATTGAACCCCAGACCTCCCACACCGATAGCATTTCTAGTTGAATTACTGTTTGCTGTCAACATTAAAATATGACCGTAATTGTAAATCTTTTCCTAACCATTAAAACTTATTCTACTTTTAAAAAGTGAAATTCTGCTACTTTTGTAGTACAAGATGAAGATCTACTGTAGAATTAAAATTTATTATAAATCTCGTGGCGTTTCTTTCTCTGCTTCTTTTATACGAGTATTCCTAATATTAGTTGCATATTCATTATTCTAATTATAGTTCAAAAACAGAAACTCCAGTTACCTTCAACTCTAGTATTTCTTTATTGCTAATGAATGTGTTTGATTGTGCACAGGGTACTATGGAATCGATATTTGGAGGTGCGATATCAGGGATCGCATATCATTTATTCTCGGGACAACCTTTGACGATTATTGGGAGCACGGGACCGATTCTTGTGTTTGAAAAAATAATGTTTGAAATATGCACGTATGTGTACTTTTTCCTACACACATTTTGTCTTAAAATTTAGTTTTACTGTCAGCATCTTTTAAGCGTTGCGCTGCTTGGACCAATTGAGTGAGAGCGTCACTTTGCCGTTAGAATTGAGAGTCAACGTTTAAAGGAATCTGCCAAGAGCTGAGCCAATCAAATTATTCCGCGGGCGCACCTGACTCTGCATGACTTGGAATAGCCAAGGTGTTAGCTTGTACGCACGCAACTTTTTCAATTGTCAGTTGCGATCTGAATTACGACCGAATCCGTACATATTGGTCAGACGTACGTTGTACGTATACGCACGTAGATGGACGCTAGCAGACTGAACAGTGAACACCAGTGGCGTAGCAAGAAATTGTAGAAATGGAGGGGCGTAATGTAGTATTGTAGAAATTGTAGAAGGTGAGCCCCCAACAACCCGCCGAAGGCTGCAAAAGCCCTCAAAAGAATCACGTGTATTTCAATCACTTAGCATCATTTGTTCCTTGTTTACTGAAAGGCAAAGTCTAAAGGAGAGGCCAAGGCCCAATTCCCCTCCTATATACGCCACTCCTCAACACCATAAAGCGAAAAGCTTAAAATGTTAATTTTGTACGAGTAGTGGACTTTATGCTGAAGATGCTTTTTTGCCAGGTCGATTGGATTGGAGTATATATCTTTCCGGTTCTGGGTTGGACTTTGGACAGGAGCTATCTGCATTCTTCTAGGTAATTCAAAGGTTACCTGGTGAAGCAATTTACTTTCTGCTTTTGCCAGTTTATTTATCAACTGCTGTTGCAATTATTTATCTGAGGTTTTATGATTACAAGTCAGTCTATGTTACTTCGGTGCAAAGTTTCAATTTTGATTAGCTTTCCTTCGAATCAATGCGAACAGTGTACTGTTCGATAAGTTCGTATTTTACGAACCGTTAGGCTCACTTATTAACATCCTTTTCCAAAAATTGGTCGCGCACTTTATGAACCGGTGCACGTAATATATGGATCCAGTACTGGCAGTGCTTTATGGTTTATTGCCGTTAAAATATTAAATACATGAGATCCTTATGGTCCGTATAACACGTTCAACTTTATTTGAAATAGTTTTTGGAACAATCGCATTTGCTGCCGTGGTTTGACAGCAATCTACGTGCAATTTTGTAATGAAAGAGCAGTTTGTTTGGCTAATGGTTGAAGCACAGCTGACGGTGTGGAAAGCCCGGGTTCGATTCTCGGACCGATCAAATCAAACATAGTATCGTCAACCGTTCGCCACCGCTGCGACGTTTCTTTGAAGCTGTGTTGCCCAGTCGCTAAGCTGCGGAGATAAGTCCCGCCTGTCGTTGCACGCTTACAGGCATAGTTTTTGCCAGGTCGGTTGGCGATTGTAATAAGGATTTGATTTTTGGTGTTGGTTTGACTCTCAAGTGTAGAGTTTACCCAAATATATAAAGAACAGTCTTTTCACGCGTAAATCCAATCTTTAATCAAAATCAAATCGAAACGCGTAACGAGTGAATGGGCCCGTCTCTGCCGCATAGCGCCTGGGCGGCACAGCTCCGAAAAATCGTCGCAGCGGTTGCGAGCCGTTGGCGACATTGTAGCCAATTTGACCGACCTGAGAACTGAACCCCGACATCTCGCTGCGATAGGAATGTCTATAACCACTAGCCTGACCTGTCGATATCCTCATGAATTTCGTGATTTTACATGCAGTTGGTCTTTCATTTTTCAGTTGCGTTTGACGTGAGTAGTTTGATCACCTACGTCACTCGTTTCACGGAAGAATCATTTTCTGCTCTCATTTCATTCATATTCATTTATGAAGCGTTCAAGGTAAGAATCATTCATTTTTAAGTTGCTAAGCCAAGCCCAGTTTCTGAGGAAAAGTCCCACTCACCTTACTTTGCTGATCTGTTAGTTTACTAACCCGATGATCAAGGTTTTTGAAATTAGCGTTTAGGACAAAAAAGTTTTTTAATAATGTACCAGGAATGAACAAAACAGAAGATACCCCAAAACTTGTTTTTATTGATTACAGTATAAAGAAATGTGATTTGGCCGTTGCGCCAAACAGAGACTGATGTCAATGGTGTGCGCCAGAGCATAAATACGACACATAAATCACCAATAAAAGTATTTAGAAGTTCTCAACTGGCTGTTTCACCGTGGGACTCTTGCGCTAAAACTATTTAAGTTTCAGCGTCCCCCCTGAAGGGTCTCACGACGAAACAGCTTGTTGGGGGCTTTCAAACATATTTTATTGATTTATTGTGTTTTATTGATTGCATAAGTTTAAGAAGCAACTCGCTTTTGCCTTACTAGCTTGCCAAAAAAATGCGGATCTTTGTAGTTGAGCATTAAAGTTGACTAAAGTTTTTAAAACTTCGTTAAACTCCAACCAACATGGCAATTTTGTTTAAAAAAATCTTATACCAAAAGTAGTTTTCATGCTCTTTTTTTCAGAAATTGATTCATGAAGGCGACAAGTTGAAGATATGGTACGGATGGAATCCATCACACATCACTGATTATTCGTAAGATTCTCTTAAAATAGGTTGGAATTTCGAATCAAATCTTCATTACACTCGCGATACTACGCCGAAGCAATGTAACAAGTGGCGGGGCCCGTCTCCGCAGCTGCTTAGCGCCTGGGTAACACAGCTCCGAACAAACATCGCAGCAGTGGCAAATCGTTGTTGACACAGTGCCGATTTGACCGGCCCTAGATTCGAGCCCCAGACCTCCCGCACCGATAGCGTGCCCTTTACACTGAAGTAACCGGCCGTCAGGTTTTAATTTAGTATTCTTAATAAATGTTTCTGGTGATAAGTGGCGCAATACAGCCAAACTTTGTTAGTCTAGTAATCACGTTTAAGACATTTTCTAAAACTTTGGCTTCATTAAAAAGTAGATTTCCTTCATGGCTACATAATTCTTTGTTAATGCTATGAAAAGCAACCATAACTTAAAAACACTACAACTTGCCTTAATATCATGAACACCGCTTGGGCTGGTATTAGTAAATAAATGATGGTTAATTTCTGACAATATAATATCCTCTTCGGAGGAAAATTAAATCCACACATATTCTCAAAAATGGACGTTTCGACAACATAGATTCAGCAGTTTTCATCAGCAGTGTAAGTAAGGTCATCATCAGCACTGTCGTCATGAGCGCTGAAAGTTTTGCACTGCCTTGCTTACACTTGCTGATGATGACAGCTGAATCTATGTTGTCGAAACATCCTTTTTTGAGAATTACTGCGGCTTTATTTTTCATCCTTAAGCTATTTTGGACCCATTATTCTCATGTTTGTATCCTTATTTTGTGCTTGTGCACTGCGCAATGTGAATGACCTTAATGCCAAAAACTTCATTGAGCGGCTGCGTTACTAACATTGTGCGAGCACGACAATATTCGGAAACCCGGCACTAATGTTACGGCGGGTCGACTAGTAAAGACGCAGTCTAGTAATCACATTGAAGACATTTTCTAGAACTTCATTTGCTTAGAAATTATTCAATATCGCTTCCTGCTCGCTTCAGTTTACTAGATGTTAAGTGCTACAGTTTCTTCGTAAATAATATTGACAATGTTTCTTATTATTAATTGTTTCCAGATGTTATTGCACTGCTCCTAACTTGACGAATGTTGACATTTCTTACAACATAACGGTCGAAGAAATGAAGCAAAAATCGCGTGAAGCGCTCTCTGAGGCACATGCTGGAGAACACAAAGGTGAATAAACTCTCGCTAGATGGCAGTAGCAAGTTAGTTAGTCGCATATTTATCCTCCTATCACGAGAAAGCGATCAATGCGCTATTCGAGCTCGCTTAGGAGTTGCCAGCCATCTGTCTACCACACCAAGATGGGGGAATCCCGCTAAGTGCCTTTCCCAACGGCACAGCAAATAAACTTGCCGGCTTGCTCTCCACACTGTCCCTTTAATGCTGAGCGTCAAGCAGGGAAGCTGTGAATAACAATTTTAAAGTCATTGGTTTGACCCGACTCGGAATCAAACCCGAGTCTACAGCTCAAGAGACAGACGCTCTATACCACTCGGCCATCTGAGCTGTTAAATTATGCTGGTAGTCTGCTATTGTTGTTGCAAATGCTACATTTCTATAAAAACTTTTATGGCAGAAATGACCTCCTCCCTCATTTTTTGCGATAAAAATAAAAAACTTTCCCTTGTCATATTTCAACAGCGTTAAATTGTTTCTGTGAATTATTCAAGAGCGTGAGTTTTCAAACAACAAATCATTACTTCTCTAACTAGATAGAACACAACTGCGTTGGTACGAACATGACATACGAATAACCCACGAAAAAATATTCAAACAATTGTCATTTTTACTACTTCATGGTTAAGATACAACACAGAACCATTTGACTAAATTGAGCTGAAGATCTTGGTTGGTCTCGCTTGAATTCCACCGAAGCATCTACGCTTTGCAACAAAAGATCAAGATGCTTGAAAATTTAACTTGAGAAACGCTGTTACCGAAACTGTTAAGGATTGCAAATAGTTAGATAAAAAAATCAAATCTTCATTATACTCGGTGTATCACGTCAAACCGTGTAACGAGTGGCGGTCCATCTCCGCAACCTCGTGTCGGGGCAGCACAGCTCCGAAGAAACATTACAGCGGTGGCAAGCCGTTAGCAACACTGCGTCTGATTTGAGTAGCTTGGGAATCGAACCCCAGACCTACCGCATCGACAGCAATGTCTTGACAACTACGCCAAACGACCGTATTTGTTTCAGGTTTATTGTTCAAGATGAGCAACACGTCATACGTATGTGCGTATCATGACGAAGTTCGCAACATCTCTGATACTGATAACGTTTCGTGGAGTAGCTTTAACAAAGAAGTAAGTAGATCACTTCAATCGCTTTTTTTTAAACTTGGTTTAAACTTAACTGAAAAAGAACTGATTTTTAAAAAATGTGTTTTGTGTGAAAAGAAGATAAGCATTTTTTGCAGTTTTTTAGTTATAAGCATTCTGTTATTAATCTCGAAACTCGAAGTAATGGTACGTGTAACGAGTTTACAGCGCACATCACAGTGGCTAACCATGCAAGCAACACAGCTATGATAGCAAAGGACTGCGCCTGGTGAACCACTAGCTGTGCTTTAGTCAACATTTTCCCAACTACACCTAGTGGTAAATTCGGTCTCTCAACCGCTTGGCGCACAATATCAGTCCAATCACGTGAGGTCAAAGTAGATTTCTCAGCTGGCTGTCTGTCTTTTAAGGTAGTGGGGAATCCGTAAAGTGTCTTTCCCAACGGCAAAATTAGTAAACTTCTACTATTGCTTTCCACACTGTCTTTATAACATCGGAAAGCTGTGGAATAGCGGTGTTTACGTCTAGCATGGGACAATGGGAGTACAATAAACAAACATTCTTTGTAGAACCATTCCGAAATGTGCGCATATCTCCGAGCTCCGGCCGTGATAGCAATTTACCTTCTCTTCATTTGATATTTTAAATCGGACATGAAAATTTAGATCTTTGTTATTCAGTTTTGGAAAGTAATGAACTGATTACAAATTTTATATTAGTCGGCGCTTAGGTTCGATTTACGGCCAGGTCAAATCGGACACAGTGTCGTCAATGACTCGCCACCGATGCGACGTTTCTTGGGAATTGTGTTGCCTGGGCGCTAAGTCGCTGAGGTGGTCCCCGCAACTCGTTACACGCTTCGGCGTAATACCGCTAATGTTAAGCAGATTCGACTTTTGATTTGATTTTGTTTATCTGTCGGTAATTGATGGTGCACACTTACAGCAATGTTTGAGCACGTATTGTGGTGTGCTGAAGGGGGAATCGTGTCCATTTTATCCGGACGCCGTCTTAATGTCGGTTCTTTTATTTTTCGGGACGTTTACAATCTCAATGTTTCTCAAAAGCATGAAGACAACTAGATACTTCCCGACCAAGGTGAATTTGTTACTTCCGTTATTCGGCTATCGCATGTAGAGCTGCCAACTCCAATTCGCTGAACTTGCTCTTTTTTGCCGAACTCAAACTTGAACTCGAAAACAAAGATCCTGAACTCGATCTCGAAAAACGTTGATTGAGTTTTGAACTAGTCCTAAACTTGACAAAAATTGTTTGAACTTAGTCTAAACCCGATGAAAACTATTTGAACTTAGCATAAACACGATAACCATCACAGAGCTTGATTTCGAACTCGCAAAATTAAAAATCAAGAACTGAATTTCGAACTAGGCTTGCAAGTGTTATATATTTTCTATTGTAAATTTGCAAATAATGTACGCCTGATTGTTTCATTGAACAGCAATGTAGTGTCGCATTTTATCTCTTGATCGCGAGGAACTAAAGATTGTCGTATATCTGCTACCATTGAAACGTGAGAGGATCTCAGTCGCTTTGCCGAACGAACTAAGAATGTTATTTTCCATGTTCTTGGTTCTAAATGCGGAATGTCACTTTTAATTTTGGTATAGATCCGATTGAAATAGTTTAGTCTGGTATTTATCGTCCTATTACGAGAAAGCGATCAATCCGCTATAGCGAGCTCGTTTAGTAGTTACCGGCCACCTGTCCACCACACCAAGTCTACAGCGAGCAAACCCGAGTCTACAGCTCCAGAGGCGGACGCTCTTACCACTCGGCCATCTGAGCTGTTCCAGAGTCCATCAAGATAAGATCGTCATTGTAGTGGTTGTTCTTTTTGGTATATGCTTATGATATATTTGTGATTAGTTCAGTGAAAGTCTTGTTTCGAAAAAATCTCCGATCTTCATTTTATTCAAGTATCCGCATTTTTAGGTCCGATCTGTCATCAGTGATTTTGCTGTTACTATCGCCATCGCATTGATGGTCTTGTTCGACATTCTGATGGGCCTCAATACTTCGAAACTTATCGTACCTGCTACGTTTAGGGTAAGCATAGTTAAAGAAGTTAAACTGAAGTTAGATATTTCTGGAAAACATGCAGCCAGAATAACTGAAGACATATTTTACTTGCTTGACGTCTCAGGATATTATTCATCCTGTTGTCAAAAATAAAATTATGTGAATAACATTTTAAACCGCCAAGTAGGCTAATTACAAGATGTTTCCACTTATACTGGCTGCATGTTTTCTGCTGGAGCTTGCGAGAAGTTCCAAGAATTATGCGCTGGAGTCAAATACAATCTCTAGTTAGAGATTGCTTGTGGTGTTGTGCTAAGTTTTTGTTTATGTAGTAACTTGTATCTACACTGTTCAAACAGCAAGTTCATACTCTTATAACCTGCCCAGATTTTCACGAAAGTATGCATAGGTGTTTTTGACTTTTTTAGGCAGAGGCTAATGCTTTTCGATGTGTTAACTCTTGTTTAGTGTATACATTAAAACCACTTGAAAATGAAACGACTGTTATTTAAGTCTCTCGAAAATTTTTAGGCCTGGACTGCAAATATAAGATGGGCTCGGATGCCATCTGCAAACAGTGACGTTATTATTCGATTTGCGTTTTCTTTAGAAAAGTGTCTGGCTGGCCAGGTAACGTGGCCGGTTAAAGGCGTCGCTATCGGTTCGGTAGGTCTAGAGTTCGATTCCCAGGCCGGTCAAATCGGACACAGAGTCGCCAACGGCTCGGCACCGATGTGTTGCCATTGTTTTGCCCCTGTGTTGCCATTGCCATGTTTCTTCGAAACTGTGTTGCCCAGGTATTGAGCCGCGAAGACGAGCCCCGCCACTCGTTACACGCTTCGGCGTAATACTGCGAGTAGAATCAAGATATGATTTTTTTAGAAAAATGCCATATAAACGGCTTTAATGTTGCAATTGGCCAGGTTGAAATGTTCCTTTAAATTCGCTATTTTGTGATCAACTCTTCTACAGGTTTTGCTTAAACAAGTCGAACCTCGATTTGCGTAATGATGACGTCAAAATGACGTCATAAGAACAACAAAAACAAAAGTTTTTTTTTTTAGCCCACTCGCGTGGACCGCGGATGGTTTATTGACCCAATTGGCACCAATCCGAAATGGTCCATTGTACTAGCCATACTACCAGCTCTTCTGGCAACCATTCTCATATTCATGGACCAACAAATCACTGCAGTGATTGTGAACAGAAAAGAAAACAAACTAAAGGTAAATTAGAAGTTCAATCGCGAGGTAATGATATAAAAAAAATATAGCAAATAATAATAGTTGGAGCAGCAAATTTTTATTTTCGGTAGAAGCAATAATAAACATCGATAACACAAACCACGGCGAGGCAAAGAGTTTTAGGAAACAGCGACAAAACGATATATGTTAACGATAAATAAGTAGCACAAAACATGGGATCAATAATGCAGAAAATGGTAATGTTTCGAGTAGGTTTGGAAAGAGCTTGGTTTGAGACTGTTATCTGATCAGTTAAAGAGTTGAATAAAACGCTAAATCACAATTTTTAAATACGTTAAAAAGAAAAGCGGTGAAAACAACAGCTTTTTTGAAAGTTATTCTGATGTTCTGTTTCGCCAATCAATTATTCAACGTTGAAAAGATAGAGTACTAATAGTAAGAATTCCTAGTGTTATGTTTGCTTCAAAGGGACAGCTTCTGTATTTTTTTGAAAACAATTTAGATTCAGTTCGCTTTTGAATCCGTTGAAGGCTGTTTTAACAACTTTAGAACCTGCGCTGTACCAGTTAGATCGTTAGGACGTTTTTTTTTAAATGAAATTTGTTGTGAAGGACATTCCCTCAGTATCAATGAAAATTATTTTTCCATAGAAGGAGCTAATTTCATAGCGCTCATCACTGATGACTGGCCGGTTAGGTCAGTTGTTAAGTTTATCGCTATCGGTGTGGGAGGTTTGGGGTTCAATTTCTGGGTTGGTCAAACCGGACACAGTGTTGCAAACGACTGGTCACCGCTGCGACGTTTCTTCGTAGCTGTGTTGCTCTGGTGCTAAGCCGCGGTGACACGCCCCGTTAATCGTTACAAGCTTCGGCGTAATACCACAAGTATAATGAAGGTTGGATTTCTTTATCACCGATCGGTCTTTTTTTACTAATTGCTAATGAATATTGATTAAGTTTAGAATTCAACTTCATTACTTTGTTGCTTAACAGAAAGGCTGTGGCTACCACTTAGATCTTTTGGTCGTGTCAATCATGCTCATAATCTGCTCTGTGCTTGGCCTGCCTTGGTTTGTTGCTGCTACTGTTCTCAGTATAACTCATGTCAATTCCCTTCGTGTGGAATCCGAAACATCAGCCCCAGGGGAATCTCCGAAATTTCTCGGGGTGCGGGAACAGCGCGTGACTGGGATAATGATTTTTCTGATGATTGGATTGTCTGTGTTTCTCACCCCTGTTCTGAGGTACATACCTATGCCCGTTCTCTACGGAGTGTTCCTGTATATGGGAGTGTCGTCTTTGAAAGGTAGGTTGTTTGTGGTTTGGGTTTAAGTCAGGGTTTTTTGAGGAAAATGTTAGATGTTTTTTTGGGGAAAACCAGCCGGTTAGCCCAGCTGTTAAGCGCATCGCTATCGGTGCAGTAGGTCGGGGTTTTGATTCCCGGGATGGTCAAATTGGACGCAGTGTCGTCAACGTCTCGCCACCGCTGCGACGTTTCTGTGTTGCCCAGGATTTAGGCCGGGCAGATGGGTCCCGCCACTCGTATAATGATCGGGAATTGATGTTTTGATGGTAGATATCCGAAACAAATGTGTAAGGACCCCAAATTAAGAAAGTATTATTTTCTTTGGTTAGTTTATATTTTAGGGACCCAAATCATGTCCATAAAACGCCTTAAAAATTTTGGTTATGGTAAAAGTGAAAATGCTTGAACCAAGCGAACCGAGTCATTTGCTGTTCGCAGTTAAATTATTATAAAACTAAACCCCGCTGTTCGCCTGCTAATGGGAGGGAACAACCTAGAAAAGAAGTGAAGTTGAGATGTTTAGGACAAGCAATATAACAAAGAGACCTTACAGTTTAAAACGAGTTTTGCTTGGATTGGCTGTGCACAGCAGCAAGGCTGACAAGATTTTTCTTCACTATCTGTTTTGCGAGGAAGAAGATTTTTGGAAAGTCTCGTATCCACTTGTATTCTAATACATGTGCTCAAAGCTGCAATTACCAATCATTAGACTGTTTTGATGTCGCTGCACTCTAAGTCGCATTAGAGATTAGCGTTTGGTTGCAAACTTTTGAAGATTTTTTATATGAAGTAGGGCTGCGGGATTTAAAGATTAATTAATCGATTAATCGTTAATTTACTTTAACGGTTAAATTTTTGTTTAACTATTAATCGGATTAAACTTTAATTTTTAGCCCATCTTGATTATAATGTAAGAGAATCCAGCGAACAGCGAAACATTGAATACAACTCTGGATTTAGCGCAATTATGCAGAGCAGTTTTAGCGCAATTATACCTCAGTTCCGTGCGAACGGTTATTTAGTTCTGCTGGTTACATTGTTAACAAGACGCGCTCATCACTTGAACCAAATAGTGTTAATATGCTTGTTTGTTTGCGTAGCTGGTTATCTGACAATATTTGAAAGAAAAAAGGCCTATTTCATTTCCGGATATTAACTGAATTGTAATTGAAGTACATGAAGAATAAATTTGTCAATCAATATTAGTGCAGAAGCTTTGATTTAATCGAAAATAACTATTAATTAATTGTTAATTTATTAAAAGTTAACTATTGAAAATAAATTAATCGTTACCACCCCTAATATAAAGCAAATCTTGTTTCAGGTGTCCAGTTTTTTGACCGATTGCGCTTGTACTTGATGCCACCCAAGCACCAACCAGACTTCATATACCTTCGTCATGTTCCTCTACCAAAGGTTTATTTATTCACCGCTGTTCAAACTGCTGGCTTGGTGGTTTTATGGGTGATTAAATCGATAAGCCCTGTGTCCATTGTGTTCCCTATGATGGTAAGTTACTCTTAACAGCTTGATGTGAGTTTGGTTTTCATTTTCGATTAAGTTTCATATTGATTTCAATTTGGCTTAGTGGTTAAAGAGACCGCTAAGATGTGGGAGGTCTGTCGTTCGATTCTCGGCGCGGTCTAATCGGACGTAGTGTCGCAGCTGCTCGCCACCGCTGCGAAGTTTTTTGGAAGCTGTGTTGCCCAGGTGCTGAGCCGCGGAGATGGACCGCGACACTCGTTACGCGCTTCAGCGTAGTGCCGCGCGTATAATGAAGATTTGATTTGATTTTGTTGTTTTAGGTCGTTTTCACTATTTTATTAGTTGATTTTGCGCATTAAAGACAACCACTGGGTCACGCCTGACATTTTTTTGAGATGTCAAAACTACCAAGCGTGACGCTGTAGTTGTGTAACTTAACTGATAGTGCAACATGCATACAATTCTAAAAGTACGTTTTGTTGTGTGCGGCAACGCGACAACGGTTGTACGAAAAACTATCGTCGGGTGGCCGCCTGTCGTTTATCGGTGAACGCACGTTTAAACTTTACTGTTGAGGAATGCGTGGCCATTTGTGCTGATTGTGACTGTACAGCGGCCTGATTGGTCTGTGCTTTTAACTACACGTATCAGGTGCTTGCATGGAGTGATTTCTTGGCCAAAGAATCAGTAATTGACGGTTAGTTTACACCTACAGCATATAAGTTTTCGTAACTGGCCAATTAGCTCAGTTGTTAAGCACAACGTCATCAATGCGGGAGGTCTGGGGTTCGATTCCTAGGCTGGTCCATGGACTTCTAAAGGTTCTACTATTTAGAAGTCCATGGCTGATCAAATCGGACACAGCGTCGTTAACGGCTCTCGCCACTGCTAGGACGTTTCTTCGGAGCTGTATAGCCCATCAGCCGCTATGCCGAGGAGATGGACCCCGTTACTCGTTACACGCTTCGGCGTAATACCATGAGTGTAATAAAGATATGCTTTTTTTAAGTTTTCTAAAATTTGCTACCACTCACCGATTCCGATTAATAGTTGCATTTCTACTTCATGCTTTAGCGCTTGGTGAGTTGAGTTAGCAATAAACTATGGTTTGATTCTGCGTCTTGTCACACCAGTGACCTAAATTGGTTTTCGCTGCTTAACGCTTTGTACTAAAGAGATAGTGTGAAGGTCATAGAAAACAAGCCAGCAAGTTTGCTTGTTGTTGGAAAAGTCATTTAACGGAACCCTTCCACCTCATAGCGGTAGGCAGGCAGCCGGCAACTCCGTGGCAAGCTCGTTATATTCGTTTGCTGTTGTTTTTGTCTGCGAAATGGCCCAGCGGTATCGTGGGCAGGTGACAGATCCTATGTGACGGGTTCGATTCGCGGCTGGAGCCGATTGCATTTGACATATTTACCGAGTGGCTGCTGAGTCATAGACACAAGCTTACTTCGCAGTCTCCCTCAGTTACTGTTGAATTCTCCGTTGAATATAATTTGAGAATAACCTCTGTTATTTATTTGTACATTTATTTATAGCGCTTTGATCGCTTTTTCATGGTAGGAATATCTAAAAATATCAAGCCTTCATTTTACGCGCGCTATTACGTCGAAGCGTGTAACGAGTGGCGGGGCCCATATCCGCGACTTATCGCCTGGCAACACAGCTCCGAAGAAACGTCATAGCGGTGGCGAGCCGTTGACGACACTGTGCCGATTTGACCGGCCCGGGAATCGAATCCCAGACCTCGCGCACCGATGGCGTTCGCTTATCAACTGAACTAACCGGCCGGTCTGGATCTATATGCTTTTGAATAAACAAAACGAATAAATTGCACGCATCGCAATTTTTTAGGTTGCAGCTTTGGTTGGAATTCGAAAATTATTTGATTTTGGTCTTTTCTCGCAACAAGAGCTGATGTGGCTTGATGACATCATGCCGGAGTCTACTAAAAAGAAGAAGGAAGATGCGAGGAAGAAAAAAGAAGAGGAAGCAAATAAACTGGAAGAGGTAAGATGGAGGAAACAAGGGTTAAGGTGCGTTTGCTGATACCCGACAGGCGACAACGCGACAAAAATTACAATGTAAGTGAGTGTAGAAGGTTTTCGCATGGTGGCCTAACGGTAAAATAAAACAAACAAGGTGCGACAATTCGCGTGTCGTGTTGTCGCCTATCGCATATCGGTAAACACACCTTAAATTGCAAGTTAACCAAAAAACACACCTTAAATTGCAAGTTAACCAAAATAAGAGTTTTATTCATTGTTTGGTTATCCGGATACCTCTTTGGCAAACGGTACAATTAGGTGTTGATTAGCGATTTAATTACAGACAGTACAGCCAAGAAACAGTTAAAACACTTGGACGAACGTTTTGGCTCGCTTCTGGTGTCGTCGTCTATGCTATAAGCCTGGTTTGAGATGGATTTAGATCTTGGTGCAAAATAAGTTTACGCCATGACTTAAGGCTCTGCTCATTTTAGGCTTATGGCGTCGACAATGATACCAGAAGTGAACCAAAACGTTCGTCCAAGTGTTTTGACTGTTTCTTGGCTGTGTTACAGTAATTGTGATTAAAAGATATCATTACTTTATTAATTAAGGCCGATAAGTTTTACTTATATTTAGTATTGCGATTTAACTGAAATTACTGTTTCTAGATATCAATGCGTGGAGCTGGTACAGTTAATCTGCCTTTAAACGGAGGAAAAATCTTAAAAATCCCAGTTTCTGAAATCAAGTACAGGTAAATTGCTATGTTGTCAGTTTACAGTAAAATGACCTCTTCTTGCCTTTGCTAAAAGCACAAATTTGTCGAGAAGAGTTGGTTAGTAAGGCATCGGGAGTTTATATCAACAACAAGTTTTTAATAATTTAAGGAGGAAAAATAACCCTTATTAATTCTTAAAACTGGACGTTTCGACGGCATAGATTCAACTGTTATCATCAGCAGTGTAAACAAAGTTTTGACCTTTCAATCTTGTACTGCCTTGCGTATAATACTGATGATGACACCTGAATTAATGGTGTCAAAACGTCCAGCTTTAAGATTTACTGTGGCCTTAGTTTTCCTCCCTTGAGCTATTTTCTTCCCATATTTATTTTGTTCCGAAGTTTTTAATAGTTTTTGACTATACGTTTTTTTTTTCTGGCGTTAGTTTTTTTAAACCAGGGTTTCTATACTGCATCACTCAACTTTAGAATTTCACTCACATTCAATTGCAGATCGCCTGGGACGACCCTGCCCTATGGCAGGATAATGTCGAAAACTTTCGATGGATCAAAAAAATCAAATCTTAATTATACTCGTGGTATTACAGTATGCCAAAGCATTTAAACGAGCGGCGGCACCCACCTCCGCGGTTTAGCGTCTGGGCAACACAGCTCCGAAGAAACATCGCAACGGTGGCGATCGTTGGCGACGCTGTGTTCGACTTGACCGACCCGGGAATTGAACCCTAGATCTTCTGCACCGATTGCGATGTGCTTAACAACTCAGCTATACGGCCGGTTTTTGTGTGATTGAAATGTTAGTCAATCTATTATTACTTTTACAAACTTTTTATTCTCTTTTATCCTTGTCCTATTTTTATTTCAGCCCAGACGATGAAAGTGTGAATATAAGCAAAGAAATGGCGCAGACAGCCATCTGGAAGACGCTTGCTAGTAATCAACTCGGTAGCTCAGCCGAGCTTCGAAAACGGTAAAGACTTTATTATTTATTTTGTTTATTTAGTTGCGTGTTTATCCTCCTATCATGAGAAAGCGACCAAAGCACTATAACAATCTCGCGTAGGAGTTGCCGGCCATCTGTTTACCACACCAAGATAGGGGAATCCTGCTAATTGCTTTTCCCAACGGCACAAGTAAACTTGCCGGCTTGTTCTCCACGTTGCATCTTTAATGCTGAGAATTAAACAGGCAAGCTGTAAATACCAATTTTATAGTCAATGGTTTAATCTGACTCAGGAATCAAACCAGAGTCTACAGCTGCAGAGGCGGACGCTCTAACGGCTCGGCCATCTTAGCAGAAATGCACTTCTTTTGAACTTCAGTTTTAGGTAGACTAACTAGATCGATGGACCAGTTTACATATGTAAAACGCTGGCGCACAATAGACCGCTGTTTTTTGCGTGAAGTGTTTGTGACGTCATCAACGTGGAAATCAAAGAAATGGACTGCATTTCGAAGTGGGAAATTGGGGAAAAGCCTATTTGATGCTCTAGACTCTTGTCTCATTTAAAACGTAGCAATGAACCTCGATAGATTTCAAAACTTATTTCGAGCGTGTATGATGATTAAGCCGGTGATTGCTTTCCCGAGTACTGTGTTACAATTGCCTTCCCTGTTTCATTACCGACTCTATTTAGTTCATTGTAAATCAAAACTTGTCAAGGAATTGCATTCACTAGTGCATTGCTACTTAAAAACTAATGAAATGTGGAAAGCCCGTGTACGTCTGCACATGATTGAACATATAAAGAGATATCATGGTAGGTCTTAGAAGACTGACTTAATAAACGCTGTAAAAACCAATACTGCGACTAGTTTCGCGGTTTGACCGCTCATCAGGTAGAACGACTCCAGGAAAATTGCCTTCAGGGCCTTCAGGTTCGAACCCAGGACAGGATCCTGACTATTTGCTACTTGAAGATGGAAGAACTTGCCGGCTTGCCCTCCTCATTGGTTCTTTGATGCTGAGCGTCAAGCAGCGAATCTATTAGTACCAATCGTAAACTCATTGGTTTATCCCGACTCGGAATCAAGCCAGAACAGGGATGTCCAACCTGCGGCCCACCAAATGTGTGGATGCGACCCACTATCGACTGATTGAAAAAGAGTCTTTTCTTTGCTCTGCACCGATAGTTTCAGAGGAAACATGAGGTCTGAGGACGTGAAGACCTTTTTTTTTCTTTTCACTTACACTTTCTGAGAAAACAATACGTCTGAGGACGTGGCAAACCTTTTTTTGCTCTTTACTTATATTTTTTGAGAGTACAGGACGTCTGAGGACGTGAAGACTGTTTTTTTGCTCTTCACTTATATTTTCTGAAAGTACAGGACGTCTGAGGACGTGAAAACCTTTTTTTTTGCTCTTCACTGATATTTTACAACAGAACGTCTGAGATTCTGGTGATTTGGCGGCCCAGTTTATATTTTAGTTTGCAATGCGGCCCATTTTATAAAAAGGTTGGACATCCCAGTGCCAAAGTATATCGCTCCAGAAGCAGACGCTTTTACCACTCGGCCATCTGAATGGTCCGGTGCTCTGGGTTAGAAGCTGAGCCGAAATTTTTTTGTGAAAGTGATATATTTACTTACAGGCCAGTCAGCTCAGTTGTTAAATACATCGCTATCGGTGCGGGACGTCCTGAGTTCAATTCCCGGGTCGGAAAAAAGCACACAATGTCATCAACGGCTCTCCACCGTTGCGACATTTCTTCAGAGCTGTGTTGCGCAGGCGCTCAGCCGCGGAGACGGACCTCGCGACTCGTTACACGCTTTACGCAACACCGCGAGTGTAGTGAAGATTTGATTTATGTGTTATCTTCACATTTAGTGATTTTGCTTTTTTTGAATTACAGGTGTAAACAAGCTTCAGAGCATAAAAAACAAAATGGAGCCAGCAAGCCTTCTGTCCCTGCCAGTAACGCGGCTGGCGAAGCTCCTCAAATTTCCATTACAATGCCAAACGACGACGAAACCAAAGTGTAAAGCTGATTTACTCTTACAAAAATTTCTATGCATCTTTTTGGTGGTGCTGTATAGTTACTTACACACGAGAGTGTATATTTCTAACTCCCCATTTACCTTTCATTTACAATAGCGCGCAAAACAAGTCTATTTATCAGTACACCTAAATTATTTTTGACGCGTAGCGACGTGCTTTTTTACCGAAATATTCCAGTTTTTGTTACTACGTAATCAAAATTCCATCAAATTTTGAAGGTTTACAGAATTTTTGAATTTAGTTGATATGGTTTTCAAATAATAGCGTGAATGATAATACTAAATGAGCAAGTTATGCAAACAGTAACTGGTGACTTTTTCAACGAATTTTCGCTATAGTCTGCGTTCGTAATTATGCAATAATCTGCGAATATCAAGCGTTCATTATAAATTTTTGGAACTCAACAAAACTTGTTATGATTCTGATGCCAAGTTTTGACTAATTATGCTCATTTCTACTCAAAATTTCCATCCGGACTTTGTAAAGCATTCCCCTGTCCACGTGTTAAAGTTTAGTGGGCTTTAGGCTCGCTCTTCTTGATAGTAGTTGTTACATCACAATCGATATTTTGATGTCATATAATGATGCAGAAACTAAAGTCAAGAACCGCAGGCCTAAAGCCCACCAAAATTGAACATGTGGACAGGCTAAATTTGTGTTCTGTTAACTAGCTGCTCACATAATCAGAAACTACTTCTTTCACATTGATACTGTAAGTAAATAGTCAGTAACTCACTTGACAACGTAAATGACAAATGAATATCCTTGGATACTTCACCACTTTTTAGGCTGTAGTGTTTCTTACTTTGGAAACTTTCCTCACTTTTTGCCTTTCCAAATATTCCTGTTGCAATTTGACAACTTTAACAAAGTTGTGTTTGAAATGGTAAATCTTTGGACTTCGACCCAAACACTTAAAGAATCTTGAAATAACTTCTTTCGAAAAAAAGGTGTGGTAGCACATTTACATTTTTGTTCATACAACCTTGGTAAATATGCTAAATTTTATGCTGCAGCAACTTCATGGGTCACAGATCTAGCAAACGGTGGTTGAGCAAAAAGCTCCAACGATTTCTGTGCATTGAGTAGGCAGACACCCTGTCCACTTGTCCGGTTGAAATGGAACAAAAACCCACGGGTTTTCTGCCTCATAATAAAATTTTGACGTCATAATTACGTTCTTCAATTGTGACATAAAAAATTGGTTATGATGCAGAAAGGTCACAGCCTTCAGGGCCTCTTTAAAGTGGACAGGGGAAATCTTTTTCTCTGTGCATTCATCAATTTTAATGTAATCTAGCTCATGGTTATCTTAATATTTTCAAGCATAACGTATTTTTGGATTATCTTTGACATTATTTGCTTGTAAACGTTTTGCTAGAATTGTAATCTAAAACTAGTTGTCGCAGCTCAGTAAATTTTCAATTTATTTTTGGCACACAATCCAGCAGACCTGCGTAGCAATACACTTGTAACACGAGTCGTGAAATTCCTTGTCTCGTCAGCACTACCAAATGACTTGATTCAATTTTTCAAAACGAAATTACTACTTATTACATAGCGATGTTTTAATAATTTTTGCGACTACTTTTTGATATGTCATAAAGCCTTTCTCATTGTTGGTTTGTGTATTTTGTTCAGCAACGTGTAGTATTTGCTTAATTTATTCTTTTTTTTTTCATGAAACTTTTGTGTAGTAGATTTTGTAAATATTTTGAATATGTAAATGCTGCTTATTGCGCCAGTGAAGCCGTAAAGGCGAATTAATATGTTACTATTCTTGATAACTCATTGCAATGCTGGAGTTGCATACAACTCGCTTTAGATCTGCTTCGGTTTTCTGCAAGTTCTGAGATAATGAGCAATTATGCTTAAGTCTGTGCTTATTTTAAGCATCATAAACATGCCGCTCCATCTTCTTTTTATTTTTTTCAAGCCACATAATTGCAGCTTAAGTTCTTATGTAAGTGAGTGAAGTAGATGCAACATGGAAGAGGACCTAGTTGGGCATCGAACCCGCATTACCAGTTTCGCAGTTCAATGCACCAACCACTCGGCCAACTCCATGTGCTACCTCTCCATCTTTTTCAATGTTATCAAATCCGTTCGAAAGCGCATAATCTGAACGACACAGAAATGATATTTATAAAACGGAGGGTGGCGCAAGAGAAAAGACTTGCAAATTTGGTGCTTAAAATAAGCAAAGACGAGACATTACTTGTTGTATACCGGCAAAACTTTAGTTTTAATGTGCACTCTGATTAATAAGCTGCTTAAAACATTGAATTTCTCTGCTGCTTGCACTTACACAAGAAACTGATACAGCTGCTAATTGATGTCATTGTAGTGTGTGTTTTTGCTTAGTGATCAAGTTTACCGTTATTGGATCTGTCCGTATTAGCTTTATGTATAGGCTTATGTTTCTGTCCTTTTCGGGAATGAAATTGTGAAAAAATAGCATACTGACTTGTGTTGTTGCATTCGAACTGCTGCTTTGAATATTATTGCGTTTGTGGTGTGTACCTTTTGCAATTTGATCGCTAATCATTAAAGGAAAATAAAGCATAGTAAAAAGTTTTGTCTTGTTTAGTTGCATATTCATCCTCCTGTCAAAAGAAAGCAATCACGCGCTCAAACAAGCTCGCTTAGGAGTTGCCGGACATCTGTCCATCACACCAAGATGGGAAAATCCAGTTGATTATCTTTCCAAACGGCACAAGTAAACTTGCCGGCTTGTTCTTCACACTGTCCCTTTAATGCTGAGCGTCAAACAGGGAAGTTGTGAATACTAATTTTAGAGTCATTTTTTGTCCAGACTCGTAATCAAATAAAATACTTCATGTTAATAAATTCGCGTGTCTCTTTAGGTCTATGTATCTTCATAAGCTCTGTTGAGAAGCGAAGCCTTGGTATGAATGTACTCTAAAGCAAGATCGATAATAGTAATACCACGTGCGCAACCACTTGGTCGTACCACCGCCGTGGTGAACCGCGAAAAATAAGATACTCACGCGATGTCGAAATGTAGTTCAAAAATGCATAGTACATACCGATAGCCCAAAATTGCTGCTCTGCAGACAATGTGCCTTTACACTAGGAAAATGTATATATATATGTAACTGGTAGTAGTCGCATGCATGGACCAAGTTTAGGGGGGAACGGGAGGACATGTCTCCCCACATTTTGAAGTGGGAGGGACATAATATCTTTTGTCCCCCCTCTTTTTTCCAAAGTAGCCTACATAGCATTTATCGATATACAATCACACGTATAACATGTCACACCTTCACTAGAGGCGTAAAAAACTTCCAAAGCAAAGCTTGGCCAACAAGCCGCTTCGTATGTATTGATGTCAGTGACGCGGCGAAGGTCATGGTCTAAGACCATTTTTTAAGGTGCATTGAGATATACTCATCGAAATATCTAGTCAGGATATAGCCGAAGAATTTGTGAGAGCCAATGATGTAAGATGTACCAGTAGTGTGTTCGGCAAATTTTAGACACCAGCAGAAATTCACTTGTAACTTAAAAGTTTATACAGGGTGACCCAAAAAAACGGGCCCCGTGTATTTAGAATAATTAGAATTGGGGCCCGTTTTTTTTTTTTGGGTCTCCCTGTATAATTGCTAATAAATAATGGCTACTTCCTTACCTGTTTTTATGACTTATACTTGATATTTCAATGTTTCACTGATTATATTTATATCAACATGTACCAGTAGTCAGGTACTCTATCAATTGTGTTAACTTTCAGTGAGCCTTCAATTCACGGAATGAGTTATGTTCATATGTATAGCATTTTCTTTTGATATTCGTTGTTTTTTTTTAAATGAATACTGTAATTTATATTCATCTAAGTACTGGTACTTCAATTTTTTCTGTGCTCTGAAAGTGGCCGTAATTTATTTGGTAGTTTATTGATCTCATACCTTGAAGTTGTTATAAAGAGCGTATATCCATCTGTATGTAGAAAATAACTCTAAAAATGTGGAAACAAAATTTCACGGTCGTAGGATCAGTGTTTATGAAGTTATAAAGTCAATAAATGTCAATTTTTTGTTTTTTTGGTCAATTTTTTTTATTAGGTCAATTTTTGCTTTCTTGCTTTTTTTGCGCGTTTCTACTTTATAGCCTACTTGAAAAGAGATGACTGCGATAATTTAGAGATGGAGGTTCGTAACTGTTGATGGTACCAGGGAGGTGCATGCTGTCGCCTGACTGTAACCGGTATTACAGTTTTACACATGCTTAATTTATTCATGTAATGCTTGATGTGATTTGATTGATTTCGATTGTAAAGATCTGTTCAGACAGCTTTGCAAGATTGCAATCTTAGCAAAATTGGATTATGATGAAATAAGCTTTTCGATGTGTTTTCATTTGTTACATATTTTTGTCGCTACGTGCCGGTAGTCAAAAACACTAGAATTGAAAAGACAATGCATTAGTTATTCGAACATACTTTAATGTTACGCAGATAGCAATACAGCGAATAGCAAAACATTTGAATTATATGTGCGTACATTATAATCTAAGCACTAACTGAAGTGACTTTGGAGTTTTTTTTTCTTATGGACTGGTTCTTTCATTTTATTGTTTCGTTTGGTCAACAAAGTCAATTTTTTGATAAAATAAGGTCAATTTTTTGAGATATTTAGGTTAATAAAAAATCGCCCTAGTCATAACCAATCAAATTTATTTTGGTACACGCACGAATTAAATCAATGAGGAAAATAATAACCCATATTGCTATTACACAGTAAATAAAATGTACGTCAAACTGGCTCGAAACGCTGTAGGCCTCCAATTTACTGCATCAGGTATGTAATAACATTAAAAATACTCTTTCCGTATATTTTGAATGATGATATGAACACGTGCTTTTATTTTTATTAACAAGATAGTCTGATTAGCTGTTTGCGATGTACCAGGAAGTCGTGAAGGGACCTTCCGGTCTTCAAATCAACGACTACCTACTTAGTCGTATAAATTGGGATAAGAATTTTATTGATTAATAAGTAATAATTAGGGGGGATGAAAGACATTAAAGTTATATTTTTTTTGGTAGCGCAAAAGCTTATGAAACCGATAATTGCGAAAAAACCACGTTGATACGAGATCTATTTAAGGAGTTATAAAGTCATTAAAAGTCATATTTTCTTTTTTAGGTCAGAAAATACGACCTTTGATTTTTGTTATGAAATACAAATTATTAAAACCCAGTACCACCGCAGATACAGTTCCTGTAGACTTTAAATTGATACTAATACTATTTTTAAAGTCTTTAGTATGACCCGACTGGGAATAAAACCCCAGTCTACCCGCCTCTATAGGGATATGCTTCAAAATAATTCTGAGGCAAAAAATGAGCTTGAAAATATGTCGAAATTTGATGCCCCCTCCCAAATTAAATTGATAAATTTACGATAATTTTACCAGGGGCAATGAGAATTTTTAAGTTTTCGCACCGACTTTCACGAAGCATTTCAAGCGACTTTTTTATTATAAGTTTAGAAAAAAATTATGCAGAAACCATTCTGAAGATGATCGAGCAAACCAGATATTTTCCAGCATAGTATGCCAAGTTGTTAACATACCAACCTACATCCACGAGCGGATCCAGAAAATTTTGGTGGGGGGATGAAGTTTGGTTAGGTTGAACGTTAACTAAATACAAAGACGTTAGACCCCAAAAAAGGCATAAATAAGCCCTTTTAAAAAATGTTTTCATGTGGGCGGCGTATTCAGAAATGTTTTTCAGGGAGGGGGCACCAAATTTCGACATATTTTCAAGCTCATTTTTTACTACAGAATTATTTTGAAGCATATCCCTTTAGAGGCGAGTAGATTGGGGTTTTATTCCCAGTCGGGTCATACTAAAGACTTTAAAAATAGTATCAGCAGCTTTCGCGTCAGGCGCTCTGCACAAGCGGAAGTGCAAAGAATTTTGTGTATGTGTTGTTTGTCATGTATGTCCCTTAACAGCGTTCAATCATTCGTGATTGAAAATTGTAATGGGCCGACAATTGAAAATGGCCTAAACAATGTGTGCTTGCACCAGCTGTCCCGTACCTTTACCTTGATATTGAGAATAAAAAAGGCTCTAGGAGGGTTCGGGGGCATGCTCCCGCGGAAAATTTTTGAAATTTTATATGCTGTACTGGCCATTTTAGTACTTTTTGAACAATTTTCAGGAAAACTTTGTTTAAATTTTTTACCCCTAATTTTGAGTGGTTTCACCAAATATGATGCATTTTGTTCGTACATTTTCAATTGTGCGTGCTTAGGGCGTAAGGCTTATTGTTATCGAAAAGGTTCGAAATTATGACAAAATTGTATTCATCAAAAACATGTTTGAAAATGGCTGGTGGGGGGAATGCATCCTCCACATCCCCCCCACCTGGATCCGCCCCTGCTTAAGTGCCTACATCAACATCTGTAGAACGGTCATTTTCAATGTTAAAATCCATGATTCATGAAAATCAAAATTTTACCGATGCACATGTCGCATTCTATTATAAAATTGTATTCAACAGTTGAATATCTTACTTGTTGTAAGATGCACATTTGAATTTTTTTACTGATTTTCAACTGAATTCTTTGTTCTTTTGAGTATGTTCTTGTTCAAAATACAGTAATGTGCAAATTAATTGACTCACCACAAAAAAACACAAAAAAATACATTTTTTCAATTTATTTCCATTTCAAAGCAACAACAACTATTTTTAATTGGAGATACGGCCACCTCTATCTGTAATCAACTCTATAACTGGTTTTGGCATTGATTCTACGAGTTTTTTGCAGTTTTGAGTGATTTCTTGGTCACGTACCACACGTCAATTATAGCATCAACAAGCTTAGTTTTAGATGTGCAATCCCTTTTTAATGGCCAAATTTTTACTATACTCCGTAAATTTTCAATCGGGTTTAGGGAGGGAATAACAACTCTGCTGTCTCTGCACCATAAAGTAGCTTTTGTAGGGTGTTTGATCTCTTTTCCCTGTTTAAGGAATGATGAATGCCGACAAATATATTGAAGTAATTCAATGTAAAGTGGTGAAAGACATGAAAAAAGCATTTCCCAGCGGAGGAGGAATTTTTCAGCAAGATTTGGCTCCCTGCCATACTGGAAAAAAGTGAAAACAACTTTTGAAAAAAATCACATCAAGGTCCTTGACTGGCCTGGGAATTCGCCCTCCCTAAACCCGATTGAAAATTTACGGAGTATAGTAAAAATTCGGCTATTAAAAAGGGATTGCACATCTAAAACTAAGCTTATTGATGCTATAATTGACGTGTGGTACTGTAACCAAGAAACCACTCAGAACTGCAAAAAACTCGTAGAATCAATGCCAAAACCAGTTATGGAGTTGATTACAGATAGAGGTGGCCGTATCTCCAATTGAAAATAGTTGTTGTTGCTTTGAAATGGAAATAAATTGAAAAAATATATTTTTTTGCGTTTTTTTGTGGTGAGTCAATTAATTTGCACACTACTGTACATCTTTAGACTTAAATATGAGATGTTAATTACGGAAAACAATATAAAATTTGCTGTCCTAAAAATAAAGTCATGTAAAATCATATGTTTCAAACAATAATGTCATATTTTTCGATTTTATAGGTCACGAAAAATCGCTCTAGTATGAATCAAATTTTTGATGTTAACATTGAAAAGGTTGCTTAGGTATCTACTCCAAATTGACTTGAAGGTAGGATCATATATGCCAACTTCCAGGTTACTCAGTCTGCTAAGAGGCTCACATCTAAAGTTACTCAGGTTGACATGACTTGGCCAAACGACTTGGAGAAAAGCCACAAATAAACTGGTTAGAGAATCAATTTGTTTAGGCTAGGTCAAAAATACGGTACTCCACTCAAGCAACCCCCACCTTTAGCACCCACACGGCCATCTACCCAAATACAGCTGCAGACGCGTTTAAATGCAGCTGCAGACGCGTTTTGCCTAAGCAAATTGATTCTCTAACCAGTTTATTTGTGGCTTTTCTCCAAGTCGTTTGCCCAAATCATGTCAACCTGAGTAGTAGTAGTAGTAGTAGTAGGATTTTTTTATTTTTAACCATAAAACAACGTCATCATCAACACAAAAAACAGCTTGGTTAAAAATAAGGAAACAGCGACAAAACGTTATACGTTGAACATGCTCAAGATAAAAACATATAACTTTAGATGTGAGCCTCTTAGCAGACTGAGTAACCTGGAAGTTGGCATATATGATCCTACCTTCAAGTCAATTTGGAGTAGATACCTAGGCAACCTTTTCAATGTTATTTTAAGCATTTGACATCTTTTGAGTGATCGATCCTATTGAGTTCTTGATTTTCAATGAAGCGGTGTCATTATTAAATTTTTCTATTTTTGATGTTAAAAATAAAGCAAATGATTATGACATCAAAAATTCAATTATGATGCAGAAAGCTCTTGGGCCTTCGGAGACATTGAAACTGGACAGTGCACATGCACACACATTGAAACCGGGTAACTATGTTGTGAGGAGAAGTTTTGATTTGAGCATGGGACTATGGGTCTATGAAGACAAGTAGTGTGCAGTTCAGCAGGAGCACTTCTTAATCAAGTATAGTTTTCCTTAATTTTTCATATGGAATCCGTATGAAAGTTTTTACCCTCGTAGAACTCCAAGATTTAATTGTGAAAGGAAAAAAAATTGTTCCGCACTGTATTCCGAACTCATCATGATGTCTGAGTAAGTTTGTACTTACCTGACACTATTTCTCATCAATCGCTAACCATTTTCTATTCATGGGAATCATGGCGTTGCAAAAATTGTAAGATTAACTGGTGAACAGTGAACTCACAGAAAATAGTTTACATTTGCAACCTCAAAAAAATCAATGCTTAACTGTACGCAAGTCACATCAAGGCCGGCGCCAAGGGGGGCCCAATCAACATGCTTGCCTCCCCCTCCCCCCAATCAACAAGCTTACTCTCTTGAAGACAGCGGTTTTTGTGCTTAATTTCAAACTTTGGCCCCCCTAAGTCGACTGCTCTGCCGCCAGTTCTGCGTTACACGATATTTCGCCGAAGCTTGTAACAAGCGGCGAGGCCCATTTCCGCGGCTTTGGGCTTGGGCAACACAGCTCCAAAGAAACGTCTTTGTCAGTGCCAAGCTGTTGACAACGCTGTGTCCGAGTTGACCGGGCGGGGGATCGAAATTCAGACCTCCACATCGAGAGCAATAATCAACTGAACTTTCAGTCCCGGTTTAAATTAAAGACTTGGCGCCTTGACTTTTATCTCGACTCGCTTTTTCGTTTTCGTGACATTGACTTCTACTCGTAATATAATTACTCAAATCTTTGTAAAGTTTTCATTTTTTCTTTCGTAAAATGCATGATACAGTCACAGTACAAACACAGCAATTTGAAAATTATTTAATGCTAAAAAATATTAAACATATTGCTAAGAAACATGGCCCATTGAAATTTTCATATAAGAGCTAACGGGGTCATCTTCAACTTGAGCACATACCTTCAGCACACCTCCTACGTTTTTTAAAAAGTCACACGTTGTTAAAAAAATCAATAAGACTTCGTTATACTCGCGGTGTTACGCCGAGTGTTGCGAGTGGTGGGGTCCATCTCCGCGACCAGCGCGAGGGCAACAAAGCTCCAAAGAAACGTCGCAGCGGTGGTGAGCCGTTGGCGACACTGTGTACGATTAGACCTGTCCGGTAATCGAATCCCAGACCTCCCGCACCAGTAGGGTGTGCTGAATGACTGAGCTAACCGGCCGTACGGTACACTTTGTTATTCGGTATAAAATCATAAGCTGAGGCTATGAATATGATGTATTATGTTCATAGTTTTTAACACAGCAGTTATAATATTTAAAATAGTTTTTTGCTGGCGTTAAAAGCACAATATTTGTCGTGCGTTTTGTCATTATAAATAAATAAATAAATAACTGAAGGTTATTTTCAAATTATATTGAACTGAAAATTCAACAGTGATTGAGGGAGACTGCGAACTAAAGGAACAATCTAATCTAAACAAAGGAACAATCTAATCTAATTAACAATCTAAAGGAACACTGTTAAATGGCCTAAAACGGTTGAAAAAAAAATCTTCAATGGCTGCTAGGACTGGTAGGCTCATATTAACACCAACCCTAAACACTCAAGCTCATTCTACTGCGAAAGAAATTCGTTACCATATCACAATGTCAATACTAATTGATTGAAATAATGTTCACCAGCAAATTCTAATATCAAAAACAGAGCAATAACAACATTTTAGCCGTAATAAATGAAGAGGAGCCGGTGTAAGTCTATATAAATAAAATATAACAGGGTAAATGGTAGGCCTTGAAGACTTACTAAATAAACGCTGTAAAAACCAATTTTCCGACTAGTTTCGCGGTTTGACAGCTCATCAGATTTTATAGGTCATAAATTTTTGATTTTATAGATTTTATTAGGTCATAAATTGATCTGAGTCTACCTGATGAGCGGTCAAACATTTTAGCTCAATAAGTAAAAAAAAAAAACAATTACAAGCAACAACAAAAATCACAGTCCTGTAAAGTTTACAAACACCACAAACGGAATGTTTTCCACAACCGCAAATAAACAGAAAAAAAACAGTTCAAAACAACAACTAAAATCACAGTAACTTTCTGTGAAGTTCCCAAAAACCACAAAATGAGTGTTATCGTCGACGCAATAAAGCAGCTGATATTGGAAAGTTCATTCACAGCAGCGAAGCGGACGTCAAATCATTTTTCATGACGTCGCTTGAACATGTTCGATTTTGCCATTTCGTTCTTCGAAATCTTCTTGCCAGTTTTCGCCCATTACGTCACGCAATCTTTCATCAATCAACTGCCAACCATCCGGGACATTGTACCAGCAGAGGTGCCAGAGAGCAAGGACCTGTCGCACCATCACGTCTCTTTCCTTTTTATTTTCTGACGGAATGAGTTTGATTTTTTCTTCCAAGAATCCTTTGAATCCATCTGGTACAGTAGCCAGCATTGGCCGGTTGCCACGGCGACTGAATTTTGGTGACAGTTTCCATGCAAGTTCAGACATAATTGTATTTTATCTATCAAACGAAACAGTTATGTAAAAAGCTTCAATAATCTAAAGAACAGAGAAACGTAATTCTCAAAACTCTGAACCCTTAAATGCATGACAAATGAATAATGCATACACTAGCACCATACTTGTTTATTATTTTACATTGCTAGCCATTTAGCAAATTTTTAGTCACTTTTTTTCAACAGACCGATTTCAATGGAGCTATACTATGGTTTTACAGTCGGGGTTTTCGCACTCCTTGGGGCTGCGATGCAGCATTTCAGGGAGTGGAAAAGGCTTTTTTAATTTTTTTTTTGTGTATAGAGTCTTTCATTTTTAGTTAATTTATTGTCAATTGTTTCAGCGCAGTCTTATTGCATGTTTTGTTAGGGATGCAAGAATATCTCAAAATATTTTGAGGCTGAGCTACATCAAAAGGGTTGAGAACCGTAACTGCCATAGAGTGTTTAAAACAAAACAGATAATTTAAAAGATTGAAAATGCGAACAGTAACGGAACAGCAGTTTTCCCAGGCCCATTTTCTATTATCGACTAAAATAGATTAAACTTCCTTCGTTCGCAAGTTCTGTTCTTCTGATATCTAGGAGACAAAGCCCTCCCATCGATGGTTTTACTGTTTTTAAAAAACATTTTCTAAACTTTACATTCAAATGGAATAATTGTTTTCGAAAAGCAAAACAAAAAATTCAAGCAAAAAAGATTAGGGGAAAATATAACGGTAGAATGACCGTAAACCTTTCTTATTACTTGACGTTTGAAAGTGTTACTCATACCATTAGTAAAAATAAACTGAGACGGAGGGCAGGTTATAACATGAAAAATACATGAGCTATTGTTGCATCAAAATAAACATATTGATATCACAGCTGAAACAATATTCTTCGATATGTTACTCAATAAAAGCGTCAAGTACATAGACTATAGAACATTCTTGAAGGCATGAAAGATAAGTCAACATATTCGGACAAGTTCTATTTGCATTGTGTATCACTTATCTTCCTCTCGCGAGAAAGCAATCAAAGCGCTATAACGAGCTCGTTTCGGAATTACCAGCCACCTGTTTACCACACCAAGATACGAGAACTCCACCGAGTGCTTTTCTCAACAGCACAACGAGTGAACTATAGCTGGTTTGTTCTTCACATTGTTCCTTTAATACCAATTTTAAAGTCATTGGTTTGACCCCACTCAGAATCAAACCCAAGTCTACAGCTCCCTAGGCAGACGCTCTAACCACTAGGCCACATGAGCTGTAAGCGATCATTTTAAATCAAAACTAAGATTTATAATAAGCTAACTAATAACAGTCTCACACAAAGAGGGACAGCTTATACGCTTTTGCGCTCTACAAACAAAATCTAGTTGCCATCTTGCTTGATCTTGCCTACTAAATCAGCCATAGTTGGAAACTTTCCATTAAAAATAAAACGAATTATACCAACACTCTGCAAACCAGTGGATATTCCAAATTATTTAGTTCCAAATGCCAAAGCGTCTGAACAAGACATACAATTCATACACAAGTTTTAACTTTGACTTTGACTTGCCCCCCCTTCCCGTTTGACTTTGTCTTTTAGTAAAAAAAGTGAAATGTTGCTAAATGACTGAAATATACCACGCTCTTTTGATAGCTTTTGTGGTTGATGTCCCCCCTTCCTTTCAAAATTTTTCGCCACGCCCCAACAAGTCGCATAGTTCTGACAAGATCGAAGCACTAAGCTGATGTTTCATTCCTTTGCCCCACTTCTAATCTCATACAAGAAGAAGTAAAGGCATTAAAACACATCTTAATTGTAAGCTAGTTCTAGTAGACACAGCTTTTAATATTGGATGACTTTTTCGTACGAGAACAGACAAGAAGTACTTCAAAAATATGGTGTTGTCTGCAAATTACAATGCATCCACGGAAGCAGATAGATATTGGCCAAACTAAAACAAATCTCCTTACAAGACTAAAACAAGAGAGCCCAAACTGCTCGCCCAAACAAGAAGCTGACGTTACAAAACGTTTGATGGAAAAATATGATCACAGCATAAATGTTAATAACGTAGTTATATTGGCACAATCCGATCGTTGGAGAAAACTGTCAATCAAAAAAACTTTGCCAATTCAAAGTACAAATTGTCGGAATATTGATGTTGACCAATCTTCCTCGCCTTCACATTATGTTTATTGCCAAGTGCTTTTTGACGTCAACGTTGTGGTAGTTATAGTCTCAAAATGTTTAATTTGAAGTACGGTATTTTCATGTATTTTCTTGTTTGAGTAGGCTACAGTAGGCTGCTCTCCAAGAGCCTCCATCTCATTTTCTGTTTCATACTCATACTTTAGAATGATTTTCTCGATGCTTTTTTTCTTTATATCATTGCCATCGCTCTGCTCTAGTCCTAACTTCGCAATGAAATTAAAACTGGAATCAAACCTCGCATTCTCATTTACATTTCTCTTTGCCCGACCGAGCCCCCTTCTCACCATAAAACCGTTCTGAAACTTGTTTTTTTACCGCTCAGCGCTCACTGCTACCTTTTTCGAGCCACTAACTAATAACTACTAATTCATAAAATGCTCAAGGATTTTGTGGATAGAACTAGCTTGCATTCGTAAACCGCCGAATTTCCCTCCGACTTTCAGTTTCTTCGGAATTACTTTCTTTGGATTTTCACTAACTACGGTACTATCCATATTCAGAAGCAAAACACATTGCTTTAGATCAGGAGTGGGCAAACTTTTCACACGAAGGGCCGCATTTGAAAAAATTTTGAAACCGAGGGCCGCACTGATTGAAAGAGCAAAAAAAGGCCTACACGTCCTCAGATGACCTATTTTCTACTGAAAATCAGTGAAGAGTTAAAAACAGTCTTCGGCTTGATTCACGGTAGGAGTTTACATTTCTGTAAGAGCTCGCGGGCCGCATAAATTGGTCTCGCCGGCCGTAGGTTGCCCACCCCTGGCTTAGATCAAGTTCTGGTTGGTCAAATGTGCTGTATTCTCCTACGCACTTGCTGATATTAGCCTCTATTTTTGTTGTTGTAAATACGAACGATAATGCGAAATCCAATACTATTCTTTCAAACACATCAACAACTTCCTACTGTTACACAATAACGCTGTTAAACAATAGACGCAAAATTACACTGGCTTGTATCTGTTCAAAATCTTAGCTCTAGCTTCAACAAGTCATTTACAGCGTGTACACTGTACAGTACACAATCACGTAAAAGCTCCACCATTCGAGATTCAAAACCACAAAATCAATGGTGACACAATGCATTGCTATGACTTCTCGGAAAACAAAAATTTTAGACGCGGCATTATAGTCACTTCCGCTTCTTCAAGTACTAGAAAAAACAGAAGGCAGCCGAATTATCCAAATTTGTCTGCACAAGCAAAGACTCCAACAAAAAGAAAATCAAATGAAATATTAATTATAAGCGAGTAACGAGTGGTGGGGTTTATTTCCGCTGCTTAGCGCCTAGGCAACATGGCTCCGAAGGAACGTCGCAGCGGTGGCGAGCCGTTGGCTACACTGTGTAATATTTGACCGACCCGGGAAGCGAACCCTAGACCTCCCGCACCGATAGCGATATGCTTAACGACTGAGCTAACTGGCCTGTCAAATGCCGAACATGAAGGTCATCATGCGCCAAACGCCTAGTTACAGGAGCAGCTGCTGTGTAGGTGTGTAACCTGCGTCGGGAAAACTATATCATCCTTGCAGCAAATAAACAACTACCCGAACGAACCAACTGCAAGTAATGAGTGTAAATTCTAATTGCAAAAAACTAACTTTATTTTTGGAACACACTTGATGGAATTTTTGAATACTTCAATTACAACAATAAAATCCAATAATATATGAAACATTTGAATTTTTCGAGACGTTTCGATTTCTACTTAACCATTATCAATCTTATTCAATTAGAAATCACATTAGGTAAAAGCAAGGATCAACCTTCCCTGATAAAGACTGTAGTGCTCGATAACTATCAATAGCTAGAACTTATATTATATGGTAAAATCAAGGACTTACTTATACAAAAAACACTACAGGCTGTTTCGCCGTTGTCGGCTCTTCAAGTGGTATAAGTTTATCTAAACATGTGAGCCGACCCGGTTTTTTGTTTTGGTCATTTATCGGTCATTGACCGAATTTTTTTAGGCCGGTTTGGTCATAGTGACAGCAAAAAAATGCTAATATTTCAAGCATTTTTTTGATGAAGCAGTGTAATGTGTGAACAAAATGCATCCTTTTTGGTGAAGCACATCAAAACTTGGAGCAAAAAAAGAAACAAAATTTGCCAAAAAATTGTTCAAAAAGCACTAAAATGACCAATGCAACATGTAATTTTTCAAAAATTCCCCTGGGAAGCATGCCTTTGGACCCCTCTAGAGCCGTTTTTGTTTCACAATTTGGTGTCCCTTCCCTGAAAAAAAAAAAAGAACTTTAAATTACTTACTGTATTTACGCTCTTTTTTAGATTGACACGTTTAAGCGTCTTTGTATTTAGTTAACAAAATAATTGCAAATCTTTATGACCAGCAGAACCTTGCTTTTTTTCTGACAAAGCGTGGGTTTAAAACGCCAATTTGTGCTCATTTCAACGACTGTTCCATGGCGCAGTGGCATAGGGCGCAGCGTGGAGAGGGAAGCGCTGTACTACTTTTGGGTTAGATTCTCGTCGCGGCTTCGATTGTGACATGTATTTACCAATCGGGTTCGTCAAAATAATAGAATAAAATAAGAATGTTGGTTCAGCTGGTGTGTTGGGTACATTACTTTAACGTGCGAACCGGAGAGGTAGTACCTATCAGGGTTCTAACTATGGGCAAAAAAGCATGGAGCTATAGGCAGCTCATGGTCGTATACGACCTAGTCCTGGCAGCCTCTGCGACGTCACTGGAACCATGCGCACTGGCACCTGCCTTTCCAGAGGATCATTCCTCTGACGTGAATAGGGAAGACCTGTGGCATGGATAATAACCCGTCTCACATAGGCAACTGAAGAGGTCTCTCCAGCTTCGCTTCACAGCGCGGACAAAACAAAGCAGCAGTTACCGGTTATAAGTTTATTGCTCGATTGGCGCATACCTAGACGACAGAAGTTGCTTTTGACGGTGTGAGGGGCTAACGCGCCCCATTGGGCAGCTACCGCCCGGCACAAGCTGGGCAACCCCCAACTAATACAGTGCTGTCCCGCCACGATTCGCTAGCCCCACTAGGTGCGTGGGACTACTAAGGACAAAAACCGAAAAGTGGATCGTAAATTGTGCACCTACAAACAAAACAAAGAAAATGTCCACTCTTAAATTAGGTACTTGGAACGCGAGAGCAATGACACCCGGCTTCTCCACTGATCTCTATGACATGAGCCATTCTCGAAAGACCATATGTCGCGAAATAGGAAATGGTATTGCTTCGCTGACAGGACGATTGATAAGAATTGTATCATGACGAACCTTAGGAATTATTTCGTTCTTAGATCTGACCTCACGAAAAAACCAAGACCTTCTTCACCAAACGGATATAATAATTGACCCAACTAAACTCACTTAGCCACGGTACTCACCGTACTACTTTTCAATAAACACAAGCACCACTGCTCACTTCAGTAACACCATACAACAAGGGCTATACCCTTCAGCATACAACAAAATTGCTTACGCTACGCACACTAAATCTGTACTCGAATAATTACGCTCGAAAATTCAAGTCTATTTTTACTCTAAATTTAAGTTCAAGAACGTTCTATAACATTCTTAAAAAGAACCAAGGAGAGAAATCATATGATATGCAAAACTCACATCAAACTACAGTAAACACAACTGTGATGTCAAACAAGACGAGAAATCATACAACCTACAAAAATTCACACCAAACCAAAGTAAATACAATTGTGACGTCACAAGGACAATATTTTAACCCTGTGAAATTAGGTATTGGAGAGATCTGTCCAGAATATTCACGAAGAAAATTACGTCAGTAGAAAATTATGACTTTATAATGCAACCTTACGAAACAATCCCACGAATAAAACTTCGGAAAACAGCGCATCGGTCTAGAACCTTCCACAGTAGACAAAGCATTTAAAACAAAACATATTAAACAGTAGTATCGTTACACCAAATAAAAGATTTTAAATAAAAGATTTAAATAAAAGATTTAAATAAAAGATTTAAATAAAAGATTTAAATAAAAGATTTAAATAAAAGATTTTAAGAAATAATAAATAAAATAAAGTGTGAGCAGTAAATACTTTTTGACTGATTTTGCATCAAGCTGCAGTTTCTTGCCAGTAATTTACAAATAAGATTTTACAAAAAGTCTATATACATTAAATTTTCATATCAACTAAAAACCAAATAAAAATGAGTTGTTCGATAAAACAAATTACGTACTCAGTTGAAGACCGTAATTTGGAAGTTTTTGCTTTTTGCAGCACATAGAATATTGCTGATCAAGTTATCATATTTACTCACAATAAAGGCAAGTAACTACTATATGCTTGTTAGTTCGTATTAACTGCTGACTTGGGTAGCCTAATAAACAAAATGAATTACAACACTTTTCAGTTCACAATAACGGCACTATTGGTTCATGATCAGTTAGCGCTGGACACAGCGCCGTAGCAGCTTAACTTTGGCCTCCCCCCAAAAAAAAATCCTTTCAAGGGCCCCAATACTAAGCTTTCAATATAAATTGTTTTAAGTTTTTCCAGGAGTAACAGCTCAGTGTCTCACCATAATGCCAACACTGTAGTAAAACATACGCGTTGTCACTGGGAAAAAATAAAATGTGTAGTTTTAAGACAAGTTTGTCACACCCATTTATCCATTACCATTAAAATTGTCTAGAGCAGGGGTGGACAAACTTTTTACACGAAGGGCCAGATTTGGAAAAACTGTTGAAGCCGCGGCCGCAAGCTGATTGGATGACAAGGTGAAGTCCTTTATATCTTTTTTTTTTTTGGAGATCACAGTCCACGTACGAATGTGATCTCCAAAATAAAAGGTTTTCACCTCGTTTTTCATTGCAATTTTGCACCGTTGAGGCTTATTTTTTGAAAATCACTGCTATCCGTGATCTCTAAAGGAAAAAAGGTCTTCCGCTCAATTCATGGTGGGAGTTTAAGTTTCTATAAGTGCCGGCGGGCCAGAATAAAAAAACCGGTGGGCCGGATTTGGCCCACGGGCCGTAGTTTGCCCATGTCTGGTCTAGAGCGCACTTTTTCGTCCGCATATGCTCTTATGACAGCATCGTATAATATGGAGATCAGGCGCATTAACTTTGAATTGACAACATGGCCAGTGAAAAGCCAGTCGGATGGGCGAGTGGATAGAGCGTCTGCTTCTGGATCGGTGAATTTGGGTATGATTCCGAGTTGAGTCAAACCAAATGGCTTTAAAATTGGTATTCACAACTTCCCTACTAGAAATTCAGCAATAAAGGGATAGGTGTGGTACCTACTTAAGTGTGGTAGACTGATGGCCGGCAACGCCTAAGCGAGCTCGCGTAGCGCCTCGTCGCTTTCTGTAATAAGTAGATAAAAATGCCAATAAATAAAAATTAAAAATTTAGACTGCTGTCTGCCATATTAGATCTATTAAACGTTTTAATAAGTTTCAGTTTTCAGAAGCTTTGTTCAGCATTAATTACAGTAACAACGCATTTTCTAAATTCGAGGAGCAAAACAAGCGAGCACTTTTACTATTGAACCAAAAGTTCAACGGTATTAAAGGGAGATTGCCAAATGAGCTTGTGTCGTTGTAATCAGCAGCCACTCGGTATATATATTAAACGCAATAGGATTTAGCCGTGGATCGAACCCTTCGCAAAGGATCTGAACCTGCGTGCGGTACCGCCACACCATTTCGTTGACAATGGCTATTCATGCACGAAGCTGCTGAGTGTAAACAGCAATGAAGACAAAGGCGACATCACATGTCAGCTTAAAACTTTCTAGTATCGACATAATTGCCTGGTTCACCAGATGTTTAAAAAAGTTTGCATTGCATCTCTTTTTCGGAAGCTACATGTTTAACATTTGCATTGTAATTAAACATTCTCTTTTTACTTCTGGATTGAGGAAGACAGGATCGATGTCCAATTCCTACGCTATTTCAGATGGCCGGCACACTCCTAGGCAAGCTCGTGTGGCGCCCTGCCGCTTTTGTGTATTTCGAGAGGCAGGGCATCAACATCTTCTTGATGTTGATGCCCTGCCGCTTTCTCGTGATGAAAGGATAAAAATGCGAGTAAATGAAAAAATAAATAAAACTTTAAATCCGCTCACAAGGCGTTAATGAATTTGAATTTACTTTTTTGGTTATTCTAGCCTAGAGCCTATGTAGTTCCACACTGATGATGGTATAAGTTTTTACCGAAACGTTTGTGAGTATGATTACAAATTTATTGGCTATTATCTTCTTATTGAAGTGTAAAACCCATCTTGATGCTCCTAGCGCTCTTTACATTAATCAGTTACACATGCCTGTGAATATAAACATATAAAAAACATCCAGATTTTTTTAATGGTGATCTAAAAAAATATCTAACATCTAGATTGTCTAATCTTACATAATTAATCTAGGTTGTATGATCACATGAATAGAGTATAATTACATAATTACATAAATAGAGTATGATTGTATCTTACATGAATAGAGTATAATCTAAATTGTATAATTAAGAGCGTCCGCCTTTGGAGCTGTAGACTCGGGTTAGATTCCGAGTCGGGTCAAACCAATGACTTTAAAGTTGGTATTCACAGCTTCCCTGTTTAACGTTCAGCATTGAAGGGGTAGTGTGGAAAACAAGCCGGCAAGTTTACTTGTGCCTTTGAGAAGGAGACTTAGGGGAAGGTGGGGTAAAACGGGACACGGGGCAAAACGGGACATTCGATTTTAAAAAAAAGTAAAATATTTGGCTACCTCTAGTAAATCAATTTTGGAAGGTTACCATAAGTTCTCGCAACAGCTAGAAATAAGTTTCGGTAGCTTACGTGTGGAAGCAGTCAGAACTGTTTTAGTGTTTTAAGACATGTTATAGTAAAAATGCGGTATTAATTTTTATATAGTTTAAAAACATAACTAAACTATTTATTTTCAATGAGTATTTCGAGAAGTACATTGGTATGTTGGTAAAAAAAAACGAAAACAGAATTGGTATGGGTAGAGCTGATAAGCACCACCAGCAGAATTTCATCCATGGGTGTGCTTGGGGCAAAACGGGACATTGGTTTTCAGAAAGGTTGAGAAATGTAGCAAGATGATTGGTAATTAGAAAGAAAAAATTTAATAATGACACCGCTTCATTGAAGATCAAGAACTCAATAGGATCGATCACTCAAAAGATGCCAAATGCTTAAAATAACATTGAAAAGGTTGCTAGGTATCTACTCCAAATTGACTAGAAGGTAGGATCATATATGCCAACTTCCAGGTTACTCGGTCTGCTAAGAGGCTCACATCTAAAGTTACTCAGGTTGACATGATTTGGGCAAACGACTTGGAGAAAAGCCACAAATAAACTGGTTAGAGAATCAATTTGCCTAGGCTGCTTGCCTAGAGGTGGGGGTTTGCTTGAGTGCCTAGAGGGGCCTAGAGGTGGGGGTTGCTTGCCTAGAGGTGGGGGTTGCTTAGGTGGGGGTTGCTTTGCCTAGAGGTGGGGGTTGCTTGAGTGGAGTACCGTATTTTTGACCCAGCCTAGGCAAATTGATTCTCTAACCAGTTTATTTGTGGCTTTTCTCCAAGTCGTTTGCCCAAATCATGTCAACCTGAGTAACTTTAGATGTGAGCCTCTTAGCAGACCGAGTAACCTGGAAGTTGGCATATATGATCCTACCTTCAAGTCAATTTGGAGTAGATACCTGGGCAACCTTTGCAATGTAATTAGAAAGGTTGAGAAACACAGACTTAAGATGTCAATTTTGACTTGGTATGGGCAGCTTAGTTTATTCAGCACTAAAAAGGCATTTTGTCTAGGCTATAACTATAGCCCCGACGTGTGTCCCGTTTTACCCCAAGCCTGTCTCGTTTTGCCCCGTTTTAATTTTTTCGTTATTTCAACGTTGTAAGCATATTTAAGCAGACTTGACATTGACATTCCATTTATAAGTAGGGACAACCTGAGTGCATACAAATCCATTTTAGTTACAGAAATTAAGAGCTTGTTGCAGCTGAAATAGACTTGTCGTTTTTTGTGTCCCGTTTTGCCCCACCTTCCCCTAGCGGGATTTCCCTATCTTGGTGTGATGGACAGGTGGCTGGCAACTCCTAAGCGAGCTCGCTGTAGCACTATGATCGCTTTCTCGTGATAGGAGGATATGTATGCAACTAATACCGTAAGAAACTGCCTGCTGAGCTCCATCAATCCACCCTTAGATAGAAATGTGCAAGACAAAACCTACAAGTCAACGCTTCATCTGGTCCCACAAACCTCATCAATGTCTACGACCAACTTTGACATCAACGTCTAACGCTTAAGACAGATTCTATGACAAACTACACTCACTACCCAGTCATAAATTAGTTTCCAAAAGAGGAGCCGCTGTTCATTCTTGGCGACTTCAATGCCAGAGTGGGTGAAGACCACAATTTATGGCCAACAAATCTGGGCAAGTTTGGAACTGGGAAGATGAATGAAAACGGACAGGGCCTACTAGAAACCTGCTGTCAGCACAACCTTTGAATCACTAATATCGTCTTTAGCACCAAACCTCAACACAAGGTATCCTGGAGACAACCCCGTTGAAAGCACTGGCACCAGCTGAACCTAATTCTCACACAACATCCAGGACTTCCCAACATCAAGTTAACTCGCACATACCACAGTGCCGACTGTGACACAGACTACTCACTAGTTTGCAGCAAAGTGAAACTGCGCGCTAAACGGATCTACCACACCAGAGAGAAGGCCAGGCTCCGTATCAACATCAATAAGTTGAGCAGTAAAAACTTGATCCAAGAGTTTACAACTGCAATGAAGCAATATATACCCAGGCCATGCAGCTCCAAATGTACAAGCAAGATGGGCACAATTAAGAGACACAGAATATAGCGCAGCCTTGGACACTTTTGGCAGAAAGAAGAGGTCAGCAGACTGGTTCAGGTCTCACTCTAAAGAAATAGGAGACGTCATCATGAAAAAGAGAAATGCTGTTGGGGGTTACAAAGCTAATGCCACTCAGCGGAACCTTCAACCCACACTATTCGTCATAAAGTTCAGCGAACCGCAAGGCGCTACGCAAATTACTACTGGTTACATCTCTGCAGGGGCGTAAATCTCGGGGGGGCATCCCCCCCAATCATACCCCCCAATAATTTACCGTACGCTGCTATTTTTGACGATTTATCTTGCGGATTCAATGGCCTCCCGTTTCTTGCTATGGTTACGGATTGCTACAGCCTTTTTTTTATTCACGCACTTAATCAATAAAGGACAACCGTCAATCGTTCGCATTGCAGAAAAAAAAGATGAAGCTCTGCTTTCTTTATGCAGCGGAACAGAGATGCAGTAAGAAAAAAAGAGACGAGCGTTGCTGACGCTAAAAAAAAGCAAGGCCCAGTGGTTCGAGCGTTCGTTTTGCAGTTGGGAGACTGGGTTCGATACTTGGTTGAGCCATACCAAAGACTCAAAAAAATGGTATTTACAGCTACCCAGCTTAGCGCTCAGCACCAGGGTTAGTGTGGAGAATGAAATAGAAATGGTGAATGAGATATAAGTCGTATTTACAAATCAGTCGTGGCGCTACAAAACCGTGGCAGTTAAAAAGCGCCATAAAACAACCTAACATTTCATTTCTTGTCGTCTTGCTAAATGCGGGGCATTTAAGTGTAGCAGCAATAGCGCGGAGAAACAAACTATAATTAATGAAAAATGAAGATACGTTAGTCGTCAACAGTTCAGTATTCAGCCATAGAGCCCTGGCGCTAATAATTAAGACTGCAGCAATATAAGCGCTACAACCATTTAGATTTCGTTATGCAGCCCACATATTACTAGGCAAGTACAGGGGAAAAACGAAAAGACAAGCGCCTCATTCGTAATGTCGAGTAATACCAAAAACTTTGAAACTGGTCTGCCCTGCTCTTGCCAAACGCGCAGAGGACAAAATGAACAACTTTAGAAGAGAAATCAGTGAATTTATTTTGATGTATATACCCCCCCATATTCAAAGCTAAGCAGCATGACGCTCAAGGCAAGGGGGCTTAAACTGAAGATAGCCTACCGGGGAGAATTTAAGTTACATAAATCACCATGTTTTCCTCAACTGGAACCCTTTGGGCAACTTTAATAAAGCATTGAATCATGGGCCTACGCTCCAAAAACGCTTATTTTGACTTTAGAAATCGTAAAATTTTCTCGAGGGCGGGGGCTTCGTTCCCGCACCCCTTTGCTGTGTTCGTCTCTGCAATACAAAACACACTCCCATTGCAAAATCCTGGCTACACCATTGGTTGTTAGTAACCAAAGGCTTGGGCGGATGTGATGCGTACAAGACGCAGTACGGCTGATATTGCAGCTACGCAACTAGGCCTATACGCTTATTTATATGTGCAACATTTGATGGCTATGTTTCATCCCCCCAATAATTTTTAAGGATTTACGCCACTGCATCTCTGCTCTAACATACAGCACGCAGTCGCAACAGGTAATATCAAGGGTATGTACGATGGCATGAAGCTAGCATTGGCCCCACACCAAAGAAGATCGCTCTAATGAAATCCACCTCAGGTAACATAATTCGGGACCACAATAAACAGCTGGAATGGTGGGCAGAGCATTTCTTGGATTTGTACTTCAGAGAAAACTTGGTCTGTAAGGATGCTTTGGATGCCATCGAATGCGAGCCCGAACTCGAAGACCTTGACAATGAGCCATCGATAGAAGAGCTGTACGAAGCTCTAGAGTCTAGACTGCCTCGCGTCAGGAAAAGCACCTGGAAAAGACGGTATCGCCGCCGAAGTCCTCAAGTGCTGCAGAAAGACCATCATAGCTATGCATATATAACTATACATCATCTAATATCTAATATATAACTAATATATAACTATATAACTAATAGCATATATAACTAACTATACATCAACTATACATACATCATAACTATACATCAATAAACCTATGCATATATGCCTATACTGGAAAGAAGACGAGGTGCTTTAAGATATGAAGCAATGCCGGCGCTAGGCCAACTGAGGCCTCCCCCCCCCCCGAAAACTTCACATGGAGCCTCCTTTATCCGCAAGCAAAATGGAAAGTAAAGGTGGTTTTACACAGAATGCGATTTTCGTTCGATTTTGCGTTTCATGCATGTTTCTGCGATTTTGGATGAACAAACCTGACGGATATATTCTCTCACAAAATTGTTTGCTATTTTAATTTCTTTTTTAAACCATCCCTGTCTTAAACAGACAAAAGCAAGGAAGAAAGTCGAGAAGACGTGCGCTAAGTATACGACGAAGAGAAGGAAGACGAAACAACCGCGAGCCAAGTTTACTAACTTGTAACGTTGTTAAAACATTTTATGACAATCGAAATTTGTGTTAAAGGGTTTGCGGGACGAGAATTTTTTGACACTGAAAATAGGCCTCAAAAGAAAAAAGGTTGAGAACCACTGATCTACAGTATATCTTGAAAAGTACGCTAAACACATGCAAAATTGTTTGTAACATGCTCATACCTAAAGTATTCAATGTGGTAAACGCCAAATTGTCACATGCACACGCACAGACAAATCTATATGTATTAAAATATTTGTTTCGATATTACCCTGCTTCATTTTTCTTATAGGAGCAACGCGAGCAGCAAGTTCTTCAAGATAATTCTGAGGCTTTTGATGAAAGTCCTTCCTGATAAAATTGCATCATGATGCGTAGAAACTCTTTTGTAACAGTGTTACTTGTTTTTTTTTTGTTTTTATTTATTTGAATTTTATCCGCCAATCACGAGAAAGTGACTATACGAGCTCGGTTAGTGGCTGCCAGCCATCTGTACCCCACAACAAGATGGGGGAGTCTCGTTAAGTGCCTTTCCCAATGGCACAACATGCAAAATTTTCGACTTGCTCCACACTGTCCCTTTAATGCTTAACATCAAGAAGGGAAACTGTGAATACCAATTTTTAAGTCATTAGTTTGACGGGACTCAGAATCAAACTCCCAAGACCCAAGTCTATCGATCCAAAAGCAGACGCTCTATCCACTCGGTCATTTGATTGTTGTGGCATGGGTAATTGGGCATTTATTTTAATTGGGCATGCCACTTGTCTTTTCCGATTGCTGGTTCAACGCTGCATAAGCGTTAGTGATTTGTTTGTCAAGCATCAACACTGAACGAGTGGAACAAAGCGCTTTACCTGCTGCATGATCAGTGCCAACTGCCAACTACCAAGTCATTGTTAAGAGTCCATAAAACAAAACAAGTTTTCAATTAATAATTGCTGTTAGTTTTCATTCGGCAGGTTAAACTACAGGTTAAACTACTACCGGTACCAGCAAAAACAGTATTAGAATTCCACGTTCAGTTTGATTAAACTGTCATTTGGATTAGATTGCTTATTGGTAAAAAAAGCATGCAATAAACCTTTGCTGGAAATTCATCAAAAAGTCAATTTACTATAAACTAGAAAAAGGAGTGACGTTTGATTTTTTATCATAATGGTTGTTTAAGCACATAAACGTACTCCTGGTTAAAAAACATTAAAAATGAATGGTCACATCATTTACTTATCTAAAAAAAATAACCAAATTATGCAATTTTGAAATATAGGGGAGTTTGCAAATTTTCAGGGGGGATGTACAGCGGGGCTAGCAACATCCCCGACAAAAAATTTTTTTGCATCACGATTCCGTTATGGGATAGCATGTTTTACGAGGGGGTTTAAAAAAAATAATCATTCCCCCCCTACTTCAACTCCCCCACCGTCAGCACCTTTCTACACACGCGCATAACACAAACAAAGTAATGTTGCTTCGTAAAACGTATTAAAATCATTTTCAAGTCAAAAAAACGCCACGGTGTTCAGGGCGGGGCCCCTGACCAGGCTTGGCCTCTCCGGCCGGGGGGTTCGGGGGGGGGGCGGTTCCACCGGCCCTGATATGAGGGACACTAACATAGTAACCCTATACAAAAACAAAGGTGATAGAGGTGATTGCAACAACTACCGTGGCATCTGCCTCTTGCGCATCGTAGGAAAGCTGTTTGCGCGGGTTGTACTAAAGCGACTTCAAGTCCTGGCTGAAAGAGTATTAAGCCGCGGAGATGGACCCCGCCACTTGTTACACGCTTCGGCGTAATTACGCAAGTACAATGAAGATATGATTTTTGTGATTTGAGCTTAATGCTTAAATTATATTAAAAATCTTTATGATATTCTCGCTTTTACGCCGAAGCGTGTAACGAATGGCGGGGTTTATCTCCGCAGCTGGGCGCCCGAGCAACACAGCTCTTAAGAAACGTTGCATCGGTGCGCTTGCTTTTATTCTTCGGTGTAAAATCGTGAGTATGGTGAAGATTCATCAATGAAAACTCTTTTAAATATTACGCCTACACTAGTCGACATGTGGCTGTAACACTAACACCTCAAACCTTATTAGGTCAACTGTGAAGATTTCGCAGCAGAACGATAGTTTGTTCGCAAATTTAATGAGTTAAAATCGCCTTAAACGTTTCGATTGATGACGAAGGTTGTCATGCATGAAGTAATGTATGACGTAAAAATATGTTTGCTGAAGTCACCATGGTTTACTCAGTTTGATAAACTAACGCCAAATGTAAGTTGTAGAGTAGTACACTAAGACGTCGGGCTTGTTAAAAGTGCGGTAAATAAAATTGTTAGATACCTAAACACCTTGACGTGATGGCTAAAAACAGCTTGCAGATTTACAATTGTGAACGACATATGTTTGATATGAAAAGTTTATAGTGTTAAAGCTGCAGCAACTTTCAAAACCTATTTATTATGAACCAGTAGCAGTGGCTCTCAACCTTTTATGGTTTGTTGCCCCCTTCTAGCAACTCTCAACACCAGTGGCCACCTTCTCTGCAAATGAATTTCATGCCACTATCGCATTCGTGGTGGCTACAGCTTTCCATTAATCGGAAGTGCTTGATTGCCAGCAGTAAATCTTGCGTCTGTGGTCCCTGGTTAATGTTACGTGGTTCCCCAGGGGAGCCAATGGCCCTCCGGTTGAAAACCCCTGGACCAGTGCTATTTTATTCATGAATAAAAAAGAAGCAGTGGTGATGATGATGTTCAGTATATGGTTTTTGACAATTTTAAGCTTTTTATTAACTGTGATGTTGTGTGGGTGGTTAATTGAAATGTTAGTACTCTTTTCAATTCACATTTTGAAGACATTCCGATTTCTTACAAATTTGTAGGTTTTGCAATCCAATTAATGTATCGTAACCATTGGCAACGGTGCTGATGAGACTAGGTTAGCAGTTTTATTGCAAACAAAATACAGACAAGGTAAGCGTTGACAATGACGCCAGCAGTGAGCCGAAACTATCGGCCAAGTAACGATAGCTGTTTTTCGGCGGTATTGATGGTAATAATCAATCAAGTTTTCGCTGAAATATGCCCCCTCTCCCCCACCGCGGAAATATAAGCTGAGAACGTGAAGACCTTTTTTTTGGTCTTCATTTGATTTCGGGCGGTAAATTGGACGTCGAAAGACGTGAAGACCTTTTTCTTTTTGGTCTTCATTTGATTTCGGAATTTCCGACGGTAAATTGGACGTCGAAAGACGTGATTACCTTTTTTTTTGGTCTTCACTAGATTTCGGGCGGTAAATTGGGCGTCGAAAATTGCGGCCCCTCTCCGTTTCAAATTTCTGGGTACGCCCCTGTTATTAAGTCGCTTCAATATAATTGAATACAGAGAACGGATAATTGGCACAGTAGAAAAAATTGCTTGGTTTAGTAACAGTAGGCCTACACAATATGAACACTGCGACAGGGAGGATGCGAGGGACTCCTCGGTCATCGAGCAGCAGCCACCCAGCGTCAGAGTCAGGTTAAATAAACAAATTTATGCCAAAAGTTTTCTTTTTCCATGCGACCCGTTCTAAATTGTAGGGAAAAAAGCTGGTATAACAATAACATTGCAAATCACTGGATACAAGTTGTAGAGAATTATATGTAGAATTTGTATAAATACGGTTTAAAAAGCTAAGAAATGAGATAGTCAATATTTGGCAAGAAGGTATTCTTTAAAACGTTTTTTAAAAGAACCATACGAATTTTCTTTAAGCTCACTGAGGATAGTTTCCCAAACTTTGACTCCCTGAAACTTAATACACCTCTGTAGTCTATTAGAACGGTAGCGCGGAGTGTATAGATTATTTTTATTTTGAAATTGCCTTATACTTCGACAAGAGATTTCACAAAATATTCTGAAAAACTCTTAGGTGCTTTGTTGGCGATGCAGCAAAACACAAATTTAGCTCATTCGAATGTCATTAGTTCCTTTCCTTGTAGCATTTTTAAAAAAGCATAAACTGGTGTCAAATGATCTCGAGGGTGACTTTCGGAAATAATGCGCACCGCTTTGTTTTGCAATACTTGTAGTTTTTGCAAATATGTTGGAAACGTATTTCCCCTGGCAGTAATGCCATGCAATAAAAGAGGGTGAACGAGGGTATAGTACAGTTATGAACGAGGGTACATTGCAAATAAAATTGGGTATTTTTTTGGGTTAACATTTTGGGTATTAACGTTGAGAAACCCACTTTCTTAAGTTGGGTACAGATTACCCAAATGTAGGGCTGCGGGATTTAAAGATTAATTAATCGATTAATCGTTAATTTACTTTAACGGTTAACTTTTTGTTTAACTATTAATCGGATTAAACTTTAATTTTTAGCCCATCTTGATTATAATGTAAGAGAATCCAGCGAACAGCGAAACATTGAATACAACTCTGGATTTAGCGCAATTATGCAGAGCAGTTACGCATGTCGTTAATCAATACTTTATATAATTGTGACGCAATAACAATGCCACTGTTACGTTGCCCAAAATGATACAACACTGAAAAAATAAGTTTTTGTTGCAATTTCAAAGTTGATAACCTGTATTAGTGTACACTGTACAGTTTTACCAGAGTCACATGGAACGAAAAGGCATAAGAGTATAGTGTGGTAGTTTAAGAGAGCACCTCCTATATTATTTATCTATGATATGTTAATGAGTAAGTTTGCAAAATATGCAACATATAGATAAGCTACGTAAGTTGGCCTGGTGCATGGAGCGTCTGCCTCTGAAGCGGTAGACCTAGATTTAATTTCCGAGTCGGGTCAGACTACAGACTAAAAATCTAGTATAGCTTCCTGTTTCTCATTCAGCATCAAAGGATAGTGTGGAGTTTTCACTTAATGAATATCGATATCCGAAATTGGCATTCTTTGCCAAGACTGTACTTTGCATACCAGCTACCTCAGTTCCGTGCGAACGGTTATTTAGTTCTGCTGGTTACATTGTTAACAAGACGCGCTAATATGCTTGTTTGTTTGCGTAGCTGGTTATCTGACAATATTTGAAAGAAAAAAGGCCTATTTCATTTCCGGATATTAACTGAATTGTAATTGAAGTACATGAAGAATAAATTTGTCAATCAATATTAGTGCAGAAGCTTTGATTTAATCGAAAATAACTATTAATTAATTGTTAATTTATTAAAAGTTAACTATTGAAAATAAATTAATCGTTACCACCCCTACCCAAATGGAATAAACTGACTGACTACTAACCATTATGCGTTGGGCTATTTTAGCCCAAGTCAAGAGCCCAATTAATTTTATTGGGTTTTCGCTACCCAAATGTTTTTAAGCAACAAAAACCCAAAAATCGTTCCCGCTGCCCTCATCGCTCAATTGCAGAAGTATCGGATGAGTTATTTATGTTATTCCACACGGTCTAGTTAACGCCTAAGCTTACCATTGCATTTCATACGGAGGATCTCACAAGTAGCGATGTTGATGCTCTATTAACGAAAATGTTCCGATTTGTATATAAAACAAAGAATCGTAATAATATTTCACTAGTGGTATTTTTGAAAATACGTCATATTGGGTACTCTATACCCAATATTTTTTAAAATTTGATTTTATTTTCGCTGCATGCAGTGATCAGTGTACAGGCACTTTGCAAATAAATATTTTCTTAAATTAAAATAAAATACTGTCTGCAAATGAACAAATGTAGTCCAATTTTATCTTGAATTGCCTATGATTTGTCACACAAAAGTATTGGCTTTCAAGCTGGCAAAAAAAGCTATATTTTGCGATTGCTATTCTATTACCTGTATATAGTTAGGTATTTTGAGTGTAATCTATTCTCATTAGCGCCGTGAGACTTTTCAGATTGGTTTGAACTGGAAGGCCAATGGTAGTGTTCAGTGGCGTAGCAAGAAATTTTAAGAGGGGGTCCGAGCCATAATTTCCACACTTTTTGCAAGAGTCTATTTTTCGGCAAAACAAATTTGAAGCTGATTGAGAAGCAAGAAAGTCTCAGGGGGGTCCGGGAGCATGCTCCCTCGGAAAATTTTTGAAAATTTACATGCTGCAATGGTTATTTTAGTGCGTTTTGAATAATTTTCAGGCAAATTTTGTTCAAATTGTTTGACCCTAATCTGAGTGCTTCGCAAAATATGATGCATTTTGTTTGCACATTTTCGATTATGCGTGCTCAAGGCGGAAGGCTTATCGCTATCGAAGAGGTTCGAAATTATGGAAAAATTGTATACATTCAAAACAACTTTGAAAATGGCTGGTAGAGGATGCATACCCCTCATCCTACCCTCCTAGATCCGCCCCTAGCCATAAGCTACAGAAACCATCAAAAGAGTATGGCATATTTCAGTTACTTGGCACAATTAATTTTGTTCTTGTTCACTAAAAGGCAGAGTCAAAAGGGGGGAGGGGACAATGTCCCCCTAAATACGCTACTGGTAGTGTCGCGAATGTTAAAGGGGATATTGCGCAAGTGAGCTTTTCGATAATCTGGTTACTTATTTCCATACTTCGTTTTACTAAAACGTTTTCTGGGGTCTAAACGTTAATGCCTACCTCACTTTTGTTTGTGCAACAACCAAGAAATTCTATAAACAAAGATGAAATCTTTGGAACTGTTGTAAAAATTTCTAACTTTCAATGTTTTAGCCTATAATCTTTAGTGTACGTGTATTTGCTCAGCTACCGACCTATCTGAAAACAGCGTATCTAATAATATTTAGGTCAATCTATGCAACAAAAAGTAGTTCCACCAAGCGCCAAGTGCCTTTTCCTGACGACAGTAAAAGCGAGCTTGTCGGTTTGTTCTCCACACTGTCCGTTTATACTGAGCCTATATAAGGTTAGATTGATTCCCTTTTTTTAATCCGGGGCTGTTGTCCAGAGAAAAAATTAGTGCACACAACCCACTAAAACTTTTTTTTACTTGCACAGCATAGATGAGCCTATCAATTTAAATTGATTGGCCAATAGATGCACGTACAGTATATCAGATAATAGCTTTTAACAGCCTAAATATAGCTTAGTAAGACTCGAGGTCTGTAATTCAACTTCTTTGTTTGACGTTGAGCATTAAAACAACCGTGCAAAAAACAAGTCAGTTAGTTTACTTGTTCAGTTGGGAAAGGCACCTAACAGGATTCGCGCATCTTCAGGAAATAGACAGGTCGTAGTGGCGTCGCCAAAAAATATTTGAAGGGGTTCATGACTATGCTGTATAGCTTAATGTAAGCAAAGTGAGCGCTAGTTTTTGCATCGTTTTTTTTTTTGTTTTTGTAAAATTTAAGGGGGCATGGCCCCGGTACTTCCCACTCTTGGCTACGCCACTCAAATATGGCAGGTGGCCAAGTGATAGCAGGTATTTTAAACACGCCTATTCGGTCCAAGCCAATCTTTTAGGCCAAAGAAAGTTATAAGAGTCCCCCTTTATAGCACCTCGAAACTGCAACGCTCAATTATTTATCAAGATGTCAACATCTGAAACGATATTTTAAAGACAGAAAGTCCTTCTTTATGCGTAGTTTTTAGAAGAAACTTTACAGCATTTTATTCCAAAATGTATTAATTTTGACCTCACAGGAGTCCACGCAGCAGCAGCAGGGGATATCAAGAATTCATATGAATGCTGCTTATTTTCGGAAATCTGAATAACAATAAAAGTCCACTGTTTAGATTTTGATTTATCCGTCGGTATAAGGGTGGCTGCTTGACTCTTTATGACCCTGAGAAAAAGTTGCATCACGCTGCTGCTGCCTTCATCATTTGCAGAAGGCCTTGTCTACACTAGAGCGACACGAAGCGTCGCCATGCGCCAATTTTTAGTTGTTTCATTATGACGCAATGAAGCTTGCGTCGCGCATCGCATCGCCCCGTGGAGCATGGTGAAGCTGATGCTTCGTGGAGCTTGGTATTGCTTCGTATCGATTCGTGGAGCAAGTAGCGCAAGAATGTTGCTCCACCGTGCTCCAGTTTTTTCAGGTCACGTATAGGCTAGCGTCGCAGGGTAAGACAAAATGTTTTTGTGAGATGTATAAAAGCTTTGTAAAACTAATTTTGACAAAATATTAACTTGTTCATTGGTGACATAAGTGTTAAAAAATATTTAAAAAGAAATAAAGAGTTAGCACCGATAACTTTTTGACCACGGTCCCCCAAGTGCAGTTTCTTGCCATCAGTTGTAAACTTAGTTACTAGAAAGTGTGAGAAAGTAGACTACCACTAAAAGTGTAGCGTGGATCAAGGCTACTATGAGATTTTATCTGTCAGCCAGTCTAGACTGCTGGTAATGGGTAGGTTGCTGGTGTGTATCTCGGAATCTCAGCTAGCTGCACTTGCACAGTGCGCCATTTTCTAAAATGTTTTGCTGAGGTCAAATCGGATGTTTTATTATCGACAGGCTGCTAGATTTTTGAAGTATTACCATATTATGCAAGCCATAAGTTTTTAGTAATTCAGAGGTACCGATAACAGTAGTTTATCAATCCAGCAATCATTTTCTGGTTAGGTACTTTCCGGTTATGAAAAGTTAAATAAATGAAAGCTGCATTTCTAGCTCAAAGAAGGTCTGGACTAAAGTTGTTTATTTTCATGATTCTGCTGGTCACTAATGAAGTAAGTTTTGAGTTATAAATTATATGGTAATTACACGGAACAGTGTGTAATTATCGAGACGCGTACCGGTAATATAGACTACACTAAAAATATATGGATTTCACTGCTTCAGATGTACTGTGTAAAAATACTGCATCTTTTCACGACTTTTTTATCAATTATTAGATAATTATCTGGTGCACAATTTAATGACTAACTAAACATTAATCATACAGCATACTAGCTGTAGTAGATATTTTAAAAACTGACTACAGTGCAATACCGGTAGTGAAAGTGGAAGCCTGATATGATGCTATGCAAAACACACCATATTGTTTCAACTTCTGTGACAAAATTTACAGCAGCGGTCACCAGCTGTTTTTTCTGATAGAGCCTACATTAAGGTATTGTGTTATGCAATCAGCGAAGTATGCAATCAATATTTTTATAAGATGCATGATTTGCTAGTATTGTGTTGTCTATACAGGATGTGTCTGCTGCTATGATAAAGTTTTGTGCAGATAAGTTTATTTCCACCACATAACCGGTATGAACTTTGTATTGTAAAACTATATTGACTAGTTAATATGGGCCTACCGGTAGTATGTTACTGTGTTACTGACTTACTGGTGGTAATAATTGGTTTACTAAATACGTACATAATATCTTACTTTAGAAAAATACAGGTCATGTTATAATTTTTGCAGATCATAACACTAATTATTTGTCGGCTTATTTAAATCCAATTTTATTTAAATGGTGTGCTGTTAAAATATGCAATTTTGGTTTATGGATTGTGATGAATGCAATATATTCTGCTCAGTGATAGTAATGAGTGCAGTCGAAGATTGAAGACTTTTCTATCCGCTTAATCAATTTCAAAAGTAAGGCAAAAGTTATTTTTGCACTACACAAAGTTTTGCTGAAGTATCACATATAAAAACTTTTGCAACAAAAAGTAGTACTTTGCATGAATGGTATATTGTGAATAGTCACTGTATAACGAGTTGCATGAAATTCTGCTGCCCACATTAGTGTCTGATATGATGGCACAAGAATTGTTAGTGATTGGTTTTGAAGGTTTGATTTTACTTTGTCAAAGAAGCCTTAACTTCAAACAGTTAATTTTTTTACAAATTATTGCCTAGTTAGTTGGTTATGCATTCAGTAGTGATTGGATAACTGCATTTTATTTCGTGATTTATTGTGCCATAAGCTCAGTTTGTGTGCCCCTAGTATAATGCTAATTACTTTAGTGGGGAGAAAGAGGCTGGGCCAAAACTAGGCATTGCGGCCCCCCCCAAAAAAATCATCTTTCAGGGCCGCCTAAAAATTTTTTCTGGATGGTGATACAAAAGAGCAAGCCCCGAAGGGGCGATGCCAAGCTAGGTAAGTTTGGGGGCATGTCCCCCCAGAAAATTTTGCGGAATTTGACTTTATTTTGGAGGGTTTTTGTGCGTTTTGAGCTTTTAAAATTCCTCAGTTTTAGCAAGGTTTAAAAGTCTGTTTTACTAGGTCCCTTCCAAACCCACTAAAATAATGCTGCAAGCAAACCCTATACTCTAACATTTTGCTACCAATGCTAAGAAAAAACGTTTTTAAGGCTTATTTTTGCGCTTTTCGCATGAGGATGAGGGGCCCTTGGTATGTCACTAAACGTTTGTTTGCTAGTTTTGCGACTGCTATTTTTCGAAAAATTTGCAGGCCCCCCCCATGGCCAAAAGCATGAATATGGTATGGGGGGCCCACATTGCGCGAGTTAAGACAAAAAATATATTGAATCTTAGAATAGGCCTATTTGAGAAACCTTTATCATACATTGAGTAAATAGTACTACGTACTAACTATTTACTTGGGTCCCCTTTTTGTGCGCCCCCCCACCCCCGTTTGGGGAGTTCAAGGGGCGCTAGTTTCGGCACTGGAAAGGGGATTGCAGTTTTTTGTTGGGTTGAAGTAGTGAATTGTGCGCAATATTGCTTTTATGCAATAGTGAATTGTATAAAAATCTTGCAAAAGATAAAGCTTATACAAGATTTTCTTTGCTAAAATGTGAATTATGACGCACAAGCACACTGTTTTAATGTGGTAATTGAGAAAAATATTTAACAAAGTCGATATAATGCAGCTTTTTTGTAAACTAAAGTTTTGGTCACTGTTCTGAATGTAAGCTATTATAGTTCATCATTTTCACACTGTGAACAATTTTTACGTTTTCAGCTTTCCTTACTATCGTAAAGTGGCATGTTTGCTATAGGTTGCCTGCCGGTGTTAGTCATATGCACTATGCAGGATTAAGACCTGTAGTGTTACTGTGCTACTAATATTGTTAGCTAACACTGTTTTATTTAGGTGCTGGAGTCTTTTATAACTCTTATCACCTTGGCATTGTTTATGTCCAGTTTTGAAAGCGAAATGGAAATTATCTATGAACAACAAGACATTAAAGGCATTTTTTACAAGTCAGTATTTTTCACTGTTGGTTGCTCTGCTGATTATTGTGCTGTGATATTACAATTGACCTACAAGTTTATTTTATTTTAAAGTGTTACCGTGTTTATACCGATCAGATGGCCAAGTGGGATAGAGCGTCTGGTTCTTGTTCGGTGGACTCGGGGTTCGATTCCGAGTCGAGTTGAACCAATGACTTAAAAATTTGTATTTGCAGCTTCCCTGCTGGACAGTGTGGAGCAAGATGGCTAGTTCGCTTATGTAGCTTTTGGAAAGGCACATAACGGGATTCCTTTATCTTGGTGTGATAGACATATGGCCGGCAACTCCAAAGCAAGCTAGTACAGCGCTCAGTAGCTTTTTCGTGATAGGAGGATAAAAATGCGACTAAATAAATAAAACAACGGTTTTGGTTTCTAATCAAACATTGAACTACATTTTGGATTTTTATTTTCAGATGCAAAGCGTTGAAATGTTTCTCATTCACCATCATGTGAGCTTGCTGGATAAGTTCTTGTGCTGCAGATTCCAGAGCTGCGTTTTCGACAAACCGACTCAACATGAAGCCAATATCTCAAATCATAAACAATACTTTATACCTATCGTGAACATTATAAGATCATTATTTTGGATGTAAAATGTTTATTCTGCAGTGTTGTCCAATGTTTACCATGCCAAGATTTTTAAGCGTTGCACAGATGTAGCCTACAATTGTTCAAGCGTTTAATTCCAAATTTTGCTAAAATGCTTTGTTACAATTCGAGCCAAAATTGTGATCAAGAATATAATAAAAAAGATATTTTATTTTCAACAATTTGCTTTAATCTGCTCTACAAGTCTGAGTAGGGTTCAATCTTCTCTGGCAGAGTGCTCAATAACTATGGCTAGCTAGAGCTGGTGTTGTATTTGAATAAAAACCGTAAAGCATCTTCTCTTTGAATGAGATACATTATGCCCCTGGAAGAGCCGACAACGGCGAAACAGGCTGTAGTGGCTTCACGATTTTACAGTGATTTTATTAAAATGCAATCTGTTCTACAGATATTTATTGCAACATACGTATTTGTATGTCCATAACAAGATGCCGATGTAATTTTAAATGATGTGCTGTATTATAATTGAAAAACTACTACCGTACTGTTGATCTGAATAAATTATGTGCTTCTCACCATAGCGTTTGTGTTATTTTTTTTAGATGTGCTTTTGATGTGTACCGTTGCTAAGTTTTATTTTTACTTCAGCCTCCGCAATACCTAGTTCTGTTAATGGAAAACTTTTAGGCCTATCCTTTTAACAACTGCCTCTAGAAACTCTTTTTAAACGCTGAAGAATTGCATCAAGTGCTTTTTTGAGGCCGCTAGCAGGCAGACTACTGATCATGCATCTAGTGTCTATTTGCAGAAAATACCAAATTTTGCGAGGAAATAATGGCGAAAACCCTTGAACAAAAAATTTTTGCATTGAATTTAGTCGTGTTGACCCGAATATTTTGGTGAGAGGTAGCGAGACATGACAATTAGAGCACCTGGATCTAAAGATAAAATAACGAAAGATAAGAATTTGTGTAGTTTCACGGACGAATCGGCTGAGGTTTTACCAAAAAGTCGCTTCGAGTGTATGAATCTCCGTTAATTATTCTGAGACAGAAAAATAGTTTAACGAAACTATAAAAACCATTACGCTAAGTTACGATTTTTACAGGGCTAAAATTTGCTTCACGCATAAAAATTGATTCTTGCCAGTGTAAAAGAGTGTTTTTAGTCAGGTTAATACGATTAATTTAATACGACTTGAATTCGGTTCTTATTCTTATGACCGGTGCCTACGGGTTTACTGCGAAATAGTGCCTACAGGGTTACTGCGAAACAATGTGGCATTATGTCCTGTAATTTCAGCCGTAAAATTGATTTTAAGCACCCACTCCAAAAATAATTTCGGCGTCCCTACATAAAATGTTGGCTAAGTTCTGGCAAAAACGTATCAATTTCACAAGCCTACCGGTAACTAATTCCACAAAGGCGAAACTACCATGGGTTCAGGGCTGGGCAAACTACAGCCCGCTAGACCATTTTATGCGGCCCGCAGACAGAAATATAAACTCCTACCGTAAATCAAAAGCTTTTATGCTCTTGACTGATTCTCGGTAGAAGACAGGACATCTGAGGGCGTGTAGACTTTTTTTTTGCTCTTCCAATCACTACTGCCCTCGGCTTCAATTTTTTTTTAAATGTGGCTTTTCGTGTGAAAAGTTTGCCAACTCCTGATCCATGAGGTTGCAGTTTTGTGCGAGAATACGCCCTGTAGCTGCTCATGCATTCACCAGCCAGGCTACCTCATAGCGTACTGTAGGTAATAGGGCCTACGCTAATAATATGTTTTTTTAATATGTTTTGTCTCGCAAATTTAAATGAAATTGGACAAGCAAAAATTTTATTGCATCAGCTGAATGGGATATTTTGACTTTAAAAATGATCCTGTTAAGTGTTAACCAGACTGCAAATTCAACCAATGATCTATTATGTAAGTTTTTTTGCTGCTTTTGCTTTGAATAAAAGTTAGATGAAAAAGATGCATGAGCTGAATAGGTATTTTGCCGAAATTAATTTTTATCTTGTTAACCTGGGTGCGAATCGAACGCGAAAAATTTTGCTACTTTGTACGTCACTTCAACGCAAAGCCTCGCTCAGCGGCGCAAGTAAAAACATAATGTAGACAGAGACGCTTTGGGCAGCAGCGCGTCGCATCGCGTCGCTTAGCTTGGCGTCGCTCTAGTGTAGACAAGGCCTAACGCTATATGGCATAGGTTTCAGCTGCATACAGCAAAGGAAAAACTAGTGAAAGTTACGTATTCACTAAATATTCTTCAGAATTTTGAACTTGAATGTTTGAGTAATTTTTGTTTTGTTCAATTTAAAATTGGGTAAAATTTTTTAATAATACAACGAAATTTTTTACGTTTGGGTAATTTTCAAAAATACCCAAAATTATTTTGTTAAGTATAAAAAATTACCCAAAAGCGAAAAAGTCGGACTTGGGTAGAAGGTGTGTTTACCCCCCAAAAAATTGGGTAAAAATTGTATTTGCCCACAAAATTTCATGTTTACCCAAAATCTTTTTTACCCAAAAACATTATTTAAGTTATGTTTTGGGCATATCGATTTATGCCCAAAACATTTTAGGTGAAACGTGTTTTACTCAAGTATGAATTGGGTTGAGTGGAGTTTCACCAAGAGCTCTACCCAATTTTATTTGCAGTGTATAGTACAGTTGAACGAGGGTATAGTACAGTTAATTGTGACAAATCAAATTGTGACAAAATTAAACCATAACATTGATTGTGACAAATTAAACCAGAACTTAAAGGGAATCACGGAAAATTTTCTAAGCAAAAGTGGGCCACAACTATAAAGGTTTGAGAACCAGTAGATCTAAAATGTAACTTTTCGTCTGTTTCTTTTTTTAAATTATTGCTCATTTCATTGTAAGTTCAGCCGAATTATGTTTATAATTTTGTGTTTTGTATGGTGTGATCACTCCGGTGGTGAGAAGTACAAAAAACGATTTGCAAGTAGGAATGTACTTTCTCATATTAATGGTTCTTTTATTTTTACTACCCTGACCAGTGGTGTTGGAAGTACTTTTAAGTTCGTGGGGCTGAAATTTGTGCAACCATACCAACGTCTGAAGGGCTTCGCCCCTCAGACCCCCTCCTTAATATCGCAATAATAACCTACATCATGCGTATCATGCGCTTTGCTTCAAGAAAACTCACTTGAAAAGTTGGAGACTGCTTGATGAGCTCAAGCGTTTCTCTCACTAGCATAACCCATAGTAGTCAGATAGACGTTTGTAAACATGTTAACCTTCTTTAAATGAACTTATCATCCGTTCACAAGCTCCTAATCTCAGGCTCTTAGGCAGGAGCGTATTTAGGGAGAGAGGCATTGTGCTGTCTCTCTCCCTTTGGACTCTGCCTTTTAGTAAAAAAACAACAAGACTAAAAGCCAAATGACTGAAATATGTCAGACTCTTTCGATGGTTTCTGTAGCTTATGGCCAATGGCCAGGGGCGGATCCGGAGGGATAAGATGAGGGATATGCATCCACCCATCAGCCATTGTCAAAACGAATTTGATGTATACAACTTTTCCATAATTTCGAATAACTTCTCCGAAAACGTGCGAACAAAATGCATCGTATGTGGCGAAGCACTCAGAATTAGGGTCGAAAATTATTCAAAAAGCACTAAAATAGCAATTACAGCACGTAAACTTACAAAGTTTTTCCGAGAGAGCATGCCCCCAGACCCCCTACAGCATTTCTTGTTTCTCAATCAGCTTCAAATTTGTTCTTCCGAAAAAAAATACGCTTTAAAAAAATATTTTTAAATTTCTCACTACGCCACTGCTCCTAGGATAAGTTAGCTACTGTAATTCTAATTTGATGTTTTGTTGTTTCGCTGTTATTTGCCCAAAAGTTTCTTTTAAAACTGGAGAAAACTTAACTGTGACACCATAATAAAGCTGTAGCAGCTTTGGACACAAAGTTGCCAGGAAATCCAACAGTTTTTGCGATTTTGTTCACCTTTGTCACAAAGTCGCAAAAGTTAGTACGTTAGTTTGATGGTATCAATGAAAAAAACAGCTCAGATGGCCGAGTGGTATAGAGCGTCTGTCTCTTGAGCTGTAGACTCGGGTTTGATTCTGAGTCGGGTCAAACCAATGACTTTAAAATTGGTATTCACAGCTTCCCTGCATGACGCTCAGCATTAAAGCGACAGTGTGGAGAACAAGCCGGCAAGTATACTTGTTGTGCCGTTGGGAAAGGCGCTTAGCGGGATTCCCCCATTTTGGTGTGGTAGACAGATGGCAGGCAACTCCTAAGCGAGCTCGTATAGCGCATTGATCGTTTTCTCGTGATAGGAGGATAAATATACAACTAACTAACTAATAGAAACGAATGACAAGTGACGCCATAAGCTATCGCTGAAGTGCAATAGGGTGTACTGTAGCTGTAAAATTTTGAAAGGAGGGGCTCCAGGAGGGCTCAAAATTTCTATGGAGGGGGGGCTGAAAAAAATGAAGGTGGGGCTTCAGCTCCCTCAGCCTCAACCTTCCAACGCCCTTGCACCAGACGAATTCTAAAGATTAAAACAGACTGTAAGGTTTAATGATTTTAAGTTTTAATGTTTTAAATTTACTGAATCATACATTTTAGACATCACTGATGAAAATCGTTGTATCAGCATCTACCGCTAAAACGTGTCTCTAGGCGTAATTGGTGGTGCCTTTCTCCGTGATTTAGCTCCTAACATAGGCGTACACTAAAACGAATAATTGAATACCGCAGCAGTGCATAAGTTACTGCCAGCTTTGTGCTTACTTGATCCCAGTTTCCCATATTTCGTATGTAACCACTTGTTCAAACGGCAGTGCCGCTTTAAATTAACGCAACAAATCGAGTAAATGTCTTAATATGTCGCACATAAGCCAGGGCATCGAACCGCTTGAAATATCGTTCCGGTATAGGTTCAGGTTCCGCAAAGTTTATTTTTAGCGGTTTACCTCCGGTTCAGGTTTTTCGTCGTTTGATTTTGCAGGTTTAGTTCCGGTTAAAATTTAAAATACTTTGAATAATCGGGTTCAGGTTTGCAGAAGCAATAATTTAAAGGTTCAAGTTCGGTTTGGGTTCGAGAATTTGAAACAGCCAATTCAACTTACGTTCTGGTACGCAGTTATTGAGGCGCATTTTTTTTACATACTTATGATATTTAGGCTGATGGTTCAGATTCAGATTATATTTGGCGTCAACATAAAATACTGTAAAACAGAATAAAGCAACTGAGAGCAAAATGCGACGCCACAGAGTCTATGAGAAGCCCAGAAATGGCTTTTCATCGATAGTTCATGGAATTATCGATTCATCGACTCTGCAAACAAAAAAAAGACAAACAACGTTAGTGAAGTGGAGTGTTCGGGACTCGAGAGCGCTTGAGAAATAGAGATGAAAATATATTAATTTGAAAGACGATATAATTTAATGATTATTTAAAAAGTGGTACCTCAATCTTTTTTTAAATTGTCCTAAAGTTTTTGATTGTTTAATTTCATCTGGTATTTCGTTCCACAATTTAACGCCAACAAATTTGAGAGATTGCTTGCAAATGCTTTTTCTAAATAGAGGAAGGTGTAGATCGTTTGATTGCCTTGTTCGGCGAGAATGAATTTCAGAGTTACGTTGGAAAAATTTATTAAAACAAGCAGGTAACAATTGGTGAAGGAATTTGTAGACTAGACAGCAGATTTCAAATTTAAACTTGTCCTTGATTTTTAAGATGGCAAATTTTTTATAAATGTCATCGATATTGTCACGGGCGCAGCGGTGAAAAATCAAACGAAGAATTCTATTGCATAGGTTCTGAAGTTTGGATATTTTAGAAAAATTAGTGTTACACCATGTAGTGATGCAGTAATTAAGGTGGGACGATGCAAGGGAGTGAAATATAGACATTAGACAGCTAGTATTTAAACAATCGCGAGCTTTGTAAATTATACCTAAACATGTACGAAGTTTACTGTGGACGGATTCAATGTGAGATTTCCAACTGAGGTTGTTAGACAAGGTAACACCGAGAAATCGAAATTTGGAAACCTCAGAGATCGGAATTTTGTTGACAGAAATTACATGATCGGGGTTTCGAACCAAACGATGTGGCTGTGGAGTTAATATCATAAATTTAGTTTTAGCGATGTTTAAAGTTAATTTGTTGATGAGAAGATTATTGTGGACAATGTTTAGAGATTCATTTGCAGTATTGAAAAGATCAGGTAGTGACTTAGCATGTACAAGGACCGTTGCATCGTCAGCATACAAAATGGTTTCATAATCGAGATTTTGAAAAACATCGTTTATATAAATTAAAAACAGAACAGGGCCTAGGGTTGAACCCTGCGGTACACCATACGAAATAGGTTTCAAATTAGAGTATTTATCATTAATTCGAACTTTTTGTTGGCGACCATTAAGATAATCACGAAACCAATCGTTAACCACACCGCGAAAGCCATAGTTGCTCAGTTTAGAAAGCAGGATGTCATGGTCCAAGGTATCAAACGCTTTTGTTAAGTCTAAAAAGATAGCCAGCACTAAATTATTGTCATGAAAAAGATCGGAGATTTTGGAGGATAGGTAAGAGCAAGCTAACTGGGTTGAGAAAGACGGTCTGAAGCCAAATTGCAAATTGGATAAGATATTGTTTTGGTTAAGAAACGAAAGGATTCGCTTGTGGACTAACTTTTCTAATATTTTCGAAAATGCGCTTAACACACTAATTGGACGGTAATTTGATGGTACCGGTACTTATTAAGATGCGACTGTACTACAGCTCATAAAGGATGCCTCAGCGGCGAAATAACCTCAGATTAACTTTAAATGTCTTTAACCGCTATTATAGCCACCAAAACAATCATTCTTAGGAAAAATCTTCGTAAGAACTCTCACAATTTATCGTAACGAATGCTTTAGGTTAGACAAAAATTATTTTAACAGTTTAAATCCGATTAAGGTTTAAAAACTTTTGATGACCTTGGGTTCAGGTTCAAGTTTAGGCTCACGTCTATTAAATTGTATAGGTTACGGTTCGGTTTGGGTTCAATGAAAAGAAACCATGAACACTGGTTTTCGGTTAGCGTTCCGGTTTGGCTCGACGCCCTCATATAAACAGCGGTTCGGCATTAAAAAAAAATCAAATCTTCATTGCACTCACATCAATTTTCCGAAGCGTGTAACGAGAGAAGGGCCTCATCTCTGCGGCTTTGCGCCTGTAGGGCAACACAGCTCTGAAGAGACATCGTACCAGTAGCGAACAGCTGGCGACAGTGGTCTCATTTGAGAGGCCCCGGAATCGAACCTAAGATCTCCCCCGCCATTACTGATGTCTTACCACTTAACCAACCTGCCAGTCCATATACGAACATGCCAAACAATGTTTTTATCAAAAGCGCAAGTATATGTACACAATATTTGTATTCGAATTAACAAGGAGGTTAGTCGTGTAGGCCCACTGATAATTAACCATAGTCATAGACACTGTAGTAGTAGTGGAGACGATGACACTCTTTTCTGACTAACGCAATTTTGATAACATTACAAGCCTTTTTTAGTTGCATAAAGACACCCAATATAACTTGCGAAAAAACATCTCCTCTCGTGCCACCAGAGCAACTGAATCTTCAAACAATAAGCTATATATTCCTAGATATTCAACGACCCGCCTTCAACGATGCATTAAGTATTAAGGAGTAACAATATGGAACAATATCCCATCAGAAATTCCAAACTCTTCAGCAAGATTGTTTAAAAGCTAATACAAAAATTATCTACGACTAAATTATTGCTAAAAACCTTACATCGCTTAGTTGACACTGCGCTGATTCTTTGATTCGAAGTATAAGAAACGACCTTAACTATTTTTTCCCTGAACTAACGTGGGGGCTGCAGACTTGGAGAGCGAAAGGTTAATTCGTTGCCTCCATACTGTCAAGAACTATTTTTTTCTTTTATTATCGTTCAGTTTTAACCGTAACTTTGTTGTTATTGACTGTAAAATAAATACTGTAACTGATTAATCGATTGATTGATTATTGTGCGATATACCGACCAAGGTTTGTGTTATTAAAATTTTGGTAGTAAAAGCGAGTGTCGTAACCTGCTGTACAAGCATCTAATTTGATTATGTAAGTTTGAATTTTTTTTTGCGAAAATCAATAATTATGGAATTGTTCTGCACTTATAAGCATCTTGCATTCTGCAGGAGGGAACAGAATATCACAAGTTTAACGCCAAACACCATGACTCGGTGATGTAGACAAGCCGCTGACTACTAATTGAATGGACCGAGAATCGAACACAGACTCTCGATGCAAGATCGACTCTTGAATCACTTGGTCAAGCTGCTGATAGACTTAAAATTACAATTCAACAATGTGAAAAATCAGCTAATTTTCAAAAATGTGTGAAAAGGTGAAGGCCAGAATGGGAAAAATACATCAAATCAAAAAACCAAATCTTCATGATATTCGCGTTAATACCCTGAAGCGTGTAACGAGTGGCGGGTCCATCTCCGAGGCTTAGCCCCTGGGCGGCACAGCTCGCAACGGTGTCGACTCTGCGTTCGGCACTGTTATTATTGAATATTCATCAAACATCGAAACTACGTGTGATTGAAAATGCTCGAGCTGAGCCCAATTTTTCGAGAATAATTTGGAAAATCCGGCGGATTTTTGCGGCAATTAAAGCAGGTGAAAGTAGAAACAGAAAAAGCGTTGTTTCTCATAGAAAAATTCCCTTTTTAATTCGCAAGATCAAAACCATTGTTTGCGTCTAAATCTACTTTCAACTTGGCCGTAAATACGCATACTAATTCTGTTTCGACTATAGCAAATTTCGGTTGTGGCTCTTAGAAATTCTGTTCTGTTTCATTTTACCGTGTTAAACAAATGAACAATTCTGTTTCATTTTCCCGTGTTTTTTCTTATTCACTTTCACTTCGGCATTTCCGGCAAACTTTCAAACAAATTGAAAATCGTTGAATGTTTCCATTGTCGTGTTTACACGCCGAAATGATTGCTCAACCAACAAGAATAAGATCAGACTAAAAATCTCACTCCGTAATACAAGTATTTATTATTTGTGATGTAACATTGTCTAGAGCAGGGGTGTGCAACCCACGGCCCGCGGGCCACAATCCGGCCCTCCAGGCCAGTCAATGTGGCTCTCGACGATGGCAGGACAAAAAAATTTTTTTTTTTAATCGATTTATTCAGCTATTTGTACCGTCCATAATACACGGGTTGTGTTTAGCATTTTATAATTTTATACATATTTGACGGTGACTGGCCCTCGACGTTGTTAAAATTTTCGAAAGTGGCCCCCCAGTGAAAAAGGTTGCACACCCCTGGTCTAGAGCCTGCTGCACTCGTTTCAACTAAGGATTTACTTACTGCGTTGCCAAGAATTAAAGTCCAGACCTCTCGTACAGATAGCATGTCAGTGACAACTGAACTAACCGGCAAATTGATCATTTTGATTCGCATCAGATAGGAAACATTTTTTCAAAAAAAAGACTTATTCCTCTTTTGTCAAAAATTTGTATTTCACTCACAATTTGATTATGATTGAAAATGAAGTCTGAGTTGAATTTCACGCTAGTGCACATTTATTTGCGTTGCTACAACCCACTAGCGTAGCCAGGATTTTGCAATGGGGAAGGTTTTGACAATGACATCGCATTTGACCATGCGTTGTATACAAGAGCGGATCCAGAACGTTTTGATGGAAGGGAGATGTAGTTTTCAATCAGTTAGATTGTTAACTAAATGCAAAGACGTTTAGACCCGAAAACCGGCCGTAAATAGAAATTTTAAAAATGTTTTCATTTCAGAGGCGTATTCAGAATTTTTCTCAGTGAGGGGGCACCAATTTTCGTCACTTTTCAAGAGTGTTTTGTGGACATAATTAATTCCAAGTTTTCCAACCAACTTAAATAACAAAAACGACTTTAGGGGAGTCCGAGGGCATGCTACCCCGGAAAATTTTTGAAAATTTGCATACTGCAATGGCCATTTTAGTGCTTTTTGAACAATTTGTACCGTAAGGAAAGTTTGTCATATTTTTGGGTCCTAACTTTGAGTGCCTCACCAAATATGATGCATTTTGTTCGCACAGTTTCGATTCTGCGGGCTTAAGGCAACTAAGGCATAGGCCTACATTGTTATGAAGAGGTTCAAAGAAATGAAAAGTTTTATTCATTCGAAACATCTTTGAAAATGGCTGGTGGGGGAATGCATACGCAGCATACTCCACATCTTCCCTGGATTCGCACCTGGTTGTAGAGCCTAATAACAAGATGGCCTCAAATTTTAAGAGAGATGTTTCAAACCAAAAATACCGAAGGCAGTTAAGGCACGATTGTTGTAAGAAAATCAAAGAAATGCTTTCTGGTGGAACTAATAAAACGATATTCAAATGTTAGCGATTTAGTTTTTTTTTTTTTTTTTTGAGCTCCAGTACGTACATCATTTTTGCTTGAAATGGTTTAGTCTTTTTTCTACGGAAGGTCTGAAGGGCCGAGGGCAGTTACATGTACAGCAGCGGCACTGCCCTGCTAATAAAAGTTACGTCATTGCAGATTGCTTCCTTAAGCATAACGGCAAAGAACAAGATTCAGTTGTTGTAACCCTCAACCCCCCCCCTCGTGACTACGCCACTGCTGCAACCGATTTAAAATGTTCAGTCTGTTTTAATTTGAAGTCTGTTTCGTAAGACTCCAACTTCACTCCTGCTTCAAACAAACAAAGTTCCACTCCAGCTCCGTATTTTTTCAAGGCCAGAAATTAAAGCTCATCGTCATTCTTCGCTTTTGACTTTTGTTTCCCACGTCCACAAGCGTGACTTCTGTTCATTTTCACGGCAATGACTTAAGTGACTTAAGAAATCACTTAATCCGCGTACGGATTCGACTACAGTTTTGGCGTTGCAGTTAACTCCGACTCCAGTCCGGCTCCTAGACACCTCTGGTCTGTCTTCAGCGCGTGGTGCCATGTTTATCAAACGAAAGAGTTTGTTTTTTTCTGAAAATTTCGGGTTCCTACTTTCACTTTCAGAGTTGATAAACCGAAATTTGCATGATTAATCGTCTCGCTGCCAAGTTTCGTGTTTCGAAAAATGTGACACAAAATTTCCGTGAAACTAATGATTTTTCTTCTTAATGGTTTAGTTATTTTCGCACAGCTAAATTTCGGTTGTGGCTCCTAGAAACATCGAAGCAAAGAAAGTAATCGAAAAAAATTTTTTTCGAAAACGTAGCAAATCAACAACGTACTACCTTGTCCAGTAAAATCAACTTTTTGGAGGAGTAATAATATTGCGTAGATGGAATGGCCATCTACCACTGTGTTGACGCGTTTGCTTTGTTTAATAATAGAATAAAATATGCACATCTTTTAGCACAGCTCGAATACAAAACTTTGGACCATCACTGGTTCTAACTCAAATCATACATTCAAATCTTCATTAAACTTGTGGCATTACGTCGAAGCTTGTAACGAGTGTAGGGCTCATCTCCGCGGCTTAACTCCTGATCAACATAGAAAAGTCATAGCCGTAGCGACAGCGTCCGATTGGACCGGCCCGTGAATCGAACCCCAGACCTCCCGCACCGATTGCAATGCGCTTAGCAATTGAGCTAACGGCCGGTTCAAAGGTTATTAGCTTTTGGAAAATTTCTTTTTAACCTTTGACCTCAAACTACAAGACTGCCACCCCGTTAGACCCACATTTACATCTACCCTGTCCACATGTCCAATTTATGTGGGCTTGTTGCTGTGGGCTTTCTGCATCACAATTAAATTTTTAATGTCATAATTTAAAAAGGTGATTTTGACATTAAGTCCACTGCAACAAGCCCACATACGAGTTGGACATGTAGACGGGTAATCATCGTTTATCATGCCACAAATTTTCAAGTCTCTACAGCATCAGCCGTCCAAAAGCTTTTGTGGTAGATCTACAAATAAATTTTTTTCCAAAAATGGGGGGCTGTCCGGGAAAATTAGTGTGTCCATGGTGTAGACCTAAGGGAGACTTACATTTAAACCGTAGGTGAATTTTGAATTGGACTGCCAGTTAGAAGATATAGATACAAAATTCGCAAAATTGGCAGACAGAAGCAATATGGCTTCCCGATAGGGAAGCAACGAAAGCTGTGTTTGTCAGGCAATTCTTTTTGCTTTTACGAGCTAGGCTGGACTTGTTTGTGGCAGCCGTTGAACAAATTATATCTGTGTAAACTCCGTGGTGTTGTGAATTTTAGGGGATTTTTTTTTGAAGGGACTTTTTCTGGTAGAAGCTTTTGAGGTTTTGGATTTTCAAAACTAACCTCATAAATTCTGTAAAGTACCTAAGCTCGTTGGCATTTCAGCTTCATACGTGCACCTGCAGAGAACCGTGAGTGAATTTTAATCGAATAAAAAAGTACCTGGTTGATACGTTTAGGGGCCGGCTATAGTGTAGTTGCTAATTACATCGCTGTCGGTGCAGGAGATCAAGGATTCGACTCCCGGGCCGGTCAAATCCGACACTGTGCCGCCAACGGCTGCGACATTCCTTCACAGCTGCGGTGCGCAGGCGCTAAGTCGCGGAGATGGCCCCAGCTACTCGCCACCCGCTTCGGCATCTCCAGCGAATATTGTTGAAGAGTTGATTTGTGAAGGGTTCACACGAACAGCGCGTAGCTCAATCACAAACCCAGAGGCGAAATTCTTAAACATTGAGTAGATTGAAAAACGTCCTAAAAAATGAATAGGTTGTTAAAAAGTTTAAGGTCAATCACGATACGCATAAATGACCCTGGAATTCTATGATGTAACAGTTTTGTAGGACTTAAGCAACTTCAGTGCACACACGAGCGGTTGCGTCATCAAAAAGGAGCGGCCCGTGCGTGATGATGTCATGTTTTATAAACCAAGGTTTTAAAAGTCTCACAAAAGCGACATTACTATTTGCTTGTAGGAGTGACGCCACTGCGCAGTGGCCTACTGAAAAGCGTTGAAGAAAAATAAAAACGAATGGTTGGCTCAGTAATTAAGCACGTCTTTGTAGGTGCGGTAGGTCTGGGTTTCGATTTCTGGGACGGTCCAATCAAACACAATGTTGCAAACAGCTCGCTTCCGCTGTGACGTTTCTTCAGAGCGAGCTAAGCCGCGGAGATGGCCCCCGCCACTCCTTAGCCTACATGATTAGACGTACTACAGCGAATATGATGATGTGGTTTGATTGTTTAGAAACGCACATTGTTAATAGTGAACATGGGGTAAGGAGTGCATACCTCTCGTCTGGTAACAGGCTATAACATCAGATTTTTTACGAAAAAATTCCAAAATTTTTTTGAAGATTGATTTGTGTTTTTTGACTAAATAATTTTGCAATGATATATTTACTGGTCATTACTATTACTGCAAACATTCTTATTCAGAGTTGGACCAGTACCACAACACAGGTTAATTGCACTTACACTGAAACGGTTTTTAAATTACAATTGCTTTGCACTGGAAGATCTGAATTGCAATTAGAGTAGCAATTATTCTTAAACAAGTCAAATCAAATCTTTATCATGCTCGCGTTATTCCGCCGAAGCGTGCAAGGGATGCCAGGTCCATCTCTACGACTTAACGCGGGGCAACACTGCTCCGATGAAACGTCGCAGCGGTGACAAGATCGGCCCGGGAATTCAAGCCCCAGATCTCCCGGAACAATACAATGGACCTAACGAATGAGCAAACGGCCAATCGGCCATCTCCAAAACGGGTCATTTAATTACAAATTACCGTCATGACTACGAATTAACATTATGATTTTACAGTTAACTTTGTGTTACATCTCAAAATAGAGGCGCAAACTATTCTATTGCAACAATAGTCGACTCAGTGAAAAGAACAAAGGTAAGATGTAAAATGTTTTGATGCTAATGCCGAAGACAAATTTGATGCTAATGCCAATAAAAAATAAAACTAAAAAAGCAAAGGAAAAAGGTTCAGGTGAAGTAGGCAGAAATAATTGTAATTGCAATTTAGCCTACAATTTTTAAAATTACGATCAAAAATGCATTTCCGCAAAAATGGAAAATTTCAACTACAATAACAATCACAATCAGATTCACAAAAAAGGTTAATTAATTACATTCAATTACAATTGCATTTGTAATAAAATTATTCCTTTTTTTCGGGAAGAGAGTTTGAACAAATCGCAAGTTTAAAGGTTTTCGTGGTGACGATAGATGTGTTGTGAGCTGACGGTAATAGGGAAAGTATTGCAAATCGTCGACATTAAAAATTCATGACGTCAACAACTGATACCAAAATCTTTAAAAAAAATCCCCGAGACTGTTGGGTTGTTATTTAGCTGAACAAACACTCCGCGAGCTTCGTGCTCATATAGCAAAGCCGAATTTACTAATTGATCAGTCAAACTAAACGCATAAGCGAAATACAACCAGAAAGAGTATGATAGAAAAAGCTGATAAGCGACGTCATTTTTGTAAGTATTTAATTAAATTGCTTGCTATAAGTAGTTCAAAATCAATTTTTCGACCATTTTGGGGTTTGATTCCCGAGCCGGTCAAATCGGCGCAGTCAAGTCGCAAATGGTTTGCCACCGTTGCGACCTTTCTCCGGAGCTGTGTTGCCCAAACGCTAAGCTGCTGAGATGGGCCCCTCCACTCGTTGCATACTTCGGCCTAGCCTAATGCCGCAAGTATGATAATGAAGAACTAGCTTAATGCCGCTATGCTACAAGTAGGCATATAAAAAATGTCTGATCAATCATGAAAAAGAAACATCATAGAAGAGAAATGAAGTTGAGATGTTTCGGATGAGCACTGCAATAAAGAGTCATTGCAATCTGAGATGAGTCGAACTTGGATTGGCAGTGCATAGCAAGGCTGACGAGATTTTAATTATAGTCAAAACCAGAGCTGCCAACTCGAACTCAGTCTTTTTTGCCGAACTCGAATTACAAAACACAAGTCCCTGAGCTCGATCTCGAAAAAGTTGACTCAGTTTTAAACTTATCCTAAACTTGACAAAAATTACTTGAACTTATCATAAACTCGTAAAAAATGACTTAAGTTGAAGTAGCAAAATTCAAAACCAGCAACTAAAACTTGGCTTGCAATATTTAGTGAACTTGAGCTTGAACTTGATCAAAAATGCTTGCAAGTTCGCTTCCTGGTCGAAGCATTAAGTTGTCTCTTGAAACTTTTTAAAATTAGTTTTGTATTGCAGCCTCGCCTGAGCTTATCACTCCTTCTCAACTTCTTTTGATTTTGGAGCAAAACAAATTTATTGAGATGAAACTAAAACCACAAAAACAGATCTTGAAACGATCTCACTCATTTTGTGAACGTGAAGTAAACGCATCGGCCAAAACAAGACGTCTGCATTCCCGCCGATTGACCATTGTGCAGGAGACAACTGTGGAGGATAAAAAGTTTTACTGCAAGATTCGTCATGTTTCTTCTGGTTATTATGTTTCTTGCGGCCCCAACAAGGAAGTTTTGGGTCGGTATGACGAATCTCCTGAGCCTTTATTGGCATGGAGATTGTTCGGAAATTCAGCAAGCTATTACGTATTTGGAAAAGAGGAGGGTGATGGCTCATACACTTACATGACTCATAAGGGTTTGGGGAAAGAGTTTAAATTCGAGTGCTCTTCGATTGACCCAAGCGGTATAAACCTTGAAAAACTTGAGGACCCTAGATTGCTTTACTTTGACATTCATAATAACCTAGTAGTTGCCTCGGCTAAATCTCGGTACGCAAGCATGAAGCGCGTGTCGGATACGATATCGTTCGTCGTGGGCGAGGAAGAAGGCGAGCAGTGGCAACTTTCTACAACAGGAGTAAAAACAGAGAGCATACAGCACTCACGTTTCTGCTTCGTAAAATAGGTGCTTTGTGGTATTTGTTGTAGCTACTAGCAGATTTCATGAAAGAAAGAAGGGCTTTGGTTGTACACCGTTGAAGTTATTGCTCCTACAATAATTCTCGCAAAACATGCAACGGTGATGTCGCAGAGGCATAGGTGGCGGAACCGGGGGAGCCGGGGGGAACCTGCCCCCCCACTTTTTTCAGGAAGGGGGGCCTGGGGGACCCTAATTTACGCGTTTATTTGTACCATATTGCCTCTACATGATTGTATTTGAAACTTAATAGGCCTACCATCGAAATTAAAACCCAGGAAAAAGCTTAAATCCAGAGATGTCTTCTTTAAAAATTTTGTTTGTGAGGGGGGAACAGAAACTAGAAGCAAGAAACGTGTGTCTGAAGCCCACATAAATCGGACATATGTCACATGTGGACTAGCTAAATATGGATTGCAAGCATAGGGCCGGATTTACGTATAGGCTAAGCAGGCTGAAACCTGGGGCCTCGGAGAAAGTGGGGGTCTCATCACGAACAATAAAGACTTTTTTTCTCTTCACTGATACTTTCAGTGAAAAACAGAACATCTGAGGACGTGTATACCTTTTTTTGCTCTTCACTATTCCGATATTTTCAATAAAAACAGGGCATCTGAGGACGTGAAGACCTTTTTTTGCTCTTCTAGTCAGTGATCAAATAGCTTAGAGCCTCTCATTGTCTAAATCCGGCCCTCAGGAGCGCATTTAGGGGCGGAGCCATCGTGCCATGCCCCTCCTCCCCCCCCCTTTTAACTCTACCTTTTAGTAAAAAGAACAATCATAATGGTGCCCAAGTGAATAAGTGACTAAAATATGCCAGATTCTTTTGACGGTTTCGGTAGCTTATGGCCAGGGGCGAATCCCGATGGGTAGGATGAGAGATTCCGCATGCATCTTCCCATCACCCATTTTCAAAAATATTTTTGAAGCATACAATTTTTCTATAATTTAGAACCTCTTCGATAGCTGTAAGCCTTACGCCTCAAGCACACATAATTAAAAATGTGCGAACAAAGTGTATCATATTTGGCGAAGCACTCAGAGTTGGAGTCAAAGAATTTAAACACAATTTGCCTGCAAATTATTCAAAAGGCACTAAAATAGCCGTTGCAGCACGTGAATTTTCAAAAAATTTCCGGGGTAGCATGCCCCCGGACCCTCTAGAGCTTTTCTTGCTTCTTAATCAGCTTCAAATTAGTTCTGCCAAAAAATATACCCTTGAGAAAACAATGTGGAAATTATGCCCTCCTCACCCTTTCAAAATTTCTCGCTAGGCCATTGCCGCCCTTGGTTATAGGTGAAGAAAATCTGGTCATTGGTTTTGGGCTCCCCCTCTTTAGCAATGCTTCCGCTATCGCTGGGCAGAGGGTCTTTGTGCTCGTTCATTGTCAGTTGGAAGTAATTTTTCCAGAAAGTTTAAGAGACTTATAATCAGAATTTGCAGTATATCTGGTGTCTATGTGCGTATACTGTAGAAAACTGGATGTTTTATGTGACAAAAAACTGCAAAATTTTAAATTCATAAAATCAAAAAAAGTCAATTGTTTGGTTTTGAAACTATCAAAAACAGCACAAACTTAAACACTTCAAAAAAACAAATCGCATTAATTGAAACTTAACTAGCCTAATCATCGATAATATTGTTCTAATTCTAATGCAGTTCAATAGCAAGCAAACTACTGTAACTCATGTGCTGCCCCACGATGATATCATATCCAGCTAAACATACTGAAAGTAAAGCAAACAGTCTCAAGAGTAGGTAAACAGAGGATGCAGCCTCATCACCGGCAGGTATTTGGCGGCTTTTCTCGTTAAGAAAAGCAGTTTGTGCTGTAAACTTGATAGGAATTTATAAAACCTTTCTCATTACTTCCAGCACTTACGACTTTTGCACTGTTGCTTGTTGTGTTTTTGCGACGCTTATGAGCAGTGACGTAGCGAGAAGTTTTAAATGGGGAGGAGGGAGCATATACTGCAAACGCTATCAAATCAGTCTGATATATTTCGCTCACTTAGAAACATATGATTTTTTTGCTAGAAGGCAAAGTGAAAAGGGAGGGATGACGCAATGACCCCTCCATATATACGCTCCAGGTTATCGCGTATTTGATAGCATAATTTTAGAAATCACGTTGACCGTTTCTAAGTTGCATTGTCTTTAATAATATTCAGAAAACAAATTATTTATCATGTTATTCAGTATTCAAAGTTATTGTTTGATTCGTGTCGTTGATTGCTGATGATGAATAGATGCTAAGTCGCAACGTCATTATACCGCAGCTACAACTACATTGCGGCAATAGCTTGTTATTTTCATACTGTTGTGAAATTCTTTAATACATTTATGCAGTTTTTGAATATGGTTGAGTATTTAGGCTGCGAACTCTAACTCACTGAACTTGCTCTTCTTCGCCAAACTCGAACTCGAAAAAAAATCCCTGATATCGAACTTGAACTTGATCTCCAAAAAGTTGATTAAGGTTCAAACTTATCTTAAACTTGACAAAAACTTCTTGAACTTCGTATAAACCCGGTAAAAATTATTGAACTCGAACTTGACCTGGATTAAAAATGCTTGCGAGTTTGCAGCCTTGGTTTAAGTGTTTTACTATGATGTACTTGTTTCTTTCGAGATTGTACTCGTGGTTGAAGATTTATTGTAGCTCGTTTTTTTTTCGTATTTATTATATTATAAGCAGCCTATAACTGAATTTATGTGTTTGTCAAGAAGTAAAACTCTGATCCAAACTCGAATATTTGCGTGAAATATTGGCCTGAAACTAGTTCAAATCAAAGGTTTGCTCTAGCATTAATACACAAATAAAGGTGGAGATGTTTAGGCTTACTGCTGAAGTCGTTCGCTTTGGCAATTAAAACTATAACTGCATAAGCACAAAAACTAAAAACAAAAAACTGTAAAAGCGCGGTACCAGTACCCTCAGCAACTGCTGGCTTAGAGAGATTATTGCTGTCATAAGTTGATAGGTCTCTAAAATCTAGAACAGTTTAAAGACGTCTGAAATCAACAATCAAAAAGTGCGAACTCTTTCGATAATCATGCCCTAGTAGCCTACACATAAATCAAAAATTTGCCTACACTAAAATGCATGTTATTTCGGAAAGGATTCAGGAGTAGGGGCAGAAGCATTGCCTCAAAAGCTGCTAAAAAAAGACTCTAAAATCGCACTTACAGTGAGAAATTTTTCACAGATTTTTCAGCGGAGCATGCCCCAGGAACTCTCCAGAACTATTTTTGTTTCTCCTATTTTGCATCAAGTTGGCTCTTATTCCACAACGGAAGAAACCAGGTCTGAAAACTTTTTGTCATAATTTTTGCCCCGACACGTTGTGGGATTTTTTGGATATAACGCTAATAAATTTCGGCCAGCGTCTACTTTTATAGTCCTGGTTCTATATACTTAATGCTTTCTTTCTATGTGATTCTGGCAGTAGCTGTAACCAATACAGCCTACATCCAAATTTCTAATCGGTCCCCACCAAACGTTTCGGTTGCACGGCGCCTCTGAAAGAGGTTGGGGGTTACAATATTGAGCCTTAAATGACGTCATATCTGCTTTTTTTCTGTTATTTATTTCGAAGTGCTATAAAATACTTTGTCATTGATAATCTGGTTTTGTAATTGTCATAATGACAAGGATTACGTTGCGTTGTTTCCTGAATCTTGTTCTATAAATAAATGAATCTTGTTCTATAAACTTTCAATAAAGTTTGCCCGTCAACTGTTTCAAAATGCACTAAAATGGCCTTTACAGAGGTGAATTTTCAAAAAATTTTCGGGGAGCATGCCCTCGAACTCTCTGGAGCCTTTTTTGTTCCTCAACTTATGAAGCAATGACGCTTCATAAGCAATGACGCAATATGACGTAATAAGCAATGACGCCATATGAAGCAATGAAGCCTCATTGCTTATGAAGCAATGACGCAACTTTTATCAGCAGGGCAGTGCCGCTCCTATACATGCAACAGTACTGCCCTCGGCCCCTAAGACCTTCTGTAGAAAAAAGACTAAACGATTTCATGCAAAAATGATCTGCGAACTGTAGCTCAAAAAATAACTAAATCGCTAACATTTGAATAATCGTTTTACCAGTTCCACCAGAAAGCATTCCTTTGACTTCCTTACAACAATCGTGCCTTAACTGCCTTCGGTATTTTTAATTTAAAACGCATCTCTTAAATTTGAGGCCATCTTTTGTTATCATACAATCAGGAGCGGATCCAGGGAAGATGTGGGGTATGCTGCGTATGCATCCTCCACCAGCCATTTTCAACAATGTTTTGAATAAACAAAGCTTTTTCATAATTACGAACCTCTTTATAACAATAGGCTATGCCTTAGTCGCCTTAAGCACGCAGAATCGAAACTGTGCAAACAAAATGCATCATTGATGAAGCACTCAAAATTAGGGGCCAAAAATATGACAAACTTTCCTTAAAAATTTTTTAAAAAGCACTAAAATGGCTATTACAGTATGTAAATTTTCAAAATTTTTGCCGGGGAGCACGCCCACGGACCCTCTTGGAGTCGTTTTTGGTACTTGAGTTGCTTAAAATTAACTCTGCCCAAAAAAAACTACACCTGAAAAAGAGAAGAAAATTGGTGCCCCCTTCCTGCAAAAAGTCTGAATACGCCCCTGGCATGAAACATTTTCTTAAGGTTTATTTACGCCCGTTTCCGGGTCAAAACGTCTTTGTATTTAGTTAACATTCAACTTAATTCAAAATTGCATCCCTCCCCCTAAAACTTTCTTGATCCGCTCCTGTATACCACGTATGGTCAAAGGCGTAGCCAGGGGGGCCATGCCCCCCCAATCCATCCTGGACAAAAAGAAGAACCTTGGCAGAGCCAGCGCCAAGGGGGGGCCAGGGGGGTCTGGTCCCCCAATTAGCATGCTTGGCCCCCAATCAAAAAGCTTACTCTTTTGAAAAGAGCGGCTTTTGTGCTTAATTTCAAACTTTGGCCTCTCCTGATGAACGCTTGGTCGCCTTAAGTCAACTGCTCTGCTGCCGGCTCTGAATCTTGGTAATTACGTTAAGTACTTGCCATTGCGTGTTGTTTTCTTGCTGGGATTTTAATAAGTGGGCTTACATCGGAGAAATACAATGCAACTTTGCTTTTTGCGTTGGACAGAGTTACAATGGCGCAGCCGCAATGGCCAGCGAACAGACTGCATGCGTCACTTCAATTGTTTAAAACAGTGGTTCTCAAGGTTTTTTTAAATTTCGACTTTGCGGTCCCCTAAGATTTTTTTCTTCCACTCACGGTCTTTTATTTTTAAGCATAAATCTCCATGCAAAATCAAGTAAAGAGAAAAAAAAATAGTAAGGGTCATCACGCCTACAGATGTCCAATTTTCCACGCAAAATCAAGTGAAAAGCAAAAAACATGTCATCACGTTCGCAGATGTCCAATGAAGTACAATTCAGTGGGATGATTTGTCAGAAATCCGCGACCTCTTTGCGGTCCCCCTGAAACTGCTTCGCGGACCCCAAGGTAGTAGTAGTAGTAGTAGTGTCTTTTATTTCTGCGCCGTCAAAATAAATTAACACAGCAATATAGGATTTCAAATACAAACGGACACAGAAAAGGGAAGAAGCGACAAAACGATCAACGTTGTAACATGCTAGCGAGAGTGAAACTTGAAGATGAGGGGATCAGTAGGCATGGTCGCAACACCCGATTAATTTAAAAAAGGGTAAAAAAGAACAAAAAGCAAACATATGACGGCGAGATAAAAAAGACACTGGAGAGACCACAGCTCCAACACCGCTATGATATAGTGCAATGGTAGGAACCATAACAGTGTACGGCATTTCGAGGTTACTCAATGTCGTCACAGTGCAACTAGAAAGAAAAGAGTCCCAACCTAACCCCATACCAAGCGCCGTTGAGACCATAGAGTAACCACAAAAAGCCAGACAGGCAAAGAAACCTACCTAAAGAAATCCTGTCCAGCATGACCGCAGATTTACGACAACTATCACAAATGAAAATAAAAAAAAGGTTATATCTCGTAATTGAAATAGTTTTATTAGGATTTTAACAATGCACTATGACTATGCATCCCATGCAGGAGTGTGTACAGAGATTGTGAAATACAATTGACAAGATCAAGTTGTTTGCGAATCTGGGGGCAAGACTGTTTCAGGAAACTGGTGGTCTCTCAAGATGGCAAGAGCTAATAAACAACGAAAAAAAATAATAATAATAATAAATTAAAATAAACAAAAAAAAAAAAAAAAGGAAAATTGTTATACTGTTTGAGAGTGAGCCGAAGGCATAGCAAGAAGAACCGAGTACAATTTGGCATGCAATAGATCCTGCCATCTCACCATATCTAGGCCTAAAATAGCTAAATACAAATGTCCAAAAGCGACGGTGGGTTTGAAGTTAGGTGAAGTCACAGGGCTCGACGTAGGTTACCTGAAAAAAATAGCAGAAAGCAGTTTTCTGTTCGAAACAATTTAACCTATGCAGGCAGGGTTGAGGAAGAGCTAGTAGCTATTTAAAAGGTGCTGTTTTAATTTTTTCTTAAACGCGGCGATTGTCTTAGATTCTCTAATAGGTAGCGGGATATTATTCCATGTTTTGGGACCAATATATCTAATTGATTGCTGACTGACAGTACTACGACAGCTTATTGGGATTACGCGACTATTGCTTCGAGTTGTAATTGAAGTAGACTTGGATTGGAAAATAGGATCGAAAGCCGATGGTAGAGTACGGTTATGGAATCTAAACATAAGTACAGCCATTTCATATTTAAATATATCGTTAATTGTTAGTAAGTTGTGCTGTTTCATCAGTGGCAAGACGTCTTCATTACGGCTTATTCCTAAAGTCAGTCGAATGAATTTATTACAAATACTCTGAAGTTGATTTAGGATTGTCGAATTACCATGGTTCCAGTTAATTATACAATAGCGAATACGACTTATTATCAGAGAATGATAAATCGATAATAAAGAATGTTTATTGAGATAAGGTTTGACTCGAATCACGGCACCCAAGGTAGCACGCAATTTACTCTTAAGAGCTAGCATATGCTCCTTCCAAGATAAATTTTCATGAATTATTGTTCCTAACACTCGCACTGACGACACTCTTTCAATTGGAATGTTTCTTATTACTAAATTTAGATCACTGGGGGGAGTCTTGGAGTTAGCAGTCTTGAAATACACACACTTTGTTTTGTTTGCATTTAGGAAGAGCTTGTTGGCGACCAGCCAATTATCGATATTACAGAGTTCGTCGTTCCCTTTATCGAAAAGCGTTCGGGCCGTTTTGCCACTGATAAAAATACTTGTATCATCAGCAAACGACAAACTAGTTCCGTATTTCAAGCAATTAGGGAAGTCATTGACGTAAATAATAAATAATAAAGGGCCAAGAATCGAACCTTGAGGCACCGATAAATTTATCTCATTAATATTGGAAGAAGCAACACCGTTGTAACAAACCTGTTGAGTGCGTCCAGTCAGGTAACTTATAAACCAGTTCAAGGCTGTGCCTCTAATGCCATAATGATCAAGTTTATGCAAGAGAATTTTATGGTTAATAGTATCAAAAGCTTTCGAGAGGTCAAGAAAAATTCCGAGAGTACAAAGCTTTTTTTCGAATGATGCAGCGACTTTGTCAACAAGCAGACAATTAGCATGGGAAGTAGAGTGACCTCTTCTAAACCCAAACTGGGAATTAGAAAACAAGTTGAAGCGATCAAAGAATGAATACAGCCTCCTGTAAGCGATTTTTTCGAGAATCTTTGAGAAGCTTGACAGCAAACTAATCGGCCTATAATTGTTTAAATTCTGAACATCACCCTTTTTGTGAATTTGCACTACTTTAGCGTGTCTGAAAGCGGTGACAAATTTACCCTGACAAAGGGACAGATTAAAGATATACGTCAAAGCGTTAATGATATTGGTGACTGCGGTCCCCGGTTTGAGAACCGCTGGTTTAAATCGAATCTTCTTTGACATATTATTTTCACTGTGCTGTGCTTTGCTTAAATTTGAGCGCTTCTGCAGCTGCTGTAAAAGTTTCAGCAATGCAAAATGCTGAAAACGTTGCATGAAAAGTGGTTAAAACGTAGACCTGTGCGAAAAACACAGCGTGGTTGAAATCCTGCATCGAAGAAGAAGTTTCTAGTCAAGGAAAAAAACGTTATCTTGTCGGCTTATGTGAAATATGATTTGTAGAACGCCATGAATAGATACTGGTGAAGCACTCAAAATTAAGGGCAAAAACTTTCAATAAAGTTTGCCCGTCAACTGTTTCAAAATGCACTAAAATGGCCTTTACAGAGGTGAATTTTCAAAAAATTTTCGGGGAGCATGCCCCCGAACTCTCTGGAGCCTTTTTTGTTCCTCAACTTGCTTCAAATTAATTCTGCCGGGAAAAACTTCGCTTGAAAAGATGTCAAAATTTGGGGCTCCTTCCTTAAAAAAACTTCTGATTACGCCTCAGACATGAAAAGTTTTCAAAGGGCTTATTTGCGATCTTCTCCGCGTCTAGTCGTCTATTGTTTTTGTATTCACAGTAGTAAACATTCAACCTAATTCAAAATTGCATCTCTCCACTAAAATTTTCTAGATCCACTCCTGGCCTGAAGTAAGCACGCATAAATCGAAAATGTGCGAACAAAATGCATCATATCTGGTGAAGGGCTTCTAATTAGAGGCAAAAAGTTTGATCAAAATTGGTTCAAAAGCACCAGAAAGGCCATTGCTTTACGTAAAATTTCCAAAATTTTACGCAAGAGCATGCCCCCGGACATCCTAAAACCGTTTTTTCCTCCATTTGCTTCAAATGTATTCTGCCGTAAAAACATTCGATTATAAAAGATCTTACAATTTGGTGCCCTCCCTAAAAAACTTAGAATACGCCTCTGACATGAAGCATTGACGCCCTATTTCGAGTTTAAACGTCTGGCATCTTTGTACCTAGTTAACACTCAATTTAATTCAAATCTGCATTCTCCCTCACCAAAATTTTCTAGATCCATTCCTGCTATTGGGTAAGATTTGTTAAATTTTAGTCGTCCTCGATTGAAAATCCTGGCTACGCCCATGCGTATGGTCAAGTGTGACGTCATTCTCAACCCCTCCCATTGCAAAATCCTGGCTACGCTAGTGAAAGCAATGATTTTAAAATTGGGATTCACAGCTTCCCTGCTTCAGGCTCTGCATCAAAGGGACAGTGTGGAAAACAAGCCGGCAAGTTTACCAGTTGTGCAGTTTGTAAAGGCCCTTAACAAGACAGTTTCTTCTTTTGCTTTGTAGATTCATTTTCCAGCTCCGAATAGCAACTGGCGTCGCTTTATTTTTATGCGACATTCTGATTGGCTCAGGAGTTTTTACTTTTTGTTTTTCGCCGAAGTGGCTGCTTGATAGTGTGCGGTAAGCAGGAATAAGAGAAGTAAAGAGTATTATTTGAGAGCGGAATTTTGTTATACATGGGATCTGCAATCAACTACACAGATTCTTTATTGTCTCCTTGGGCGTTTTTGCGATGTTGCTTAACCTTGCTGCTTTGCTCTTAACAGTGTTGCTGTGTAATATTTTCTTAATTGCAAATCCTGGCTGTATGGAGCGTTGCTGACGGCCTGGCTTATTGGGTGTAAAACATCATGCTGCAAGTAATGGCCTTTAGCAAAAGTATTTTTATTACTTCGCCGCGGGTAAGCCTTACAGTAGTACTGTGCAAGAGAAACTGTAACGTTGTTTGTTAATCCCACGCATTAAACGTCGGTGAATAAATTACGAGTTTACACCTCTCCAAGGTAAACATTAAACGACATATTGAATATTGTTTTTCACCTGGATTAGCGAATTAAGTTTCGATTCGGCCGGTTAGCTCAGTTGTTAGTTAGTTAGTTGCATATTTATCCTCCTATCACGAGAAAGCGATCAATGCGCTATACGAGCTCGCTTAGGAGTTGCCTGCCATCTGTCTACCACACCAAGATGGGGTAATCCCGCTAAGTGCCTTTCCCAAAGGCACAACAAGTATACTTGCCGGCTTGTTCTCCACACTGTCCCTTCAATGCTGAGCGTCAAGCAGGGAAGCTGTGAATACCAATTTTAAAGTCATTGGTTTGACCCGACTCGGAATCAAACCCGAGTCTACAGCTCAAGAGACAGACGCTCTATACCACTCGGCCATCTGAGCCATCTGAGTTGTTGAGAGATCGATATGGATGCGGGAGATCTGGGGTTTGAATCCCGGGTTGGTCAAATCGAACACAGTGTCGCAAACGGCTCGTTTCTTCGGAGCTATCTTGCCCAGGCTCTAAGCCACGGAGTTGGGGCCCTGCCATTCGTTACAAGCTTATGCGTATTACCGCGAGTATAATAAAGATAATTTTTTACGTTGTACCAAATCTAAACTCCAAACTAGACCACTTTTTTGTTATTACCCTACCACTGTAAGCAATTGTGCATTTCGGGGTTCGGGGCCAGATTCGGGTGACAATTCAATTTGAGTAACAAAGGTAGTAGAAGAAACCGCAACACTCCTAATTTTAACGTTGGTGTTAAACTGAATCTTGAGTATGAACCCAAAAATGCACGAACAAATACGGTGGAGTCAGAATTGCTAATGGGCCGATTAGATCAGGCCCAAACTCATTAGCAACCCGAATTCCATGTAACACCCTAAACAGGTCCAAACAAGCTCGAAAGTTAATAAATAACTGAGGGTTATTTTCAAATTATATTGAACTGAAAATTCAACAGTAATTGAGGGAGACTGCGAAGTGAGCTTGCGCTCTTCGAGTCAGCAGCCACCCGTTATGTATGTCAAATGCGATCGGCTCCAGCCGCGAATCGAACCCGTCACGTAGAATCTGTCACCTGCGCGCGGTACCGCTAGTCCATGTCGTTAAGTTGGACTTGAAATCACTTAATTTCTTTCTTCAAATTAAGTTGGAAAACTCCACGGTTCTTCCGTTCTTCCTGGCCATTGTTATTGTTTAATTCAAATGTTTTGCATATTCAATTACAGATATGGCAAAATAAATAAATTTGTTTGTTTTGGGGCAGCCAAGCATATCGCGCGGATAGTAAGCAAAGTAATAGATTCAGAAAAAATTGAAAGATGGGTTGGCGTTAGCAAAATCAAAACAACTAATTACAGTAGTAGGCTACAACTATCAAGTGCTGAAAAAAGATACCGCAAGCCGTTAGTCTGTCAGCTTCAACTGGGTCCGAAATAAGCCCGAAAATTTTCTGAAAATTAGGCCCGATCCCTGCCAGACTCAGAACCGGGGCATTTACAGGAAAGCACCCCAACAGCACCAGAAGATTAATTTTCTTCCGAAAATTCCTTGCCTTGTCAAATCCTTATAAGTATTTTACACACTGAGAGTTGTGCTTTTTGTATGTTTAACTAAAATATTGTCTTACGGAAATATTGCTGAGCAACCGAGAATGCAGCCGTACATATCATGATTTTACCAATAGTGGGGCTTATTAAATTCAAGTTTTTAACACGCACAAAAAACGTTATAAGCCTAAGCCAGTGGTTCCCAACCTTTTTTTCTTCATTACCCACTTTTGATGTGACTGATCCTCAATTACCCACAACAAAACTACAGTATTACAGAAGTTTACCTCAGTCATATCAATCGGTGGGGTGCAAAAAGAAAGATCTATACGTCGAAAATATCGGTGAAGAGCAAAAAAAAAAGATCTGCACGTCTGCAGCCAGTGGCGCACCCAAGATTTAGCAAGGGGAGTGGGGACACACCCGGGGGTCTGAGAGTGGAACCTTCAGCCGCCGGAAGCTTAGGGGGGCGTAGCCCCCAGCCGCCAACGAATTTTTGCGGTTTCACATAAAAAAACTTTCATTTTAGCACACTTTTTATCGAAAAGGGGCTTGCAGTGAGTGCAGTCACTATGGACAACGCAAAGATAATTTCGCAGCTTATGTCTAAAAGCAGAAGCTTGGCTAAAATAAGTGAAAGGAGGCTGCAACCATTATTGGTTTGAGAAATTGTAGACTGAAAGTTATGTTTTAGCACCTTACTACAGACCCAAAGGGGGGGAGGGCATGGCACTGTGCCCCCCCCCCTTGGTGCGCCTATGTCTGCAGGTGTCCTGTTTTCGTGAAAATATTGATGAGAAGCAAAAAAACGTGCCTTCAGGCATATATTTTTAGTGTGTTGGTGATGTCGCATTACCCACCGAAGAATCACATATTACCCCTCGGGAATAATTTACCCCCCAGGTTGGGAACCACTGGCCTAAGCAGACATCTTGCTGCTATACTGTTCGCTTATTGCTGCTAGCTTAGGTCACTATAAGTTGACTTGTTCTGATTCGTTAGTGTAAGTGTAACATGAAAGCTTTAGCTCAGTTGTGAAGCACATCGCTGTCGCTGCGGGAGATCTGGGGTTCGATTACCGGGCCGGCCAAATCGGACACTGTGTCGCCAATTTTTTCTGAACCTATTGCTCCAACGTTTCTCGGAGCTGTGAAGCCCAGGCGCTGAGCCGCAAAGATGGAGCCCGCCACTTGTTACACGCCTCGGTGAAGGGAATAATGAAGATTTTTGCTGAAATAATCTTTTTTAGTAGTGACCATCCATGTTTAAGCTATTTATTTTGGGGGTTAAGATTTGATTTTTGTGACTCCATCCATCGCCAAAAATTTAACCAGGGATGGACGCCTAAGGATGTGTGTCGGTGTTGGGACCCAACTAATTAAGTGGCGAGTTAATTGAGTCTTGATGTTTTTGTATTTCGAACGTTGTGTTTTAAAACCTACAGTATAATACCATTACTTTTTTTTACTTCGAGTCTACCAAAGTTGCTCCGCATTAATCGTTGGTTGCATTTCGACGTAAACGGTGTCACATCATCTCCTCGCGAATCTTGTATTGTGTACAGTGATTCAAGGTTCTCAAACGAAGACTTTGAATAAGGATCACAAGCAGGCGCCACCTAACGTATCTTTAAATAGTGACTTAATAAGCTGAGTAAAAAATATGTAGCCAGAATAACCGAGTACAAGGGCGTTGCAAGCACTTTTCCAGAACCCCCTCCTTGTTATCGCAACATATATCATACGTATCTTGCACTTTACGTCAGTAAAAGTCATTTGGAGACAGCTTCATGAACTCAGGCTTTTCTGTAGCATAAACACAGTAGCCAGATCGACGTTTATAAAGGTGTTTACCTTCTTTAAAATAACTTATTATCCGTTCACAAGCTCCTAGTCTGAAACTCCTAGGCAGGAGCGTATTTAAGGGGACATTGTGTCATGCCATCCCCCCTTTGTTTCTGCCTTTTAGTAAAAAAGAGCAAGATTAATGGTGACAAATATGCCAGACTCTTTTGATGGTTTTCGTAGCTTATTCCAGGAGCGGAGCCTGGTAGACAGGTTGAGAGGTATGCATCCACCCCCCAGCCATTTTCAAAAATATTTTTGATGCATAGGCCTACAATTTTTCCGTAATTTCAAATCTCTTCAGGGGCGTGCCCAGGAATTTGAAAGGGGGGGAGGGCGCATTTTGAAGCCGTGCATTTTCCACCCAAAGTCAAGTGAAGAGCAAAAAAAAGCAGATATCCAATTTTCCTGCCAAAAGTCAAGTAAAGGGCAAAAAAAAGGTCAACACGTCCGCAGATGTCCAATTTTACGACCCACAGTCAAGTAAAGAGCAAAAAAAAGGTCATCACGCCCTCAGATTGTCCTTTATACGTATATCATCTTTACACCACGAAAGTTTTGTGCATTTGTCTTCGGGTCCACGAAAGTCTTCGGCCGCGGACCCAGCGTCCCTCCCCTGGATACGCCCCTACTCTTCGATAGCAATACGCCTTAAGCACGCATAATCAAAAATGTGCGAACAAAATGCATCATTTATAACAAAATGCATCATATTGCATCATAATGTGCGAACAAAATGCATCAAGCCCTCAGAATTAGGGTCAAAAAGTTTAAACAAAATTTGTTCGAAAATTATTCAAAAAGCACCAAAATAGCCATTACAGCATGTCAATTTTTCAAATTTTTCCGGGGAAGCATGCCCCGGACCCACCAGAGCTTTTTTTGTTCATCAATCAGCTTCAAACTTGTTCTTCCAAAAAATACGCTTGAAAAAAATGTGGAAATTATGCACCCCTCCGCCCTTTTCAAAATTTCTCGCTACGCCACCGCTCTTAGGGTAAACCAGCTAATTCTAATTTGATATTTTGTTGTTTCGCTGTTATTTGCCCAAAAGTTTCTGTTAAAATTGAAGAAAATTTCCTTGTGACATCACATCAAAGCTCTAAGACTTAGCAAGAGCTTGTACACGAAGTTACCAGGAAATCCAACAGTTTTTTCGATTTCGTTCGTCTTTGTTACAAAGTTGCAAAAGTTAGTAGGCCTATGTTGGTTTTGATGGTATCAATGAAGAAAAGAAACAAACAACAAGTGACGCCATAAGTCATCGTTGAAGTGCCGTAGGGTGTACTGTTGTTATAAATTCTTGAAAAGAAAGGCTGAAGGGGGGCTCAAAATTTCTATGGAGGGGCTGAAAAAATGTAGGGGGGGGCTTCAGCCCCCACCTTGCAACGCCCTTGGCGGAGTACATTTTTTATTTCCTTGACGTTTCGAGATGCTACTTATCTCATTGTCAGAAGTAAATAGAGACTCAAAAACATCGAGACTCAAAAGTAGATAAACGTCAAGGAAATAAAAAACATCAAGGAAATAAAAAATGTACTCGGTTATTCTGACTTTATAAGCTTTTAAAAAAGAAACTCCTTTGAACCGCTGCTACAGTTCTCTTCAATTTTTTTCTATGGTATACCTTGGACAATTTTTCGCAAACTCTGTGCAACCTAAATCAGGGGAGGGTCTTTAAACAAACTTTTTTTAGAGGATGCCTTGGGGCATCATTATCAGAACTTTTGCGCACAAAAATTGAAGAATGCAAAGTAACAATATGCTTACTTCACAAAGCACTACATGAAGCCAAAAGCTACCAGTATGGTCTGATCTTGGCGGTATACCCTTTGTACGTGTTTTGCTGATGGTACATCCTTTAATAGTGTGGTTATACACTTACGCAATTGCGCATGCTGTCCGTCCGGTTGAAGATCAGTGTGCTAGAGTCAAGTGTTAATGCTGAGCCGGTTAACTATTGACTACGAAAAGGTCACCATATTTTCATTGCGCAAAAGGATGAAAGGTTCTTTGAAACCGAGCGTCGCACGTCTTGAAAGAGCAAAAAAAAGGTCATCACGTCCGCAGATGTCCAATTCTCCAGTCAAAATCACGTGAAGAGCAAGAAAAAAGATCATCACGTCCGCAGGCCGTAGTTTGCCCAGCTCTGAGCTAAAACTGCCCAAATTTTTCGTGTTTCTCCAACAAATAAAAATTAAAAAATGGGGTTTCCAGTACATGCTAATACGATGAAACATTTGTACACTAGAAGCATGATTGAACACGTTTTCACTGTTCAAAATGCCGAAAAGGAGGACAGTTGGGCATTTTTTAATGTTTTCAGAAGACAAATTATTTTCCATTAAAATAGAGGACATGTCCTCCAAAAAGAGGACGTATGGTAACCCTACAATAGAGGCTATTCCAGCCTCGAATACATTAGAAAAGCATTGACCGCCAAACTTTCAAAAATGACAAGCAGTTACCCACAATTGCATCGATACAACCACGGTGCAATTCATGTGATAAGACAATGGACAACATTGGATATTCATTGTGACGTCTCACCTTGGGTTCAATCGTATAATCAAGCACTTCTGGCATTTGAATCGTGTGGAAAGAGAAAGTCACTCTCAGCTACGCAATAAGATTTAATATACAATGGAAACGGTCTGACCGTATTGCATTCATTCAGCAGCATCTGTGAACCTTTAATACGAAAGAATGTTGCGTCATTAGTCAGTGGCGCCGCCAGGAAAAAACATTGGGGGGGAAAATGACGTCATAACTAGTGATTTTTGCAGAGCAACACGAACACGTAAATAAGACGATAGACGCATTAGCTTTCCGTAGGTGCAGTTTAATCGGCATTCCTAAAGTAGGCTATTGCACTTCTTACTGTAATTTTTTTTATTCCTAAACTTTTCACCAAACCAACGTTGTGACAAAAGTGAACAAAATTGCAAAAACTGCTAGATTTCCAGGTACCTTAAGTATACAAAGCTCTTAGAGCTCTATTATGATGTCACAGTTAATTTTTCTCCAATTTTAACAGAAACTTCAGGGCAAATAACAGCGAAACATCAAAATATCAAATTAGAATTGCAGTAGCTAGCATCCCCTCAGATCAGTAAACATTTAAAAAAAAAGGAGGGGGCATGGTTTCCACATTTTTTTCAGGCGAACTTTTTTTTCGGCACAACGAATTTGAAGCTGATTGAGAAACCAGAAAAGCTTTAGGGGGGTCCGGGGGCATGCTCCCCCGGAAAAATTTGGAAAATCTGCATGCTGCGAATGGCTGTTTTAGTGCTTTTCGAATAATTTTCCGGCAAATTTTAATAAAATTTTGACCCTAATTCCGAGTGCTTCGCAAAATTATTATCCCAAGCGAGCTCGTACTTTCCTAAGCAAGCTCGTGCAGCGCATTAATCGCTTTCTCGTGATAAGAGGATAAACAATATGCAACTAAATACAAATACATTCGATACAAAAGCTGGAAAAATACATGGTGTCCATAAAGTCTTGTCGCAATTCAAAAAAATCTCTCTTTGTTTTGAATGCCACAGCAGAGTCCGTGGACTGTTCTCTTTTTTTTTGAAAAATATAGCAAAACATTTTTACAATTTGACTCACAAAAACATCGTTAAGCACATTGAAAATTTACCTCAACATTTATTGAAAAAAATTATCGGCGATCATTTATCGATTACCGATATTGCTTAAAAAATTGAGATTTCTCGATTATCGGTATCGCTTAGGGTTTTTTGAAATTATCGATTATCGTTTTACCACAGAAAGGTTTATCGTGCCCATTACTGATAGTGGTTATGGGCCTGCAATCTGCATGCTTCAACGGTTAAACACTTTGTTGTGCTTTCCTTTTTGTATACCATCTTTTCATCCTTTGCTTAGGCTACGTCTGAGTAGCCTATGTTTTGCATAGAAAAAAACAACAACAAAAATATTGCTGAAGGACAGTAAATTACATTCTGCTTCGGATTGCCAATCAATCTACAGTGCATAATGAATACTTGCTAAAACCTAAGATATTTCTGATTCTAAAAAGCCCTCACTTGCCCGCTGCTACTTTAAATTTCTCAAAACGTTACACTAGCTTCGTGAAATTACAGCAGGCCTACGCCAAGCCAGGTATGATTTCACAAAGTATTGAGATATCTTAAGTGGCTTTTATGATACGACAGCTGGTCATTGATATGAATTGTAGCCATTGTCTTTTGCAGTAAGCAGTGATTGCTTCTGTTCCATACGTTTGCAAATTGCGAAATTAGGAATGTCGAAGAATATTAGAACTCGAGATGGAGCAAGACATTTCGTTACAAAGTTACATTGCCGACAGCATGTGACGTCAACCCCCTACCCCTTGAAAAAAACTCTGCGGTTCCAGGCGATTTGGAAAAATCGTCAAAAAATTATTGGGGGGGTGGGGCGGTCGCCCCTTCTCGCCTCTCCGTGGCGGCGCCTCTGTCATTAGTCTGCTTTGAAAAAAAGCAATTTTTTGTAACTCGAAAAAAGAAAAAGAAATGTCGGCTGCGTCCAGTGCGTCGATATTACGAACAGAAAAACCAGAAATTGTAGTTAGAAGTAATCAACTCGTTTGCCCCGCCATATTGCAGAGAGTGCGCTGAACACATTTAACCTCTGAAAAATGCACTCCTGGTAAGTACCCGATAAGGACTCTAAAACGAATGCATTTGGAGTAGGTATTTATATCCACAACAACATTAGCTATGAGCTTTATGCAAAGCAACACCAGCTAAAAGACTCTGAATCTCTGTGGATTAGCTTAAATGACCATAAACCTTTCATTTTGGACGTAATTTATAGGCATTTCTTTTTTGCATCCATGGACACCTTTGTTGAAAACTTGTTTCATTGCCTTGTTGACCTAAGCCATGACAAAAAAACTTACTACATCTTGGGATACCTTAACATTAACACTTCTAGTTCGAATCGATCCCCCTCTGCCGAACATTTTGTAAATTCGATCCTGAGCTGCGGAGCCTTTCCTATCATAACCAAACCCACTAGAGTTACTGCTACATCAGTTACCATTATTGATCATGTAATCACTAATGATAGGCCTACGAATCATAACATCCTACCTGGAGTAATCGAAACTTCCAATTTAAGTAATCACTATATTATATTTTGTCAAATCGCCAATCTTCCCAGAAACGAAAAAAAACGTGACAAATATCCAAGAATGTACAGAGACAAATCGAAATTTAACTCGGAATCGTATGCAAATGATCTAGATGTAGCTTTGAATAAATATTTTACCCATCTTCCCCCTTAAATAATCAGAATTACAATGAAATTTTGAACAATTTTACCCTCACGGTCTCTTCAATCATCAACAAACATGCCCCTCTTGCAAGTCTTTCTAGGAGGCAGAGAAAACTTAAATACAAACCTTGGATAACTAAAGGTATACTAGTGTCCATTAAAAATAAAAATTCCATGTTTAAATCCCATTTTATAAACGGCAATAAAGAGCAGTTATCATATTTTAAGTCATATTCCAATAAGCTGACCAAAATAAAAGCAAATGCTAAAAAAATTTACTTCTTTAATGAATTAAACAAGCATTATGGTAATCCTAAAAAAACATAGGACACACTTCGCTCCTTGCTTCCTCCTAGAAAAACTTCAATGCATGTATCACACCAACTTAATAACAGTTCAATCGATACTGTTAACCAGGCAGAAAATTTTAACAAGTTTTTTTCTGTTGGTGAAGAACTGGCTAACGCGGCCTCTTCTCATTCCGATCATGACTTTCGCTTGTACATGAAAAACCGTGTGATTGATACCATCTACCTAGAACCACCCAATACCAATGAAATTGCAAACGCTCTCCTAACACTCAGCGTGAACATAGCTATGGGCCATGATAATATTCCTGCCTTCTTTCTTAAAGTTGCCCCATATGTTCTTACACCTTATTTATCCTACCTACTTGACTATGCTTTTAACAATGGTATATTGCCTGATAATTGTAAAATTGCCAAAATAATTCCAATTCACAAAAATGGTGACCAATCTAACCCTTCTAACTATAGGCCAATTTCAATTCTCACATGTTTTTCAAAAATAATTGAAAAGCTTATTTACAAGCGTCTTTTTTCTTTTATAAGTAAGAATAAAACCTTATCATCGCATCAATGTGAATTTCAAAAAAAAAACTTCTACAGCCCTTGCCATTCTTGACTTAGTGACGGCTTCTTACGATAACATTCATAACCATCATTACACAGGAATATTTTTTTTAGATTTAAAAAAGACCTTTATCACTGTCTGTCATCAGTCTTTAATCACAAAATTAGATCATTACGGAATACGGGGACCAACGTTGTCACTTTTAATTTCCTTTCTAAAAAGACAACAATTCGTGTCTCTACAAAACGTAAACTCACAGGTTTGGCCTAATGATTACGGGGTACCTCAGGGCTCTATACTTGGACCACTGTTATTTCTACTTTATATTAACGATCTTCCTGATACTGTCCAAAGTACGCAGATATTGTTCGCTGACGACACTTGTCTACACCTTCATGGTTCGAAACCTGAATTACTCCAAATCTAGCTAAGTCGCGAAATTTCTCTAGTACAAGAATGGTGCCAGGCGAACACTCTAACTATTAACCCGCAGTGGTGTCATATGATCTTTATTTCACCTAAAACGAACGACTGTATTCAAGAATTTGCTGCATCTTTTAATGATACTTTGATTTCGACAGAAAAAAGTGACAAATATTTAGGAGTTATAATTGATACAAACTTGAATTTCTCTGATCATATAAAAGCTCTTGAGTTCAAAATCTCTGGGGCAGTGGGTATTCTATATAAATTAAAATTTGTTCTACCCTCCAAATCTCTTGTTACCTTGTATTATTCTGTCATTCATTCTCACCTCCTGTATGGCCTAATGGTCAGGGGATCAACGTTTCCAACATACTTAAACAGACTTGCCACTCTTCAAAACGAGGCGATCAGGGTAATAGGTGGATGTAACTGCAATGACAGCGCCACGCCTCTTTATCTGTAATTTGAAGTATTGAAGTTAGCAGAACTGTACAAATTAGAGGTTGCAAAATTAGTCTATGACTATATTCACAACAATATTCCTTATTCCCTCTCTAACATGTTCATCAAAACATCTCAAATTTCCGCACGCGCAACAAGATCCTCTATCAATACAAATAATCTATATATTCCTAGATATCGTACTAATAAATTACAACGTAGTATAAGGTATCAGCAGGGGCGGCGCCACGGGGGGGACTGGGGGGAACAGTCCCCCCCACTCCTCATAAAGGTCAATTTTGTGAATCGTCTAAAACCGATGAGAAAATTTTGGGGTATGGGGGGGGTGACGTCACCAACCATATTCAATTTTGCTTGAGTCAAGTCTTTTTTTACGCTGATCGTTTTTCAAAATTTGATTTCTTGTATTCACTTGCATGTCCGAATATGCAAAAATCTGATTTCGCAATTTTATCGATTGAGTTTAGTTTGCAAACGTTGCCAACCTTGAGCGAGGTTATTCACTTTTATTACGTCATAGAGATGCACCCTAAAAGCATCTGGCAAGTTGCGAAAGTTGCTTCACCTGTTGTGGCGTAACAATCCAAATCTGCAATCTTTAATGAGATTGAATAGCACGAAGAGCCAGTAGTGTTCTTGAGGAGGTGAGAAAGGTATGTAGAGTTATAAGATTAAGAGAAGTATAATGTCTGAAAGTGCAAGCAATGGGGACAGGGATCCAGCAACCGAGAAAATACACAATGATAATAGGACATGCGCAGTTCAGTCAAGTCCAATTGGGCCTTCAATAATCGAATTTCCTCAATCCAATCAGGGTAGCAAAAAATATCGATTTTCAAAAAATTGGTACAACGAGTTCGAATGGCTTGAATATTCTATATCTCAAGATGCTGCTTTTTGTTTTTTATGCCAATGCTTTGGCACGCTTGGTGAGTACTCCTGAATGTCTAGTTTAATACAATGATTAGGCATCAGTAGTTTATAAGCTACAATACTGCATTATTATTTTTTCTTTGAAGTAACGTTAATTGCTTTAATCTGATCAACTTTTCATTAATTTCATGAGCACCTATCCATATAAATCTAAAAAAATAACTTAATGTTATAAAGATTTTGATATTAACCAGTAACTTATAAAATTAAACAAAATATACCAAGAAAGAAAGCATATTGACAAAGCTGCAGAGGAACGGGAGGATAGCAATAGGTTAATAAGAGAAAATAAGAGCCAATGCAATTTTAAATAGTTTAATTTGAGATGTTTCAACGCGCATACTTAAGTCATTGCCAATCTATAAATTTTACGCCACCTCAGTCCCCAACAAAAGCACGTTTTGGTATCTTAGAAACATATCGCTACTTAGCGCCAAGTATCAATTTGGAAGCTACACGACAGTAAAATAGTATTATTTTTTAAGGAGGAAAAATAAAGCCGCTGTAAATCTCAAAACTGGACGTTTCGACAACATAAATTCAGCTGTCATCATCAGCAGTGTATGCAAGGCAGTACAAAACTGTAAGAACTAGAATTTACAATTCTAACTACAAGTAATAGCATAACCCAGGCAACGGGTCAAAATAAGTATTATAATTATAACGTCATAAACCAAAAGCTAATAAAAAGACTGACGGAGTTAAATTAACAATTAAATAAGTAAAGAGGAGCGGATTTGGAGTCAACGTTAAGCAATGGCTCATATTTTTGAATGAAAAGTGACTCAAGAATTAATAAGCGTGCAGAATCACCAGAGCTACTAAGAATGTTCGGTTTGGCAAAGTCCACTTTATGGTCAGGATTGTCCATTAAATGTCGGCACACCTCGGATTTATCCGAACTGGAATGCTCCTTAAGTCTGTTAATAAGATTACGTCTAGTCTGTCCTATATAGCTAGAACCACAAGAACACGTTAATTTGTATACAACCCCATATTTCATCAAGGTCTTTTGCTGATCTTTCAGACGAAAGTTATGTCCGATGTTCCAGGTGGTGTCGATAATCCGTAGAATAACTCGGTTCCATGTATGCCTTGGTATGTATACGTAGAATAACATGTATACGTAGAATAACTCGGTTCCATGTATTATTTTTACAGTTGGTTGTTCAGACGAGACATTTATCAAGTCTGGTTTTCGAAATTGGAAACATGCTTCAGGTAAAACGGGAAAACTTGCAAAGCATGCTAAATCCAGAATGCATCTACTTTCGTTAGAACGAATGCAAAACTTTAAGACCGCAACGCCAGTGGATATCCAATTGAATGAGGCTGCCCGCGAAATGAGAGAAAGACAAGAAAGGGAACGATCCGAAAACCGGAAACCGTCACATTGTAGAGGTTATATTTAACGTCGTTCGACACTTAGCTAAGCAGAATGTTGCTTTTCGTGGTCATGATGAAACCTCACTCTCTAAAAATAAAGGCAATTTTCTTGAAGAATTTTATTTTTTGGCAAAATACCACCAGCCTTTAAAGGATTGGATAGAAAAGCATCCCCAAAACGTTTCTTATTTGTCTCATGTCAGTCAAAACGAAATGCTGGATATTTGCAGCAACCTAATAACTAATGCTATCTGTGAACAAATTCATACTTCCAAGTACTTTTCAACTGAATGCGATGAGGTGACATCACACAAAAAAGCTTTCATGTCCATTATTTTGCGGTATGTGACAGATTTTCACATACAGGAACGGTGTTTGAAACTTGTGCCAGTATCAAGTTTGACTGGGCAATCTTTAGCTGATGTTATACTATCAGTCTTGAGCGACCACAACCTTCCTTTAATGGACTTGATAGGCAAAGGTTTTGATGGAGCGGCAAACATGAGTGGCAAAGACGAAGGCGTGCAGCAACACTTATTTGAAGCGGGTGCCCAATTATCAGTGTATTTTCGCTGTTTTGCACACCGACTAAATCTGGTGCTCGAGCACAGTGTTGAAAACATAACAACAGTAAAAACCGTCTTTGATGCAATTGGTGATATTTACCGCTGTATGGATGCTTCCCCGAAGAGGCATGCTCTATACAAAGAGCAAGTGAAAAAGCAAGAAATTACTTCCGGAAAAACTGCACTTCACTCACTGTCTGATACAAGGTGGACGGCTCGCTCAGACAATCTTGACGTTATTATCAATGTTTATCCGGCGCTTTTGTCAATGTTCAAACAGATGTCAAACGAGGGTAATGGGACGGCTGCAGGTTTATTGTTCCGTATTAAACAATTCGATTTTGTTTCTGCTTGTCTTGTCCTTCAGAAGTGCATTTCTTTAACCAGGCATGCATCGGAATATCTGCAGAGTGAAGAAATGGATCTTCTCACGGCAGTTGTTGCTATCCAAGACTTAACGAGTACATATAAAGCAATGCGCTCGCAAGAACAGTTTAACAAACTGATTTCAAATTCACTTCTCTCTGCAAGATAAAACCAATCCACGTTATCCACAACTGAAACTGTGACCCCGGCAAAGAGGCGACTTTGCCTACCAAGTCGTTTCCGCGATGGTCAAACCATAATGATGGGTTGCAACAGCCTTCCATGGAGTCATCCTGAAGGTGATTCCGTTGCTATCGTTTACGACAAAACTTTTTTTATCCATTTCTTGACAGACTATTGGCTGAATTGAAAAAACGATTCAGTGATCAAGCTTGTGAATTGATTTCGGATGCTGCTGCATTTTATCCACAACACATGTCTCCGACCAATATGCATAAAGTTGAAAATCTTGCAAAATTTTACAATTTTGATGAAGAGCAAGTTGGACAGCAATATCTTTTGTTTTCGCAGTCAGTCATTTGCCAAAATTGGAAGCTGGATTATAAGCACCAAAAGAGTTTGACCAAAACCGGTTGGATATGTTTGCCTGCACTTATAAAGGTGTTTGGAGAAAATCATCTTCATCATTTGTACAAAGATTTATTTCGGATTATTGCGATTGTTGCTACTTTGCCAGCAAAGTCAAGCTTATTAACAATTACTTGCGAACTGCCATGTCATGGGAAAGGCTTGAGGATCTCGTTGAAATAAGTTGCGAACGTGACGTTGCCGACAATATTGAACTTCATAGAATGGTTGAAGCATTTAAGCTCGCAAGCGAACGCAAGATCAAACTATAATCACATTCATTGCAATTATGTAGCGTGCTATAGCGGCTCAGTTATCGCGATATGCAATTTTTGTTCGTTTCGTTGATATTGCTGATTTCATAGACAGGGGCGTCGCCAGCTTGGTGAGATCGAGGGGAGCCGAGCCGAAAAACCGGAAGGGCCAAGGTTTTTTGATAAATCAGTGTTTAATTTTAAGCGTGGAAAAGTAGCTTGTTTAAAAGGCGGTATGGTAAAGTTTCTACTTTATACGAGAACAATGTTACCTATCTGCTTTTGTTAACTTCTCAGGCCCCTTTTTAACCAGTGGCGTAGCCAAAATTTCTCACTGGGAGTTTTTTCGCTCATATGACGATCACAGCAAGGAGGTGCGGGGCCGAAGCCCTCGCCGCTGAGAAAATTTAAAATTTTTAAAACCAAAATATGCGTTTTAGTGCATTTACACCTGCCGAAGTCGTTAAGAAGTGTCTTGTTTAGGGGCGGATCCTAAAAATTTTGCAGGCGGTGGGTCGAGTGAAGAAAAATGTTTTGGGTCCGGAGCCCCCGGAGGCTTGGGGTGTGGGAGCAAAGCTTCCAGCCGCCAGGGGTCTGGTGGCAGAGCCCAGGCCGCTCAAAAATGTTCAAGATTTCGCTTAAAATAATTGATTTTAGGCCTACTTGGAGGTTAAAAAACACAAATATTGTGATAGTGCATTGATGAGCGACATTGGCAGTAATTAATGGCGGTAGATTATTATATTGGCAAATGTTAGATTCTGGAGATCTGGACCTCCCCTAATACCGTAATTGCGATCCTGGGGATTAAATTTCGAACAACATTAAGCTGAAATGGAAAAGGTTGACCTTCTGAACGGCAAATGGACATTATTTACTTTAATTTTACCTTGGTTAATCGAGGAGGGGGGTCGAGGCCTCTCAACTCCCTGTATCCGCCACTGCTTGCTGCTATTCAAACATCAGTGCTACAGTGGCTAGTTTTTTGTAGGAAGGGGGCCAAAAATGGATCGGAGGGGGGAGAAAATTTAAATCGGGGGTACGGCCCCCCCCATCCCCTCACTGACGACGCGCCTGTTCATAGATGCTCTGGCATAGTTCGATAAGATGACGCAATGTTCCATAGCCTTTCCTGAGGCCCAGTCACTGAATAAATTCAAGAAATAGTGCTCTAGCAGTGTGTTAGCCAAAAACATTAAAAGTTGACAGTATAGCTGCTTAAATTTTTAAAATTTTGAACTAATCTTTGTCCAAATGTTTCCATTATATTTAGTGACTTTAGAGGTTTAGCTTTTTTTGCTTAAATATTACATAGATCTTTCAGTAGCAGAGAGCTTTGTCTCATATTCCAAGTGCGTGGTCCTTTGTGAATTCTAAACAAGCAATAGAGCATTTTTCAATGTAGTGTTTATAACTTTTGTGTGTTTTTATTTTGAACTGGCTGATTCGAACTATTGAAGCGATTTTCTTACAAGACCATCATCTATGTACATGTGTTCCTCCAAGAGTGTAGCCAGGGGGCGGAAAGCTATAGCCCATCCTCCTCCTCCCCAGTCCCACATTGGCTTACCATACCTAAATAACCTTCGGAAATTTATGTAGAAATCTTATTTTTTAATTCCATATTCATGGTTAGTAGACTTCTTAAACCTCGCCTATGACGTTTATTTTTCGTACTTCTAACTGCTGTACTGAATTGCACCATTACCTTTAAAAATTTAAGCGTTTGTGCTGTCATTCTAAAACCTCTACATTTATGATGCATAAATTCAATTATTTTGAGCTAAAATTTCAAAAATCGCCCACTGTGCGGGGGTTTTCCACAAATTATAGCCTCCAAACGCTTCGCTTTTGGGCTCTACCTTGCCTCCGGAAGCTAGAACCTTTGCACGCTAGGCCTGACCTATATTTTGATTAAGCCTCCCAACAAAAGATTCATTAGTTCCCCCCCACTCGTTTTGGGCTGACACCGCCCCTGGGTATCAGGGTGTCAAAATCTGGAACTCAATTCTCTCAGATATCCAGAAATTGCCTAAAAGGCATTTTATTCGCAAGCTAAAATCGCATCTTCTTCAAACATATAATTAACCTAGTAATAAACTCATATTTCCATCTTTCAGTTTCTGTACGTCTCCTGATATTACTCTCATAAACTTTAATACTACTTCCACTACTGTTACCTTCGGTAGTGAGGGGTGGCTGTGTTGTTATTCCTTATCTTCGCCTCCATACTGCATCTAACAAACTAGACTCTAATGAACAGCTTTTATTTCTCTCACTTCAAATCCAAAAAGGCTTTAACATGCACAATGCAATCAGTTTAACATCAGTCGTCTATGACGTCACATACTCATGGATCACGCATATTAAATGCGTGATCGTAGCACGCTGCTACAGTGCTCCCCCTCCTTTTAGACAAAGTCATGTAGATGACAAGGAAAATGCACTTGTCGTTTTGAAAATGTGGATTGAGGGGTCGGTGCAGGATCATCATGTTGTGGAAGGATTCCGAGTGGTTGATCATCATTTTCGAGATATGCTGGTTTCAAGCGATCCTTACTCAGACATTGTCGCATTCCACGCTGGTCAATCAAAAAGGTTTTAGCGAAACGTTTCAGGACTTTATAAGGTCCGGAGTAAGGTGGTTGGAGTGGTCGTTGTACAGCATCTTGACGAAGGAAAACATGCGATGAAGAATCAAGGTCAGGGTGAACAAATGGCTTGTTGGAAGAAACAGATCTAGGTGGACAAGATTTAAGTTTATTCATGTGGTTAGAAAGATTTTGAAGGAACACGTGTTGATCAGCCAGAGAATATGGAGGAGGATTGAAGAACTCGCCAGGAAGTTGAAGTGGGGTGCCATACAATAGCTCTGCGGAGCAACAGCTCAAATCTTGCTTGAAGGAAGATCGGATGCCTAAAAGTACAAGAGGAAGAACAGCTATCCAATCTACCGAGCTGTGGCACATCAAAGAGGCTTTAAGAGTTCGGTGCAAACGTTCAACCATGCCGTTTGAGGCAGGATGGTAACTGGTTGTGCTAATGCGTGTAATGCCCAGTTGTTGTAGGAGAGATCGGAAAAGGTTAGATTCAAACTGTGATCCTCGATCAGTGGTTACAGTGGAACAAACGCCATAGTGAGAAACCCATCTAGATAGAAATGCATCTGTAATGGTTTGTGCTTGAATGTCAGCTAAAGGAACGACTTCAGGCCATCGACTGAAGCGATCAACCATGGTCAATAAGTACCTGAAACCGCGGGACGGAGGAATTGGTCCGACGATGTCCAGATGCACATGAGCAAAACGCGACTTTGCTAACGGAAAGGATTGAAGAGGGGTCCTAGTATTTCGTTGGACCTTAGAGCGTTGACAGGATGGGCAACTTTTTGCCCAATCTCGGATATTGGCGTTCATCCGCGGCCAAACAAAACGTTCTTTGATCAGCTTTTGAGTGGCTCGAACACACGGATGTGAGAGATTGTGTAAAGAAGAAAAGAGACGATGTCGTAGCGAAGAAGGTACGAAAGGTCTAGCAGTACCAGTGGATACGTCACAGGTAACGGAAACACCATTGGTCGTTTCAGTGACCAGTTGGAGAGAGTTTGAAGACTGCAGGTAAGACTGTAGCTCAACATCTGGTTGTTGTTGCTGCGCAAGTTCCGACAGAGACACTGTGGAGGAAGGAAAAGATATGTTAGCTTGCATGCGAAAGAGAGCATCAGCCACAAGATTCTGTGATCCTTGAATATGTCGGATGTCGGTGGTAAACTGGGAAATGTAGTCCAGTTGGCGTGCTTGACGGGGTGAGTGCTGGGTATTGATCGAGTTTATAGCATAAATCAGTGGCTTGTGATCGGTAAGAATGTGAAAATGAGGATTGTGGAGGTAATGCTTGAAATGCTTGACAGCTAAGAAAGTAGGAAGAAGCTCGCGATCAAATGTGCTGTATTTGCGTTCACGAGGTGAGAGAGAACGGGAAAAAAATGAAATAGGTCGCCAGCTGTTCTTGACTTGTTGTAAAACTGCTCCTACAGCGGTGTTTGATGCATCAACCATGAGATTAATGGGAGCATTAGGCTGAGGGTAATTCAATAGCGTGGCTGAAGCTAACACATCTTTTGCACTTTGAAAGGCAGCAAAAGCTTCTTCAGTGCAATTCAAGGGTTGTTTGGAGCGGGATTTCGGAAGGTTGTTCAGAAAAAGGTGCAAAGGGTGTAAAAGGTGAGCACAGTTGGGAATAAAGCGGTGGTAAAAATTGACAAGACCTAAAAATTGACGGAGTGGAGTAACAGAGGAAGGTTTGGGAAACTGTTTCACTGCTGATACTTTTTCGGACAACGGAAGGATGCTCTCAGCGGTGATTTTGTGTCCAAGAAAAGTAAATTCCGTTTGACGGAAAGAGGATTTGGCGACGTTGAGAGTTAAAGAGTACTTACGGAGTCGCTCAAAAACTAGGCGGAGATGCACAAGGTGGTCTTCTAGGGATTTACTTGCGATGAGCAAATCGTCTATATAGACATAGCAGAAATCAAGACCTCGAAACACTTTATCCATAAAACGCTGGAAAGTCTGGGCAGCGCTGCGAAGCCCGAAAGGCATGCGAACAAATTCGAATAAGCTAAATGGTGTGGTAACGGCTGTTTTGTGCACATCAGCTGGTTCAACTGGAATGTGGTGAAATGCTTTTACCAGATCCAGTTTGGAGAAGATAACTGAGCCATGAAGAGAAGTAGTAAAGTCTTGAATGTGGGGTATTGGGTAACGATCTGGCACAGTGATTTTATTGAGAACTCTATAATTACCACAGGGGCGCCAGTCACCATCAGATTTTGGAACCATGTGGAGAGGAGAAGAAAAATTGCTTGAAGATTGACGGACAATACCTAAAGACAGCATGTGCTCAAATTCTTGCTTGGCATTGCGATATCGATCAGGTGCCAGTCGACGAGGCCGAGAAAAAGGAGGAGGTCCTGTAGTGGTGATGTGGTGTGTGACATTGTGTGTGATAGGGCGCTCGTGGTAATGTGGCTGGGTAATGTCCTTGAATTCAGCAAGAAGATTGGAAAAAGAATCGGAAGTGAAAGTGTCAGCAGGAGATAAAAAAGAAGGGGAAAGGGCGGAAGCAGAAACAACGGAAGTGATAGCGGAACAGTTAGTGGTGGTGTCAATGAGACGCCGATGGCGCAAATCAACACTCAGATTGAAATGATGTAAAAAATCTGCACCTAAAATGGGGAACGACTGCACCTAAAAAGGCTGCTACTATAAAAACCCAATGAAATGCTCTGCGAAGTCCAAGGTCAGGCAAAACCGAGTTTTCGCCATAAGTCTGAATAGATGAGTGATTGACGGCCTGAAGGGGTCGATTACTTTGGTAGGGTTTGTAGTTTCTACAGGCAGACTTGGGTAGCACACTAACCGCTGCGCCCGTATCCACAAGAAAAGAAAGACGAGAAGACCTGTCGGTAAGAAAAAGAAGGCGGCTGGGAGAGATGCCAGTAACATGCGCCGCTAATGCCTGGCTTGCTAGTTTGAAGAAAACTGACAAGGAGGGGTGCATTTGACAGCTCTGGAGCCAAACTTTTCATGATACATTTGACGGAGCCAACCAGCAAAGCGTTGAACGACTAGGTGAAGAAAAATTGGTACGGCGAGGTGAGGGTGAGCGCCGTCGAATAGGGAAACGTTGAAGTTGGTTTGAAGAAGCATTCTCAAAGAGAAGTCTGGACTTGAGAACTTCGAGTTCGCGTTCCAAACGTGCACAGCCATCGCAGCTTGATTAGGTTGGCGCAACAGCTGCCATAGAAGGAGGAGCAGGTTCAAAAAGAATATCAGTTAATTGGACTAGCTGGCTAAGCGGTTTGTCCTGCATGGCCGCTAATGACGTGCGGATAGTAATAGGTAAACGTAGGAGAAAAACGTTTCTGAGAAGTGACTCATCCGTAGCGGACTCACCGAGTAATTTCTGAAGATGGAGGAACAACTCAGTAGGCTTCATGTCACCTAGCGAATCTGCACTAAAAACTTGTAGCAATCTGCTCTGTTGCGAGGGAGTGAATGACTGTAGAAGAAGGATTTTAAGGGTATCGTACGGTTTGGAAGCAGGTGGGTTTAAAATAAGAGGGCAGACGTGGAGAGCTATCTGAGGCTTAAGGAAGCAACAATGTAATGGAATTTTGTCAGCTGAGAGGTTATGCCTTTAAGAGTGAACTGCACCTCAACCTGGGAAAACCAAAGAGCGGAGTCATTACACCAAAACGGGGGAATTTTAATAGAAACAGCTGAGACAGGTGCAGTGGAGGAAACTGCAACAGAAGGCTCTTGCTCTGAAGACATAACTTTTGCTGTCCTTTGTCTGTCGGTAGGTCACCAATGTTGTTATTCCTTATCTTCGCCTCCATACTGCAGCTAACAAACTAGACTCTAATGAACAGCTTTTATTTCTCTCACTTCAGATCCAAAAAGGTTTTAACATGCCCAATAAAATCAGTTTAACATCAGTCGTTTACGACGTCACAAACTCCTGGATCACGCATATCAAATGCGTGATCGTAGCACGCTGCTCGACTCGATGACCGTTGAGGTCTGCTCGCAGTGTCCCAGTCGCTAATCGATCGTGTTCCTTTTTCACTTATATTGTAGAAGTATGTGTTTCTTTTGCTGTCGTTAGAGACAAAAATAATCAAGCACCATACCATACCATAAGGCTCGTGGAATCTAAGGTAATTTCAATGCTACTTAAAAAAAGTTAAAAGTAAGCGTAGAACACTACATTTGCCAAAAGAGACCCTTGATGGGCATCTAATTCAGCATGGGTCACTTATATTTCTGGTAATATACCACGGCATTTCTCAGGCTTTGAAGCAGAAAAATTAAATCTTTATTATATTCGCGGTATTACGCCGAAGCATGTAACGGGGCCCATTCACCCAACTTAACGCCTGGACTACACAGCTCCGAAGAAACGTCGAAGCGGTTGCGACACTGTGTCCGAATTGACCGGCCCGGGAATCTATCCTAGACTTCCCGCATCGATAGTGATGAGCTCAACTGAGCTAACTGGCCGGTTGTTTTGAATGAATTCGGAGAGATCTGGATTAGACATGCTTTGTATTTTCTTTCAACGCTCTTCAAATAGAATAAATTACTGATGGACTGCTACTGCTGAACTCGCTTTTCACGACAAAATAGCCACAAATGAGAATTTGTGTGCTTCAATCTTTTAAAAATGACAGTATTCAGCTTCATAAACAGCGTAATACTAAAACACAATTACGATATACATAGTAAGCAATAGTAAAATTTAAATATGTCGGTATCAGAGTTCCCTCTAAGCTGTGCGCGTGCACACGGCTTTCAGACTGCGCACACGCGTAAATTTACTACGCACAGACATATGATGAAGCAATGTTCTCGGCCTGCAAGTTGAGGAAAATTGTTCTTGGACCTGCTAAAAGGATGCATTTCTTCGCAAAATGTACCGTGCAGTACCAATTTTCCGAGATGTGTTACTTTTTACAATTTAAAAAATTGAAAATTAAAAAAAAAAATTTAGTCAGTGCCATTCCGCTTTCATCCTTTAAACTAACCCCATACCCCCCTTTCTTATAGTATAAATTCCATTGTTTTGTTGTTTAATTTTTGCTTCAATTAATCGCTTTGACTCGGTAGTAAAGTTAGTTTCTTGATCTGTAGTTAAGAAAACATTTTGCATGCGTTGTTAAGGATCATAGCCTAGAACACATCTATACACGTCATCCCATCATATACGTCAAACCAATAATGATTGCAGCCTCCTTTCATTTATTTTAGACCAGCTTCTGCTTTTAGACTATAATAATGACTGCACTCACTGGAAGTATTGGTATGTCCTTTTTTGATAAGAAAGTGTGCTGAAACGAGTTTTTATGTAAAAACCGTAAAAATGCGTTGGCGCCTGGGGGCTGCGCTCCAAGACCCCCCAGCGATGTCCTCCTCCTCTGTTAAATTGTGGGGCCTCCCTGATTGCGCATAATGTCCGTAATTAAGAAACAGTTTGAGGTATCAAAATAAATTTCGATTTATTATCCAAAATTTGGGGTATCACGACATATTTTGGTATCTTTTCCTAACTTCCTTTTTTCGCATTGTTACTCAATGCTCAATACGGCATTTACAAAGGTTGTGGTCAGCATCTGTTTAAGTTGTTACTCGGGCCCTTCAAATTTTTTGACTGCACGACGCCTCTGGTACCGTGGGCGAAAAATGTACCAGCAGTAACATAACCAAGAAAAGTTGCGCTTCTTTGTTTTCAATAGCTGCCATATTCAATTTATTTATGGGTTGTTGCACAAGCGTGAGTTATTTCTAATAAAGTGCGCACTCGCCAAAGTTTCTGCGCACACATTCTACAAAAAATTAGAGGGAACATTGGTCGGTATGATTAGCGTGACTATATTCAAGCCAGAAAAAGCGATGTACAATAAAGCCCAAAAACAAACACTAGCTGACAATGTAATGCCACGAATACACAAATTACTTTATAAGCAATACTAAACTATACGAGGAAAAATAGCGTCATTGTAATTCTCAAAACTGGACATTTCGACAACATAGGTTCAATTATCATCATCAGCAGTGTAAGCAAGGCAGTACAAATCTTTCAGTTTTGTACCGCCTTGCTTTCAATGCACATGATGCCAGCCGAATCTATGTTGTCGCAACGTCCAGCTTTGAGAATTATTGTGGCCTTATTTTTTCTCTTTAGCTTGTTTTAAACTGAATGCTTTCACATTTGAAAACGTTGGCACGTTTGTTGGAACAACGCAAAATAGCAATTATCCTTCTGGCTACTGGTACAGTAGCCTACTTGTTGTATGGCAACCAACTGCCGTCGACGATGGTCTACGCAAAGCGTAAAACCACTTTCCCAAATCTTTTCACCAAACTGAGACGTGAATAATTGGCGATACAGAACTTAAAAGCTTTGAAAAAAGCTGACTTCGCATGAGGCTGCAAGAAACGCATGTCATAATGACGGAGCGTAGCTTAAGCCGAACACGAAAACAGCTTTTTCCAAAGTAGGACAAAGTTTACCAAGTTTCAACTAAACGACCACTCGCTTCTGATCGCATGTTCTTTTTTCGTGGCAAAACTCGGTGGGTTTTCATCATTATAATCAAATTTCATACAGAAAAAAATGCGATGATCACACCAAAAATTCAATTATGACGTACAAAGCTCACGGGTTTTGCCACACCTAACGAGGACAAGTAGACAGGCAAATCTGACTGCAATCACTTACTCAAAGCAGAGAGTTGATCAAGAATCTATTACAAAAAGCTCGTTGAAAAAATTCTTCATATCAGCCGTACAAATTATTACCTGGGCCAAAAACTTTTTTGCTGTACTAACAATAAAACAACTTCTCAGATTATGCAACACCAGGCGAAGATAGGTCGAGAAGGATTGAAAAAGAAAAACACAATAATAAAAACCACGAAAAAAATTAGGCTATTTGAAATCAATTTCTTGGTATAGAAAAGTAGACAATTTGAAACAACATGCCCATGGCCTTTATATAAAGGTAAGCTCACAGAGTTTGACAATTTTTCAAATCCAAACTTCATTTTTATCTCTTCTTATAGCGCAGTGTTCTAGGACTGTTTTCAAAACAAAGAAGAATAAAACTGTGAGTGCAACTGTAAGCAGTTTCGCCAAGCAGCCTGCCCTCAGACAGCAGCGATGCTTGGCCGGTGACTACCGCGTGACTAGTGTACCACGAAGCGCAGTTGTGCATGCGGTTTAGTTTTCCATACGAATTCGATCCATGCCATAAAATCTTCATCGGCCTAAAATCAACAAAAAGTTATTCGATGGACCAAAATGCAGCGGTTACTCTTAAAATTGATCAATGGAACACTGCAAACTTTTAACCCTGCAAACAACTGGGGAATCCAGTGGTTTTCACCCAAGGTTCCACCGGTACAGTTTAGGGATTCCGCAAGCTTACCATTTAAGAACTGGGTTTAAGTGAATTAGTGAAATAAATTAATGTACACAGGCTCGTCAAGTCTGGAATGTTTCATTGGGTTCCGTTCCAACAGAAAGGTTAAAAACCAATGGTAGCTGCTTGACTCGAAGACTATAAACAGTCACTTAGCAGTCTTTCCTGAGATTTTAGTTGCATATTGTGTTCTGTTCTCCTTTGATTTATCGAACTTCACTGCGTTTTTCTTTTTTTGGTTCTGCCTCTTTCATTTCAATATTTTAATCTAACAGTACTGAAAAAAATAAACAAAAAAAAGGCTATGGCTTTCTGGCACTGAGTTAATGTCAATACTTTCCTACACTCAACGGTTCTAACAAACAATTTTTTCTGAAGATTAATAGCTGGCAGCAAAATCACCCACTCCGTGTAAATTATCTTCGACATTTTAATGGAGTGCTGTAAAATTGTTTTAGTTTGTTTGTTTAGTTGCATATTTATCCTCCTATCACGAGAAAGTGACCAATGCACTATAACAAGCTCGCTTAGGAAGTGCCAGCCACCTGCCCAATGTCCATACTACACTAAGATAGGGGAATCTCGCTAAATGCACTTCCCAACGGCACAACAAGTAAACTTACCAGCTTGTTCTCCACACTGTCCCTTAACACTGAGCGTCAAGTAGCGAAGGTATGAATACCAATTTTAAAGTCATTGGTTTGACCCGACTCGAAATCAAACCGGAGTCTACAGCTCCAGAGGCGAACGCTCTCACCACTCGGCCACATGAGCAGTTAGTTATCATGCTAATAAGTGATTTCTCGGAGACCGAAAGCTTTCTGAATCATAATCCAGTTTTCAATGTCGTGATCGCTCTAACGATGTTCTGGAAATACTAATATGCTGCATAAGACCATGAAATTTTGATCAAGGAAAAGGAGCATGGGGGCAGAGAAATTACTGACCAGTAATAGTTAATTTTGAGAGCTTTTAAATATCCTGCCAACTTAATTTGACATTACTTCCCCAACTACCGAAATTGCAAAGTGCTGCAGCCTATGTTAACAGCTTAGCCTATAAAAAATCAAATCTTCATTATACTTGCGGTGTTGTGCCGAAACGCGTTTCGAGTGGTGCGCCTATCTTCGCGACTTAGCTCCTGGACAACAAAACTCCCCAAGAAACGTCGCAGCGATGGTAAGCCGTTGGCGACGTTGTGTCCGATTTAATGGCCCGGGAATCAAACCTTAGACCTCCCGCACCGATGGCGATGTCTTTAATCACTGCGTTACTCGGTCGGTGCTCTAACCTTTCCATAAACTTACCATCTAGCACTGCTATAAACCCTTTTGCCCTGAAACGAATATATCTTGTTCGGATCGATTTTAGCTCCTTTTCCATCAAACATCGCGTTCCAACTATCAAAAAGAACTTCTCCCTGTAAGATACAAAAAAAAAAAAAAAATTTAAATTGAGAATGCAACAATATATTTATATATCAGCTTGGTTAAATCAAAGTCATATTCAACTTGAATTACCATATTATGACTTATCTGCTGAACGTTTCCACAAGATAGGGTTGGGTATCATCAACAGTAGTGTAACATGAAGCAAATTGTTACAGGAAACTGAATTAAAAAATAAAAAAACCTAGTTTTTTTATTGAGAAACAATGAATGGTCCAGGTCGTGAAACAATAATGTATGCAAATTACAGATCATTTATGACGGGTTCGATTCGCGGGTGAAAATGTTCACATTTCACACATACGTTAGTTGGCTACTGCCTTAAACTGCAGCTCACTTGGCAGCTTACACATGCACCAGTTTAATTCTCTGCCCAATGAAAAACAAAAACTACATAACAATTACCGCAAGGCTAATCTACATTCCTATACAAAACTTCCTATGAGTGATAACTCTACCAGTTAGATCAAAAATCGTTACTATGAAAACGTTAACCATTCCGTGCATAAATTTCAAAAATATGTCAAGAGGTCTTAACCTCATTTGTCACCCCATCTGCAAGTCCGTGTGGACAAAACATCATTTAAAAGGCATAGTCAAAACTGATAGGCGTAGTAATGATCATACAAGTTTAACGGCATAACTGATTTTGCTTTGAGGTGTTGCCAATGCGTAAAGTTTGGCGTGCATCTAAGACTTACCTTTGCATTAACCACAGGAACATTCGATCTATCTTGTACCCTGATTACTGATAGGAGATGCTGGTCACGTGACGATAAGAAAGCTCTGAGAAAGCAAATTTAGTCGTTTACAGTATACTCGCTAAAACACCAAATGCAGTAAATTCCTTTTTATAACTCTTAGTCGCAAACATGACTGACTTGCATCGTAACCGGACTTTGAGTATAATATACAGTAAAGTGAATTCTGGCATTCTACTATATCACAATTACAGCGATAAATAGGATTGTGAAGCTTAACGCAAAATCCTAATTGGCAGCGAACTTGGTTAGAAAACGTAGAACATAAATCATTTTAGCAAAAGTGTTTTGTGTTTGAAGTAAAAACATCTTTGGAGTTGCTCCAGCACAAAGGAGCACAAAAACCAATCTAACAGGAATAATCATGGGCATACGAAAGGGGAAAGCGACATGCTGAAGGTAACTTGATTGCCAAGGCTGGCCAATTGGTCAGGCAAATAATTTACAGTTAAAAAAAGCCTGCGTAGCCTACATATTTTACAGCTCAGATGCTACGATGGCCGAAAGAAAGCTCCGATGGCTGAGTGGTAAGAGCATCTGCCACTGGAGCTGCGAACTCGGGTTTGATTCTGAGTCGGGTCAAACCAATGACTTGAAAATTGATATTAGCAGCTTCCCTGCTTGAGGCTCAGCATTACAAGGACAGCGAACACGGATAACTGACCGCCGCAAGCTGAACGCGAGTCAACTGACCGCCATGCAAACTGACCGCAAAAAACAGCTCCGCGCGCTGTATCGTAGCGAAAACATGCTTCGTGCGCTGAATAATATGACAAGGCTCGAAAACAGGGTCACAGCGGGGAGTAGGTTCGGTCAGGGTTAGGTTCGGTTAGGGTTAGGTTCGGTTTGGGTTAGGTTTGAGTTAGGTTCGGTTAGCTGAGTAAATTTCGGTTGGGATTACATGTGGTCAGGGTTAGGTTCGGCTACGGTTTGGTTCGGTTAGGCTTAAGTCCAGTTAAGGACGAGTTATGTTCATTCAGGATTTGTTGTAGTTCCACGTGGCGAAAGTTCTTGTTAATAAATTAGGCGTTTATGGCGGTCAGTTTGCATGGCGGTCAATTGTCCTGGCGGTCAGTTGACTCGCGGACAGTTTGCGGCGGTCAGTTGTCGTGTACCGCAGGGACAGTGTGGAAAACAAGTCGGCAAGTCTACTTGTTGTGCCGTTGGGAAAGGCATTTACCGGGATTCCTCTATCTTGGTGTGGTAAACAGATGGCCGGTAACTCCTAAGCGAGCTCGATATGGCAATTTGATCGCTTCCTGGGGATAGGAGGACAAAAAAGCAACTAAATACAAATATACGTTAATATAATGTGCACACGAGTAGTCGAATACTAGAAAACACGAAATTACAAACACGAACAAAATTCAATCAACCTTCCAGAATCTATTCTATTTATAATGAGCATATATTCCTGTTACATAGATAACAAAAAAAAAATGTCCTACCTGTAAGTTCCATTAAAGCCAGCACTTCTGGCTTGATTAAAGCAATATGTATCTGCTCCTCCTATTCCTCGCATTCGTCCACTGATCGGGTAGTTGAGTGCGATTAAGTGGATGCTGTTGGAAGATTGTGAGGGAGGTAACTGCTGGGTTGTGGTGCTGGTGGTGGTCGGTGTTGTAGATTGGGTTGTAGTTGAAGCAACTGAAGCAACGGTAGGAGTAGGAGATGGTGGGGATATATCAACCTAAAACCAAATGATGCATCGGCGTCATATTAAAGAAACAAGCAGTTGCAATAAATAAAATCGCACAGGTAGCAAAAAAGCAAAGCTTTGTGTAATGCCATGTTTGTAAAAGAACCGTACAATCACACCTCAAATTTCATTATAAAATCAAATTTCCAAAAAACAACCTCATCAAAAGCAATAAAAACTTTAAACCTCAAATTTGCACACAGAAACCTGTTTTGAGAACACAGCATTAGGTTTAGAGGCAAATTTGTGCAATGGTCACGTTGATGAAGCAATTTTGTTCTACCACGGTTCAGGTATGGTCTTGTACAAGTTGTGAAATCTGATATTTTTATTAACCTTACCCTGCTCTCTATGCCTGGTGTAGGCAGTGGATGTTCCAAAGCCACTCTGCGCCATCCTGCATTCGTTTTCACGTACACTTCTTGACGATTGGACACATAAGCGAAAGTACCCTCAAATACATCCTGAATAGAGAAACATTGCTTTTACTATATCACTAATTTTACTTTGAATCATTCAAAAGCTCTGTGTCAGCCTATTCAGAGATCCAGACAAAGCCACCTCTCTCCCCTTAAAACGTCCACAAGAGAAAAGCAAACGTCTGTAAGTAATTAAGTACTACTAGAGCAGTGTTACCGCAACATTACGAGTTGAGGTATCCGATGTCCATTGCCATAAAAGAAAAACAATAAAAATTCCACATCTGCCCTTGGGCCTTTTTCTTTCTTACACAGAAAAATTAAATTTTTCTTGCGTAACAGAGCCTACTGGTACACTGCAAACATTATTGATCTCAAGGGCAAAAAACTAACGAAGTAAAATAATCTGATTTTATTTCCATGACTACCAGCGTTGAAAATCTACACGTAGCTATGCGTCATCAAAAACTAACTGGAATATCAAAGCTTTAATCTATACTACTATAGGGCAAGCATATGAACAAAATGATCGAAATATTATTATTTTTAAAACTAAAAAAAACAGGAAAAATCCACATCATGTGACGTCATCAAATTGCAATGACATCACATAATTTTAATTGGCAACGCTTTCGCACATCGGTTCATCCTTTTTGCAGAAATGCACAAAAATTAAGGGTGATAGATTTACAAAGCTTCCCTTGCATAACAAATTAGTTACTTTATAAATTAAATAGGCCTACTTAAATAAACCGGATTAAAAATACCGTCAATTACATAGCACAAAAACAATTTAACATCGAAAAAGCAACCAGCCATAGCAATAAACCAAGACAAAAGTTGAATGCGAAAAAACAGAAGCAGTTTTAGCCGTTAGTATTATAGCAGTTTCTTGGATGTGTTGTTTTTGTTTGCAGTTGCATATGTATCCTCATATCACGAAAAAGCGATCAATGCGCCATAACGAGCTCACTTAGGAGTTGCCGGCCACCTGTCTACCACTCCAAAATGGAGGAATCCCGGTAAGTGCCGTTGCCAACGTCACAATACGTAAACTTGCCGACTTGTTCTCCACACTGTCTCTATAATGCTGAACGTCAAGCAGTGAAGAGCAATTTTAAAGTCATTGATTTGATCCGACTCGGAATCAAACCCGAGTCTACTGCTCCAGAGGCTGATGCTTTTTTCATGAATACATCAACGCATAAAATCTACAGGAAATTTCGATAAAAATGATGTACGTCAAAGAAAATTGTGTAACAAAACTTACCGCGAAATAACTTTGCATCTCGTTTATTGTTGAAAAAGTTCTGGTACCTAAAATCGAAATATAAATTAAACTAGGCAAAAGTTTGTTTTTTTTTCTAGTTCTTAGACATTGTGTACATGCACCGTCAACACAACCTCGCTGGCTTTTTTGGCAATGTCTATTGTAAGATAAAGTTGCTTTTTTTTTTAACTAAGGTAATTTTCAAATTCAATTGAACTGAAAATTCAACAGTAATTGAGAGAGACTGCGAAGTGAGCTTGCGCTGTTCAAGTCAGTGGCCACCCGTTATATATGTCAAATGCGATCAACTCCAGCCGTGAATCGAACCCGTCACATAGGATCTGTCACTTGCGCGCAGTACCTCTAGGCCATGTCGCTGACAAAAACTCTTAAAAGTGAGACTCTTAACCAGTTTACTCCACAAATTTCAATCCTACAGTTTCCAGGGTTCACACTTAATTTTAAAAATCAAATTCCATTACTTTCCACGACGTTTTTCATGACTTTCCATGACTTTTTAGAACAATTATTGCACCTTTTTTACCTAATTTTATGTAAGCTACACACCAGTATGTGGATTCTGTGGAAGTAATTATTTTTTAGTGGAAACGAAACCAAACTGGGGTGTTGTGTTTGATTTTGCGTTTAAAAGTATGTAAAGAACGTTTCCGTTTCATAGCGTGACGGGCTGAGTAAACTATGCAAGGTCACAGCTACACAGCTGATTATGTGTAAAACAGAAAAATGATATTAACGCTAAGATGTCAAAAATATATAAACACTATCGCCATGCTATTGTTGTTGTTGCAACGTGGTAACCAAAGTCTAAACTTCGCTCTCAATTACTTTGCTGTTATTGTCACCAAGTATTGACAAAAAGCATTAGCAGTTAGTAGGCTACACCATCCTATATAAATCATACATGCGATCAAAACTTAACTTTCACAAGGAACAACAACTCTAGTAGGCTAGTTAACATTAAGCTATTTTGAATTCTTGCTTAGGCTTTTAATTATCGGAATGATATACGAATGAGGGATACCAGTAGCTGTAAACACTCACAAATATTGGCAAGACGAAACCCTTGTGTGACAAAGTAATTCGGTTTGTAAACCTTTCAGCCCCCAACAAAACTAACCACGCATATATACCGGTAGCCTGTAACTTAATAAGAGTATTACACCAAATTTAATCATCTAAATTCACCAATAAATCTTGAGTAATACTAACTAATAATGTGCTAACTAATAACGATTTTATGTGCTGGCGAGCGATTTCTCTCGCTAATTCTCCTCGGAGGAGAAATTCTCCGAGCGGCAGCCGAGATAACGTGCTCGCAAAGTTGGGATTACAGGTTGCACTCGCAGAAAGAGCAGTTACTCGGTAAAGCCGAGTGTCTCGCTAACTGCTCGGTATGTATAGGCTTGTTGTGGGGTGCTAGACTGGCAGCTGCTGTTTGCTGGCTAGCGCCTAATTTAGTGCTAAAACTGTGCTAGTATTACAAAGTTGGGATGGTTTTGACTTGATTATAGGTAAAGAGTGTATGCAGTAATGGTGTCTACTGATGCATAGGCTTGTTGTGAGGTGCTAGACTAGCAGTTGCTGGCCATGGCCTCACACAGTTAATGGTGGAAGATACCATTACTACATACTCTCTAACTAAGTCTGCAGCCAGCGCATGCTTGCAATAGGCGTAATAGCACAGTTTTAACACCAGACTAGGTGCCAGCCAGCAAAGAGCAGCTGCTAGTCTAGCACCTCACAGCAAGCCTATACCGGTACATCTGTAGACACCATTACTACATACACTCTTACCTGTAATCAAGTTAAAACCATCCCAACTTTGTAATAAGTCACTAGCACAGTTTTAGCACTGGACTAGGCGCTAGCTGGTACCGGTGATTAGCAGCTGGCCTACCATTCTTAGTTTGATATGTATGTAGACTATGCTTAGCATTTTTCTTTATTGTTTTGTTTTTTATTTTTGAAAATCTGATTTTTTCTGCCGACACGTGTCATGTTTGAGATAGAGTGTGGCGACTTGATGAGCCTAGCCTCTTTCGTATGAATAAATAAACTTGAACTTGAGTCAACCATTTCACAAGCTCGAGAGTTGTGTAAAGCGCTAGTTGTGTCATATGCTAGGTACCGGTACTAGCTATTGTGCATAAACTATGACCTAGAAAACTGCGCTCTGCCATGGCTAGTTGTGTATGAAATTGTCGCTCGGTAACTTAACGTGCTCATTTTTTTCTCGCTACTTGCCGAGCGAGTTTGCCAGCTAGGAAAATCCTATAATGCCGAAAAGCGCGTCAGCGAGGAAAAATTTCTAACCGAGCAGTTTGCGAGCTCGTAAACCGCTTAACGAGCATCCTGTAATAACCCCCCAGTTGTCTGTGTTCGGTGCATGGTAGTGACAATAGTCAGCGTGCACAAAGTCGAAATTAAGCATGATAAAAAAATTCACTGATCTAATTATTTCAAAGTTTTGGGAAAAACGAAGAAGACTACAGTGTTAATGCTTCAAGATGATCCGTGTTTTTAAACACCAATCCTCGCCTTTCAAATAGCTGCTTGAGAGAAGGTTCAGGTTCATTTTAAAACAAAGCATAATCTTGTTTTTGCACAACGATTTATCCAGCAATATCGATATAACAATTTTTCGTTTTCTTTGAGCTTTGTAAAACTTTAGTTACTAGCTGATAAAATTCGTTCAGCCTACTGTTGTTACACAGCACTGCACTATGTTGAAATGCACTGAGCACTCTCTATGTTACACAACAATACTTATGGCATGGGAGCGGGGCCGTTGAGAGCCAAAACCAGGCCCAGTACTACAATTAAAACAGGGCCCCCTGCAAAAATGACAAAAACAATGGTCTGCCAAAAATGATAAATAGGATGATTCGCCAGATGGTCCGTTTAGTTATGTTAAAATTGATTAACAACCAAAAAAAAATCAAAGATACTCTTGAACGGGTGATGCTTACTGTTTAAGTATTCGAGTTATATCAAAATTGATTAACAACCAAAAAAAAGTCAGTGATACTCATGAACGGGAGATGCTTACTGTTTAAGTATCCTAGCTAAAATACATCATTATTGATAGCTAACTCACGGCACAGCAGTATATTAAACCTTTAACAGCCTCAGTTGGTGCACAAAAAATCGGACCATACGCAACTGACTAGACCATTAGAAACGCTTAAGTACCGTAACCAGTTCTGGGATTGCTCAGATATGCAAAGTACATAAATACAATTTCCATTAGCAGCTTTTCCAACCATAAACATTAACATAACAGCACTTTTTAAAGGAGTTAGCATCTGTCCATGCCTAATGTCTGGCAAAAACTACTACATGATGAGTATCTGGTTAAGATGGGCAGATTTTAAAACAGTTGCCATAATACTGGAATTTGATGTCGTATGGTACCGGTACTACACCCAGCTTTAATTATTGACAGTATAATAGCATATGCAGTACTTTTACACAATGAGCAACATAATCGGCTTTACTTATATACAGTCGACTTTAGTAAGCATCTGCCAATTTAGAAAGATAAATACTGCTCATTGCAATGAATGACATTCAAACAAAAAAAAAACTGAAACAACTTTTTTTCAAGTTCAATGCATAACAGCTTAACCAAAAGTACCGTAGTTATCTGCGCAGGTTTAAATTTTACAAGTTACCGGTACTACTTGTCTGCAATAGTACATTCTTATGCTTTACATTAACGTGATATATACACGACACTTCAGCTTGCATTTTGATCGATTTGCAAGTGTCACAATAATAAACACTCAAGACTCGCAGCACGAAAAAAAATTTAAAATCACTGGTTCTACTACAGAAACTGTATGACACATGACACTAGCTACGTATGACCTGAATCCAGTAAGCACACCACTGAGCCACTGCTGCTAAAAATTGCAGAAATTGTAGCAAATCATTTGTGCTTATCATATTTTACAACCTAGTACTTTTCTGCAAATCTGCAATAGCACGTTCCTATGCTTTATGTTTACATGATATATACCGCACATAAAACTTAAGCTTGCATTTTTGTTACTTCACATATGTCAGTAATAAACACTCAAGACATGAAAAAAATTAAAAAACTATGGTTCTATTACAGAAACTAAACAACACTGACTACCAGTGTTCCCTCTAGGATTTTGACTAGTGCGAATTTGCCCAAATGATAAATTCATTAAAATTGTTGCCCAAAGATTTCACTACTTTGAGGACCCCTTTTACAAATTTCTTGCATTAAATTTGCTTTTTCAAAATACAAGCTACAGTCTCGCATTAAAATATTCAAGTTTTTTGTTTAAGTTTTGCATTTTATAATAGTAATTTCTGGGTCAAAATCAGTAAAATTTGCCCAAAAATTTTGCATTTTTCTCAAATTTTCCACTTTAAAGGGAACACTGCTGGCTACATACCGGTACGACTTGAATCCGTTAAGTTCACCACTGAGCCACTGCTGCTAAAAATTGCAGAAATTGTAGTTAGTAGGCTAATTAATTTTGGCATCGTCATCTAAATGTAAAATTTTTGCAATCTGATAAGGGTAACAACTCTGCTCGGTTAATGAACTAGCTCACATTTCGCATAATCTGTAACAAAGTCCGTAGAACTCACATATAAGTTGAGCAAATCATTCGTTTCATTGTTAAGCGACAATGGACAAAAAAATGTGTCCAGAAAAATGATTAGCGCGCATCTTTTTCTATGTAAAATGGTCATGACTTGTTGCAAAAAATGGTATAACTCAGTCATTTTTCCATATTTTTTTAAAAAAATAAGTTTTATTACAAAGCTATTGATGTAACCTGTCGTATAAGCCAGTTTTAATGTTCAAAAAGCGATTATTAGACGCTTAATTTTGATTTAGTTAACGCTTGAAGAAAACAAAAATGTGTTCTTATTGTAAAAGCATTCAGTAGTCCAAAAGCCACGAATCGGTTACGGTAGTAAGGAAGCGAAAATGGTTACTTCTGGTTTGAGAGGTCAGAGTTCAGACAATCAGTGATTACGATTTGGTGACGACACTCTGCTGACGAAGTTGAAGTCTTTGCTTAGCCACGTTTTTCATCTAACTTAAAGCATAGCAACTTGACGAAAAATTGAGTGAGAATACTAGATTAGTCTATCATGACATGAGTACATTATAAAAAGCATTTTGATGATACAAAAGCAAGTAATGGAAATATGGCTGTAAGCCTGCAATTATAGCACAGGGGATCAATAACTGGCCAAAAATATCGAGCAGAAACATTTCTTACGCGAATTGAAATGTTAAGCTGTTAAGCGTGCACCAACAACAAAAATCACCAATAAAGATATGCCACCAATCAAGTAACATTCAATTGTATAGTAGGCCTATAGGGTTGCTGCGATGCGCCGATGACAGACCACAAAACGTAATGACAATCCTAGGCCCCTAGCTCTTCATAGACTAGTGCTTTGGATAACTTCGGACTCTCATGTCATTAATTATTAGTCGATCACGTTTAACATTACCTGTAATTTACTGATCACTTATATTTTTTTTGCCGACCCAAAACATGGTTCGAATGGTCTTCATTTAAGGGAGAAAGCAATTCATTCAACACTGTTACTCTTTTAAAAAGACCAAATCTTCAATGTACTCGCGGTATTGTAGACTGGGCCCAATCGTGTAACGAGTGGCGGGGCCCTTCTTTGAGGCTTAACGCATGGGCAACAAAGCTCCGAAAAAACGTTGCGGCTGTGACGAGCTGCTTGATTTGACTCGCCTGGATCCCCACACCGAAAGTGACATCTTTGCAACTGACCTATTCGACAGGATCACTGTTACTTTTTGACCAAGTTAAATTGATTTTGAAGAGAAAACGCAAAAATTTATTTTTAAATCATGTGTGGTTGTCGCTGCCTTGCCTTGGGTATATCCTTCACATAAGCTGGCTTCTGCAATCTAAATCGGTTTATCGCAGCCTAATCAAAAGTCCAACGCGCATCCTCTGCCACTAGGATACGCGCACTCCAAGTGCTTCCCTGCTAACAGCAGATCCTAATGCTGAACCGCGGTCAAACCGGCAAATAAACAATAAAAGGTAATACTATTGCAATTATTTTATTTTCAATTTGACAAAACTTCTGTTTAACCAATAGTGCACAATTAGGCATCTAACGACCAAGTGCAGAATCACTTTAATCACATAAACATTTCTGGAATACATATTTAAGCCCACTGTTGCATTCAGAGTCAAGGGGTTCCACTCTGTCTGCAGCTTTAACAACTATTGCTTTAACGCCCGACGCTACTTGTACCTGAGTCTGCACCTCAACCACAATCCTACAACCTCGACGTTTTATTGCGGCCCCGAGTCAGTCAGGCACAGCGCGTCAGTTAACTTAAATTCGCACAGAACCAAAAAACTACCGTACCACGAAAACGTTCGAACTTAAGAAACGTTAAAATACAACTCGTGCGTTATCCTGCAAAAGATAAGCAAAGAGAAATATGAAAACACAATTTTAAGCATAAGTAAATACTACAGTACCGGACCCACACCAGTTATGCCAGTCTGGTCAAATCTGAAATGTAGCTAACTAGCTAGACTAACAGGTTAAGGCAATAATAATTGCTACAGAATCACTCGGCATCAATGTGACATAAACTGATGAGCACCTCCAACTCACGAAACTGCGTAGCCTACTCTGCATGCTCAACGATCAATGTTACAACAACGCTCACACTAACAGCCCATTAACACAGTACAAAGGGCTTTTAAGACTAGCTGCCAGCCTGCCATCTGAATGAACTAAAATGCAACGCAGAAAGAAGATTTTCAACAGTTCAAGACACAATGCTATCGCTGTTGCGTCACAAAAGCTAGTAGCCTACATCAAAGCGAAGCAGCTATGAAGACAAAATGAAGGCAATAAGCAATATCTCACCATAACACCAACGTTATCTCCCCTCTACAAATCTGAGGCGAAGTTGAAATCTTCATTTTCATATTTAATATAAGCCATACAGCATAGCTATAAGCTTACTGTTGCAGCTAAACTGACATTAAATGTTCCATAACTACCTAACTAGGCCTACTACTTTTTATGAATTAATTTCCAACAGCTTTAGTCTAAACCTGTCTATTAGCCCCAAACACCTACAAACAAGGCTTTACTACAATGCTCAACCTTGTTTCTTCTGGACACATTTTCACCTACAGTGTTTCCCGCCAAAACCTGTCTACGGACTTCGATCTACAATAAACAACAAGGCAGAGGCTAAAGTCAGGGTTGCCAGATATTTTTACTTCAAGTAGCCAATTTCATTTAAAAGTAGCCCAAAATTTTTAGTAACCACGAAGTCCAAGAAAACAGCTATATTTTTGTAACCATATAACATTTATGCAAATCATGCAGATAAATTGTAAGGCAAGCTTCTTAACAAGCATTAAAATGTTCTCAGTCTTGTTATTTGTCATGAAAACAAAAATTCATACTAAGTTAATTAATTCTAGTTTAGCACGTGACTTCAATTTGGCTCAAAAAAACTTAAAATGTTGAATATTTTTCTTGCAGCTGCCGCTCTCACGGCTGCTTTATGCTCAGATGTACTTGCATGCTTTAGTAGATCTGATTTGTGAGCTCTTCAATCAACTTTACACATGGTGCAATGTGCTTTTTTCCATCTTTTTTTGCTATCCAGTTTTTAAATTGTGGTCGTGGATTCTTTGTCCAATTTGCGTTAAATGATTTGTAATACCAGGCCCATTTTCCCATTAAAATACCAATAAACGGCACAATAACAAGATGAGTAAGGTCTAGCTTGATTTGTTGAAAGCAGCACAGAACTGACTGACTATGGACTAGCCACTAGCGTAGCCAGGATTTTGCAATGGGAAGTGTTGAGAATGACGTCACATTTGACCATAGGCAGTATACAGAAGCGGATCCAAAAAGTTGAGGTGGGGGAGATGTAATGTCGAATTAGGTTGAATGTTGACTAAATGCAAAGACGTTTAGACACGGAAACGGGGGTAAATAAGCCTTTTGAAAATGTTTCACGTCAAGGGCCTATTCAGCATTTTTTCTGGGAGGGGGCACCAATTTTCGTCCCTTTTTCAGTGAATGTTTTTTTTGTTTTGTTTAAGCTGTGGCACTAGTTGATTAGAGCAAATTAAAGAAAAACACAATTTTAACAGCTCAGATGGCCGAGTGGTATAGAGCGTCCGTCTCTTGAGCTGTAGACTCGGGTTTGATTCCGAGTCGGGTCAAACCAAAAAATCTTCATTATACTCGCCGTATTACGCCGAAGCGTGTAACGAGTTGCGGGGCCCATCTCCGCGGCTTAGCGCCTGGGCAACACAGCTCCGAAGAAACGTCGCAACGATGGCGAGTCGTTGGCAACACTGTGTCGATTTGACCGGCCCGGGAATCGAACCCCAGACCTGCCGCACCGATAGCGTGCGCTTAGCAACTGAGCTACAATGACTTCAAAATTGGTATTCACAGCTTCCCTGCTTGACGCTCAGCATTAAAGGGACAGTGTGGAGAACAAGCCGGCAAGTTTACTTGTTGTGCCGTCGGGAAAGGCACTTAGCGGGATTACCCCATCTTGGTGTGGTAGACAGATGGCTGGCAACTCCTAAGCGAGCTCGTATAGAGCTTTGATCGCTTTCTCGTGATAGGAGGATAAATATGCAACTAACTAACTAACTAAAGTATTTTGTATTTACCAGGTTAAACTTATACCATATTAATACTAAAACTGCCGATTTATCTTTAACTTACATGAGTAAACGGTGTGCTGCATAGGTTACCGGTACCCAGTCACACATTCTTTTGCTTTGATCAGTTTCTCATTGCTACTCCAAGTGGCGCAGCAACGGGGGAGGTTTTGGGAATTACAACCTCCCCCCATTGAGCCTCAAATGACGTCATACTTACTTCTTTTTTTGATATTTATTTCGAAGTGCTAGATACTTTGTCATTGATAATCTGGTTTTGTAATTGTCATAATGACAAGAATTACGTAGCGTTGTTTCCTGAATCTTGTTCTTTGCCGTTATGCTTATGAAGCAATAACGCAATTTTATTTGCATAACAGTGCCGCTCTTGTACACACAACTGCCCTCAGCCTCTCAGACCTTCCGTAGAAAAAAGGCTAAACGATTTCATGCAAAAATGATCTACGTAGCTCAAAAAAGAACTAAATCGCTAACATTTGAATATCGTTTTACCAGTTCCACAAGAAAGCATTCCTTTGACTTCCTTACTACAATCGTGCCTTAAATGCTTTCGGTATTTTTTAAAAAAAATTTCGTACCGTATTACAACAGACTGAAAAGCTCCTATCATCATTACAGTATAAATAACTTTTGTCTACCGGTGCACTTTAATACCGTATAACAACCAAGAATCATTTCTAATCATTTAATGCGCTGGTAAGAGTAGGCTGATTGGCACAAAAACCTCACGTGACCTCAGCACTTTGCAAAAAAGCATCCAATCATCCCTTCCCATCGTCACCTAATAACGAACTAGTGGTACGTACACCTTATACGCAGACGCAGTGTTGCAAAATCAAACACTTATCTTACCATTCATTGCAGCATTCATTACCATTGCCATTCATTGCAGTTTTCTTTCAAGAAACATTTTTTTAAAAGTAGCCAATTATTAAAAAAATCGCCAAAACTTGCTCGCAAGTAGCCCAAAAAGTCGCAAGTCGCCAATCTAGAACTTCAGCCGTCAATCGTGATTAAAAGTATCCCAATTGGCAATAGGTAGCCCAATCTGGCAACTCTGGTTTAGGTTACGTGACCGTATCTTTCGTTTTCTGAATTCAAAGTTACGTGACAAGGAATCTTATTGTATTTCTGGTCTATTTCTTTTCCATTCTAGTATGTTCACGTACCCGATTGTTAACCCCAGGCCACACGAATCCAAATCGAACCGAAGCGTTTCGACCGCGAAACGAACTGAAGCCGCGACAAGAATCGAACCCAAAACTTGCTCAGCGCTTCCCATTACACACGGCGCTCTATCCACTAAGCTATGGAGAAGTCGAGGCGAGTAGGAACAAACTGGCGGTTATAAACCGATGCTCGTCGCACGACTCTCACGTAACTTTGAATTCAGAACACGAAAGTAACGGTCACGTAACCTTAGCCACTGCCAATAAACAAACTGCCCGAAACAAAAATTATCGGTTCTACATAATTGCGTAAACAACAATGAACTGAGTACTGTTTTGGGTCTACCACCTGACCACCTTCCATAAATTGTAGCTCTACGTTTGGTCAATAGCAACAAACTTTTTTTTCAACTCTTTCAGTTTTGCAGTTTGCTCACTATTGCATTTTCAAAAACTTAGCAGTAGGTAAAACTCTAGTCTGGGTGCTTGAACAAGTAAGTCATAGGATATAGTGACTTAAAGATGATGAATGAGTAGAACTTTGCAAGCTTTTTTTCAGCGAAAATTTCATATTAAGTCAGCCATATAAACAGGGCTGCCGTCAAAATGAAACCAAAAATAAGGACAGCAGGGAAACACAACGATAATAAAATAACAAAGAACGAAATGTAAAAAACAAAGTGTACGGTATTCATGCCAGTGCGACCAGAGTTTAGTTATACTTTGCACTGGATAGGATTTGATCTACCAATTCTTTGTTCTTACAATTTACAAAGTATCTGTTGCATCTCAACGCAGCTCGCTTCTAAGTTTACCTTCACTAGGAGAATAAACTTGACTGTCTTTTCAGAAAGGCTGTTTCTTTCTTTGCTCCACTGCGCTGAAACAAGGGAGAACACACGCTCTACAAATGCATTGCTAACAGGCATGGAGAAAACAATACTTATCAGCTTGTAGAGAAGCGGAAAAGAGTCGTTCGTGGCAAAGATATTTATCCACTTGCTCTAAGCTTTTTCTTTTCTGAAAAAATTAATCGGAATTTTCTTAAGAAGAATATTGATAGCCGAAACTTCGTCGAACAATTCATTCATCCTTGCCATTTCTGGATCAAGCTGCTTAGCCAAGTCCACAACTTTTTCGTACCTAACTGTTTGATTTCTTAGCAAGGTCCAGTTGGTGTTCGTCGTATGATTCTTAAGGTGAAACCACTTATCGACATATTCTAAAGTGATAGTATAGAAATTTTGGAAGCTTGATTTGAGAACTTCTGCGCTCTCATCATCAATACATCTTAGTAGATCAGCCGTTTTTGCTCCAAAAAAACTTGTATTCTGTCGTTCCAGTATTTTACCCTTGAATGATTCAACTATTTCCGTTAGTTGCGGAAACAATGCAGATGTCTCCTGCAAAAATAGGTATGGTTTCTTAAACAACAAGAGAGCATTGTGAAGGAATGCTACGACAACCAGAGATTCGTCTGATTTAAAGAAATCTATCAAGATTCGTGTCGGACGTTTGAGCGACAGAAAATATACTTTGAGTGGCTCCCAGAAATCCATCATCCGTTCAAGAACAGATTCTAGTGTGGTCCATCAGGTCGGAGTGTGAGTGGGCAAAGTTGAGTAGTTAGTATCAAGTTGTTCGCAGAACTTCTTGAGGCTCACTGCCCTACTGGTTTGACTTTTGAAATGGCTGCCAATTTTCAGAACGATTGTCTCTATATCAATTGTCAAGCTATCTGATGCCTTCTCTGCTGCATTGAGCAGAATATGTGCAGGACAACCCACTGGAATAAGTTGAGCAGCTCGCTGTTTCAGTCGATAGAATACATTATTTTGTCCACTCATTTGCGATTCGCCGAAATTGACGGGTGCGTTGTCGGCACAAAAAGAAGTCAGTCGTTTTACATCTAGGTCGTTCTCTTGCAAACATGTGAGTATAAAGTCCATAATTTGTTGTGAGGTTTCATTTGGCATTGATCGCAAGTTAAGTAGACGTACTCGCACAACAACTTTGGCGTTGAAGAATCTGATGACAAGAGGAAATAGTTTTAGCTCGTTGTGATTTGAAGCATCAACTGAGACCGAGAACGGCTGTGTTTTCAGTTCCGACAACAATATTTTTTGGGCGTAAGGACCTAAAACACCAGTGATGATGCTTTAAGTTTTCGTCCTGGCTGAGGCAAACTTTTTTGCAATGTCAGAGTCAGGAAAGAGAGTTTTGAATAACTGTGATGTACAATCGTTAGAGAGGAATGATTGCTGCTGCTTAACAGTGTGGAAAGCCCAGGTACCTTCGGCAGCAGCTGTTTTGTAGTCCAGGTTAGTTGGTTCGGATCGACTCTTAAAAAACTTATTTATCGATTGGTTTGATTTAGTTTGTCTGGCAGAGTCCTTGTGCTTCTGAGTTGCGTTGTGAGCAGAGATTGCTGCTTTACCTATGGAGTCGAGATTAATGTCACAATTACAAAAACTGCAGTACGCAAAACTTCGTTTGATGCCCTTTAGGCTTCGTTTGATGCTGCTGAATTCTTTCTCATAATCGTCACGATAAAAGTTTTTACGTTTACTCATTTTATCGAATATGAAGATTTAAACTAAACTTGAAGTAAACTGGAAACAAAACACGAATATATAAATTTTAATTTATATTGTGTTTTTTCTTCAATCACCGGACCCCTATTAGTCCAATTTAACACATCCTGAAGTGTTTGGAAAGTCTACTGCTACACTTGCCAAACCTTAAACTGTAAGTCTACTAGTAAGGATGGCCATTTCAGAATAATTAGGTATTCTAGAACAATTCCAAATCTTTGGTTTCGAATCCAGAGTTTCGAATCCTTAATCAAATCCTAATCATTTGTTTGATTACAACAACAACAACAACAATTCTTTATTGACCAAGTAGATATCAATTCCATGCAAACGGTAAAAACAATAAATACGGCCACGTGGCAAGGAGATTTACCAAGTGGCCGCATTTATTATTTTATCAAGTGGCCGTATTTATTTTTACACTTGATTGCTTACTACCTACTGCAATACCTCTAAAACAGAAATGCATCAAAACTGACTTTAATACAGTAGAATTTGCCTAAGTCGCCACATATCGCTTGGTCCCGGCTGAGAACCTATTGTTTTCTGTGTTATCGAGTTCGGCTAAGTTGTCTTCGCCTAACTCGTCAATTCGCCTAACTCGCCACTGTTTTTGCTCACCATGAGCAAAAAAATTTGCCTAAGTTGTCAGACTGATGTAACACAACCCCACTGTGCGTCACAAACTTTCTTCATAACCCCATTATTTCATCACTTTAGATTGTTTTCACCAGGTTTAGTTTCCGTTCAGTTAGCCATCTTATTGCCATGTGAAGCAGCCTGGCTATGACAGTTAGAAAAGCTATCAGCTTATTTCCAATAAATTAGAGTATTTAGTGACTAGGGAATGGGCAAAAAATAAGGTTACAGCAGAGAATAGATTAATAAGAAGAGAGAAAGAGCACAGAGCAAGAAGAATAAGCGCATAGAGAAGATTGTACTGTATAGAGAAACAAATGTTCTTTAACGGCATTCTCGCCACTGCCAATAAATAAAGCTTTTTATAGCGCAGTTTTGCTTTTTTCTGCACAGTGCTGTGTTTTAATCGTTTAGTGTTGTTGATGATGTCGAGACTGCATTTTGAGTGTTTAAGACTGCATCTTGAGTGTTTAAAAATTTAAATAAATATTATGTTGTACAGCAATCCAAAAAGTCTTTTCTGTTAGTGTTCTTTATTTCTCAAATGTTCAGCTTCTGCAGAAACAAAGGGATCTAAAGTCTGTGTAGGCCTAAGCATATTAATCTGTTGTTTGCCTAGGTCGCCAGTTCGCCTAAGTCGCCACTTTTTCTGTTCCCCTTGAGGTGGCGACTTAGGCAAATTCTACTGTAGTGAACTAACAACAATTATAAGGTTTCGTTTTACAGTGCCGTAATATTTTTCATGATAAAAGTTACAATCTTTTACCATGCAGTTGCCACGTGCGTCTGTACCAACATTGCGTCACCGCGCGCGCACACACTTACGAGTGCGGTACGCGCGCACCGCACGTGCATGTATGCCTGCATTGCAATCAAGACATGCGACAAGACCGCACAAAGCCTTGACTATACCAGCGCCATGGCCTAGTGGTTGAGCGTTCGCCTTGGAAGCTGGTAGGCTGGGTTTTATTCTCAGTCGGGTCAAACCAAAGACTTTAAAACTGGTATCTGCTGTTACACTTGCTAAACGCTCAGCAATTAAGTGTAGAGCGGAGGATGAAATAAACAGAGAATAAAAATACGTCAGTGAACTCTTGACAAAATTTAGTCCTGGCGCTGAAGGACCTTAGCAGTTATAAAGCGCCCATAAAACCAGTGTTGTTCTGACTCGAGTGCCCTGTACAAAGGACTCGGACTCGACTCGAGTTCTCAATAAAAATTATGGACTCGGACTCGAGTCATCCACCCGGACTCGGACTCAAGTCCAAATTGGTTGAAAGGCAAAATCAGTTCTGATTTTTTCTTTTCCGTGAACGGATTTTCGGTAATCCAATCAATATGTTAATATCTTTAGCGCCTTGAGTCCAAAAACAAATGCGAATTAGATGGTTGGATACAAAGTCCGTATAACCATAACTAACGCATGGATTGGATATCACTATTGCCGACTACTAGAAACTGCGATGTCCGATGTGACTCCGTGGTAATTTTGCAGTTTTGATTTGGTCTCAGGCATCAGTTGCCAGTTGTTTTATGAATAATCTTGGTTTACAAATTATAAAAAGTTTATCTTAGTTTATGAATTAAAAATTTCGAAGTGACTTGCAGTGTTGTGATGACTCGAGTCCGGACTCGGACTCGAGTCCGACTTGAGTTTGGTGGACTCGGACTCGACTCGAGCATTTTCAAATGGACTCGGACTCGACTCGAGTCACAGTCCCAAATGACTCAAACTCGACTCGAGTCCTTCAATGGGTGGACTCGTTCCAACACTGCATAAAACCACACAACATTTCATTTCACTGCCAATCATTCACATCGACCTATCAAAGTGCACCGTATGAGAACTACCCTACAATAAAACAAAAATAAGGACACAAGTCAAAATAAGGACATTTCTTAAAAATAAGGACAAAAATATTTTCCAAGACGCAGACCTTCAAAATAAGGACAAATCTTAGAAATAAGGACGTTATGGCAGCCCTGCGTATAAAGAAACAGGTCTGGGCCCACCACACCTTTTTCATTAGCGGTATACTGACTGTATCATGGAATTCTCTGATCTGCTGTAGTCAAATTGTCATGACCTGTGACAGCTGAAAAACCATTTGGTACTAAGAGTTGGGCATTGCTAAGAGCACACCTTATACTCAGAGGTGGGCACAGCGGCGCTGTTGAGCAGCGCCGCTACCAGCGCCGCTGTTTTTTCAGCAGCGGTAGCGGAAGCGCCGCTGTTTTTTTCTACCAACAGCGAAAAGCGGCAGCGCCGCTTTTTTTGAGGCGTAGTAGCGACCAGCGCAGCAGCGCTTCTGTGAAAATAATTGACTTGCCGCTGCCGCTACTGCAAAAAAAAAAAGATTTTTAAGACAGTGTAATATGCAGCCATTTAATAATAAAATCGTAACTTAAATGTAAACTCGCTCAGCTTGACATTAATGCCATGAAACAAATAAATGAAAACTTAAAGCCAAGTGATAGTGTGAGATCGCAAGCGATGTTCCATTAATTCATTACAACCATTTTCATCGTTCTCATCGCCAGACACTAATCCTGATTGACAGTTGCTGCTTCATAAAGGCAGCTGCATCTCGCCATCAGAAATCAAACATTTGAGTAATGCCCCCCGCTGGTTTGACTTCTCACTTCTTTGATTCGAGTATCTTGAATCGTTTTCCCTCATTAACACTACGATTACAACCCGCTCAGGAAAAAAAAACGAAAACATTGTTCGATGAGACAATTAATGTGAAAAAACCACTGATCAGTCTGTGCGGTGGTAGACTAAAAATGATATACCGGAACAAAAATACGAAACTCAAGTTAGCTCGAAAATTTTGAACAAATTCAGAACCACCACAGTAGTAGAAAAATGGTTGTTGAATTTATGCCAAAAGTGGTTAAGACAGTATGGCATTGGCATAACAAGAAGTAGGCCAAGTAAAGTTAAATCTCATAGATAATTATTATTTAAAGTGATTCATAACAAATCAGTGGCGTAGCCTGGAAAAAATTTCAAGGGGGCGAAAATTGATTTTACTTTGTGTACTTACCCCCGATTGTGTGTTTTAAAGTATCCAATGTATCCAATTTTGATTTGGGTGAAAATATTCTCAGTACAGTAGGCTACATCATTTTTATGATGCGAGAATTTGTCTTGAGCTCGTTAAATATAATCATATCGAAAAAAATAGCAAAAGTAAATTGACACTTTGTCTCTCCTGCCCCCCCCCCAACTTGGCCCCTGATCAGATTTCTGTGAATATGCGTCTATTATCACTAGTATTTGTTTTTAATGAAAATATCATTGACTGAGACGGAGGAAATTCACTTTTATGTCATTGTTAATCGTAAGTTTCGTGATTTTTAGTTTTTACGAAAACTTTCGCAGTTTCATAATTTTAAAGTAGCGGCAGCGAATAGCGGCAGCGCCCGCTGTTTTCGCATGCAGCAGCGGAAGCGCCGCTACTTCTTTGATTCAAGTAGCGGTAGCGGCAGCGCCGCTGCTTTTTTCGTCAAATAGCGGCAGCGACAGCGGCGCTACTATTTAAGTAGCGGCTGCCCAGCTCTGCTTATACTAGCTATTCATTGGCTATCTATCCCGCAATCAAATTCAAATCCTTATTGAATATAAAGATCTTGACATAACGCAAAATTACTCCAGAATAACTAATCAAATTTGAGTTGCTTAATATCTTTCTGTTTTTCGCTTCTTTCTAATGACTTTGAAACTAGATAAGCTAAAATATAATGTTAATGGTCATGCAAGTTAGCAATAACACATCTCATATCAAAAGCAGCGACACTTCGGTATGTCACACTCAACATGTGGTGACTTTTCTCGCTAGGTTGCTTTAGCTGTTACATTGTACACCTACTACCAGGTAGGGCATTACCAGCAGGTGGTAGCAAGGGGTGACTTTCTATCTGCCTTCACCCAGTCTAGAATTATCCTTTCAAACTTGTATGCTAATTTTTAACCGCGGCATTCTCAAAATTCCGAGATCGGTACCAAAGGTACCCCCTGGACCTCCCTCTCAACGGGCCTGCTTGGGAGTAGTTTTCCATATGCTCTGCATTGCGTTCGTTTGTAAGCGCGTTATTACGTGGCATGGCATATGAACCCTACTTCGAGCGCCTTTCTTCAACAGTAGTATAACAGAGACCATGTTCTCACTGCAGAATGTCAGCGTGACTGCTTCCTCCATATACAGCTCGGTGTCGCTGCTATGCCTCCAGCAATCGCTTGCCACTCCTCCCCCCCCACAAGCTTCCGGTCCGAGCCGAATAGCAGAAGACTCAAACAATTAAAAATTACCTCAGTCCATAACTCGGAACCGGGGGGGCCACTTTTTTTTCAGGGGGGCCCTGGTAGGTCCTAATTTACGCGTTTATTTCTACAATATTGCCTCTGCATGAATGTATTTGAAACTTAATAGGCCTACCATCGAAATTAAAACATAGAAAAAAGCTTAAAATCAGAGACGCCTTTTTTTAAAATTTTGTTTTTGGGGTGGGGGAACAAAAACTAGAAGCAAGAACCGGGGTCCGAAGCCCACATAAATTGGACATGTCATTTGTGGACAGGCTAAATATGGATTGTAGGCATAGGGCCGGATATACATTTAGGCTAAGCAGGCTGAAACCTTGGGCCTCGGAGAAAATGGGGGGCTTCATTAAGAACAATGAAGACCTTTTTTTTTTCATGATACTCTCAGTGGAAAACAGAACATCTGAGGATGTGTATACCTTTTTTTTGCTCTTCGCTATACCGATATTTTCAGTAAAAACAGGACATCTGAGGACGTGAAGATCTTTTTTTTTTTGCTCTTCCAATCAGTGTGATCAAATAGCTTCGGGCCTTTCATTGTCTAAATCATATATTATTTTTATTTAGTTGCGTATTTATTCTCCTATCACGAGAAAGCGATCAATGCGCTATACGAGCTCGCTTAGGAGTTGCCGGCCATCTGTCTACCACACCAAAATGGGGTAATCCCGCTAAGTGCCTTTCCCAACGGCACAACAAGTAAACTTGCCGACTTGTTCGTCACACTGTCCCTTTAATGCTGAACATCAAGCAGGGAAGCTGTGAATACCAATTTTGAAGTCATTGGTTTGACCCCACTCGGAATCAAACCCGAGTCTACAGCTCAAGAGACAAACGCTCCATACCACTCGGCCATCTGAGCTGTTCAATCTGGCCCTCAGGAGCGTATGTAGAAGCGGGGTCATTGTGCCACGCTCCCCTACCCTTTTGACTCTGCCTTTTAGTGAACAAGAACACTACTGATGGTGCCAAGTGACTGAAACATGCCAAATTTTTTTGATGGTTTCTGTAGCTTATGGCCAGGGGCGAATCCAAAGGGGTAGGATGAGGGATATGCATCCTCCCACCAGCCGTTTTCAAAAATGTTTTTGATACATACAATTTTCTATAATTTCGAACCTGTTCAATAGCTGTAAGCCTTACGTCTTAAGCACGCATAATTAAAAATGTGCGAACAAAATGTATCATATTTGGCGAAGCAATCAGAATTAGGGTAAAAAAATTTAAACATAATTTGCCTGCAAATTATTCAAAAAGCACTAAAATAGCTATTACAGCATGTAAAGTTTCAAAACTTTTCCGGGGAGCATGCCCCCCGGACCCCCTACAGCTTTTCTTGTTTCTCAATCAGCTTCAAATTAGTTTTGCCGAAAAAAATACGCTGAAAAAATGTGGAAACTATGCCCCCACCACTTTAGAAATGCTTCCGCCATCGCTGCCTCAGTACAGAGTTGACAAGGTCTGTTAGCTAATGTTATTGTTGTTGTGTGATTTTACTGTTTTATGGCGCTTTTTAACTGCTAAGGTTCTTCAGCGCCAGGACTAAATTTTGTCAAGAGTTCACTGACGTATTTTTATTCTCTGTTTATTTCATCCTCTGCGCTACACTTAATTGCTGAGCGTTTAGCAAGTGTAACAGCAGATACCAGTTTTAAAGTCTTTGGTTTGACCCGACTGAGAATAAAACCCAGCCTACCAGCTTCCAAGGCGAACGCTCTGAACCAATTGGCCATACCTTACAAATAAGACAGAGATGTACACAAACCGGAGCACCGGAGTCACAGTGTACTTGTATTCTCACAGTGGACCCACTCAACAAAAAAGCCATGTTGCGTCTATCCACAAAAATGCTGACGTAATTCTACTGTTTGAAGAAGTTCGTCTGTGGCCAAGAGATGAGCATGGAGCCGGATCGGAGCCGGATTGTGCCGTTTTTTTGTTGGAGCCGGATTATCCGAACTGTAGTTAAGTGTTGAATTGGATCGGACTCGGACTGACACTCTATAGACTAGGCTACATTATATCTCCTTCGGAAAAACACTTTCATTTCAGCTTTAATCTTTTCAAAAAAAAAAAGTAATAATGATAATGCATTTCCGTTTTTCGAACGATTTTACAAGATTTTTTAGTCCATTCCGAAATCCAACCCAATGCGCGTTAAAAAAGGTGTATTCGCGCGTTACTGCAGTTTACAATTCACACTGAGACGTTGAAACTAGATATTTGGTTTGTTCGATCATGACATCATGGACATAAACTGTCTAGGCATCGGTTAATGCATCATTTTTGAAGGCTTAGACTAGCTCTAAGCTTAGTAGACTTACCAGTACCGCTTTATAATTCGTCACATTTGACAAAAACATGAATAACTAAGGGACAGCGAAATAACGATTATAAATCAGTTCAGCTATAGAGTTAAAGAGTTTGATGCTAAATAGAAGACAAGTAGATCAGTTATGCCTAGGCTATACGGGTAGTTTTAATTACGTAGCACAGAGCAGGTTAGTTACCGGTACCGGTAGTGCTGATTGGAGACTGTCAATCTGAAAATAAATACCAATGCCGCTAAATGTAATTTTTTTAAACAGTACCGGTTACCGTACCGGTATTAAACTGTAAAGAATGCATATAACCTGATGATTGCTAAGCTATAGACTTATACAGGCTACTGTAAATGTGAGATATCTTTCCTACTGGTAGCCTAACCTTTGTGCAAAGCCTGAAAAGTAAACAAAGCTATTTAGTTGCATACTTATCCTCCTATCACGAGAAAGCGATCAAAGCGCTATACGAGCTCACTTAGGAGTTGCCGGCCATCTATCTACCACACCAAGATGGGGTAATCCCGCTAAGTGCCTTTCCCAACGGCGCAACAAGTAAACTTGCCGGCTTGTTCTCCACACTGTCCCTTTAATGCGGAGCGTCATGCAGGGAAGCTGTGAATACCAATTTTAAAGTCATTGGTTTGACCCGACTCGGAATCAAACCCGAGTCTACAGCTCAAGAGACAGACGCTCCATACCACTCGGCCATCTGAGCTGTAATGGAAATGGAAGATACCGGTACATTTGCATAAACAAAGGTTGAGTTAATTTGAGTTAATGTAAGCTCTTATCAAATCTATCATAGACTAGCTAAATTTTAAAATTATTTTTTAGGTCTTCTGTTTAGATTTAATGGCCAACTTGTATTATAATTGTGGTATATGATGTCAGAGACAACAACAGTTGCCGCTTGTTTGTTGTGGTAAAGTACCAGTAGTCTGGTAGTGTAGTGCTGGTACTTGCATTTAGCTGTTTAGTATTAAGTAAGCATAAGTGTTCACTGCTGATTTTTTTGGATACCCGTATTGTCTGTATGTCTTTTAGAAACTTCTTTGTTTTTTCATGTCTTCTGCTTAGTTGATTGATTTTAGTGGAACTACAAGAATTTTGATATTAGTTTTTTTTTTACAGAATATATTGCAGTTTGACTGAAGCATTAGGTCTATCAGTGTCTATTGTTCTGTAGTTACAGTATGGGTTATTAATGTTTATGATATATGGTACTGGTACAGTTATTTACAAAACTAATTGTTTTTGTGGAAGCAGTATCGACAGCAGAGCTGTAGTGTCTCGAGACATGTCTCGGTCTCGAGACAGTCTCGAGACACAATTTTTTAAAGTCTCGGTCTCGTCTCGGTCTCGAAGGTGTGAAGTCTCGGTCTCGGTCTCGTCTCGACACCTCGAAGTCTCGGAAAATGAGCGTGTCTCGAGACCACTTTTCAAGGTTCGCTTCAAAATTGAATGAAGTAACTTAAACTTAAATTAAATAAAAACCAACTACCGGTATCACTAGTATTTCCAACATTTGCTATAGGCTTACCTTCAGTAGAATGAAAACCTACATTAATTTTTACGTATAGCCCACTGAATGCGTGCGTCTGGAATGTACTTTCACGTGTGACTGTGCTTCGACTTTGTGTTGATTTTACTTTTTTTTTTATTTCAAAAGCCAATGAGAATTTGCTTGAGTTTTCTAGAAAGTTCATTGATATAGGTTTCATTTATGATGTCATATTGGATAAATTGCAACACAGCCGCAGTACGCCAATACTGTTCACAAAACAGTGTTATTGTGTTGTTGCAATAATTTTGCAAAGCAGCTGCAGTGTCGAGAAAGTTAGCAACGAATTATTGTAGTTGGTTAACTTACTTGGTGAATGGTGAGAACAATTTTGGGTGTTTTCGAGTTAGAGAGGGCAGGCCTTTCTCAAGAGTGTATCGGAAGCAGGCATTCGTCATACAGTGAGTACAGTTGTGTAATAAATCAAAGTAACGACATACTTTTACTTGAAGTCTTTTATTAATTTAGCTATTGATTTCTCTAATCACATTAAAAACTTCATTTCAGGGTAGGTGTATAGGTATCATCATGTCGAGTGATTGTGCAGTGATTAAGTATGGTTTTCAAGATCATAAAGAATATTTTGATAGTAAAGCAAATAACAAGAAGCATTTGGCAACGTGCAAGTTTTGTCGAAAGAAAATAACCGAAAGACTTGGTACGACTTCGGCATTTACTCGTCACTTAAAACTTGTCCATCCTGCTAATTACAAGGAATATTTTGAATCAACTTCTCGTTCAGCAGGAAACGAAAACCAAAGAAACATACATTCCTTTTTTACCTCTGCTACTCAATCACCTGAATCTTCTTCATCAAAGTATGGAGCACAACATCCACGAAGGAAATTAATCAACGAATCAATTGTGAAACACCTCATTGTAGGTTGTTCACTGCCGCTTTCTATAGTGGAGAACTCACATTTTCGTCAATTTATGCACACTCTTGAACCTAAATATCCTCCTGTTGCAAGGTCTACGGTAACATCAGCGTTAATGCCTCAAATCTATGAAGATGCGTTTAACCGACTCAAAACCATTTTGCAGATGTAAGTAACGCTGCTTTTCACTTTTAAGTTGATAGATTACAAGGCACTCACTTGCGCGTTAACAAGGATATAGTGGCTTATGGTTTCGAGAAAGTGTCTATTGACAACAAATATCTGATTGATTACATTAAGATTAAACCGACCGGAATAGCGTAGAGTTCAACGACATCTCTTCTGGTGTGGGAAGTCTCAGGTTCGATTCCCAGGCCGTTCAAATCAAACGCAGTTGCAGTTTGCCACCGATGCGACATTTTTTCTTTGGTGCCCTGGCGCAAAGTTGCGGAGAGTTGAGACCCGCCAACTCGTAACACGCTTCGGCATATACGGTACCGGCCAGTATAATCAAGATTTTATTTGATTTGTCATATCGATTTAAGATTAAATTGCCCCCACTAGGAGGGGGATGGTTAATGCGTTAGCAGCGCTGTGTTTCCCAAGCGCAATGTTGCGGAGGTGAACCTAGCCTATTTTTTCACCTTGGGTGTGTGTTACTCTATGAACAATGCTTGACTGTTCGTACCACATTGATTAATGCTAGTAAGACCAACGAATCATATTGATATTATTCTCCTGTTGTCAGGCACTCCGTACACTCAGTTACGGTTGATATTTGGAGTGACAGAGTGATGAGAAGTTACCTGGGAATAACTTGCCATGTTGTCGTGGAAGAGGAGGACGACGACAAGATTGAGCTAAAGTCCCTACTTCTAAGCTGCAACAGATTTTCTGGCAGGCACACTGGGCAACGTATTGCTTCTACATTTGAATCTGAACTTCAATCGGCCGGAATAAAAGATAAGATTGAATATATAGTCACTGATAATGCTGCTAACATGCGAAGCGCATTTTCGACCACATTTCCTGTCGAAAGATCAGAGCAGCTAGATCCGGAAAGTGTCGTGCAAGATGAAAATCTAGACGATTTTTTAAATTTAAACTCCGAAATAGAAGCTGATTTTCATGAATCTCTTGATGGTTGTGCAACTGCAAAGACCCGACTGTCATGTTTCGCGCACTCTCTGCAACTTGTCGTGCGTGATGGACTTACCGAAGCTATGGTTTTATCAAAGGCTGTGGCAAAAGCGTCACGTTTGTCTTCGTTACTTCACAGGAGTACCGTTTTTAAAGAACGATTTGAAGCAAAATTTGGAAACAAACGATCGATTCCCTCTGTCGTTGTGACTCGTTGGAATTCAACTCTGCGGCAGCTTCAATCAATTATTAAGTTGGGTCTGCATTCTTTGAATGAAGTATGTCAAGATGACTTTTCAGAAGTTTCCTTTTCAGGAAGAGAATGGAATATGATGATTGATGTTTGCGATATTTTGAAACCTTTTGCTGAAGCCACAGATCTTACTCAGGGTGATAAATCTGTTACCATTAGTTTTGTAGTCCCAACAGTTTTAGATCTTTACAGTCACCTCGACAGATGTCAAGGCACGTCTCGCCACTGCCGCAGTTTAATTAATGCGCTAAAAAAATCATTACAAACTCGTTTCTTGGGAATTTTTGAAAAGTGTAAAATGCTTGGTCCGTTTGGCGGTGAAATGGTTCCATTTTCGGAAAATGTATACTTTATGGCAGCAGTATTAGATCCCGTATTTGCTTGCCATTGGATAGACGTGGATGTTGTTTGTGACGACGAAGAGCAGACAAACCGAGCTCGCAGCAGCACGAGACGAATGCTAGAAGAACTTGTTGTAAAAGAAGCTGAAAAAGCAATTGGCACATGCGATGTTGCAATGGATCCTTCAACTGGTGCCGCGAGCTCATCTATGAGCATTCACTGTTCATCCAGTGAAGAGGATTCAAGCGCATCCCCTGACAATATTGCACCACATAATCCTTCACACGCTAAACTTCCTCGCTTGCTCCTGAAGTACAATAGAATTTCCAACAAAAATTCTGTGCTCGATAGTCCGAACACAGCCCGAAAACAATACACAACATACATTGAGCAGAGTCGCCACGGACAATTGAAGCACGACAATAATCCTCTACGTTTTTGGAGGAAGCATTCACCCGAATTTCCGGCGCTAGCTGCGTTGGCAAAACAAATCCTGTCTATCCCGGCCTCATCTGCTCCCGTTGAGAGAGTATTTAGCCAAGGAGGCATAATTATTCGGCCTCATCGGTCAAGCATGACTTGCAATACATTAAGTATGCTGACATTCTTGAAATGCAATGAAAATCTTTTGTAAACATTGTTCACCATGGATTTTTATTACGTTTTAGAAATGTCAGCATACTCTTTAGTCTGTGAGTTATGTGCAGCGAACAGGCTAGCGACTGCAAGCAAATGAGGGTAGGCAAAAAGTATTTATGCCTGGGTACGAATTAATAGGCTATAGGCCTATTGGTATACACGTAGCCTAATAACAACAAACTTTTTTCTGGGTTGGGCAAATATTTTTTTGGAGAGAAGGGTCGGGTTGCAGGTCTGGCAGTGACTATATGCATTTTATTGTAACGTTTTGTATATACATCGTTTTGTAGCTGCTGCCTTTTCTTTGACTGCACTGTTCTTGCTTTAATGTTCGTTTGTGTTTTTGGTCTTGCAAAACAGACTTCAGTTTAGATTGCTTTGCAGAAGATAAGCGGTTTTCAGTTGGCTTGTTTTAGTTTAGATGGTTATTCTAAAACAGTGGTTTTCACCTTTTTCCACAGAAGAACCCATTTTGCTGTGCATGATACTAGTCACGCGACTCCCTTCGTAAATTTCATGATTCTACCGGTATTCAAAAATAAACTTTCTTAAAATATTTTGTTTTTGTTGGCAAAAAAATTAAATTTTTATTATACTCGCGGTTTTGCGCCGAGGCGTGTAACGAGTGGCGAGGCCATGTCCGCGGCTTAGCGGCTGATGGGCTTCTATCACAGCCTCGAAGTCCGAGGAAATATCGCAGCGGTGGCGAGTCGCTGGCGGCATGGTGTCCGATTTGACCGGCCCAGGGCGCGAACCCCAGACCTTCCGCACCGATAGCGATGTCTTAATCACTGAGCTAACCGGCCGTGTTTTTGTCTACAGGCCCATCGAAAGCTCTCCAGACCCTAGAAAAAAAGGCGAAGAACCCCTAAGTTGCAAGCCTATTGTTCTACTAGACTAGACAGACAAAGTCTTTCTGTCTTTAGACAAAAATTGTTATCAGTAGCCTAAATATAAATATCGCATTTTGCGTTCTCCGTCTTGTGGCACAAATGGCATCTTTTTCTGCGTTTCTAAGACAGCTGTTATGGTGTGCCATATTCTGCCGGATGAAGAAATTCGTCGGAATGTCATATATTTACGGTTAATATATTCACGATCTTTTGAGAACCCCTGATTTTAAAAGTCTCGTGTCTCGTCTCGGTCTCGACACGTTCAAGTCTCGGTCTCGTCTCGACTTTTTGCTCCAAGTCTCGGTCTCGTAGTGTCAAAGTCTCGTCTCGGTCTCGAAGATTTTGGCCGAGACTCCAGCTCTGATCGACAGGTTATGTATATATAAAACTTGGAAACGGAATTTTTGGAGTAAGTCTTAAAAACTATTTTGCAGCATGTAGACTAATGAGTGGCTTCAGTAAGTTGAATTTAGATTGAAGGGGTTGCTCTGTGAAAATGTGATCATGAACAAGCAATTAGAAATTTTTGTCAAGTGTTTTTATGTTTGGACTATGATTGGACTGCGGACTCTCAGTTTAGCCTTTTTTCTCGGAGTCGAATTGGATTGGATTTTCATTTTAAAATATTGGCCTGGAATCGGAGTGGAAAAAATCTCAGTCCGCTCATCTCTACTGTGGCCTAATAACCAGTAACTGTTGCCGTTTTCAAAATTTGCCGTTTTTAAAATTTGCAAGGAGCCATTGCAGATTGTTTAACCACGGTTTAACTGCGTAGAAAATGTGAAAGAAAAAGTAAAAAGCAGTTCATAGTCTACTAAATACTGAAATTGCTCGCCATTATTTTATTTGTCGCTACCGCCAAGTCGATCGGTTATTGTGACGATATAGAGGATGACGTTGCAATTGTTACGACATAAACATAATGAGGTAACATTTTTAGGCTATCTTTCTGCAAAGCTGAAGCCAATATTTTGAAAGCAAAGTTACGAAGGCTAATGAGACAACACTTTTAGGATATCTGCAAAGTGTAAAGCTGAAGCCAATATTTGAAAGTAAAGTTAGGAACGCTAATGAGGCAACACTTTTAGGCTATCTGTGAAGCTGAAGCCAATATTTTGAAATTACTAAGTTAGGAAAGCATAAAAACAATGGATAACTTTTTAGCGGACGCAGAAGTTGTTCAGCGAAGCAACTTAGGCCTACTTAATATTTTGTGAGCTAAAGCTCATAAATTAGAACTGTTCAAACGGCCGAGTAGAAAAAACATCTACGTTGGGAGCGGTGGATTTTACGGTTTAAATTCCGAATAGGGTCAAATCAATAACCCAAAAATTGGTATCGGGTATTCACAGCTTCACGGATCAACATCAAAGAGACAGTGACAAAAACATGATGGCAAGTTTATCTGTTGGGATTTCGTAACGTCCTCCCTGCATTACAGTAAGCCTTTTTCCACGTCCACTGAAAACGTGGGCCGAGTTCAAAATGGGCTTTTTCAGCCCACTTTCCAAAAGCCCTTGCTTATTAAGACCAGCTTTTTACTTGCGTCCAAGAATGCCCATGATTCTGCTGAAAATTAGCCCCTATAAAGATTCAATCCACCTAACTAGAACAAAGCCCGCAGACCAAAAGTCCACGATTTTTGGACACGGAAACGGGCTAAATGATAGCATACACCACACACGTATTCTGTCGGCCGTGACTACTCTACAGCATCACTATGTACGACGCGTCGGCAAGCAATTTTCACAAGTGGAAAACGTTCGATGATCAAGAAGCCAATTTACATAAGCGGGTTTGATTCTGCGAGTTACGCGCTTAGTTTTATATTTTTTTACTTCAACCCGCTATTCTTTCAACAGGTTGAACCTACCTGTTTTAAGCAAGAAATTTCCAACCCTTAAGTATTTGAACGTGAATTTCTAACCGAGAAATTCGCGTTTATACCACGTAGAATTACCCCAATAAGTCTACTTTCCACTTTTTTCCACCAAAATACCTACCTCGTTGACAGCACCTTAAACCATCCTTTATTTTTCGCGTTTTGCGCCTAAATCCCACGTTTTATTGACCTTATGAATGCTGCGTTATTTACCACCTAAAAATGTTATTTAGCTTCCACGTTTCACTCACGACGAACCAATACACCACCTCTTTACAACGGAAATGTCGCTTTTTGTAGATAATTAAAATGCTAGCAAGTTGGACCGAAATTGGCCTACCACGTTTCTAAATCAAACGAAAACTAATCCACAGCATGACAGAGTTATGCTCCAGTGAAGCAGTGATAATACGCACATATACACAGCATACCTGTCAAAATACATAGGGCCAACACGTTTTTGGAAAAAAAATGTATTAAAAACATACACACAACTTTAAAAGTATGTAATCAGTTCTGTTGCACACGATACATCTTCAATCGTCTTCATCAGCGTCCGTTTCAATTGTTTCTTCTGCTTCTTTTTCCCTATCGGCCAAACTTTGTAATTCTGCTTTTTAAAAACAAAATTAAGTTTCTATTTAACCGGAATGCTTCAAATAATATTTAGTTTTTATATTACAATAGCTCAGGCCTAAACAACTCCGAGTAGTATAAGGGCCAAAGCAGTAGAGATCTACATGCAACGGGCCGCATGCTGTCGCTCTTGTAACTGTATCGTCGCGGCGTAACGTCGTGGATCATGAAAAAGTAAAACTAAAACCATATATAAAATTCAAAATATCACTGTCATTGAAAACCCTAAGCTTGAAAGCGAAGAAGATTTTGCTGAAGATATAGCTAAGGCCATTGAGGAAGCTTATTTATTCAGTTGTTATTTCGGTATACAAGGTTTATTCTTTTTTTGATTTTTTTGCCAGTAATTTTTTTGGCGAGGGCCATTTCTATGGGCCCGTACAAATAAGCTCTTTGTTTCTTTTATTATCCCACGCGCTCTTCCCAATTGTACAAGAGCGTGATGAAGTAATAAAATAAACCAAACAGACAAATGTTACGGCCCGTAAAAATAGCCACTCCCAATTCTTTAGGCTATTTGGGTTTGGAATTGGGGTATGCATTTGGGATTCAGAAAGTTTTTACGATTTTGTTTCATCGTCTGATCATAAGTCTACATGGCGTAACAGGGCAAAATGGTATCTAGGTCTATCTTGCCACAGGGTAACGTCTAGTATCAGACCCCTGGTTTGGTTAGGATTAGATTCGGGTTAGGGTTACGGTTGTAACTGAATCAAACCCTAACTAAACTTAACCCAAACCTAATCCTAACCAAACCTAACCGAACCTGGGAACTGATACTACACGTTACCCCTTGCCACATGCGGCAAAATAGCCAATGCCTTAAACATTCTAAAAAAAATACGAAGTGACTTGGCGAATGGAACACTCGCGGTGATTTTTTTCCTCGCTAATGGAAATGGACCAAGCGTTGGTTTATAACCGCCATTATTCTATAATTTGCAACAACTTTCCTGTGGCCCAGTGACTAAGGGCGCAGTCTACGGTAGGAAGCTCTGCACTAGTTTTGGGTTCGGTTCTCGTCTCGACTTCGTTTCGCTTCGGTTAGGACGTTACGCTTCGGTGGATTCGGTTAGGATATTAGGCTTCGGTTCGGCTGGTAAGGTTCGAAAATAAGGTTCGGCAGGTGGCAGTAACGTGATAGTGTGGTCGTAGCATAAGTACATAGGCTGCTGTATGCATGAATCTGCTTGTTCCACTCGCGAGGAAAAAAAACACCGCGAGTGTTCCATTCGCCAAGTCACTTCGAAAAAAATAATAAGTATCTACTATGAATGCTTACATAAAAATTTGTTTGCCACAAGTGAAGAATTTATAGCTCCACGTTGTATACCCGCAAGCCTAGCAAAACACACACGGTGGATCCTACACCCACCGATCCTACCTGAACAGCTGACAACTCGAGATGCAGACCCACTGACCTACACAGAACCTAGCCTTCCGACTAGACTAGGCTGAATCACACGTAAAGTCTTCTTTAGAATTAACAGTATAATTAGACCACCAGTATTGGTTCACGCAGCACAACTCTTAACCTCGGCCTGTGAGCCTGATTTAGAGTTAAATTGTCAAGCAGCTAAAATAGACAATTAATAGATTAAAGTTAAAAAATGTAGTCACTGCCCAAAATACTTAACCTACCGAATATTAAAGCTTAACAATGGCTTAACAATGACTAAACTCAACAATTTCACAGAACTGATAACCTTGCTGACATGCACAAATCATCTACACGTGCACGCTAACCAACAAAGAAACTATGTTTCTATGGTGACACAAACATGCGGGCGGATAAACGAAAAAAGGAATCGATTGGATCTTACACACGTCTCTTGAATCATACTAGCCTACTAGGCCTATTGCCATTTGCCACACCAAGTGACAAGGTTTTCAATTCGCTTATTTTCATGATCGTATCTAGGCTAATAGCCGTAGAACTGAAGGCTAAAAATGAAGAAACAATCGATCAACTGTACCAGTACTCTGGTTCAGGTTGCGTATAACAATGACATTAAAGCTGACTAGATTAGGTCCCACAGTCCTACGCTGTAGACCATGTTTTGCTGACTATGGTACCAGTAACTCTTACCAACTACATTTGGAGCTTGTTTGAATCAAGCCGCACCTTATAACAGGCAGATATATGACAAGCACAAGGACCGCTAGTGAGTTATTAGTAAGAGTTAGGGCTTAGCCTTAATCCCAAACCCTAACCCCGGCTTAATTCAAACAAGCTCCGTATATTTGTGGCACTGGGCAGTATCTATTTTGCCAATAACGCCAAAACACTGATTGGCCAAAAAATTTAGGTTTGTAGGTTAACCGGTGTGTATACATCATACGCATGACTGTTAAAAAGCTTGCATCCATTTCCACTCCCAGTTTTAAAATATTACCCAATCAGTATCTTTCCGCTAACGGCAAAATAGACACTTCCTATATTTTTATTTTGGTCTAGCTTCAATTCTTATACCTGTATACCGGTACCGATACCAGTTCTACACTTTTCTGCTTTTCTCATTAGCCTTTACCTCATAAGCACAACGTCTACTGCCTAGCAAGATTTCAATTTTATCCTGTCACTTTCAAAGTCAAGCAGAATTAGCCTAGGAGACTAGCCTAGCAAAACCAGTGGCAATTGCCAAACTTCAGCAATCCCCATGCTTCAACCAGCCAATGAAGCTACATGATAACGTGACGTCATTCAAGGTTTGTAGACTTAAATGACGTAGACCAGTGCATTAGGATGCTGCTGATCGCTTTTTTCTTTTTTTGGTATTTTTAATTGTTTATTATAGTCAAGGTGTTCACCTGGGCTTGGTGAACACCCTGGTTGACGTCATCTTAAAAAATCAATTTTTGTGGTAATCGCAAAAATTTTTGTGGTTTTTGTGGTAATAACAATTTTTGTGGTAATCGCAAAAATTGCGACTATTAAATTTTTTACAGGGGAAAATATTAAAATTTACTTTCTGAACGAAAAAGTTTGTTACAAACAATAAAAAAGATTATAAAAAGCTAAAAAGTATTTTTTTGGAAATGTCAGGGTGTTCACTGAACACTTTGAACACCCTGAGAATACGCCACTGGAGACTTGATGAGCCAAAAATTAGAAAATATAAAAACGATAGTAATACTCTGGAGTATGGGCTCTACTAAACCAAGTTATTGAAATAACTTTATAGCAAAATGACATTAGCAAAAACAAATGAAGCAATGAAGCCGTCGCGGTTATGAACTGATGTAGCCTATTATAAATGTGCTATTGGTCATATCTTTTTAACGATTACAATTGATGATTCAGCGAGTTCACCATAATAACAACGAAACAGCTTATTATCACAGAAGATTTAAGTCTTTGTAGCTTGCAAGGCAAGCAATACCTCTCGCAGACGATTACACGGCCCAATATTCTTTTTTAATCTAACGAAAAAGATGTCAAGAAAACTTTAAACAAAAAGTCATTGGTAGGCTATGTTGGTCTAGACCAGGGATGTCGGCATTGCAGCCCACTATCCTCTGTTAAAACAATTTTTTAGCAAGTTTATCAAGTATTGAGCACGAGAGTGTTCCTGAAATTTAATCAAAATACTTTATATTTAATAAATAATAAATTAATTGATATAAACATTTTAAAGTCATTGTGACACAATGCATTTTTGAAAATCTATCTGGTTAATAACTTTCTCATAAAAAGAGCTAGCTCAAATCTGGAAGCACTTCCCATAACATCGGTAACCAAATTTCCTGCAACTGTAATCCCTGCACTTTTTTCGATTTGAAGCCTTTTTTGGGCCTGGACTACTTTGAATAATCTTTTGATAGCTGTTGTAAACCAGACGAGAATAGCATCTTTCATAGGGAGCAAGTTTGTAGAAATCTTAATTTTATGACATATGACACGTTACTCTCTTAAAAATTTTTTGATTTGACACACCGTTTGCCCATAAAAAATTTATTAATTTTTTAGACGTGGCTAGCGGTCGTTTTGTCTTTGAGTCAAGGCCATATTGTTAAAAGTTAAAACTAAATTAACATTATTGAATTAATCATTACATTAATTAATTATATTAATGGATTTTTAAATTTTTTTATTGTTAAAAAAGATGCATTTTCAGCAAAATGCGGCTCAGTACAAGGCCTATCTATCAATGGTTAATTTTTTTTTTTAAACTATAATATGAAATATTGGAATTCTGGTGGCTTTGCGGCCCAGCTAAATATGTATCTTTGCAATGAGTCCCTAATAAATTAAAAGGTTAGACATCTATGGTCTAGAGTAGATTACCATCGAATGCATGTGCTTAGTGGTTGAAATAGACCAGTTTTTATATATGCTGCTCACAAAAAGAAAACAAAAGCCTGCAATTCTGCAGGCCTGAACAACAAAGCAAAATGGTCTAAACAAAATGTGGCCGCATGTTTTTGCAAAGTGCGAAATCACGCACAATGTTTTACTTCGAATACATCGGGTAAGTACCATTGTTGCTTCCGTATCAAAGACCTGAATGCTGTTTCAAATCCAAAATTTTTTCATGTCTCGATCGAGACATGACCATTTTCCGAGACTTTCAAGGTTCGAGACCGAAACAAGGCATTGGCATAGCTAGACCGACACACTCAAAACGTGTCTCGAGACCGACACACTCAAAACGTGTCTCGAGACCGAGACACGTCTCGAGACATCCAGCTCTGTCAGGAATTTGATCCAAATTCAATTCGACATTTTTCGGAATGCAAAATATTTTACATTAATCATTTTTTGATTTTTTATGAGACCTTAGCTGTTAAAATAGCTATTAAAACTTATGGATCTCATTAAAGGCAGGGAAAGTAGGGGACCTAACGCACAAGTTTTACTGAATTCAATTTTTTGTCCAACTGGTTGGACAATACAGTACATTAGGCCAAATGCTTTTTAGTTTGTTGGACTTAGTTGTAACGACATCGCTATCGATGCGGGAGGTCTGGGGTTCGCGCCCTGGGCCGGTCAAATTGGACACAATATCGCCAGGAAGTTGTCACCGCGGCTGTTTTCTTCGAACTTCGAAGCTGTGTTGCCTGGGCGCTCAGCGGCGGAAACGGGCCCCGCTACTTGTTACACGCTTTGGCGGAATACCGCGAGAATAATGAAGGCTTGATTTTTTTGGACTTTATTTTGTGATGAAACTTTTCTGTACCAAAACGAAAAAATTCGAAATGCTCACGGTAAATTTATTTGCTGTTAAAAGATGTCACTCAAACGTTTCCACGGGGACCTTTTGTCAATAAAGTCGTGACCTTCCGACCGCTATGTAATCAAGCGATTTAAAGTAATTGCAAATGTCTCTTAAAAATTGTTGCTGTAATCGGAAAACGAACGAATGTTTATTCATAGGAAACGAATGTTAAAATCTTAATAGTAGACTCGCTTAACCACCAGTGCACAGAGATGGGCATTTATCGGTGATATAGTTTTGATTTGTTGATTACCGATATCGCTTTTGTAGTACATTTTGTTATCGCCGATAAATTATCGAGATAAACGATTCTTCATGCACACAGTGTTCAAAGTCAGTGAGGTGGCGCTATGGAAAAATACGCGGTGTCCATAAAGTCTTGTTGCAATTTAAAAAAATGTCTCTTTGTTTTGTTGCCACGGCAGAGTCCATGAACTGCTTTCTTTTCTTAAAAATCTGGAAAAATATTTTTGCAATTTGACTTCCAAAAAAGCTTCGTCAAACACATCGAAAATTTAATGCAACATAGCCTATATCGGAAGCATTTATCGATTACCGATATCACTTCAAGAAATTGAAATTTACCGATTATAGTCGGTATCACCAGGGATTCTTTAAAATTATCGGTTATCGTTATTGCTTAAGTGCAGAAAATTTTAGCCTATCGTGCCCATCACTGCCAGTGCAAATGAAAAATTAACCTAGTATTTTGAACAATAAGTTATCAGTACTGAACATCAGAATAGCTTTGAAAAAATTGTTTTCGGCAGGGAGTCGAACCGTTTAATTTTTACGGTTCAGATTCGGTTTGGGTTTAACAGTGGTTTCAAATTTCGGTTCAGTTCTGGTTAAGGTTCAGATAAATTGAAACGCTCTGGTTTGGGTTCGCTCCAGTAAAAAATATTTCAAACCGGTTTATAAAATTCCGGTTCAAGTTCGCAGTTAAAAATGGTATTATTCTAGTTACACAATTTAAAAAATGAAACGTACAAAGCAATTTTTCTTCGCATTGACAGGCCACTATAATGCATAAAATACTAGTAGCAAAGCCAGTCTCGAGATAATTAAATTGCTACTATGCTCCGACGCCGGCGACCCTAATCTTTGATAAAGAAACATATCTTCACATTGACGGGCCACTGTACAGCTTGTAGTGCTGTGCAAGTACTGTATTTCTTTGAATATAAGCCACCTTCAAAGTGTCAGTTGGTTACGCCGATCAAAGTGACGCGTGTGACCTCACGAAGCGAGCCGCTTTTTCAATCGGTTCGGTAGGTTCGCAAGTAGGCCTACTCAAATTATTCGGTTCAGTTCCGGTTCGCTCTTTGCGATTTTGAAAAATACGGTTCAAGTTCGACAAAATTAGTGTAAAACCGGTTTGTAAAACTCCGGTTCGACTCCCTGGTTTCAGTGGCGTAGCAAGGGTATCCTGCGCCCCGGGGCAAACAAACATTTTGCGCCCCCTGTGTTTTACAATTCTATGATTATCTGTACCAGCAGATTCGTCTTGTCTTCGCATATCGGCCGATTGTCTTTTTGCATAGCCGCTACTTTTAATTTTTTTTTTCATAAATTTTCTAGATTCATTCAAAAACGCTTCAAATTGGGGTCGCCGTTTTCGACCCTGAGCTCCACTCTCTTTTTTTGGCATAATCTTCCTACCAGTTAAATCGCTAACAATGTAAACTCTAAAAACGCTTATCTGTTTTTAGAAATTAGAGATATTTTATTTAACGGTGCGGCAATTTTTCTGAGCCAGAGGCGGGCCGGTGAAAACTTATCTCATCCAATCCCTTGAGTACAATCAGAAGACTTTGCGGAGAGAGATGCCGAACGAAATGGGCAGTTTTAGTTGCGGGACCAAAGTTACTCAGGTTGACATGATTTGGGCAAACGACTTGGAGAAAAACCACAAATAAACTGGTTAGAGAATCAATTTGCCTAGGCTGGGTCAAAAATACGGTACTCCACTCAAGCAACCCCCACCTCTAGGCAAAGCAACCCCCACCTCTAGGCAAGCAACCCCCACCTCTAGGCAACCAGCCTAGGCAAATTGATTCTCTAACCAGTTTATTTGTGGCTTTTCTCCAAGTCGTTTGCCCAAATCATGTGGGACCTATGAACCACTGTGGGACCTATGAACCACTAGAAGGAAGCTGCAGAAACAGTTAGATCTACGATAAAATGAAGTTTTATCACAGTAGTAAAACTGAGATTTAAAATCAGTGTGGTAACAATTAAAATAATTTAAGAATGAAATTACAACTACGCGTTCTCATGCCTATCTAGCAGTGCGTAGTCAATGAAAAAGGCTCTACACTATCAGCGCCATTTCCTTTTTTTTTAGTTTACGCTTTTTTTTCAACTTACGCTATGTCTTTGTCTTTTACATAGCTGCGACCTTTTTGTTGTCAAAATCATAGCACAATAACAGATTAAACAAACAGATTGATTAACAGAACTAACCTCGCAAAAATCACCCAAAAAAATCTATCAGTCACCCTTAACAATTAGATGCCATAACGTGCCAAAATAAATTTAAATTTTAACACATTAACTAAACGCTTAGTAGCAGCAGCTGAAGATAGGTGAAAAAATTTGAAATATATGTCACTTTTCTTAGCAGTAGCTAGATGATCAACGTCAGGGAAGACGCAACTATGGTTAATCTGCTTAGACCGTTTTAAGATTTCAATTTCACAATCATCTTCGTCATTAGGACCATTAAGTAGCAGTCTAACAAACTGTCTGAAGCTCCCAACTACAGAAAACACTTTAACAATGACATAGAGGCCTGCCTTAACTATGTCCACATCCGGTGCACACCAAACTGCCACTGGCTCATTGGTCCCTCTTTGCACTGGCTCAAAGGTCCCACAACTGTGTAGGCACAACGTTTTACTAATTGGCCGCTACCTGCCAGGGTATATGCCTCCGAGCTTGGCAAAATCTTTTTCTACATCAAATAAACTTCAAAAACAAGCAATACTGTGCTACCTTCCGTTTAACTTCAAGTTCACAGACGAAAAAACAATCAGCAACAAAAAAAACTTTTGAGCCAGTAAAAACGGTTATTCTTTCTTGCATGCGTCAGCAACAAAAAAAACTTTCGTGTAAATTATCATAACTTGATCAAAACCCCGATGTAAAACTTTGAAACTATATTGAATCAATTCCCAAAAAAGAAAGAAAATCCGCGAAGAACTTTGCGAGAAATCAACTATGGTCATTGGTCCCACCCTGATCAAATGTCCCACATCTCCCGTGCTATGCACATTTACTACAGTATGCCATACTATTCCATGCTATGCCATTCCATTCCATAGGCTACTATTCCTTAAGTAGAGACACCCGTACCAGGCGATAGATCACACGCGGCAGGCCTAATCTAACCGACTAATTATGACTGTGTATGGTTTGGGCAAGGGGTACTAGTACTAGGGGTAGTCAGCTAGGCGATGTGGAATTGTTTGTGTACTGCAGTTTAGTGTTTTAATGCAGACCACGAACAGACAAAGCAGTCTTGCAGCAAGCCTTTGTGGATTGCTGATAGGCTGACTTAGTCCAGCAGCTACTGAACCAGCATTTCTTCACTGTACATAGGCCAAAAGTTCTAAAATTCAAGTTTTGCACAACCCACAGGTTTGCCAGAAATTTTGAAAGTTACTGGGTAATTGCATAAAATTTTTTGTTGATGCTAGAGTTACGGTAAATTGCTTTGTTTGTATAGCCATTAGTTTTTGAAATGACCATGTTTTGCTAATGATTGGAAAAGTAATTGCCAGTATTTTGTTAGTTTAATTTTTATGTACTGAACCATCATCAAATGACATGACTGGGCGGAATTGGCGTTGGGCTTTGAAACCAAACATCACGGGTTCATATTACGACTTGGCCGACCACATTTCACACATGATTGTGTGGCTGTTGACTTGAAGAGCGCAAGCTCATATAATACCTAGTCTTCCTCGTCGATCTGTTCTTTCAAGTTCAGTTTTTTATTATAACTCCTTAGTTATTATTATTTTTATTATATACCTCACTATTTTGAAGTAATTAGCAGGGTTGGGAATCGATACTCAAAAAAGTAAAGAAATAATCGATATTCGATAGTTCACCAAAAAGTAAAGAATAAAGAATATTTTAATCGATATTCGATATTATACTGAGTGATTTTAGCTTTTTCGAAATACTGCAAGCCTAGTGTTGACACCAAATGCACTTTTGCTAGCAAAGTTACTGGTACTCGCCAGAATCACAAACTTTGTCAGATGCTAGTTTCTCAACTCTCTGGCAACTCTTCCATTTTGGCTTTGCAATTTGCTTTTGTCCATAGTTAAGATTAAAAAAGAAATACGATAGTTTGGCTGGTACAGCTTTACGGAATGAATATATTATTGCGAACATAAGCGCCAAATAATTAAAATGACAAAAGCAATGATGCTGATAAAACATTTTAAGCAAACAATTGGTTATACATTTAAACCATAGCAGTGACATTTTGGCCTTTGATCAGAATCGAACATGATGGACCCGGATAGTGTCTTCTTTTAATGTAAATGCAATTTGGTACGCTAAATGATAAAATTTTTCGGGTCTTCGCCCCATGCCCTATGAGTGCACTGCTCTTCTGGACCATGTTCTTTTTAATCGTTGCTTATGGTCCTTGTAGTTTACCGGCTTGCAAGCCTTGCATACTGCGTAAAACATGTTTCTACTATACGAGTAACTTACTTACAATTTGTCAAATTCGCATTAAATGTTGCATTAGTTGGGAACTGGGTTAGCGCTTTGCACACAGTCTTGATTGTCTTCAACGTTTAGCAATATCAGCAACTATACGTTTGGTTATCTATCTGCTGATTGACGTGCTTATAAAATTAATTAGGGAGTTCTAAGGCTATGTGAAGATCGTTAAAATCTTTAGAAGGGTATAAATAAGTTTGTGTTTACACAAGTAGAAACCAGGGAGAAAAAACATTTATTTAAACGAGGAAGGTGTACAGAATATGACACTTTCATGCTGCTTTGTTATTTTTAACACCAGTTTTTGGACTTCGCTGCAAACGAAAAAGTCATAAGCCCTACAGGCTGGCTCAAAGCTCGTAGTGACACCATAACCCTAGCACACCGTATACCTGTCCCCAAGGGCTACAAGCCCCCAAAATATTTTAATTTCCAAAATTTTTAAACTAACTTGTTTCCATACATTGAGCATTTGACTGGAGGTGTCTATTATTAACAGTACGCGCCGAGTGTGTGTGATTTTATTTTAGATGATATCTTTTAGCAGCGTTTGTGGAGGACTCCCCTTAACAACTTTTTTGTTGCCCCCCTCCCACACTCCGGACGTGCCTGCAAGACCAGCTTCGGGAATTACTTTTTGCTCAACTTCAAGAACTGAGTAGTTATGGAGCGCAGGCCTCCCGGTACAATGACAAATCGAACAAAAGCTGGAGTTTGTTAAGCAATTTTATTGATAAATTCAATAGTCAAGCGGTCTCGTCTCACTGCTGAGCTTTATGCACTAGTAGCGACTCATATCAACCTTGAGTTTCCATGTACGTTACTTCTGGTACCGGTACTGGGTAGGCCTATGATTGTTTGTCAGGAAACCAAAATATAGCAGGCTACCAGCTGATCACTAATTCAGTAGGCCACCAATAAAGCAGTAAAATTACCGGTACCTATATACCTACACTACCACTAAACTGCTAACTTTGCTTCCATAGCGCAATACAAGGCCTAGCTACCTAGAGCCTAACCAATGGAGCATTTAGCCGTATGCGCTAAGCCTTTTCTGAAATTTGCTCACGGTCACGGAGTAGGTTAAAGACAAGCACCGAACATTGCATGCGGGTGTGACCATAGATGTGAAACGACTTTGTTGTGGCAACTTTGTTTTATTTTAATTTTTAGTCGGGGTTTTGGCACAAAAAAATTATATCAGCAAAAAAGGAATGACATACCGACAAGCATTTTAAATTTAAAAGTAAGATAAAATAATCTCGACGAAAAGAATCGATTATCGATTTAAGCCGAAAAAAAGTAAAAAAAAAAAATATTCGATACTCATTCAATAAAGTAAAGGCTGCAATGCATTCGATGAACAAAAAGTAAAGAATATCGATATCGAATATCGATTTTTCCCAACCCTGGTAATTGGGTTAGTGCAGAGTTTTGAGTTTAGTAAGGTTTGAAAGTTAGGTTGAAGGTAGCAACCCGAAGCCAAGCATGTCATTAAAGAAGCAAATTTGAAACATGACTGAAGACAGCTCATTATACATAAGGCATTGGTCCTGAAATCAGTGGCTCATTCAGATTTGCACTTCTAAGTGCTCACTTAGTTAATTGCTATTGCATAGGCTAGATCTTTAAATTTGCTTTACTTGTGATCTACCTGTTGAGTGTTTAAAGTAGCTCTGAGTTTTTAATTAGAAGATTATATTGTGTTTGGAGAATGGCTGATATTGCTCGGCTGCTTAGATATGGTAGAGTGATTGGTAGCAAGGAAGAAGAATTAACAAACTGCCGCGTGGAGTAACTTCGAGCTACTGTTTTTTAAAGAAAGTGGAGAATACGCTGGATATGTTTTATGTATTACTTGCAAAAATCCGTTGAATCATGATAGGTCTACAAGTGACACTACACATTTAAAAGATCATATTAAGGCATGCACGAAGAAAAAATAAGCTGATGTTGCTTCTACTTCTGCTTCAACCAAAATCACTTCATATTTTGAAACCAAACAAAAAATTCCACAAGCAGTTAGAACAAAAGTTACTGATGCTTGTGTGCAGTTTGTAGCTGGAGATATCAGATGATTTTCAGCTGTGGAAGGTGTGTGATTTCAAAACTTGAACTATTTGTCCATTTCCCTTCCTAAACAGACATTTTTGCGTAAAAACTGAAAAACGGGAGTCGAACAGGAGCAGGAGTATAAAAAGTAGTCATTGAGCAGGAGTCCAAAAAAGGCGACTCTGTACACCTCTGAAATACGATTACTTGCAAGTGTCTTTAGAATAAAGAAAAGTCCTTTGGAAAAATTTGTTGACAACTTTTAAATTTCTTTCCGTGACTTTCAACTTTTTGCAAGTTTTCCATGACTTTTCCAGGAAAATTTATTTTTCCAGGTTTTTCCATGACCGTGGGAACCCTGGGTAATATACCTCGACATTTCTCAGGCCTTGAAGCAGAAAAATTAAATCTTTATTATATTCGCGGTATTACGCCGAAGCGTGTAACGAGTGGCGGGGCCCATTCATGCGGCTTAGCGCCAGGGCAACACAGCTCCGAAGAAACGTCGAAGCGGTTGCGACACTGTGTCCGAATTGACCGGCCCGGGAATCGATCCCTAAACCTTCCGCACCGATAGCGATGAGCTCAACAACTGAGCTAACTGGCCGTTCGTTTCGAATAAATTTGGAGAGATCTGGACTAGATTTTTAGCTGTATTTTCTTTACACGCTCTTCAAATAGAATAAATTACTGATGGACTGCTACTGCTAAACTCGCTTTTCACGACAAAATAGCCACAAATGAGAATTTGTGTGCTTTAATCTTTTAAAAATGACAGTATTCAGCTTTATAAACAGCGTAATACTAAAACACAAATGAGTTATACATAGTAAGCAATAGTAAAATTTAAATATGTCGGTATGATTAGCGTGACTATATTCAAGCCAGAAAAAGCGATGTACAATAAAGCCCAAAAACAAACACTAGCTGACAATGTAATGCCACGAATACACAAATTACTTTATAAGCATTACTAGACCATACGAGGAAAAATAACGTCACTGTAATTCTCATTTCGACAACATAGGTTCAATTATCATCATCAGCAGTGTAAGCAAGGCAGTACAAATCTTTCAGTTTTGTACCGCCTTGCTTACAATGCACATGACGACAGCCGAATCTATGTTGTCGCAACGTCCAGCTTTGAGAATTACTGTGGCCTTATTTTTTCTCCCTAGCTTGTTTTTTATACTGAATGCTTTCACATTTGAAAACGTTGGCACGTTTGGTGGAACAACGCAAAATAGCAATTATCCTTCTGGCTACTGGTACAGTAGCCTACATGTTGTATGGCAACCAACTGCCGTCGACGATGGTCTACGCAAAGCGTAAAACCACTTTCCCAAATCTTTTCACCAAACTGAGACGTGAATAATTGGCGATACAGAACTTAAAAGCTTTGAAAAAAGCTGATTTCGCATTAGGCCAGTGGCGCGGGAACGTTTTTTAGACAGGGGGGGCTCAAAATAGTAAGATCGTGTCAACGTCTGGGGGGCGAAGCCCCCCAGACCCCCCTTTTTTCGAACGCACGTTTTTAAGAGCAGGACACTCAGCAGACCTATTTTGATAGACATCAATTGCATGCCGCTCAAGTGATCGGAATTTTTTCAGGATAATCTTTTATCATGGAAAACAAGATTGCTTACTACCATTAGGCTTTTCTAACCATGCTCGAATTACTACTCATGTATTTGTAAAATGCAAATACCTCAATCACAAAACCAAAAAGTAGGCAAACAAAATTTGCCCGATCTAACTTTTGCTTTGCTGATCAGAGTTACATGCAACAAACAATGCCCCATTGAGGTTTAAAAATAACAAAAAACACACAATCAAGATAAAGCACTGAACCATTTTTTAACATAATGAGATGTGTAGATATAGGTATTTAGGTAGGCGTACTAGCTCAATTTTAGTAACAATCATCGGCAGTGCTCGAGTTGTGAAAACACTTATGGGGGGTGGTAGGCTACAACTTTTCATGCAGACCTAAAAAGAGATGGTCATTATAGTTGTAAGGGAATGGTTTACGCTAAAATGTTTTATGGGGGGGATGGTGTTGTTTTCAGGGGGGATGGCATCCCCCTCAAATCGAGTAGCCTACTGATCATCGGTGCCAGTTTAGTAGTGATTTAGCCGCTTCATTGGGTTGGTAGAAAAAATTCAAAACCATTAAAAAACTCAACCAGAAGAGAACTTGCACCAGCTCATATAAGCTTAATTAGGGGTGCCCAACCAGTCGATCGCGATGTACCGGTCGATCTTTGGATGCTTGGCTGTCGATCGCGGGTCAATTTGGCATGTACACAAATCAGGTTGGCCACCAACATTTCCAGTTCATGTAACGCGTCCGGGCCGTGAAGACCTTTTTTTTAGCTTTTCACAAAAATTTTGGTGGAATTCGGAACATCTGAAGGATTGAGGACCGTTTTTTTGCACTTCACCGCATTTTCGTTTACGATTTACGTAATTCCCATGATCAGTAGCGACTTTCATTCGAGCATTCAGAGTAGTTTGGCGTAAAGTGTTTGGCAGCTACAAGAATTGACAGCCATTATACTTTTACTGGGCCATCGTCCATGACTGCTGTAAAGGTTTGCAAACGCTGATATAAAACACGGTAAAAAATGAACTTCAAGCATTGAAAATTTTACCAAATTTTACGTTGACCAAGTGAATAATAACTGACTGATTTTTAAAAGAATAGTGATTCTTCGTTGGTTAAAAGCACTTTAAAAAATATTTGCTTCATTACGTATGTACGTTGCGAGCATTAATCACGTCGCACTCAGTGCATAATTTTTTTAATTGTCAGGGGGGGCTCAAATGGTTCAGGGGGGGCTAAAAAAAGTTCAGGGGGGGCTTGAGCCCCCCCTGGCACCCCACTTCCCGCGCCTATGCATTAGGCTGCAAGAAACGCTTGTCATAATGACGGAGCGTCGCTTAAGCCGAACACGAAAACAGCTTTTTCCAAAGTAGGACAAAGTTTATCAAGTTTCAACTAAACGACCACTCGCTTCTGATCGCATGTTCTTCTTTCGTGGCAAAACTCGGTGGGTTTTCATCTTTGTAATCAAATTTCATACAGAGAAAAAAAGCGATGATCACACCAAAAATTCAATTATGACGTACGAAGCTCACGGGTTTTGCCACACCTAACGAGGACAAGTAGACAGGCAAATCTGACTGCAATCAATTACTCAAAGCAGAGAGTTGATCAAGAATCTATTACAAAAAGCTCGTTGAAAAAATTCTTCATATCAGTCGTACAAATTATTACCTGGGCCAAAAACTTTTTTGCTGTACTAACAATAAAACAACTTCTCAGATAATGCAACACCAGGAGAAGATAGGTCGAGAAGGATTGAAAAAGAAAAACACAATAATAAAAACCACGAAAAAAATTAGGCTATTTGAAATCAATTTCTTGGTATAGAAAAGTAGACAATTTGAAACAACATGCCCATGGCCTTTATATAAAGGTAAGCTCACAGAGTTTGACATTTTTCAAATCCAAACTTCATTTTTATCTCTTCTTATAGCGCAGTGTTCTAGGACTGTTTTCAATACAAAGAAGAATAAAACTGTGAGTGCAACTGTAAGCAGTTTCGCCAAGCAGCCTGCCCTCAGCCAGCAGCGATGCCTGGCCGGTGACTGCCGTGTTACTCGTGTGCCACGAATTGCAGTTGTGCATGCGGTTTAGTTTTCCATACGAATTCGATCCATGCCATAAAATCTTCATCGGCCTAAAATCAACAAAAAGTTACTCGATGGACCAAAATGCAGCGGTTACTCTTAAAATTGATCAATGGAACACTGCAAACTTTTAACCCTGCAAACAACTGGGGAACCCAGTGGTTTTCACCCAAGGTTCCACCGGTACAGTTTAGGGATTCCGGAAGTTTACAATTTAGAGCTGGGTTTAAGTGATTTAGTGAGATAAATTAATGTACACGAGTTCGTCGAGTCTGGAATGTTTCATTGGGTTCCGTTCCAACAGAAAGGTTAAAAACCAATGGTAGCTGCTTGACTCGAAGACTAATAAACAGTCACTTAGCAGTCTTTCCTAAGATTTTAGTTGCATATTGTGTTCTCCTTTAATTTATCGAACTTCACTGCGTTTTTCTTTTTTTGGTTCTGCCTCTTTCATTTCAATATTTTAATCTAACAGTACTGAAAAAAATAAACAAACAAAAAGGGTATGGCTTTCTGGCACTGAGTTAATGTCAATACTTTCCTACACTCAACGGTTCTAACAAACAATTTTTTCTGAAGATTAAAGCTGGCAGCAAAATCACCCACTCCGTGTAAATTATCTTCGACATTTTAATGGAGTGCTGTAAAATTGTTTTAGTTTGTTTGTTTAGTTGCATATTTATCCTCCTATCACGAGAAAGTGACCAATGCACTATAACAAGCTCGCTTAGGAAGTGCCAGCCACCTGCCCAATGTCCATACTACACTAAGATAGGGGAATCTCGCTAAATGCACTTCCCAACGGCACAACAAGTGAACTTACCAGCTTGTTCTCCACACTGTCCCTTAACACTGAGCGTCAAGTAGCGAAGGTATGAATACCAATTTTAAAGTCATTGGTTTGACCCGACTCGAAATCAAACCGGAGTCTACCGCTCCAGAGGCGAACGCTCTCACCACTCGGCCACATGAGCAGTTAGTTATCATGCTAACAAGTGATTTCTCGGAGACCGAAAGCTTTCTGAATCATAATCCAGTTTTCAATGTCGTGATCGCTCTAACGATGTTCTGGAAATACTAACATGATGCATAAGACCATGGAATTTTGATCAAGGAAAAGGAGCATGGGGGCAGAGAAATTATTGACCGGCAATTTTGGGAGCTTTTAAATATCCTGCCAACTTAATTCGACGTTACACCCCCAACTACCGAAATTGCGAAGTGAACTGATATAGCTTTTATACTTATAGCTACAGATTCGTAACTAATTTGCGTTTAATCAAAAGGATAGGCAAATATTTGCTGCTGCAGCTTGTGTTACTTAATTTGACATTGCTTCCCCAACTGCCGAAATTGCAAAGTGCTGCAGCCTATGTTAACAGCTTAGCCTATAAAAAGTCAAATCTTCATTATACTTGCGGTGTTGTGCCGAAACGCGTTCCGAGTGGTGCGCCTATCTTCGCGACTTAGCTCCTGGACAACAAAACTCCCAAAGAAACGTCGCAGCGATGGTAAGCCGTTGGCGACGTTGTGTTCGATTTAACGGCTCGGGAATCGAACCTTAGACCTCCCGCACCGATGGCGATGTCTTTAATCACTGCGTTACTCGGTCGGTGCTCTAACCTTTCCATAAACTTACCATATAGCACTGCTATAAACCCTTTTGCCCTGAAACGAATATATCTTGTTAGGATCGATTTCAGCTCCTCTTCCATCAAACATCGCGTTCCAACTATCAAAAAGAACTTCTCCCTGTGAGATACAAAAAAAAAACAAAAAATTTAAATTGAGAATGCAACAATATCCAAATACAAGCTTGGTTAAATTAAAGTCATATTCAACTTGAATTACCATATTATGACTTATCTGCTGAACGTTTCCACAAGATAGGGTTGGGTATCATCAACAGTAGTGTAACATGAAGCAAATTGTTACAGGAAACTGAATTAAAAAATAAAAAAACCTAGTTTTTTTATTGAGAAACAATGAATGGTCCAGGTCGTGAAACAATAATGTATGCAAATTACAGATCATTTATGACGGGTTCGATTCGCGGGTGAAAATGCTCGCATTTCACACATACGTTAGTTGGCTAGTGCCTTAAACTGCAGCTCACTTGGCAGCTTACACATGCACCAGTTTAATTCTCTGCCCAATGAAAAACAAAAACTACATGACAATTACCGCAAGGCTAATCTACATTCCTATACAAAACTTCCTGTGAGTGATAACTCTACCAGTTAGATCAAAAATCGTTACTATGAAAACGTTAACCATTTTGTGCATAAATTTCAAAAATATGTCTAGAGGTTTTAACGTCATTTGTCACCCCATCTGCAAGTCCGTGTGGACAAAACATCATTTAAAAGGCATAGTCAAAACTGATAGGCGTAGTAATGATCATATAAGTTTAACGGCATAACTGATTTTGCTTTGAGGTATTGCTAATGCGGAAAGTTTGGCGTGCATCTAAGACCTACCTTTGCATTAACCACAGGAACATTCGATCTATCTTGTATCCTGACTATTGATTGGACATGCTGGTCACGTGACGATAAGAAAGCTCTGAGAAAACAAATTTAGCCGTTTACAGTATACTCGCTAACACACCAAATGCAGTAAATTCCTCCTTATAACTCTTAGTCCCAAACACGACTGACTTGCATCGTAACCGGACTTTGAGTATATACAATTCATACAGTAAAGTGAATTCTGGCATTCTACTATATTACAATTACAGCGATAAATAGGATTGTGAAGCTTAACGCAAAATCCTAATTAGGATAGAACTTAACGATAAATAGGATAGAACTTGGTTAGAAAACGTAGAGCATAAATCATTTTAGCGAAAGTGTTTTGTGTTTGAAGTAAAAACATCTTTGGAGTTGCTCCAGCACGATGGAGCACAAAAACCAGTCTAACAGGAATAATCATGGGTATACATAAGGGGAAAGCGACATGCTAAAGGTAACTTAACTGCCAAGGCTAACCAATTGGTCAGGCTAATAATTTACAGTTAAAAAAAGCATGCGTAGCCTACATATTTTACAGCTCAGATGCTACGATGGCCGAACGACGGCTCCGATGGCTGAGTGGTAAGAGCATCTGCCTCTGGAGCTGCGGACTCGGGTTAGATTCTGAGTCTAGTAGTAGTAGTAGTGTCTTTTATTTCCGCACCGTCAACACAATAAAAGAATACGATAAGAGTAGGGGAATAAAACGCGGCACAGGAAAAGGGAAGAAGCAACAAAACGATTAACGTTATGGCATGCAGGTAGGAGAAGAGGAGTTAACAGAATACAGGAGTAGGCATGGTTGCAACACCCAGGTCGGGATCAGAAAAAAATAAAAGAATAAACTAAAGGCGATAAAAAACGACGGTCAGACAAAAAAGACAACAGAAGCATCGCAGCTACCAACACCGCTATGTTATAGTGCAAGGGTAGGAAACATAACAGTGGGTGGTCTACTATGGTTATTCCACCTCCAAGCAGCTCGACAGAAATGAAAAAAAAAAGGAGTTGAGATGGACTAGTGCACGGTCAAACCAATGACTTGAAAATTGACATTCACAGCTTCCCTGCTTGACGCTCAGCATTACAGGGACAGTGTGGAAAACAAGCCGGCAAGTCTACTTGTCGTGCCGTTGGGAAAGGCATTTACCGGGATTCCCCTATCTTGGTGTGGTAGACAGATGGCCGGTAACTCCTAAGCAAGCTCGATATAGCAATTTGATCGCTTCTTCGGGATAGGAGGACAAATACGCAACTAAATACAAAAACTAAATACAAATATACGTTAATATAATGCGTACACGAATAGTCGAATACAAGAAAACACGAAATTACAAACACGAACAAAATTCAATCAACCATCCAGAATCTATTCTATTTAATATGAGCATATATTCCTGTTACATAGATGACAAAATAATGTCCTACCTGTAAGTTCCATGTAAGCCAGCACTTCTGGCTTGATTGAAGCATTTTGTATCTGCTCCTCCTATTCCTCGCATACGCCCACTGATCGGGTAGTTGAGTGCGATTAGGTGGATGCTGTTGGAAGATTGTGAGGGAGGTAACTGCTGGGTTGTGGTGCTGGTGGTGGTCGGTGTTGTAGATTGGGTTGTAGTTGAAGCAACGGTAGGAGTAGGAGATGGTGGGGGTATATCAACCTAAAACCAAGTGATGCGTCAGCGTCATATTAAAGAAACAAGCAGTTGCTATGAATAAAATCGCACAGGTGGCAAAAAAGCAAAGCTCTGTGTAATGCCATGTTTGTAAAAGAATCGTGCAATCACACCTCAAACTTCATTATAAAATCAAATTTCCAAAAAACAACCTCATCAAAAGCAATAAAAACTTTAAACCTCAAACTTGCAAACCGAAACCTGTTTTGAGAACACAGCATTAGGTTTAGAGGCAAATTTGTGCAATGGTCACGTTGATGAAGCAATTTTGTTTTGCCACGGTTCAGGTATGGTCTTGTACAAGTTGTCAAATTTAATGTTTTTATTAACCTTACCCCGCTCTCTATGCTTAGTGGAGGCAGTGGTTGATCCAAAGCCACTCTGCGCCATCCTGCATTCGTTTTCACGTACACTTCTTGATGATTGGACACATAAGCAAAAGTACCCTCCAATACATCCTGAATAGAGAAACATTGCTTTTACTATATCATTAATTTTACTTTGAATCATTCAAAAGCTCTGTATCAGTCTATTCAGGGATCCAGACAAAGCCACCTCTCTCCCCTTAAAACGTCCACAAGAGAAAAGCAAACGTCTGTAAGTAGTTCAGTAAATACTAGAGCAGTGTTACCGCAACATTACGAGTTGAGATATCCGATGTCCATTGCCATAAAAGAAAAACAAAAAAATTCCACATCTGCCCTTGGGCCTTTTCCTTTCTTACACAGAAAAATTAAATTTTTCTTGCGTAACAGAGACTACTGGTACACTGCAAACATTATTGATCTCAAGGGCAAAAAACTAACGAAGTAAAATAATCTGATTTTATTTCCATGACTACCAGCGTTGAAAATCTACACGTAGCTATGCGTCATCAAAAACTAACTGGAATATCCACGTTTTAATCTATACTACTATAGGGCAAGCATATGAACAAAATGATCGAAATATTATTACTTTTAAAACTCAAAAAAACAGGAAAAATCCACATCATGTGACGTCATCAAATTGCAATGACATCACATAATTTTAATTGGCAACGCTTTCTAACATCGGTTAATCCTTTCTGCAGAAATGCACAAAAATTAAGGGTGATAGATTTACAAAGCTTCCCTTGCATAACAAATTAGTTACTTTATACATTAAATACGCCTACTAAAATAAACTGGATTAAAAATACCGTCAATTACATAGCACAAAAACAATTTAACATAAAAAAAGCAACCAACCATAGCAATAAACCAAGATAAAAGTTGAATGCGAAAAAACAGAAGCAGTTTTAGCCGTTAGTATGATAGCAGTTTCTTGGATGTGTTGTTTTTGTTTGCAGTTGCATATGTATCCTCATATCACGAAAAAGCGATCAATGCGCTATAACGAGCTCACTTAGGAGTTGCCGGCCATCTGTCTACCACTCCAAAATGGAGGAATCCCGGTAAGTGCCTTTGCCAACGTCACAATACGTAAACTTGCCGACTTGTTCTCCACACTGTCTCTATAATGCTGAGCGTCAAGCAGTGAAGAGCAATTTTAAAGTCATTGATTTGATCCGACTCGGAATCAAACCCGAGTCTACTGCTCCAGAGGCTGACGCTTTTTTCATGAATACAGTAACGCATAAAATCTATCGGAAATTTCGATATAACTGATGCTTGTCAAAGAAAATTATGTAACAAAACTTACCGCGAAATAACTTCGCATCTCGTTTATTGTTGAAAAAGTTCTGGTACCTAAAATCGAAATATAAATTAAACTAGGCAAAAGTTGTTTTTTTCAAGTTCTTAGAAATTGTGTACATGTACCGTCAACACAACCTCGCTGGCTTTTTTGGCAATGTCTATTGTAAGATAAAGTTGTAAAGTTGTTTTTTTTAACTAAGGTTATTTTCAAATTCAATTGAATTGAAAATTCAACAGTCATTGAGGGAGACTGCGAAGTGAGCTTGCGCTGTTCAAGTCAGTGGCCACCCGTTATATATGCCAAATGCGATCGACTCCAGCCGCGATTCGAACCCGTCACATAGGATCTGTCACTTGCGCGCAGTACCTCTAGGCCATGTCGCTGACAAAAACTCTTAAAAATGAGACTCTTAACCAGTTTACTCCACAAATTTCAATCCTACAGTTTCGAAAAAGTAAACAATTTTCAATACCGGTAAGTCTGGTCAGTCCACATCTGGGCGATCGGTTTCAAGGATAAAAGTAAAAAAAATCAAATCTTCATTATACTCGCGGCATTACGCTAAAGCGTGCAACGAGATGCGGGGCCTTATCTCCGCAGCTTAGCGCCTGGGCAACACAGTTTCAAAGAAGCATCGCAACGGTGACAAGCCGTTGACAACACTGTATCCCATTTGACCGACCCGGTAATCAAACTCCAGACCTTCCACACAGATAGCGATGTTTTAAACTGCGCTAACCGGATGAAATAATAATAATAAATAACTGGGGTTATTTTCAAATTACATTAACTGAAAATTCAACTTTAATTAAGGGAGACTGCGAAGTAAGCTTGCGCTCTTCGAGTCAGCAGCCACCGGTCATATATGTCGAAAGCGATCGACTCTAGCCGCGAATCGAACCCGTCTCGTAGGATCTGTCACTTGCGCGCGGTACCGCTAGACCATGTTGCCGAAGACACTGGTAAATGAAGTAAATTAGGAAAAAAGACCATACCGACTGAAACTATTTACCAGAAGTTTCTGATGTTGATCCCGGTTCGCCTTTGAAACCCGGAAGTCCCTGTTCAAAATTATGTATTTCAGCAAAAAAATCAAATCTTCATTGTACTCGCAGCAATACGACAAAACGTGTAACGAGTGGCGGGTCCTCCTCCATGGCTTAACGCCTTGGCAACAGAAACGTGGCAGAGGTGGCGAGCCGTTGGCGAGTGTCCGATTTGACAGGGATTCGAGCTCATGGGCTCCCGCATTGATAGTGATGTCTTGAACCACTACGGGTCTTACAACATTGATACAATATCGAATTGATAATTGCACAGTTGTGATTAGGATGATGCAACACTGGCTGTGTAAGCTTAGAGAAAAATTTGGAGTTACAGAATGAACAAAAAATCATTTTTGCTTCATTTCCACACAAACATTGTGCCAGCGATTGCGAGAGAAATCACAACATGGTCATTTCAGTCAAATGGGCATAACGTCGGATACTTAAAAAGTTCATAAATAACTTAATAGGCATTTTTGCTGAGAGTTTGCAACTGCATATCGTCCATCTCTCCTGATTCTGATCGCCAAGCAGAATTTAAAACATTTGGTTAACTTATTAAAGTTTCCAGATTAATTCGAGCAAACCAGCCTGCCACTTACAAAGTTGTATTGTATGAAGTTGTATATTTATCCTTCCATCAAAAGAAAGCGATCACAGCGCTATAACGGGCCATCTGTCCCCCACGCTAAGTTGGGGGAATCCCGCTAAGTGCCTTTCCCAACGGCACAACTAGAAAACTTGCTAGCTTGTTCTCACCATTGTCTCTTTAGTGCCAAGCGTCAAGCAGGGAAGTTTTAAAGCGATTGGTTTGACCCGACTCGGAATCAAACCCAAGACTACAGCTTCAGAAGCAGACGCTCTTACCACTCGGCCATCTGAGCAAGCACACCAATCCTCCACATTAAATATGATACATTACAATAGCTATACGAAGATGTACCTACGACCCGTATAAAATTTCACCGACATTTTTAATAACACAAGCAGATATGTCGCACTAATTAACATACACTTGGCTTAATTTTGCACAGTTTGTAACTCAAATTAGTACCTGAGGTCCACTGGACCCACGTTCTCCTTTATAACCCACAGATCCGACTTCACCTTTTGCACCCTGACAATGAAAACAGATTTTAAAAAAGAGTCTGGCAAAAAGTTCAAACATTTTGGCTTAGTAATGTTTTGTTGTTATGTTATGGGAGCAATAGCTCAAGCTAAGATTATTTCAAGATTTCAAGTTTATCATGTAATTGCAAGTAGCTTTAGTTTATTTAGCGTATAAGATTTGAAATTAGAGCTATGTAACTTAGTTCCTCAACATTAAGAATGAAAGGATTGGCAGAAGTGTTGGTGCAAGCAGTGATGAGTTTATATGAGGGTTCAAGGACGAAAGTTAGAGTTGGGTCAGGGACATCGGAAGAATTTGGGGTACGCGTTGGTGTGCATCAAGGATCTGTGCTATCACCACTGATATTGGCTATCGTGGTTGACGTTGTGACAGAACATGCAAGAGAAGGATCATTGAATGAAATTTTGTACGCGGATGATCTGGTGCTGATGAGTGAAAGTTTGGATGATTTAAGGGAAAGTTTCCAAAAATGGAGAAGTGCATTGGAAGGCAAGGGCTTGAAAGTAAATGTTGAAAAAACTAAGATGATGGTGAGCGGAACGGAAGGAGAAATTGTATTGAGCAAAATTGATCTTTGTGGAATATGTGGGAAAAAGGTTGGGTCTAACGCTGTGTGTTGCACACAGTGTATAAAGTGGATACATGGGAGATGCACGAAAATGAAGAAGGTAACCTGCAGTTCCGCAAGACATTCTGTTTGTAGAAGATGCACAGATGTTGGAGATGGTTCGGAAGAACCAGTGGAGGTATTATGCGATGTAGTGGAGACTGTGAAGGGATTTTGTTGTTTAGGAGACAGGCTGAATGCTAGTGGTGAATGTGAAACTGTAGTGACATCAAGAGTTAGGATGGGATGGATGAAATCTAGAGAATGCGGAGAGTTGTTACGGGGGAGAAGGTTTTCTTTGAGAATGAAAAGGATGGTTTATCGCAGTTGCGTAAGATCAGCAATGCTATATGGAAGTGAGACATGGTGTTTGAGTGAAAGTGAAATGGCAATTTTGAGAAGAACTGAAAGAGTCATGGTGAGGTCAATGTGTGGAGTGAAATTAGTGAATAGAAAGATGGAGGATCTGATGGAGATGTTGGGTTTGAAGGAAACGTTAGATAGAATGGCAAAGGCGAATGGAGTAAGATGGTATGGACATGTGATTAGAAGGGATGATGATAATATACTGAAAAAGTCAATGATGCTGGAAGTAAATGGGAAGCGAAAGCAAGGATGGCAAAAAATGACATGGAGGAAGCAGGTGGGAGAGAGTGTGAAGGAAGTCGGGTTGAAGATCGAGGAAGCTGCAGATCGAACAAGATGGAGGGAAGGTGTGAGAGCGATCGCGGAGGGGATGAGGTATATTCGACCACCTTCGGGAACGAGGAAGAAACCGGATTGAAACTGGATGGATGAATGTACTAGGTCTAGGTTACTAGATATTTTAAAACTATGATATCAATTGCACTAACTAACCATACAATTGTTTAAGACAAATGAAGCTAAAGAAAAATAGGAAATCCTTGTATCTACAATAACATGGAAGAAAAAAGATTCACTTTCGTTTGTAAAAAATTTTTAAAAGTAAGAACTACTTCACCTTTTCGCCTTTTCCACCACCAAACCATCCGCTATCAGAACCCTAAAAAATTATCGATACATCAGACTGACATCAAAACAGTGGGTTTGGTCTAACAGTGGTTGGCTTGTTTCAAACTCTGATACAGATGGGAGCAATAGCTCAAGCTGAGACTATTTAAAGATTTCCAGTTCATCGAGTAATTGCAAGTAGCTTTAGTTTATTTAGCGCATAAGATTTGAAATTAGAGCTAGGCAACTTCGTTCCTCAAGGCAATAAATCGTATTCAGAAACATATTATCTATCCGTTGATTCACAAGCTAAACAAGGCTCAACTCTGACAGAGCATTCGGTGGCTGTCAATAGCAAGAACTTGTATTATAAAATAATTCAAAATTACTAAATTAAAAACCACTACAGCCTGTTTCGTTGTTGTTGGCTTTTCAGGTAGTTATCTTATTCAAATAACCACATTCTATTTGAATAAGATGACGACCTAAAGAACCGACAACGGTGAAACAGGCTGTAAAGGTTTCATTATTTAGTGATTTCACTTTATTTTATATCTGTTTAAAGTGTCTATTCGCTTAGCGAAATCTTTTGTTTTTTAGAAAATAAAAAGCAGCTTATACAAAAGCAGAAGGTTTTAACATGAAGCCACGACGAACAAATCTGCTTCAAATATCGCAACAGCAACGTGATTTATACTGCACCGTAAGCAGAATAGAAACAACAACTTAGTGTACAATTAAAAAAGTTATACTTACAGATGATCCGGAAGCACCAGGTGGACCCTAAAAAATATTTTGAAAAAGTTGAGGAGTTAGCCGCACAGGATTCAAAACATGGAAGAATTTAAAGAATAGTTTAACCATGGATTACCTCAAAATTTTTACCAGCATCGCGGCATTTCCATAAAAGCAAGGATTAAGGCTCAGTATTGAAATATTATCTCAACATAAATTAATTGCATAAAAACAACTAAAAATCGAAAAAATGCTGCAGCTCTTAATGAGCTACTTCATTTTACGAACGTTGACTATATTAGCCTATATAAATTAAACATGCAGAGCAAACAGAAAATGAACACATTAGTCACTATTCACCAGTGTAGGTGCACAAACAGCGAAATTGTTTTATTGCTCAAAATAATAATCAAAACAAAATCTTCATTATACTCGCGGTATTACGCCGAAGCGTGTAAGAAGTGGCGAGGTCCATCTTCGCGTCTTAGCGCCTGAGCAACAAAGCTCCGAAGAAACATCGCAGCGGTGGCGAGCCGTTGGCGACACTGTGCCCGATCTGACCTGCTGGGAATCGAAACCAAGACCTCCCACGCCGATACCGATTCTTACCGATGTGCTTAGTAAGTCAGCTAACCAGGAGATTATGCTTTACGGTCAGTGGCAGTTATTATATTAGTGTACAGTATAGGCCTAAGATAGTGCTTAGTGAAACTTGTTTTTCATGTAGCTTTACGATACTGCTGCAAAATTTGTAATAGCAATTTATACTCTGTGAAAAACACTGCTTTTTTCATTGTGAAATATATGCATCATGGAAGATGACCTAGCTGGGGAACAAACCGGCTAAATCAGTTTCGCAGTCCAATGCACCAATCACTGCGATGACTCCACGTGATAAAGCACTAGTTCGTGCGTGGAACTGCAGTTAACTAAGCATAGCGCTGTTAGATACCGGCCGGTTAGCTCAGTTGTTTAGCACATAACTATCGGTGCGGGAGGTCTTGGGTTCTATTACTGGGCCGGTCAAATCGGCACAGTGTCGGCAACGGCTCAACACCGCTGCAGCGTTTCTACGCAGCTGTGTTGCCCAGACGCTAAGTCGCGGAGATTCTCCCCGCTACTCGTCACATAATACCGCGAGTATCATGAATATTTGATTTTTTGTAGCGCTGTAAGTGTCGTTTGTATTACCGGTGGTCCTTGCATTCCATCCAAACCTCGTTCTCCCTAAAAACAAGAAAACAGGAATCAGTCTTTGTTGCTGGCGCAAGCTAAGTCAACTCAAGTCTAAATTTAGTATTTTAAAGGTAACAGACTGTAGCTTTAAAACATTAGGCTGTTTTTTCACGTTTTCAACCATTGCACGACCTTTTATACTTAAACGTTTTGCAGTTTGCAAAGTTAAATAGATTGAATTTAACTTTACTTAGGGAATCAAGTTGCTTATAAATTTAAGCTCGCTTGCATAAAATCAACCTGTTTGAATTTAAACGCAGGAGAGGGTCAAATGGAGAAGCAAAGAAATGATGTCCGAGTTTTATCAAGCCTTAACGAAAAACTCACATCAGTACCATAATTATTGTGGAAGGAAAATAGTTTAAGTAGGAAAAATAAAGCCACGGTAAATCTCAAAACTGAACGTTTCGACAACAGATTCAGCAGCAGCTGCTGTCGAAACGTCCAGTTTTGAGAATTACTGTGGTTTTATTTTTCATCCCAATAGTTTCGCAGACCTACGGTCAAACGCATGAAAACAATATAATGAAATTAGTAACACAAGCAATATCAAAATTACTTTTCACCGCACAAATTTTTTTGAATTATTTTAAATCTTCAAATAGACAAACTTACTTTTTCACCTTGCTTTCCCTAAAAACATAAAAAACAATAATAATAATAATAAACATTGCTTTAAAATTGATCAATTTCAAGCATCGTTTTACAAACATTATGTTAGGATACACACTAACAAAAATTCATCCGGTTTATTAGCAGTCACACTTAATCTGTCTATGCACAAAATTAGGGACTACCCTTGTCATGCGAAATGATTGACTATTTTAAATTTATTTCTGCATGTGATTTCAATCTAATGATTTTCCAACATTTAAAGTAGAATAATTTCATTACGAATAACCAAGGGTGGAAACCCAAACCTAAGCTAAAACCTTAAAACCAGGTTTTAAGGAAGATTTTTAAAACCGAAACTAAACCTGAACCTATTAAGCCGAATTTTTGAAAACCTAAACTTGAGCCAAGAGCGTTTTTTTCTTTAAACGTCAAACCGAAATTGAAACTAAAAACTTGTTCATAATTTTCCGAAGTCTTAGGTTTTAAAAATTGTCATCACCATCACCGACCCTTTAATGCTGGGCGTCAAACAAAGAAGACGTGAATAAGAATTTTTTAGCAATGGTTTGACCAGACTCGGAATCAAACCCGAGTCGACAACTCCTGAACCAATTGCTCTACTCACTCGGCTATCTGAGCTGTTACGCAACACTGTGAAGCAAAAATGCCAGAAAGTATAAAGCACTTGAATAATCTGTAGTCATTGCAAAATAGCTTTCTTGGATAAAATTTAAACCGAAACTGAAACTCAAAAACCGAAGTACGTCGCAAGCAAAACTGAAACCGAAGCTGAAACCTATACCGAACAGCAGTGAAACCGAACCAAACTGGAACCTGGAGTCTGCTTTTCATCACACCAAAATCGAAACTGATACCCTAGCGCCAAATAGCTAGGTTTCCATCCTTGCGAACAATACAGCCAAAAACCAGCTAAAAACACTTGGACATAGGTTTCGGCTTACTTCTGGAGTTATTGTCAGCGCTATAACCCTACGCTGAGCTGGGTCTTATGCCATGGTGCGAAAGAGGCAAAAGCGTTGATAATGGCACCAGAAGTGAACCGAAACGTTCGCCCAAGTGTTTTAGCTGTTTCTTGGCTGTGTTATCTGTAATTAAATTGCTTACTAACTTCCACTCGTACCGTCTGCCAAACTAGCACAAGTTTGTTGGACTCACCGGTAGACCTGGTCTTCCTCCTATGCCTGGCTGGCCCTATAAAATATGCGGTTATTACTGCATCTTCGGCATATACAAATTCAAATGAAACTTACCGCTCTGCCTGGTATCCCCATATCTCCTTTCGTGCCTTTTATCCCAGAAAGTCCCCGAGGTCCCTAAATGTGAGATGATTTAACTTACCAAAAAGAACAGTGAGACTAGAAAAAACATTTGTTTACTGTAGTTTCAGTAGAAAACATGCAGTTAGAATAATTGAAAACATTTTTCTTGATTATTCTGGCTGCATGTCTTCTACTGAAGCCAGTAAGAAGTTCCAATCATTACGCTCCGATATTTAGCTTCATATCATTGTTTATTGTTTGAGCATTTAATCAAAATTATTTTCGGTCATCATATATTTAGACTGGCCGGTTGGCCAGTGGTTGGAGGCTTCGCTATTAGTGCGGAAGATCTGGGGCTTCATTCCCGGGTCGGTCCAATCGGACACACTTTCGCCAACGGCTCGCTACCGCTGGGTTGTTTCCTTGGAGCTTGGTTGTCCGGGGGCAGAGCGGCGGAGATGGGCCCCGCCACTCGTTACACGCTTCGGCGTAGTGCCGTAAGCAGGCTATAATAAAGATTTGATTCGATTACTATTCATAAAAAGGAACCACGCAATAAGATCAAGACAGACGTAAAAGATGAACGGAAAAGCACTAAATTTATCTTTTTTTGTTTGTTCATGTGACATCTGTACCCTGCTTTCAAACTTCTGCTTAATACTATCATTAGATAATTGGTAGCACATATTGAATCATAAAATAATTTTGCGAGGGTGTATGCTTATTATTATCATATTTGCTCTGCTCTGTCGCTTTCATCAGTGAAATGTATGGTCTGTACGTTTTTGATGCAGACACATTTATTGAACTTCGCTCAACAACTTTTTTCTTATGTCATGCGGCGCAAAATCATATTCAAGAGGTTGAATTCATCAACTTGATACGCAGTGTTAAAAAAATTCAAATCTTGTATACACTCGCGTTATTACGCCGAGGTATGTAACGAGTGACGGGGTTCGCCTCTGCGGTTTAGCGCCGGGGCAACACAGCTCCGAAGAAGTGCCGCAGCGATGGTGAGGTGTTGCGACACACTGCCTGATTTTGACCGGCTCGGAAATTGAACCCCAGACCTGCCGCACCGATAGCGATGTCCCTAATAACTGTGCTAATTGATTGTCAAAACTTACCTGTTCTCCGGGCTCTCCTGCTTGCCCCTTCTCGGACGATACAAGCATATTTCCATCCGGACCCAGAATCACTCCCGGTTCTCCTTTTTGGCCTTTTTGACTCTGTATATACAAACTTTTATCAAAACTAGGCAATTGGTGACAACTCACAAGTAATGGCTTGAATTGACTGGCGGCACCGAACTTAAGAATGGCTTCGAAAAAAGCTGTTTTCACATTCACAGCTTCCGTGCTTGACGCTCAGCATTAAAGGGACAGTGTGGAGAATAAGCCGGCAAGTTTACTTGTTGTGTCGTTGGGAATGGTACTTAGCGGTATTCCCCTATCTTGGTGTGGTAGACAGACGGCTGGCAACTCCTAAGCGAGCTCGTAACAGCGCTTTGATTACTTTCTCGTGATAAGAGAAATTAACATGAAATTAGCCTAACAAGCTCAAGCTTTACTAAAAAAAGATCGCTTCCGCAACTCTGATTAAAACTAGAAGAAACATTGCACAGAAGCACAAGGACAGAGTTTTTGCCTATAAGCAAACAACTACCATGATGACAGGAGCTCAAATGAGCAAAGCCATTTCAAATTAAATTTGGGAGTAACACTACTTGCTAGCTCGCCAAAAATTTTGCCCGGCATCATCCCTGCCCGCCTCCATCCACACATCGAACGGCATTCTCGACCCCCCGCCAAAGTAATCACAAAGCATTAAGGCCATATCTTTTTGCAATAATGATGAAATAAATGGAACGGTAAGCACCTTAATCGCAACCCTGATTTATTTTTGCTAATTAGCTATTGCATAAAACAATATACTGGCCAAATTTTAAACTTGTGGGATAGAAGCATTGTACGTGTGACTACTTCGTTGTATAACACGCCCATAGAGGTAGGAATTCCGGATATGCCCGAAAAACACAGTCTTTTTTCCACATGTCCATTTTTCTGCCGGCCAAACGCCATTGGGCTTTCGCCATCACAATCAAATTTTTGATACCATGATAGTGACATTCTTAATTAGGTTTTGAAGTCGCAAATTTAGTTTTGGTGTAGAAAAGCAGCGAGACTTTTGACCACGATAAATGGAAAAGTGCGCACGGTAGTGATGAGAGAGAAATCTGGTCATGTGACTCGAGGGATGATTCTCGCAATTGAATTGATTTCTTCATTTTTATCCTTGGAGGCGCTATACTGTGCATAGGACAAATCCAGACACGCATAGGAGTAGCCTGTCGCCTAGTTTTCAGGTTGAGTTTTGCTTCTGACTTTTTCAATTTGCTGCTCGTTACATTCCTCCAAGCAGAGATAATTATCGGGAAACATCTTTTTCAAGGATACAACAACGAAGCTTAAGTGGGAGCTAAACCATCAACCTTGTGATCGTGGAAGTCGTAAAAACTACGCTGCGAATCACACGGCCACGCTGCCGACAAATGCTCCACAAGCAAGCATTTATGAGATAAATAACATTTACTAATATCATTGAAGGTCATAAGTTGGATGTTTTCATCCGATATTTTTTTCTCAGCAAACTGATTAATTTTAACTACAAAGCAAAATTTGAACTCACTGGAATGTCTCCAATATTGTCTGAAATCAATCCAGGGAAACCTGGCGGTCCCTATAACAAATGCAAATGTATTTTACCGAAGGGCTTCTGAAGCCACCAAATATAAAAAATCAAGTCTTCATTACAGTCGCCGCATTACGCCGAAGCGTGTAGCGAGGCTCATCTTCGCGTCTTCGCGCCTGGGCAACACAGCTCCGAAGAAACATTGGAGCGGTGACGAGCCGCTGGCAACCCTGTGCCCCATTTGACCGGCCCAGGAATCGAACCACAGACTTCCCGCGGCGTTAGCAAAGTTCTAACCATTATGCTAACCGGTCGGTCAGCTTTGATTATAATATCGGTTTAAAACCAAAAGCAACTTACCGGAGGTCCTGGTTGACCACGGTCACCCTGCAACAAAAAATCGGTTAATCATGGAATCAAACCTGCATTAAGCCACAAGAAAATCGATAAATTTGGTGACAAGGGCAGTGGTAAACATGATAGCAATCAGGCCAAACTTTTAACGAAGATGTAAAGTTACTCTGTTTTTTTGGCTAAATGTAAAGCATAAAGTCAGTAGTCTACAGCACTGGCAACAGCAATCATGCTTCAAAAAGCAATCAAAAACCTTTGAACCTTTTCATAGAGCAAGTGGTAAGCCTAAAGAAAGAGTTTATAAAGTACGGATAAATTCTCATTGGTGGATCCATGACTGGGGGTCAAGCCCCTTTTCAGATTTTAGCAATGCGTATAATCAGCCCTAGACAAAAAACTGCAAAATAAGCATTTTCCGATTCTTAGTCTGGCCTAAAAATCTTTTTTTGATCTGGTCCAGAAGTACTTCTTCTAGAAAGAGACAACATACCTGTGGTCCAGGTGATCCATCGCGTCCGTTAATACCACTTGCTCCATTTAATCCAGGAGCACCCTGAAAATTATCATTCGTAAATATTCATATCACAATTTCAACTTTTTGCAAATCAAAAATCTACAGTATCTTCACACTTACAAAATTTCAAGAACTTTTCAACATACACAACCCTAATAAGCTATCACAAGTCACAACATCATAGGAATATCTTAGTTGTGAATGTGACTTATGCATGTCCCACCTTATTTTCTTTACCTAACCCGTATTAACCAAAAGGGGGGCAGAACCACTCTTCCCCAAGCGAGGATGTAAGAAACCCAAACATTTGATGCCTAAACTTACTCAGCACAACCAGTGTAAAATACCAGCAAACAGCAACACAAAATAATGCACAAAGCGCAATGTTTCGACCTTATGAGTCTCATCAGGTGCATAATAACCAAAGCAATCACATCAACGCAAAGTCCTTAGAAGAACATTTCAATCCAAATCCCAAGTTTGGTATAAGCAGTAGTAACCAGTATAACAAGTCAATGAGTTTCTGCTTCACAACATCAAGCTAGGCTAACTTTAGATTTAAACAGCATCAATTTTAAAATGGTTGAAAATTTGGCTCTTGTTTTGTTTTGGTTGTCATGCACCTGATGAGACCCATAAGGTCGAAACATTGCGCTTTGTCGTGCATTATTTTGTGTTGCTGTTTGCTGGTATTTTACACTGGTTGTGCGGAGTAAGTTTATGCATCAAATGTTTGGGTTTCTTACATCCTCGCCTGGGGAAGAGTGGTTCTGCCCACCTTTTGGTTAATATGGGTTATGTAAAAAAAATAATGTGGGACATGCATAAGTCACATTCACAACTAAGATATTCCTATGATGCCGTGATAGCTTATTAGGGTTGTGCATGTTGAAAAGTTCTTGAAATTTTGTATTTTATTTGAATCTTGTGCTTTGCACAATCTTCAAACTTACTACATCAAAAATTAATGGACGATAATTGGATTTTTGCTTTATGAATTTTTAAATAATTTAATCTATCATCAAAATCACGTGTTTGCAGAGAACGACTAAAGTGATCATCCTTGCGCTCATTAAAATGCAAGGTGTCTGAGTGCATATCACAAAAACTAATGAACTATGTCGAGTATGAATTATATTGGTCGTTAGCATTTTAAGTGCATCTCTCGCCGCCAATGTGTTTGTTTACCTATTTTTCTTGTTGTTTTGATACTTTTGTTGCTGTAAAGTTCCCGGCCGGTTAGCTCAGTTGTTAAGCACGTCGGTGCGGAAGGTCTGGAGCTCGATTCCCGGGCCAGTCAAATTGAATGCAGAGTTGCCATCGGCTCGCCACCGATGAAATGTTTCTTCGGAGCTGTGTTGCTCAGGCGCTAAGCAGAGGAGATGGTACCCGCCACTAGCTACATGCTTCGGCGTAATACCGCAAGTATATGCGATACTGCAAGGCAAACTACTGCACATTCAATTTGATTTACGCCAATCACACAGCTGATTTGGCCGATTGTCAAACACTTCCTCGCACTGTTTCCTTTATGTTTCACCAAAAGCGAATTCGACCAAATAGAAATTTTAATCAACATTTTGCCCAAAAATTTGTAGGGTTGAAGAAAGTTTGATACAAATTTTGTTTCAAAGTTGAGATTTCGGAGTATGAAGCGTTTGCTTTGCATTAAAATATTGAATCATTTGATTCAAATATGCCCAAAAATCACTATTCCAGTAAATAAGCTTAAAAAATATCCAAAAATGTTGCCAAAAATTTTTCATTTTTCTCCAATTTCGCATCTTAGGGGGAATAGTGCTTCCTAGTCAAAAATGTTAATTTTGTCAAATTTATAGCCATTGACAATTCTTGCTATCCAGGGTTCGCAGCCATGTGCTGCAGAAGGTCAATGCTCAAAGTGACTGCCAACATTGCTTGACCGTGAAAAAAATGTTAGTCTGTCTACTTTTTAATCTCACCAAACATAAAACTACTCTCGTCAGCAGATTAACGTATAGATTCGAGATTATGTTTATACAAGTCGGTGAGAAAATGAATTAATCCGCAAAAACAAGGCTCCATATTATCTGAGTGGGCTTTGTTTTTACTGTAATCGTAATTAAACACAATGCTAGAAAGTATCAGACTTGGTGGTCTTAAATTAAGCCGTTACGAAGCAAGTCGTTTTCAAACATTGCGGTTCAAATCCAATCCTTCGTACGCGAATGTAACAAAAGCTTGACCGAAACAGACACTTTACCACAATATTTATGTGCAGAACATTTGATCTACAGTACAGCGATGCAATGTGGTACGATGTTTGTGAAGTCACAGAATACATTAAAAAATTGTGCATAAGCATTTGAAATAACAGGACCTTCCTGTATACTAAAGCTTGCGCTCTACCCTTTAGCAGCTGTTCAAAAAAAGAAATCAAACCTTCATTAGGCCTGTACCCGCGGTATTACACCGAAGCGTGTAACGGGGCCCATCTCCGCGTCATAGCGCCTGGGCAACACAGAAACATCGCAGCGGTACCGACAGTGTCTGATTTGACCGGCTCGGGAATTGAACCCAAGGTCTATCGCTCCAATATCGATGTCTTGAACTTGCATGCCAACATGCCAGTTTTAGCGCAGGTTAACAAGTTTGAATGTTTATGCTTATGGGGTGGAAAGATAGCAGAAGCCACTACAGCAGGCGTTTTTCAGTGTATAATTACATATTTATCCTCATAGGAGAAAGCGATCACAGCGCTATAACGAGCTCGCTTACGAGTTGCCAGCCACCAGTGTACTACTCCAAGAGGGGGGGAATGCCGATAAGTGCTTTTCCCAACGCCACAACAAATAAACTTGCCGGTTTGTTCTCCACACTGTCCCCTTTATGATGAATGCCAAGAAGCTGCAAATCCCAATTTTAAAGTCATTGGTCTGACCCGACTCGGAATCAACTCGAGTCAACAGCTCAAGAGGCGGACACTCTTACAAGTTTCCACACGGCCATCTGAGCTGTTTTATTTTTGCTTTTTGCGATTTTCGTTTTTACTCTTGTCATCCTGAAAAGCTACGCGCTACTTAAAAAGTTTTGTTTACGGATTCTCAACAAATCACTTATAGGCACAGATTAATGCTGGTCCCATGGTGTGAGTGGGCGCTGGGCAGGTTTATTTTGGAAAGCTGCTGTGCCTGTCGGGTCTTTGATTGATAGTTCTTGTTTTAGCTGTGATTTTTTCGAGATAGAAAGTAACCAAGATCACACTGTTATTTTTACCACTTTTAAGTGAACTCGATGTAGTTATCCAGTCCCTGCCCAAATGTCCAACTTAAATGAGCTAAGAGCCCACGGGATTTCCGCATTATAATTAAATATTTGATGTCATAATGGAAAAAGTGATTATGACGCCAAATATTTCATTATGATGCAGAAAACCCGGGGGGGGGGGCCTATTTAAGTAGGACACTTGGGCAGGGTAAGTGCCTCCTTTGCTTTTTTGTGACAGAATAAAAATGCTACTAATGATACCGCTCTTATACCACACATAGCGGTGAAGGCATTGTGACTGATGTTTCTTGATTAGCAAAAGTCTACCTCCAGACATCAAGTCCAACAACCATGCATAGTGTGTACCACAAATGCAAAAGCGCATGTATGTATAGTATACATAACTGCAGATAGTGAACACGTTTCGACCTTCTCAGACATATATATTGCCTTGAGTAAATGTCGGTCACACCAACCGCACTGATGAGACCTGAAAAGTCAAAACGTGTTCACTGTCAGCAGTTATGCATGCATAGTTATATTAGCAACATTCTAATTGCCACTAACAAACAACGAAGTTCACTGTTTGGCTACTTCTTTTTTGATGTTTTCATATTTTTTTGATTCTGTTGTGATGATTGTGGTGTCGAAAACGCGGAAATGAAAAGTGCTATTATTATAACTAGTAGATTGCAAAAATTTTAAAACTCCCAATCTTCAACGAAAGTTGGTTTTTCAGTGCATTTTCAAGCAAACCGACCAATTTTGTAATAAGTTTTAGACCCTATTGAAGTAAAAAGATAATTCTCAAATTCAGGTAGATTGTAAATATTATTCCACTTGAAAGTTTTGATCTCTACAAGCTATTGCACAACTCTTATTACCTCCGGACCAGCAGGACCTTGCACTCCGGGATTACCCTGCAAAAAAAAAAACGAGAAAATGAAAAAGAAGTCGTTCAAACATGTATAAATCACTAATAGTGTACTTCAAAAAATTAACACGCTGATATTGCACGGACGATATTCTGTGCTGGTATGCAGGCATGCTAGTCTCTTGACCATTTCAGACTTTCAAGTATGCATCAGCAACAGATACTCTACCACTCCTCACATAGAACTTCGCAACATCATTGAACTACTAGTTTTTAAGGCGCTTTAGAGCAACTAGGTTTTGTAATGCCAAGAATTTTTCAATTAATTATACATGTGATTTTTCAACTCAATTTCGTTCTCAAGTTTCTTTTGATGGTTAGCGTTAAATCAAGCACTGTAAAGATCATTGTTAGTCTCTGGTAGGTTATTGGGTCACAGAATGAAGTTACCGGAATGCAAAGTGAATGCTCGAACAACAGGCTAGGATTTAGGTGAAAGAGCCTAAACTAGCCCAGAATCGGACCACTCAAGAACAATTTATGTAGGCCTACAATTAATGATCACGAACAGTAAGATTGTCAGAAAAATTTCGAAAATCTAAGAAAGTAATACTACATAAACTATACAGTATCTAACGTACTATACAAGCAAAAGCGTCATTGCATTGTAAGATTAAGTTTGTGCCGCAAATACAAAAGTGCAAGTATGTATAAATAACTGCAGACAGTGAACACTGTTTCGAACTTTCAAGTCTCATCAGTGCAGTAGGTGTGGCCGACATATATGGCCTATTTTAACATCCTTCTCAGGCATATATATTGCCTTGAATAAATGTCGGTCAAAATAACCTCACTGATGAGACCTGAAAGTTCGAAACAGTGTTCACTGTCTGCAGTTATGTAAGAATACATTTGTTCTTTACTTGATTGATAAGTTTTGAAAGCGTTGTTAACAATGACTTTACAAAATACGCTTAACATTGCTACAAATATTAACGACTCATATTAAAAGTTGTATTTAATTTTGCAGGATTAAAAATTTATCTTTTGTGATAGAAACAAATCAATGTCAACATTTTACCTTTGGACCAGGCAACCCAGGTAGGCCTGGTGGGCCAGTGAGACCAACTGGACCAATTTCTCCTTTCTCACCCTTAAAATAATCAAAACGTTGGTAAAATATTTTTTCAAGTTTAGGTTTGAAAAAAAAATATTACCTTTGCGCCATTTATGCCAGCTGGCCCCATTGGTCCCTAAAACCAAAAAACATGAGAGTACAATTAAAATCCTACCTAGACCTTCATAATGATCATTCAAGCATTTCATGAACAAAAATCAAATCTTCATTATACTCGCGGCATTACGCCTAAGCTTGGAGTAGAGGCCTGGAGGGCCCATCTCCGCTGCTTTGTGCCTGAGCAACACGTAATTGTCGCAGCGTAAGCGAGCCATTGTCAACAGTGTTACCTGCCCGGGAATCAAACCCAACACCTCCCACGCCGATTGCAATGTTTTTAACCATTACGCCATCCGGCCGGTTTGCATCGCGTACAAAATCTTACAAAATCATTCAAGACATATGCTGCAACCTAGATCATTGTGTAATTTTAGATAATACACAATCAAACATACGGATATTTACACCACAAGCTTTTTGCTACTATGAAGCACACACAGACATCCTGCACCGAAAAAAATCAAATCTTCATTATGCTCGCGGCATTATGCCGAACCGAGTAACGAGTGTCGGGATCAATCTCCGCGGCTTAGCGCCTGCAGGGCAACACAGCTCCGAAGAAATGCTGTAGCGGTGGCGAGCCGTTGGCGACACTGTCCGATTTAAACGGCCCGGAAATCGAACCCAAGATCTCCGGCGCCGAGTGTACTGTACAGCAAAGCGAAGGCAACATTGATTTCAAAACTTCTATCTAGTGCAATTACATGAATAAAATACACAAATGACAAGCCATATGGCATGTGTTTACCTTGGCAAAAAAAAAAGACAAAAGCAAGAATGTAGTCACAAAAATTTTCTGAATTTAAGTTCTACCGAAGCACTTACCTGCTGACCAGTAGGACCAGCAGGACCAACCACTCCTGGCAGACAATTTTTCACCGATGTCACAGGATCATCAAATCCACTGCCTTCTCTGTCTTCGTCGTCTAGAATAAAAACAGTGAAACTGAGAACTAATTTAGGTCAGTTATAGAAGAGTTAACGTAAGCTAAAATAAGATAAATCTCCATTATACTCGCCGCATTACCGCGAAGCGTGTAACGAGTGGCGGGGTCCATCTCCGCGCCTTAGCACCTGGGCAACACAGCTCCGATTCCGAAGACGTCGCAGGGGTGTCAATGTGACCGGCCGGGAATCAAACCCCTGACTTACCACCCCGATAGCTATGTGCTAATGCGCTGACTGTCAAGTTAAGTGAAGTAAATATGTCAAAAAATTAGCTAACGAGTCTGCGTTGACCAAGCTTCAATTAAATCGGCTACCGGTACATCAATAACGGAACACGTGGTAGTCAAGTTATGGTTGACTGAAATTTATTCGTAAATTTTTTTCATGTTACATTCAGGATAGCTTCATATTGAATAGACTTGTTAATAACAAAAATTAACTATGATATCAACAAATTCTCGAATACTGAATTTAGGCCATCTATTTCTGCATAAATGCATTATTTGTACTTCTCATTTAGTTGCATATTTTTCCTCCTATCACGAGAACGCGAGCAAAGCGCTATAATGCGCTTGATTACGAGTTGCCAGCCATCTGCCTACCACACCAAGATGAGAATCCCGCTAAGTGCCTTTCCAACGGCACAACTAGTAAACTTGCCGGCTTGTTTTCCACACTATCCCACTAACGCTGAGCGTCAAGCAGGGAAGTTGCGAATACCAATTTTAAGTCATTGGTTTGACCCGACTCGGAATCAAACCCGAGTCTACAGCTCCAGAGGCAGACACTCTATCCACTCGGCTATCTGAGACAACATACAAAGAGCAAGATGACGTCATACTTCGAAATTATGCGATGAATAACGTATAGCAACAATTTTATTCCACGCAAATATACATTCACAGATAAATGACTGAGACAGAGCCGCAAAAAACAACTTCAAAAAAAGAAATAGTTCCAAACAAAGTAAATCATCTCTGGCTGTTGATGGACTAATTACTAATTGCAATACTATCAACAGATAATATTTATATTAACTGTTTTTTGTTTACTTAAATGTGTATCCGACGTCGGTATTAAAGCTTTTAGATGGTGCATTCATCACGTCATCTAATTCAGTCGATTTTGAATAAATCTTGGGCCGACTCTGTGAAAACAGCTAGTACGCAGTGTTTATGTTTGGTGATGTGAAAACTCAACTTAAACAGTTTGGGAAAAATATCAAATCTTCATTATACTCACGGTATTACGCCGAAGCGTGTAACGAGTGGCCGGGCCCATTTCCGCGGCTTAGCGCCTGGGCAACACAGCTGCGAAGAAACGTCACAGCGGTAGCGAGCCGTTGGCGACACCGTGTCCAATTTAACCGGCCTGGAAATCGAACCCCAGATCTACCGCACCAATAGCAATGAGCTTAACAACTGAGCTAACCGGCCGGTTATCAGCTTGAAACAACAAATTTATTCCTTTTTCAAAATAGTAATACTTGGGAGATAAACCTAGCTGCTTGACCCTCTTGTGTCTGAGCCTACTCCACGAGTCAACCAATCATAGCGTAACGTGTCAATTAAAGTACACTGTTTTGTTATTCAGTGGCGTAGCGAGAAGTTTCAAAAGGGGAGGGGGCCATAATTTCCACACTGTTTTCAAGCGAATTTTTTTCGGCAAAACAAAGTTGAAGCTGATTGAAAAACAAGAAAAGTTCTAGGGGGATCCGGGGATATGCTCCCCCGGAAAATTTTCAAAAGTTTACATGCTGTAATGGCTATTTTAGTGCTTTTTGAACTTTTTTGAGGAAAATTTTGTTTAAATTTTTTCGCCCTACTTGTGAGTGCTTCGCCAAATATGATGCATTTTGTTCGCACATTTTTGATTACTTGTGCTTAAGGCGTAAGGCTTGTTGCAATCGAAAGGATTCGAAATCATGGAAAAATTGTATACATCAAAAACATTTTTGAAAATGGCTGGTGGGAGGATGCGTACCCCTCATCCTACCCCCCTGGATCCGCTCCTGGTGGTGCGATAAGCCGGTAAACTCGTAACACACGTTAGCACACGTTAGATGAAAACAAGTTCTTTTATTTAAAATGCATAAAGATTCGGCTGCCACGGCTGTGTCCACAATTACTCAAAAAGATGAAAGTGCAATGCCAACAAGTTCCGATCTAATGATTTAAAGCCATTCAAGTTGAAGGGTGTTTTTACAAGACAGACGAGCGATGACTCAATTTTAAACAGGACAGACGCTTATGTTATGGTTGTACATGAGAGTCGTTCTTTCAAGCACTTACTCAAGACACAAAGATTGTTGTTTTATGGTCGAGATAAGCGTTAGAATGAGCGTGTTTTTTCTCTCTTTACAAGCATTTAATTCCAAAGAAACAACGCAGCTGAAGGTTTATTGTTAGTGCTAATGCTGTAATTGTTACTTATGACACTTTTCAGATTAAATGGAAGTAGGATAATTTTCACGCGCTTTCGTCCATGTAATGTCGGATTTTTTCACGATAAAGTTCTCAAAAGAATAAAAAACAATTAAATTGTTGTTTAAACTCGCGGCATTACGTTGAAGCGTGTAATGAGCAGCGGCACCTATCTTCTCGGCTAAGCGCTTGGCCAACACTGCTCCGAAGAAACGTCGCTGCGGTAATGAGCTGTAGGCGACATTGTGCCCAATTTGACATGCCCGGAAATCGAACCCTAGACCTCCCGCACCGATAGTTAAGTGCTTATTACTGAGCTAACCGGCCGGTAATTAAAAAAACTGAACATGCAACTCTGTAGCAGCGTAAAAATGATTCCCTTTGAAGAACCGTTATCTGAAGCTAGCGTAAAGCTCGTGAAAGCTTGTTAAAACATCACTTAGCCTACAACTTGCCTGAAAAGTGTAAACAAGTGGCCTTACTGAAATGAAAACAAAAATGGACTATCCTTTCTTTGAAATTGCAGTAAATGTATTAATTATATCAAGCAAGCTAAAATCAGGTTCAAAATCACATTTCACAACCTACTAACATCGCATCATCAAAAACCGAAGTAGTTTATACAAGAACTTAATTTTTTTCAAACTTGCGCATTAGTTTATGAGAACTTAGATTGGAATCTTACCGAATGATATGACTAACATATGAAAATGCTGTAGTGGTCACGCGAACCGCATACACAAAATTGAGTTATTTATAACTTATCAGAAGAGATTGAACGGATAGCTCAGTTGTTAAGCGCACGCTATCGGTTCGGGAGGTCTGGAGTTCGATTCCCTGGCCGGTCAAATCGGCAAAGTGTCGCCACCGCTGCGACGTTTGTTCGGAATTGTGTTATCCAGGCGCTGAGCCGCGGAGATGGATCCCGCCACTGCTTACACGCTTCGGTGTAATACCGCGAGTATCATGAATATTTGATTTTTTTTGATTTGATTGTGCGTTCAAAAATATTTCAAAATTATTTCGAACTTACCAAGAGGTGCATTGACAGCTGGTGGAAGGACACATACTCCTGGGGCTCCTTGGGGTCCAGGAGCTCCATCTAAGCCGGGCTCACCCTAAAATTACCACACTAAGAGTACAACGCAACGGAAAAAAGTTATAAATGCAAGTATAAATGAAACTTTTCCAAGATAAACTTAAAAACATTAAATCAACTATTGAACCTTGATTTATTTTAATATGAGCGTTTACACGGAGATGCTTGAGGATGTCAAACAGTATTGCCCAGCAGTACCGCGCGCAGGTGACAGATCCAACGTGACGGGTTCGATTCGCCGCTGGAGTCGATCGAAATTGACATATGTACCGGATGGCTGCTGACTCGAAGAGCGCAAGCTCACTTCGCAGTCTCCCTCAATTACTGATGAATTTTCTGTTCAATATAGTTTGAAAATAAGCTCAGAGTGTTATTTAGATCTGTTCAGCTCACTGACGACAAGTTGCAGAGACAGAATAGTTCGCACACTATCAAAAATGGCTTGAATAATCAGCAATAAAAAAATAAAAGCTCGCAAGCCGAGCTGCTGATACATGAAAAAGGTTACCTTTTGACCCGCAGGACCAGGAGCTCCTGCTTCACCTGGAAAACCCTGAAAATGACAAAAATAATCAACTTCAGAATGCAATAAATATGCAACGAAAATAGCTTAGGGAAGAAAACTAACGTCACAGTAATTTTTAAAACTGAAACTAAAGTTTCGTACAACCTCGCCTACACTGGTATGGTACAATATTTACAGTCGCATTAGGCTTCAAAATAAACAAGCAACTGACACAATAACTGGTGAAAAAATAGCGAATATAACGTATAAACGTGCTTGTAATACTTTTGGTCTTCCAGTCCAACAATAGGCCCATAACGTGCTAATCAAGTTAATTCACCTTTAATGAGACAGATTATAGCCAGTGTATTTGCAATCATTTCACACAACGTTTTGGTAAAAATTTATACCATCATCATTACAGAGGCACAAAAAATGTAGTTTTACGCTGATGATGATCTAAATTTTTACCGAAACGTTTGCAAAATGGTTGCCAATATACCGGCTATGATCTTTTTATTAAAGTTGAGTTTCCAAAACCCGCCTTAATGCTCGTACAGTTAATTCAGTTATACGTCACTTACAGCTCGTCCAGGAAATCCATCGGTACCCGGAAGTCCAGGGGCACCATTTTCACCATGGTCACCCTAAGTAAAAAACAAAACTTTCACGGTAGGTTCTTATATATCCTCCGATGCAACTCAAAGGAGTGACTATGACATCATTTTTGGATGGTCGTGCCACCAATAAACATTACAAATACTTCCTAAGACAATAAATATGGGACGAAAACAGCCTAAGGTGGAAAAATAAAACTAAACTAATTTTTAAAACTGGACGTTTCGACAAAGTAGATGCAGCTGTCATCATCAGCAGTGTATGAAACCATATCTATGTCGTTGAAACGTCCAGTTTCAAAAATTATTGTGGTTTTATTTTTTCCATAATGGCTAATGAAAACCATAGACAGAATATATTGGAAATTAAACAAAATTTTACTGAAATATCTTCAGCAAATGTATGAGTGCCGTAGAGTAGTTGCGCATATTTCTTTAATTACGAAAACATTTCTTCAGTCAACAAACTCTAATCGCTAGTTTTCAAATCGGTAAATAACCAGAAAATAGAATAATGTTTTCACAAATATTGCAGCTAGTGCCCGGGCCGTATTTCGGAGAGAGGCTTCTTCTCTGGGGGTTCCCCATGCTTTTTAGCAGACCTCATTTTGATGTTAGCAAAGTTTTTTTTATAGAGAATGAATTTTATAATTTTTTAGTCCAAGGGACCCTAATCACATCGGGGAACCATGGGGCTGTAGCCACCAACGCCCCCCGCTTAATCCGGCCCTACTAACTGCACATTACTTTGTATCCTCGTTCTCCTTTAGGTCCGGGTAATCCCACACCAGGCGATCCCGGCTCTCCTTTTGGTCCAGGAGCTCCAATATTTCCAGGTGGTCCAAGAGCCTCCTGAAATAATTGAAGTTACACTTTATCTACCGATCATATTACAATCAATAAACCACTTAAATCATTATAGGAATAGAAAAATAAGTTTAGAAAGAAATGAGCAGCCTTCAAAACTTAGACCATAACAGCTACAGTCACTGCTTCCTTAAGGTAAGAGATTTGAGAAATTTTGGGCAAAATTTTCCATTATTTTTAGCTTTGCCGACTCAAATGATGATTTTGACCGAATTTGAATCAAAGTGTTAAATAATTTTTGATGCAAAACAAAAGTTTAGAATTAAATTGTAAAAACTCGACATTGAGTCAAAAATTGGATCAAACTTTCTTTAAACCACTAAATGCAAATCTTTAAACCCCTAAAATTTAATGTTAGGGCAATTTTTTATTAAATTTATGTTTGGGTAAATTCGCACTAGCTGAAGACTTACAGGAAACAGTGACTTCAGTTACACCGAAACAAGTGAAATGTCAAATGTTTCACCAAGGATGGTATTTGTAATCGCAAAAAGACAATTTCAGGGTTGCTCTGTCCTTGGAAAAATTCTAATTGGAAAAAAATAAATGCCACGTTTGTTTTAGGTTGATCATTACATCATTGTATTTATTCCACAAACTTACCAAAAAACCAGAACTTTCCATATCGAGAAAATTCTGAAACAAAATCGAAAATTAAACTAATTAAGCGCTTTACTACACGTGCTTATACGTAGTGCAATATCACAATAGTTAGCGACATAACTTAGCGGTACCGCGCGCAGGTGACAGATCCTACGTGACGGGTTCGATTCGCAGCTGGAGCCGATCGCAAATGACATATTTACGGGTGGTTGTGGATTCGAAGAGCGCAAGATCATTTCGAAGTTTCGTTCACCGTTGAATTTTCAGTTTAAATTTATAAAATTGCACTTACAGCTTCCCCAGGTGGACCGGGAGCTCCGCGATCGCCCTAAAAATAAACGAATTTATTAACTTCCGGACGACATACTGTAAGATTCTGAAACAAAACGAAGCTATAGACTTTTTCTTGTACGAAGTTGCAAGAAATCTGGAGGTTTTTTGACGAACTACCTTTTAATTACAAAAAAAACTTGAATTACTACCTTTTTTAATCAGTTCTCGTGTGGTATTGCCTTATAAGCAAGAAAGCTTTAGTGAAAACCTTTTTCAAGCATAAGAGAAAAAGTAAAGCCAGAGTAATTCTCAAACTGGACATTTCGACAACATCATAGATTCAACTGTCATCATCAGCAATGTAAGCAAGGTGTACTTTTTGCTTACACTGCTGATGATGACAGCAACTTTTCAGTTTTGTATTGCCTTGCTCATCACACTGCTGATGACGACAGCTGAATCTATGTTGTCGAAATGTCCAGTTTCAGGAATTACTATGGCTTTATTTTTCCTCTATAAGCTATTTTCGTTCCACATTTATTGTGTTTCAAACTTTTTCAAGCATTGTTGCAGAAGTTTACAAAACGCTTCACAGTACAAAATGGGGTTACAAACAAACTAATTTGCCCCACCTTTTCACCATCTTCCCCATCTTCTCCGTCTTCTCCATCGTCCCCATCACTGCCTCGATCTCCTTTTTCACCCTGTTCCCCAAATAATGGGTTGTAAACTGTTCTTTACCAAATACGTAACAAGAAAATATCCTTTTCCATAAAAAAATCAAAATCAAATCTTCATTATACTCGCGGTATTACGCTGAAGCGTGGAACATGCAGCGGGATCTATCTCCGCAGCTTAGCGCCTGGGCAGCACAGCTTCGAGGAACATCGCAGCGGTGGCGAGCCGTTGGCAACACTGTGTCCAATTTCACCGACCCTGGAATCGAGTTCGCGACCTCTCGCACCGATAGCGATGTTCTTAAGAACTGAGCTAACCGGCTGGAACTTCCGTGCTTCACATACCGCCCGTAGTCAAGTTAGAACAAAGCAATAACAACCTTATTCACGAGCGGCGTGTGTATGGGAGGCAACTATTATATTCCGACCATTTAAGCATTTCATAGAACAACTGCAAAGTATTTTATTAGTGAGTTAACTGTCCATACTATGACTGAATTTGAGTTGGATAAGCTTTATTGTAACAACGTTTTGATAATTTGAAGAATCAACAAAAGAAAAATTTTTCAAACTATTTGAAATATTAGTTAAGAGATGAGTTTTGCATAAATATTTTTGTACTCAGTTGCATTTTTATCCTTCTATCACGAGAAAGCGATCAAAGCGCCACAACGAGCTCGCTCAGGAGTTGCCGGCCATCTGTTTACCATACCAAGATGGGTTTTTCAGCACCGCTAAGTGACTTTCCCAACAGCACAACAAGTGAACTTGCCGGCTTGTTCTCTACACTGTCCCTATAATGCTGAGTGTCAAGCAGGGAAGCTGTGAATACCAATTTTACAGCCATTGGTTTTACCCGCCTCTGAATCAAACCCGAGTCTGCAACTTCAGAGACGGACACTCTTACCACTCGGCTGACTTGTTAAAATTTTGGGTATGCTGTTATTTAATTTTGCAAACTTCTTGAAAACGGATGTTACATGTACTGTACAAAGTTAAGTTCATTAAGTTAAAAACAAAAAATACCTTAGCTCCCGGCGGTCCTTGAACCTAAACATAAAAGAGCAGTTAGACAATAAATGGTTTCATTAATCACGTAAATCTAAAAATACAAAATCAGACAACATTCTTGCTTACCCTTATTTTTATATAAATCGATTTCGGTCAAAGCTCAAATTACTCAAACAGATTCTATTCGAATAAAAATACTGAGGTTGATTTTTGACCAAAATCGATTTATAATCAATCAGGGTAAACAAGATTATTGACAGATTTTGTATTTTACAATTTTTCGTAATATTTTGAAACTAATCCAAAATCGTCAAGTGTATTTCATTATCTTGCTGGCGATTCTGCCCACCACCAAACTGGTTTATGATTCACTCTTCTTATCACGTGATTTTGTTGGTGAGAAAACTTGCCACATGAAACTGACCAATAGAATAAGTTTTTTATCGTCACTCGCTTTTCAAAACAAACTTTTTTGTTTTTACCAGTATTCTGAGGTCTTTGTTAATATAACTGAGCCATCAAGACAAAGAGACATTGCTGCTAGATCACGCATTTAAAAAATAATGATACTGTAAGCAAAAAAATCAAATCTACATTATTACGCCGAAGCGTGTATACTCGCATTATTACGCCAAAGCGTGAACAAGAAGCGGGGCCCATCTACGCGACCAAGCGCTTGAGTAACACAGCTTCGGAGAAACGTTGCAGCGGTGGCGAGCCATTGGTGACTCTGTGTTCAATTTGACCTGCCCGGTAATCGAACCCCTACCTCCCGAGCTGTTTGCGGCGTCTTGAACCACGACGCCAACCAGCCGGGTTAATGAAACAAAAAAGACCTGAAACACGATGACCTCACAAGTTCTAGAAACTTTTATTTTTAAGCACTGTTCTGACTTACTTCCACCATTGTTGTATCTCCGCGGTCACCTTTAGCACCGGGGTTACCAGCATTCCCTTTTTCTCCACGAACACCAACCCCAGGTGCACCCTGTTAAAATGATTTGAAGCATGAACGACAAAGCTTTAGACAAAAGTTGAAACGAAAACAAAGAAAATGGAAAACAATTGTCAAACATGAAAATCAAAGTCCAGCACATTTCTATACCGACATGAAAAAGATAGAACGGAAATAAACAAAACTTGAGGGCATTTGACCTCATTGTATGAGTTAATCTGGGTGGTACCCGTCGCAAATTTCAAAAGTGTTAGCTTACAATTTTAAAAAACGTTAATTTATCAACAACATGCCAAAACCAACTCGATGTTCAAAGACATCAGAGTAACCGAAAGATACTGGTTATTTGTTAAAAACCTTGGCAAATATTTGCACTCTTTCGAACCTTCGGCGTGTGCCAGGAAGACTAAAGTTGTGAAAACTGATCGCTTGTTTTAGGAGGAAAAATAGAACCACAACAATTTTCAAAACTAGACGTTTCAACAACATAGATTCAGCTGTCATCATCAGCACAGCAAGTTCGGCAGCGCAAAGCTTTCGGTTTGCCTTGGTTACTCTGCTGATGATGAAAGCTGAATTTATGTAGTCAAAACGTCCAATATTGAGAATTACTGTAGCTTTATCATTCTTCCTTAAGCTATTTTCGTCCCATTTTTTTGGTATTGATCGTTTGTTATTATGACACCCATCTACTTACGTTGCTTCATTTTGAAAAACTACCTTACGGCACTCACCGCATCTCCTTTTTGTCCTTTCTCGCCCTGCAAAAAGGAACACATTTTTGAACTTGGTTTGATTAGAAAAGGCAATTTAGACGGTCAATCATTTTAAATCATCAATTTAATATTAGGCTAGAGCCAAGAAACAGCTAAAAAAACACTTGAGCGGACATTTGGGCTTACTTTTGGTGCCATTGTCAACGCTACAACCCTACGCTCAGCTGCGTTTTACACCTTTTGCATTACACGAACAACAAAATTTTAATTTACCCTTGGACCAATGGGACCAGGTGATCCATCTTCTCCGGCCAAACCATCCAATCCATCCACTTCCGGAGCCCCGGGTTCACCTTTTTGACCTGAAAACCCTGCTAACAATTAAAAATGATAATTTTAAAAACAAATTGTTTAAGTAAGGGGCAGTTAAAGCTGGTAATACAAATGCTGCGATCCTACTAAACACCGCAAAAAAACTGAAACACCGCAAAGTACGACAAAGGACTTGGAATCATACCATAACAAAGAACGACAATGGACTGTAAATTAGGGTTAGGGTTTGGGTTAAATTAGGGTTAGCCTTGGGGTTATCAAGTTCTTTGTCGCTCCTTTGCGGTGTTTAGTTGGACCCCAAATGCTGTAATACAAAAACTGATGGTTAGCGTCGAGATGACGATGTCGCTATCAGTGCGGCAGATCAGGGGTTCAATTCTTGAACCGGTCAAATCGGACAGTGTCGCCAACGGTTATATAGCCACCGCTGCGACGTTTCTTCGGAGCTGTGTTGTCCGGGCGCTAAACAGCGGAGATGATACACGCTTCGGTGCAAGTATAATGAAGATTTGATTTTTTCGCATATTTGCAATTAGTAAAAACGTTAATAGTAATAACACAAAAAGGTTTTGTGTTAGTTGTTGTGTTGTCCGCAAAATTAAAACTTGTGAATGGGTTCGGTTATGAACTACATGAATATAAAAACACAGCAGCCAAAACACGAAAATTATTCTAAGTTAAAAACGCAAACCATGCAATGGAAGACAAGTTCAATTTGACAGACCCGGGAACCGAACGCCAGACGTCCAGTATCAATGTATCAATGTCGTAACAACTGAGCTAACGGGTAGATAGATAAAACTGAGCAACTAGCAGCAAAGTGTGAAAGTTTGATAACATCAGCTGCGCTCATTGACGGCTGCTGCGATGTGAAAAGGCGACTTAAATCTCAGAGGAATTTTAATGCAAACAATTGTCTATGTTGAATAGCATGGCATCGCTATGCCGAGTCAATAACTGTGACCGCGTTATTACTTGGTCTACTTATTGAATTTCAAGTATCTTTGCTTGTTGTGACTATATTTGGCTTAAAACAGTTTTGAAATCGGTTTATATTTCGCATGAAAGACTCGTTCAAATCAATCTCATTATATCGCAACAGACGAAAACAATTTTCCCACAGTTGGAAACAAAGTTTTGTGTATTTCAACTACTAACATTAATTCATTTATCGCAAATAATCCGGTTATTGAGATATTTTAAGTAGCTATGTCAATTTCCTGTTTTATCGAAAGACATCTACTTTAGTGCCTTAATATCAAAATCAAATCTTCATCAAGGAGGAATAATAAAGCCACTTTCAATCTTAAAACTAGACGTTTCGACAACATAGATTCAGTAGTCATCTTCAGCAGTGTAAGCAAGACATGCCTTTTTTTGCATTTGCCTTGCTTACACTGCTGATGATGACCACTGAATCTATGTTGTCGAAATGTCTAGTTTTGAGATTGAATGTGGCTATATTATTCCTCATTAAGCTATTTCCGTCCCATTTTTATTGTATTCCAAACCTTCATAACACTCGCGGTATTAAGCCGAAGCGTGTAACGAGTGAAGGAGCCTATCTCTGGGGCTTAGCGCCTCGGCAACACAGCAACGAAGAAACATCGCAGCGGTGGCGAGCCGTTGGCGACACTGTTTTGAATGACCCGGGAATCGAACCCCAAACCTCCTGCACCAATAGCATTGTCTCAAAAACTGGGCTAACTGGTCTATGTGCTTTAATATTAAATTAAAATAACCCACAAAAACGCTGTTAGTGATAATCCAACCAAACTATGTAGCGATCTCACAAATCACAAGTTAATGCAAGCTCAAACTTCCTCAATCGCACAAACGTTGGCATCTTGTGCTTTCACTTATATGGGTTCACAAATTCACTAAATTTGTGCATTGCGATATTTTGTGGCATCATTTCTGTCAAAATAATTTCTTTCATTTGTTGCATTTATAATTAACTGTTGACTGAGCATTTGTGCTGCTTGTTTTCAAACTAAGCTAAATTTTTGACTGTTACAACTGTTTTTTTTTTGCTCTACTTCTACTGTAAGAAAATCAAAACTTCATTACACTCGCGATACTACGCCGAAGCGTGAAACGAGTGGCGGGGCCCATCTCCGCTTAGCTGAGTGCCTGGGTTACACAGCTCCGAAAAAACGTCGCAGTCGTGGCGAGCCGTTGGAGATACTGCATCCGATTTGACCGGCCTGGGAATCGAACCCGAGACGTCCCGCAACAACAGCGATGTTTTCAACGACTACATCAACAGACCGGTTTACTTTTAAGGGTTCTACAGTAGATAAGGCAGCAAACTTCTATTATTGTTCTTGCACTTCTCAGTGATTGGTATGTGGCTTAGAATGATTTGTGGTAATCGAGATGAACACTCGCCGAAGAGGCACCACCAAATGTTTAGAGCAGAATATATTTAACTTAGTAACATACACGAGAAGTTAGGACCACAAACGTAGGTATTTTATGCCGTCATATTATTGCTGAAAAAACCGGCCGCTTAGCTCAGTTGCTAAGCACATTGCTATCGGTGCGGGAGGTCTAGGGCTCGATTCCCGGGTCGATCAAATCAGACACACAGTCGCCAACAACTCGCTGCCACTGCGACGTGTCTTCGGAGATTTGTTGACAAGACCATAAGCCGCGGAGATGGGCCCGCCACTCGTTTCACGCTTCGGCGTAATACACCAAGTACAATGAAGATTTGATTTTGATTTTTTTGTGGTGCATTAAAAATAATTTATTATTAAAAGACGAAAGCAAGAAAACAAAAAATAATTTCCAATAAAATGAGTTTTTTAATAAATATCTTTTTGCATTGGCGTAATTTCTAAACTAGCTTCAGTTCAAATCTTTAATTTTGCAAGCTAACTTAAAAATTCCTTAAAAAGCAATGACAGGTGTATGTGGTTAGATTTAGCCACAAACAAATGACAAAAAGCTTTAATTGAGCGACGAATGCTCGGTTTTGTTGATGTTCTCTTCGGTCTACTGTCTACAAATGGCAAGGTCGAGAAAATTGTCTCGGCCGGTGTCCTTTTTGGTCTTTTGTGTTCAAGTTAAATTATATTGGCCCAAGCTCTCAAAATTATATTGTATTGGTAAGTACTATTGTGAAAAACAGCAGGAATTTGAAAAAGTTCAAGCCACTTAGAAATAGAAACCGTAATAAATTGTTTTAAACTAACATAAGAAGAGTATTACCTACAAAATAGCAAAGTTTACAAGAAAAACTGTTGATGTTTATTTGAAAATATAGTGACGTACACAGGATTTTTTGAGAGATGGTGTTGCAAAGTAGCTTTTCCAAATTAAAGTACTGCTTTTCTATAAAAATGTGAGTAATAACTGTTTTGACGTAAATCAGAGAAAACTTGAGAGGGGCGCTTGCATAGGCACACCCTGCGTCTGCCACTACTAATATACTATATTGCACTTTCAATTTTATGAAAGGAAATAACCATACTGCAAAAGAAAGTACTCTTAATACTCGGATCAGAAACTAAGCGGTTTCTTATTTTTTTCAAGCCATATAGTTGCAGCATAAGTTTTTTACTAGCGAAGTGTATGCATCATGGAAGATGACCTAGTTGGGCATCGAACCGATCCCAACGCACCAACCGCTCGGTCAACTTCATCAGCAGAAATCAAGCAGTTACCTGTTCGCTTGAAAATGCCGTCATCGACTTCGTCTTCTAAACTTGATATTTCTGCAAGAAAAAAAGGAGTTGCAGCATTGTTGGTTTCATTTAAATGAGCAACTCCATTTTCATACACAGGTGCGCACCGTGCAGCATCGGGATTCAACCGCTTTACATAAATTTAAAACGTAAGACGAGGTAAATTCAAAGTTTTTGGGTTGCAAAAACTAATTACATTTATAGCACGTTATAAATATAATTCTAAAGCAGAGGTTCTCTACCGGGGGGGCACTGGATCCCTAGGGAGCCACGGAACATTAACCAAGCGGTCACGAGCTCACGATGCATTCCCGTTAACTTTTTGATGGTAATTATCCACTTGTGGACAGCTGTAGCCACCACGAATGCAAAACTGACATAAGATTTTATTGCAGAGGAGGGGCCACTGGTACTGAGAGTCTTTAAAAGAGGGCCACAAACCGTTAAATGTTGATAACCACTGTTTTAAAGCAAAACAAGCCTTGGTCCGCAACAAAAAACAAAGCTTGTGATTTGTGATGTTTATAGAATCGTAGGCTAGGCGTATATTTACAGGATTGAAAAAAGTGTAAAGAATTTTGGGACAAACTGAAAAAAGGCCAAAAATACTGTAATACGAAGAAGACACAGCAGCAAACATGAAGCTGGTGGAGTAGTTGGTAACCTGATTTTTGATCATGAGGTCACCAGTTCAAACCTCACTCTAACTGACAAGAATTAAAAAAGCCACATCAATCGGAAAATTGGTTTTTCAAAGTGTTCATTAACAGCTCAGATGCCCGGTACGAGCGTCCGCCCTGATGTTGTAGACTCGAGTTTGATTCCGAGTCGGGTCAAACCAATGACTCTAAAATTGCTATTCAAAGTTTTCCTGCTTGACGCTCAGCATTGAAGGTACAGTGTGGAAGACAAGCCGATAAATTTACTTGTTGTGCTGTTGGGAAAGGCACTTACCGGGATTTCCCCGTCTTGGTGTGGTGGACAGATGGCCGGCAACTCCTAAACGAGCTCGTTATAGCGCTTTGATTGCTTTCTCGTGATAGGACAGGAATGGGCGACCCACTGACCCGCGGGTCACTAAGTGACCCACTTGCACATTTCAGTGACCCACTTGTAGTTTGGAAAATTTTACGAAAAAGCGGTAACGAAAATAACGTAGTAAAAAAAAGCTTATTTTTCCATACTGGGGCGTTAAAGACGGGAAGATGGATATTTCTAGGGTGAAGATCTATTTTTTTGCTCTTTGCACAGATTTCGGCAGAACTTCCGTTCAAGCCCCTCGTTAATATTATTACATCCGTGACCCACGTTTTTTCGGTCTGCGACCTTAAATTTGACCCACCACTTAAAAAGGTTCGCCATCCCTGTGATAGGATAAATATGCAACTACTGTAACTGTCATTTACAAAACCCATTGTTCAACCACATTTATTCATTTTTCATTTACCTATTGAGCATTCATTAATCACATTCTGATCATGCCAATGAATCAACAATTTTGACATAAAAAATTTAGAATAGCTTAAAAAAAGCTGTTTTTGCATTAGGCTTCAAGTAATGCTCTGTCATAACTCTTTCACGTAGCTTTGAAAAAAGCTGTTTGTCCCAGCAGTTTTTCGTGACGCACTCGTCAGTGGGTAATCGCGTCGCAACGTGTCCTACGTTCTGTAGCGCTAATCAATTATAAAAAATTAATTACGACACAAAATTTCAAATGGGCCAAAAAAACTGTCTATGTGGGCAAGTGAATGTCTGTTTAACTAAAGCAAAGTACGTTGAACCAGGGTGATGCAAGATGCGCAAATAGTTGTCTAAAACAACAATTTCATTCCGCTGTTGACAGACTCTGACAGTCAGATATGATTAGCTTCTGCTCGTTTGTTTTGTGTCTGGTTTCAAAGCCTTTGATGATAATTAGGAAATCAGTTGTTTGGCAAAATACTCAGAAATTTTACCAAAGAATTACAAAACACGTGTTTGCTTCATTAAAGTAAATACAACTCCAAAACTCGGGAGGCAATTTACAAGACACTTTCTAATCATCCGTAAAAAGGATTACGATTGATGAGAAAGTCGTGGCTTAAGTCATAGCCTAGCTCGTTCATACTCTTGTTACAATAATACACAAAATGGTGCAAGCGAAATACGTACGGCAGAATAAAAAACTGATTGCTTTCGCAAAACTAGTGAACTTTATGACAACTTAATCAAGCGTAAAAATATTAAATTACTGAAAACAACACTTCTGTATCAATAACTCTGTCTACATGTCCAGCTTCAGTGGGTTTTAGACCCGCGGTTCATGATTTTAGTTTCTGCATCTTAATCAACTTCTTGATGTCATAATCACATTTTTAACTATGACATCAAGAAATTGATTATGATGCAGAAACTCGATCAAGAACCGCGACCTAAAGCCCACTAAAATTGGACACGTGGACAGAGTAAACATGAGCACATCTACAATGGTAAATATAGCAAATAGGTACAACAGTTTCTTTCGATATAATCATGAGTTTAATGGATTAGATAATCACTTCCATATATCTGAGGTTATTTTCAAATTACTAAACTGAAAATTCATCATGACTCGAGGCGGACAGCAAAGTGAGCTTGCGCTCGTCGAGTCAGCAGCAACCCGATAGTCTATGTCAAATGCGTTTGGCTACAGCTGCGGATCGAACTCGTCATGTAGGATCTGTCACCTGCGCACGGTACCGCTAGGCCGTGTCGCTGACATTTCAGCATTCCAGGATTAAGTTTATTCGCTCAAATTAAGAGACAAAACGCACAGGATATCGGCAATGCATTTGGTCGTGTTGTTTAGCAATAGTATTTAGCAAGCCCAGTACGTACCTGTAGTAGAGGAGGAAACGCGGATTACTTCCTGAAAACAACATTAGTTTAATATTAGACTAAAAAAGCATCGATAAGAGATGATAAGAAAAGTGGATAGTCGGATGGAGCAGCTGCTAAGCGCATCGCTATCGGTGCGAAAGCTTTGGGATTCGAAACCAGGCCTGGTCAAATCAGACACAGTGTTGCCCACGACTCGCCAAATTTTCAGTGATAAAAGCTGCAATGTTGTGAATGATAAAAGCTGGAATGCAATGTTTGAATTGCAATAAAATTCTAACCTGTCGCTTAACGGTTAAGCAAGTTGCTGTCGATACGGGAGGACTAGGACTCGATTCCTGAGCCGCCAATGGCTTGCCACCGTTGCGACGTTTTTTCGGAGCTGTGTTGCCCGGGCGCTAAATCTCGGAGATGGGCCCCGCCACTCGTTTACACGCTTCGGCGTAATACCACGGGTATAATGAAGATTTGATTTTTTTTAATGAAGTGTCAGTCCCGGGAGCATGTATGGAATGGTTAATGACAAAGCTTGGTGGAGATGATGAGTAATAAAATAAAGTGCACGCAAAGCTGGGACCACAGGGCATGATCACTTCTGGACTGCATTATTATTTAAGAATAGTTTCGAAAAAAGCTGTTTTCGCTATTGGACTCACATAACGCTCTTTGAAAAAAGCTGCTTGTCCCAGAAACTTTTCGTAACGCACTCGTCAGTGGGTAACCGCGTCAATTAAGTTATTCAAGAACTTGCATTATTTAGCGCTAAAAGATACGCAATTCGATGCTGCTCAAGCTTTATTCTCATCATGCTGGGTTTCTTGAGTTATAACTACTATCGGTCTATGGTAATAGAAGTAGAAGAAACAACAAATGTTCCGTAAATGAAATGACAAATGAACATTTAAAAGTAAAAAGATCAAATCAAATCTTCATTATACTCGCAGTGTTCACCGAAGCGTGTAACGAGTGGGGGGGTCCATTTCCGCGACTTAGAGCTAGGCAACACAGCTCTAAAAAAACGTCGCAACGGTGGCGAGCCGTTGACGACCCTGTGTTCAATTTAACCGGTTCAGGAATCGAACCACGGTCCTCCCGTATCGACAGCAACTTACTTAACCAATAGGTTAGAGTTTTATTACGATGCAAACATTGATAAAATTACATTCACAGCTTTCCAGTTTTTATCACTGAAGAGATAGAGCGGAAAACAAGTCGGTAAATATAATTTTTGCGCTTGAGAGGCTTAATGGGCCTGAAGTACTGTTTCGCGGATTTTTTACCGGAATCAAGGACATGAGAGCTAAGCTAGGCTTGCTTTTTGTGTGTATAATGCATCGCTCATGCTGTTAGGGGGGCAGCTTAGGTTGATGTGAAAAGTTCAGAATCACAACGAGTCTACTAATAGTAAACACTAATATATCCTGTTTAGAGACACGGTAAATCATTAGAGCTTCCTAACAGTCATTATTGAGTTGAGATGGAATCACTATTTCACAGCTCAGATGACGGAATGGCAAGAGCGCCCGCCTCTGAAGCTGTACACTCCGATTTGATTCCGAAACAGGTCAAATCAATGACTTTATAATTAGTAGTTACAGCTTCCCTGCTCGACGTGCAGCATTACGAGGTCAGTGAGAAAAACAAGCCGGCAAGTTTACTTGTGCCGTTGGGAAAGGCACTAAGCGGGACTCCCCCATCTTGGTGTGGTAAACAGATGGCCGGAAACTCCTAAGCGAGCTCGTTATAACGCTTTGATTGCTTTCTCGTGATAGGAGGATAAATAAGGAACTAAATACAAAATACAAATACAAGGAACATAAATGATTTTATTTGCAGTTGCAAATACCTCTTCTTTAACAATGTCCGCATCATCAAAAGTTTCTTCCAATTTTTCTGTAGTAACCGGAAAGCCAGTGCTTTCAAATGCGATGTAATCGTCTTCATCTTCTTCCGTATCGCTGGGAAACTGAATACACATGCAATTAGGCGGCAGCCTCGCTGGGTGGTCGAAGCGTCGTTTTTACGACGGCCATGATCGCAAGGTTGATGGTTCAACTTCCACTCAAGCCTCGTTGTTGCGTCCTTGAATAGATGCTTCATGATAATTATCTCTGCTTGGTGGAATCTAACAAGCAGCAAATTAAAGAAGTCAAAAGCAAAACTCCAGCGGAAAACTCGAACACAAAGGCGACTCCTAAGCGGGTCTGGAGTTTTCCTTTGTATAGCACCTCTGTCGCTTTTTCGTGATAGGAGGATAAAAATGAAGAAATCAATCAATCGTCACAGTAAAAGCTAGGATCAGTGACGATAGAAGGACCGGTCACACAAAAAGTGGAGAGAACAAACCAAGATTTTCTACTTATTACGACTTTGCAATGTGCAGAGTTTTAAGTAAGTTTGCTTTCGCACGAAATTCAATTTGATTAGTAACGTGTGACAGATATGTCTTTCACTGGGTTCAAACCCACAACTATTTTGTTTTTTCTTTCATGTGCCGCAAAGAAACAAAAACTGCTTTTTGCAAAACTGTGCAAATTATGCCTGTGCCTATTACACGACGTCACCTGCAACTATATTTGTATTTGCTGTCACTTAAGTAACAAAAACAGCATTTTAAAACCCTTTTTGAAAAGTCATAAACATTTCATTACCACGCAATCAGTTACTAAATATGATTGCTAAAGAAAAAATCTTTTGACAAAGAACCCTCACACTATAAAAAATAAAACAAAAATTCAATATTTGCTGGTTTTCAATTTCATATTTGAGCAACTGACAGTTCAAAAACCACACAATCAACAAACCATTCAGTTTAACTTTTATCAAATTCTAAAATAGCTTCGCAAGTTAGACAGAAATCACAACTCCCATTTCCTTTGTTAAAACATCGCTATTACCAATCACTCATTTAGCCAGTTTTTAAACCTACTTGAAGTCGACCAGCATCGACGAGCATTGTCAGCGACATGACCTAGCGGTACCGGATGCAACGTGACGGGTTCGATTCACGGCTAAAGCCGATCGCATTTGACACATTTACCGGGTGGCTGCTGACTCGACGAGCACAAGCTTACTTCGCAGTTTCTCTCAACTATTGGTGAATTTTCAGTTTAATGTAATTTCATGAGTTAATTTGACCTTCCAAAAAAACACAATATACTTACAAGTCCTCCCTCTCCACTGGCTCCACTAGCTTCAGGGTCGGAAACCTCTTCATCATATCCGAGCAGCTTTTCATCACAATATTCAGCTGCATCGTCAGGTTTGCTAGTGATTTCTAATTCTTGAAGGACACCCTGAAAAGGCGACTTGATAGTTTTAGTTCGAGTATTAAAAACTCTGCCCATGGAGCAGTGGCGCACCCAGAGGGGGAGAGTTTAGGAAGTCGAACCCCCCCCTCCCCGCCTTTTGAAACCGAACTCTAGTTTTTAAAGTGAAGTGTCCAAACTGAGCAAGTGCAGTACGTGCTGTTATTTCAAAATAGCTGTAACAGAATTTGCCTCACATTATGCTGAAGCCAAATTGGCTGGTTGGTGTAGTGGTAAGAGACATACTTATCCGTGCGGGCAGAGGCGAATCCAACAGGGATGTGGGGGATGCATCGCCCCCACCAGCCATTTTCAAACATGTTTTTGATAAATACAGTTTTTCCATAATTTCAAACCTTTTCAATAACAATAAGCCTTACGCCCTCAGCACGCATAATCGAAAATGTACGAACAAAATGCATCATATTTGGTGAAACACTCAGATTTTTGGGGCAAAAAATTTAAACAAAATTCTCCTAAAAATTGTTCAAAAAGTGCTAAAATGGCCACTACAGAATGTAAATTTTCAAAAATTTTCCGGGGGAGCATGCTCCCAGACCCTCCTAGAGCCTTTTTTATTCCCCCCCCTGAAAAAATTTCTTGAATACTTTACAGGCATAAAAACATTTTCAAAGGGCTTTTTTGAGTCTAACGTCTTTGTTTTTAATTAACACTCAACCTAATTCAAAATTTCATCTCTTCCCACCAAAGTTTTCTGGATCCGTTCCTGAGTGCGAGATCGAGGTTTTTTTAGAACCCCCCCCCTTTAAAATTTGCTGGGTGCGCCCCTGTCATGGAGTGGCAGACTCGGGTTTCTGAGTTGGGTTAAACCAATGATTTTAAAATTGGTATTCACATTTTCCCTGCTTGACGTTCAGCGTTAAAGACAGTGTGGAGAACAAGCCAGCAAGCTTACTTGTTGCGCTATTGGGAAAGCGTTTAACGGGATTACCTGATTTTAAAGTAACAGACAGACAACCAGCCAGCAACTTATAAGCGAGCTCGTTGCGACACATTCATGGCTTTCTCGTAAAAACGGGGTATAAACATGGGGGCCATGCAATTTATCCGTGTTGAAGGCCCAGCTTAACAAAAACTGGCAAATATAACGGGATTCCCCCATCTTGGAGTGTTAGACAGATGGTCGGCAACTACTGAGCGAGCTCGTTATAGCGGTTTGATAATTTTTTCGTAACAGGAGAAAAAATGCAGCTAAATGGTAAAAAACACTCATAATCTCACCTCAAACTTATCATCATCTTCACCAGACCCGCTACTTGCAAGATGAAGGACGTCTGAGTCAGCAATGGCAAGAGATTGAGGAGATGGCCAAGTGAATTCTTGTGATAATAATTTGCAATTGAAATACATCGATACAATTCCGTCCCGAGATTTAATGGCGAATCGTGTAAATTTTTCATCAAAAGCAGGCACCTGCAAGCCAACAACTCAATCTAATGCGTGATAGTTCACTATATAAGTGCAAATTTACCTTGTCCACATGTCCAATCGTAGTGAGCCAAAAGCCCACACTGGCGTTGTGCATCATACTGTAACGAAATTTTTGATGTATAATTGAAAAAAGTGATTGTAACATCAAAAATTTAATTATAATGCAGAAAGTCCGTGGAGTTATGGTCCGTTAAAATTGGACATGTGGACAGAATAACTATCTGCTCTTCAGTAAGCATGATCGAAGCAATACCAGCGCAAATCAAAGATACAGAAAGTGTTTTACAAATTTTGAATCAAACCAAAACTAGGAACAAGCATACTGATCACAGAACGAAAGTAAAAGTAAGCTAGGCAAAGCCATCAACAGCCGCACACAAATCAAAGGTTTATTCATCCTTCAGAATGATTGGCTCTAAGTGAGCCAAACACCGCTCCGGATCGACATACTTGATAAAATCTGACCTTAGTGGTACGTAACAGATAACACACTCCGATCAAATTTACCGTGCGGCCTAGGTACCGTAGTACAAAACTACGATGAATGTTTATTTATTAATTTCTCCAATGCTATTTATCTGCTGCAAGACAGTAATGAGGCGTTGATGTGAAAATAGTCCAGATTGTCTCAGAAAATGTCGATTTTTTCAAAGTTGATTTTTGAATCTTGGTTCTTTCACTTCCTTTACTGCTTGGTGGTTAATCATCTGCTGCACTAAGGTAATCATCGCGAAGCATCTTTTCCGAGACGCTACATCGAACTCGAGGAGATGAATTAATGATTTTCAATCGAGTCTGTTGCAGAATCGCCGCTTTAACCCAGTGGTGTTCATCGCGCTGCCGCCAATGCAGTCCAGAAGTTCCGCAAGTTTTCCATTCAGAGTTGGGTTCAAGAAAATTAGGAATTTAAATTAATGCACAGAGGTTCCTCGAGTCACTGGTATGTTACATTGGGTTCCTCTCCACCACAGAGGTTGAAAACCACTGCTCTAACCATTCGGCATCTTGCCGATAAATTACTTGTTAAATGCATTTTATTGATGGCTTGACGTCATTTTCGACGCTTTCCAAATAAGGTTGTTTCACTGGCAACGTTCAAACATAGGCAGAAATCAAAAAGAATTCGTCTCGCCTTGTTGATTTTATGTGACTAAGAGCAAATCTTTGATTCGATTGGTTTCCACCAAATCCAGATAAGGTTAAAAAAAGCGAAATAGTTTATCTTGTAACCGGTAAATCTTTAAGGTTAATTCAAGAACAAATCACGCATCATTGTAACAGCTTGCTCAAGATTAGATAACCGATAATAAGCGCATAAACTCCATTTAGCTTCAAGCAAGACGACGGTCACGAGCTCATATCAACGAATTTTTATCCAAAACAAAATAATTAATTTACAGAAAATGCAGGCAACGACAAGTTTAATACAACTTATCAACAAACAAAAATTCCTGACTAAATTCCCTTGTAGAAAAACCAATAATAATGAAAACAGTACAGATGAACAAACATTTCGTATCTATGCTAGAGCAACTAATTGGAATAGATCGCCTGCTTTGCAATTGACTGAGTTTAATACTTGGTCGAGCCATACCACAGACTAATCAGACGGCAATGGCAGTTCTGCAGAAACTTATCATTGCTGCAGTGGTTTTAATTGCTTATCTCTACCCTAAAACAGTGCTATGTCGCAAAAATGGGAGCCACTAGCTCATCGCACACATTAATATGTGGAGTGAATATAACGGAGCTAAAAACTTCGCAAATATTACAGTCTAGGACTCATTCATCCGCACGTACGCAGCATTCAAATTATTTCGGTCAAACGTTGTTACATTCATACCACTTTCCTCAACATGATATTGTGGTCACAAGGTAGTGCTAATCATGCAGCAGTGACAAAAGATAGTGTCTAACCACCATGTTCATAAGCAAAGTAACTTTAATACAATACAAATTGCAAAGCAGCTTTCAACAAAATCAGAGATTTTAATTCATAACAACACCTTTTTGCATGGAAGGTAAACCTTTAAAGGTTTTGTCCGGCTTACTTAAGGTATATCGCCAGAATGTCCCGACAACGCGGTTACAAACGGGATTTGTTAAAAGAGAATGGTTTACATAATCCCGTATACAAACTGAGCAAGTGGTCTAAAATTTAAGAGCTTATGGGACTTGACAGGAGAAAAATAAAAACAAAAAAACAAAACTTTCCATAAATCAAACTAACTCCAAACTCTGTGGTAGATTTTTTTATTTGACAAAGATGTTTGGCGGTTCAACCCTTGGAAGGCACAAACGAAATATTTTCCCAGTACACTCATGACTCAGAAAGATCGCTGCCCAATGCTTTTACAGTAACAGCTCAAATGGTCGAGTGGTAAGAGCGTCGGCCTCTAAAGTTGTGGACTCTGGGTTGAATCCGAGTCGGGCCAAACCGACGACTTTAAAATTGGTATTCATAGCTTTCCTGCTTGACGCTCAGCGTTATAGGCACAGTGTGGACAACAATCCGGCAAGTCTACTTGTTGTGCCGCTGGGAAAAGCACATAACTCGTCTTATTGTGGTAGACAGGTGGCCCGCAACTCCTAAGCGAGCTCGTTACAGCGCTTTGATCGCTTCCTCGTGATATGAGAATAAATGTGCAACTGAACTAGAAACTACACAAGATATAAGCTATGCAAACATCTCACTAGGTTGAGAATCAAATTTAGCCGGAGTAACATAATTTGTGCTCATCTAGCGGCCATGCAATTTACTAATGAAAAAAACAAACTTACTACTACTTTCAAGTTTAGCTTACGTCAAATCTAGCAATTGTCTTGGTAACTCCTTCCACATTCCATTGCAAAGCTATGAACATTGCAGCATCAGAAGAACGTCCAACATTTACTGAAACTTTTACTGTGTTTTCTGTGCCATCTCTCAACGCAAACAAGTAGCTTCCTTCCGAGTGAGCAGGTTTTACTATACCCCGGATGGCGAAGTTGGTGGGTAATGTACTCGGAAATACATCTCCTACTGTTTTACCTGCACAATAACACAAAAACATATCTGTAAAATACTTAGCGTAACTTAGTTGCAGGGTAGGTGATTACTGGCATAGCCAAGTTTAGGTTTGATACCAACGTTGGGCTAGAAATGTCCATTTCAGAATATCAAATCCAACGGAACCGATTCCGTTTTTAGGATTCGGTTTAACTGTGAAGAAAAATTGTGCGTGACAAATCTTTTCAGACTTTGCGCATAAACGCAAGTGCGCGCTCGGCCTCATGTGTGTGTGATCATGCGGTGTTCGTCGTAGGCCGTAAAACATTTGTGGGAGGCCATGAGTGTAGTATGCACCGATTGTATATATACTGGAGCCGTATTTTTTCGTGTGTTTCCAAAATTTGAGAGGGACATGCCCGCTGTTAGCTCCATGACTGCGCCACTGCGTGTTATGCTTCGAATTTATAGTGCTGTAGTCCTTGTGCTGGCTATAAATTCAACAAAAAATGAAACAAATGGTTGTTTTTTTGTTTTGCAGTAGTCGAGCGGTTGCGCGCTGAAATGATATAGAAATAGTATTAATGGCCATTTTATAGATCTAGGATTCGGTTAAGGATTCGAAGAAAAGATTCGGAATTATTACAGACTACTTAATTATTCTGAAATGGACACCCCTACGTTGGGCAAGGGCGTATAATTGTGAACGGTCCAACTTTTTATTTGCATGCTGAGAGTAAGGTAGAAAATGCAGCTTGGTGTAGCAAAAATAAAAATAAAAAAGTCCGTGTAACGCTCATTGTAGTTTTCGTATTTGTTTTGTATTTAGTTGCATATTTATCCTATCACGAGAAAGCGATCATAGCGCTACAACGAGCTCGTTTAGGAGTTGCCGGCTATCTGTCTACCACACCAAGATGAGGGAATCCTGCCAAGTGTCTATCCCAACGGCACAGCAAGTAAACTTGTCAACTTGTTCTCCTCAGTGTCCCTTTAATTCTAAGCGTCAAGCAGGGAAACTGTGAATACCAATTTTAAAGTCATTGGTCTGACCCGTTTTGGAATCAAACCAGAATCTACAGCTCCAGATACATACGCTCTTACCACTTAACCATCACAGCTGCAGCTGCAACAAATCCAAAAGGCCTGGGCGAAGGAGATAGCAAGTCACAGAAGAACATCAACGTGAAAGCCAAGTGTCGCCTATTTCTAATGGGGCTACGTTAGCTGTTCCTGGAATGGCCTAATTTGGTTAAAACCAAGAAAAAAAATCGCAAAAATTCATGTATTGAGGTCATAGCATAAATCGAGTAGGTCTACGTGTTTTAATTCAGAGCATAATGCTAGGGAGTTCTGACTAGCTTCAGTAGAAGACATGCCACCAAAATAATCAAATAATGTTTTCAATTATTCTAAATGTGTTTTTTCTACTGTTTCACTTCATTTTCAAAATTCAACTTCCAATTTTTTTTTTCAAATCGTGAATGCAAGATGAATTTAACAAAAACCAGTTTAATTATCTTAAATCTCACTTTACAGCATTACTTTTGAATGATTTTTGCTGACAGATGCTGAGTACTTAGTTTTCTTGTGAAGTCAAAAAACTATGTCAAAATCAAATCAAATCTTCATTATACTCGTGGTGTTACGACAAAGCGTGTAACAAGTGGCGGGGCCCGTCTCCGTGGCCGGGCAGCACAACTCCGAAGAAGTCTCGCAGCAGTGGCGAGCCGTTGGCGACACTGCGTCCGATTTGACTAGCCCGGGAATCGAACCCTAGACCTCTCGCACCGACAGCAATATCTTAGCAACTGAGCTGAACTATGTCCTCTATCACGAAAAGCTTTAATCAAATCCATTTTTCATATTTGTCATTGACCGACGCCCGACGGTAACATTATAAGCGTGTGACCATAAGTTGAACCTTGAGCGGTGCGAAATTAAAGACAATATAAAATAAAGGCATAAATTCAAACAATAACTTCAGAAGATATTTGTGGTAATAACTGATACCTTCTAAGGTAAAGAAGATTTATGTAAGACAAAAAAAAAATCAAGCATTTCATCCAGATGAGATCAGAGAAAACAGAACACATATTTCTCATGCCACGCCTCATGGCATTTTCACCAATTAGGTCCAACCTATTTTGCCCAAAACTATATCTGGAAGTGGGGAATGTTTGATGCACCTCTGTAAAATCATTAAAACAGCGTGCAACAGTCCAGACGCAAATAAAGTTACGTCATTGGAATCCAAATATGTGGTACTAAACTATGTCGTACTCATATTTACTTGGTCAATATTAAAAATAGTGCGTTGGCCATTAATAACTGACCCAAAGTGTTCTATAGTTTAAATTTAGCATTACTTTGGTTTTATGACCCATAGTTCAAATCTAGGGATGTGTCTATAGATTTTATCGCCATTGGGGACATCAGATGATGAAAAGACAGCACAAACTATTTGATATACCGGTACATCTTTTGAGAGAATACAACTGCTTACAGAATGATTAAGAATACGACGCAAATGCTAATTTTAACTCTCGTTATTCATAAAGCCGCAAACATGTTCGCAACTAACGATTCGTATTAAGAATACTTTTACAATAATTTTTGTCTTTTGTTTCTATGGGCCAGATACTGAGTGTACAAACCAGTTCTTCACTTTTGATGACCATGCTTAGTTACATTCACAAAAACGCTTGTTTTTTGTCATTAATATTCACAAAGCAGGTCAAGCTCGTTTTTCAAATTTATAAGATAGGTGGAAACAACATAATGAAACAGACGAAAATTACGAAAACGCAGCACAAGTGAACACAGTGCAAGCACTAAGCCAACTGACGCCCCCTCCGAAAACTTCACGTGGGGTCCCCTTTATCCGCAAGAAAAATGGAAGGTAAAGGTGGTTTTACACAGAATGTGATTTTCCTCCGATTTTGCATTTCATGCATATTTGTGCGATTTTTGATGAACGAATCTGACGGATATATCTTTACACAAAATGCGATTGAGTCCGATTTTGCATCTACGTAACCTGGTTTGAAACCTACGCCCGTATTTTGATGCATTTTCGTACGTAATTATACCTTATCTCTTTGGCTTTCTTAACTCTATTAAGACTGGGCTTTTTTGAGACCTTAGCTGCTTTTGTCATTCCCATTCAACTTCACATGCTATAGGCTAGTATGTTACTAAGTTGTAGCGGCAGCACCTTAACTCATAAAAACCTATTTAAGTTGGCTTCCAAAACTAGCTGACCGGCTGACGCATAATCAAGTATTCCATCGATCTGGAACCTAAAATAAGGACGATTGGAAAAATAAAAAAAATGCCTGGGAATTATTGAGCAAATATACAACACCGTCCTTCCCATCTAACATTGACAGCCTGAAGTGCCAACAATCCTTCATGCCCATCTATGCCTTACTTCTTTGTGTTCCAAAGAAAATTGTGTTGCTTCTATGATGTCACAATAACGCTTTGACGGTAAGACAAAAAATAATGCAAGACAAATAACACAAAGCTTGGTTTATGAAGTTCAAACAAGACAAAATAAGGCCGCAAGCCAAAAATAAGGACATTTCTTAAAAACAAGGACAATAATATTTTCCAAGATGTAGACTCTCAAAATTAGGACAAATCTTTGAAATAAGGACGGTATGGAATCCCTGCGTATAACTGGTGCGTGAAGAATACTCATTTTTATTAAATTCTAATTCTTAAGAACACTCTCTGGTTCCACAGAGCAGGGGTGCCGGAACGTCGTAAAGGCAAGGGTGGCAGCTTTTTCAAGGGCACTTTTAATACCAACGCAGTGGCGTAGCGAGAAATTTTAAATGGGGGGGACATAATTTCTACATTTTTTCAAGCGTATTTTTTTCGGCTGAACTAATTTGAAACTGATTGAGTAACAAGAAAGACTCTAGGGGGGTCCGGGGGCATGCTCCACCGGAAAAATTTTGAAAATTTGCATGCTGCAGTGGCTGTTGTAGTACTTTTTGAATAAATGTCTGGGAAATTTTGCTTACATTTTTTTACTTTAATTCTGAGTGCTTCGCCAAATATGATGCATTTTGTTCGCACATTTTCGATAATGCGTGCTTAAAGCGTAAGGCATATATTGCTATCGAAGAGGTTCGAAATTGTGGAAAAATTGTACCCATCAAAAACATTTTTGAAAATGGCTGGTGTTAGGATGCATAAGCTACCGGTACCCCTCATCTTACTCCCCTGAATCAGCCCTGGCCATAAGCTTCAAAGACCATTAAAAGAGTCTGGCGTATTTCAGTCGCTTGGCACCATCAATTTTGTTCTTTTTTCCTAAAAGGCTCCCAAATACGCTCGTGCGAACCGATAAAGATATGCATTGTCTCGTGCCTTTTTTTGAAATACGATTAACGGACGAACTATATCAAAAGAGAATGTGGATTCTTTGATTTCGCCGTTCTTTACTTTTACAGTTACACATGATAACACTAACACCTTTACAGCTACTGCTCGCCGGCTGGAAACAGCGGGTGAAAAACGATGAAAATGACGTATCGGTAATAAAAACTTAATATCGTTAAAAGCACGAAAAGTTACGTTTCTATGCTACCACTTACTAATACTGAATTTGTTATACCGGTATATCAAAAAACTAAAATCTTCACCATCAGGCCTACTCGCATTATTTTTTTTACAACTCCAAGTCCAAGTCCGCAAAAAAATGACGCGAGTGCAAGTCCTAGGTAAACATTGCGAGTTCTCAAAAACTGGAATCGAGTCCTACTAAAGCTGGAATAACTGCAGAAAACGGAAGCGAAACTGAAATCACTGATACCTTCGCTATACTACAGAGCACACGTTTTACTTCGCTACCATCCCAATGGAATGCCAAGAGCAGTACTGCTCCCCCCCTTCCCCCCCCTTCCCCCCGTTCCGGCACCACTGACACAGACCAAGCGTTGGCCAGACTACCGGAAAATGATTTACCAAAAATCGTTTTAACACTTGAAGTACTGGCTGTTTTTTGTGCGGTATTAAGCGTCACGATTATAAATTAAAATGACCAACGGCCCAGCACAGTATGACATGACATGGGAAAAAGCTGGAGAAAAGTATTCAAGAAAATCATCAACCCATTTGACAATAACCGGAACTTAAAAGAACAACTGAAGTTTAAAGTAGGCCTTACTTAAACTCATAATAAGTCATAAATTTGAACTTTTAGCGATCCGTTTGACGAACCAATTTTGATTAATTTTGCTTGCGGAGTCGCACATCCCTAATGTTTTTGTGTAAAAACCATGGTAAACCTACAATCTTCTAAACACCTACCATGCACGACCTCCTTCAAAGCAGGGCTGCAAACTCGATCAATTTTTAACCGACTTCAAGTTCGAGTTCAAGAGATATTTGCAAGTCCGAGTTCAAGTTCGAGTTCTAAGAATTTTATTTTTCGAGTTCAAGTTCGAGTTCGGCAAAAATGACCGAGTTAAGCGAGTTCGAGTTCGCAGGCCTGGACTTTATAGGTCGCAATGGCATGAACAAATAAACGACATGCAGCTTTTCTTTTGGTAAAATCATAACTTCAATTTACACGGATTGTGACTACTTGAACAACAAAGTATATTTCGTAGTGATCTTTTGTTTCTTTTCAGCAATTTAAATATATTTCTAATGAACTCGAACAGTTTTATGCGAGTTCGAGTTCAGAAAGAATATTTTTTCGAATTCAAGTTCAAGTTCGAGTTCGGCAAAATGATCAAGTTTTTTCGAGTTCGAGTTCGCAGCCCTGCTTCAAAGCAGGGCGTATGAAATAGAAAGTTAATATTGTTGCTATGACTTATATTTCATAAAATGTGTTTTTTTGACAGAAAAAAATTATGCTTTCATTCATTCAGCAGATCAAGTAAATCGTTTACATACAAATGATTTTGCCTGCAGTAGCCTACATTTCAAACAAGAGCGGCGCAATTGGAGTTTAACATTTTTCAACCCCCCCTCCCCCTTCCCCCGTCCGCACCTTTCTACATATACGCACACAAACAAATTAATGTTGCATCGTAACACGTATTAAAATCATTATTAAGTAAAAAAAAACGCCGCGGTGTTTAGGGCGGGGCCCCTGACCATACCTGGTCCCCCCCCCAGGCCGGGGGGTTTGAGGGCGGTTCCGTCGGCCCTGAGTAAACATATACATAATTATGTTGATTTACACTGAGTAAGTATGTTTTCCAAACTTACTCAAATCCAAAGTTTTTTCAATGTGGAAAGCTGGATTTCCATTTAATCCGGAAACATAAGCAGCTCCGCCTGGAGTGGGAAGAGAATTCAAATCAAAATTGGCAATCAGGTCCACAGTAGAAAAAGTCAATTCTGTAAAAACAATTTAGTTTTATCAACACTGACCCACTATAATTGATTGATGGCACAGAACTTAAGAATAACTTTGAAAAAAGCTGTTTTTGTGTTAAGTTTCAAGAATTATGACAAAGCGGTTTCTTGAAGTCTAATACGAAAACTCCTTTTTTTCGAAGCTATACTTACCCACCCACTACTACACACATCACTTCTTTACGTGCGAAAGGCTCTAGTTACGTCAGATATTAATATTTTCTTTCATTTTAAACATAGCCAAAAACGTATCTTTTACTGCAAACAAACAAAATACGCAAAACCAGCAGAGGTAAATAAGTGAGTGCACGACAGTTTTGCGCATTTTGTTTTTAGGCTAGGTAAAAAAATGTTTTTTTCAAACACATACTCGCACTATGTCTATTCGTTGTACAAAGTCGGTAACCAATATTAAAATTTGTACTTCAAAATAATCATGTAAGTATAAATAAATGATTGGTTTGAAGTTTTGAAATTTACTAAACAATTAACCGGCCGGTTAGCTCAGTGGCTAAGCACATCGCTATCGGTACGGGAGGTCAGGGGTTCGATTCCCGAGCCACTCAAATCAGACACAGTGTCGCCAACGGTTTGCAACCGCCGCGACATTTCTTCGAAGCAGTGTTGCCCGGGCGCTAAGACGTAGGCGGACGTGGACCTCACCACTCGTTACACGTTTCGGCGTAATACCGTGAGTGTAATGAAAATTTGATTTTTGATTTAACAATTTGACTTCATCACGATAAAAAAAAACTGCAAAACGTGTTTCAACAATGAAATTATGCCAATTTATAATATCCGTTTGGCGACGGCACTGATCGTCGAGTTGATTTTTGTAGTCAAAAAAATTATATTTTCGTTATAGTCGCGGTAATACGCGGAAGCGTGTAACGAATAGTAGGATCCTTCTCCGCGATTTTGTGCCCGGGCTACTCAGCTTCAAAGAAGCAACGCAGCGTTAGCGAGACGTTGGCGACACTGTGTCCAATTTAACGAGCCCAGGAATGGAACCCAAGATCTCCCGCAGCGATGTACTGAGCTAACCGGCCAGCTTGATTGTTGCAGAGACAAATTCAATTGAGTCTTGATTCAATCAATGTCAAAATTCATTTACAAACTTGTTAACTGAAGATGGCATATACTTCTATGCAAAAAAAAAAGAATATTAAGAATTTGTTCACTAGTACAAAAATATTTTGATTGTATTTACAACCCAATGATTCTCAACCTTTCATGGTTTGTGCTCCCTTCTAGAGATTCTCACTCAACAGCAATGGCTCCCTGCTCAGCTGATAAATATCATGTCAGTATTGCATTCATAGTGGCTACAGGTGTCCACTGGTAATAAGTGGTTAGGCTAATTACCGTTGAAAGATTATCAAATCTTGCGCATGTGGCCCTTGGTTAAATGTCCTGCGGCCCCATAATAAGGGATCCAATGACCCTGGTTAAGAATTCCTGTTCTAGCCTACACGTGCTCATGTGTTAAGTGTAAATCAAACAATTTTCAAACTAATCACATAAAAAGTCATAACTATACATTCATTAGTCGTGAACAATCTAGTTTAGTGTTTTTCACACATAGATTTGTTGTTTGTGGGTTCATGCATTAAAGAATTTCATACAAAAATCATCTGCTTAATTTTTTCATTCAACTTTCCACAAAAGCAATAATCTCAAGCTGAAAAAAAGGGACTAGAAAAGCAATATTACAGAAAATGAGCAAGAACAAAGCCAATTCAACTCATTTTGTTCTAATTTGTTGCCAAACAACATTCAGTGCATACATTTCTGGCTGCATCCGGGCACCCTTGCATTTGCAACATTCCTCTAAAAAATCCAGATCAATTGCTACCACGTATAGTATCTATTTCAAAACTGTATTTTAGCCAGCTTGAGTTTGGCCGAGTGGTTGACAGCGCAATGGGTTAAGAAGATCAATTCGATACCCGCTCAATAGAAAACAGTACTGCCAGTGACTAACCACCACAGCAACGTTTGTAGCCGTTTTGCCTAAAATCTAATGGCAACAGCATCTCTTAACAAACACAAATACATGTCATGCGAATATAAGGATTTCTAAAAAGCAATTGCCACCAAGGTTGGGAACCGCAATTTAAATGAACATAAAAAACTTTCATATATTTCATAATAAAACTCCGCAATCATTTTCATACACGGTAAACTCTAATCTTTCTCCACAGGTATGGGTTTGGTTTGAACAAAAAAATGATGCTCGTTGCAAGGGCGCAGCAAACAAATTTAGAAGGGGGGACATAAAATACAGCAACCATTAGAAGAGTCTGCTACATTTCAGTCACTCAGCAACATCTATTCGTTTTTACTGAAAGGTTAAATCAAACGAGAAGCCTTGGCACAATGCCCCAACCCCCTCCCCCAAATACGTTCCTGGCTCGATGAGAATAATTAGATCTAAGAAGAGTCGCAGATAGAACAATCATAGTTTGATTTTTTAAAACTTCCACTTCACCGGCTATATTTTGGATCTGTGGTGTGGGGTAGGTACAATAATGGCAAAGACAAATCCAGAAGAGGATCGTTCCTCTTAAAGCGTTCCACAGCAGCGAACCGCTTTAAGTGCTGATTTTTAACATTGTGAGTTGAGATATAGTATGTAATACGTGGCAAGAAAATCATTTCAAGTGAATGGTGCAACCTAAATGGAAATTATAGATAAGTCACCCTGCAAGATGCATTATTCGAGTTGGTACAAAATCAATTTGTTGCACTGTATCGCAACTGTAAAACAATAAATAATGGACGAAAATAGCTTAAGGAGAAAAAATAAAACTGCAGCAATTCTTGAAACTGGACGTTTCGATAGATTTAGCAGTCATCTTCAGCAGCGTTAAGCAAAGCAGTGTAAAACTTTCAGTTTTGTTCTGCCCACTCTGCATTGTCGATGATGACAGCTCAATCTGTCCAAACGTTCAATTTTCAGAATTATTGCGGCTTTTTTTTCTCCTAACGTTAACTGTGATAATGTTTTCAAATTTTTTGGTTATTAAATAATATCGATGGTCAACTGGTCATACAACGTGTTATGCAACCCAATTACGTAATTAATTGTTCCTTTCTTTTTGTACTGTATTTACTACGAAGTAACACTATGATTGGAATTCTAAAATTTTTTTAACTAAAAATGAAAAAAATTTACAATGGTGAAGATTTTGGGGATGCAATTTGAAACAGATTAAAGCATGCAGTGACACCAACAAACATTGCATGACAAAGTTACAGTAAATAAAACATGTAAGTACCACCCACAACCATGCTAGTGCAACAAAAACGCAAGCAGCATTCCCAAATGCAATGCACCTTCATGAAAGCAGTTAAAGAGGCCCACAGACTGCTGTCGTTTTGAATCAATCAGAGCATAACGCTCATCTTCGGAAGCACAACTGCTAGGGGCTCTTTCCATACACGTTTGGAGCTGCTTCAACGCTTGGCATCGTACTGGAGTGGGAGTTTCAGTCGTTACTACCCGCTGATAGCCGATCAGACAAAGCTCAACATTGCAAGATGAAGCGTATCTAACAGGTGAAATTTCTGACTCCGTGGATGAAACAGGGTCAAAGGAGATAGTGGAAGAGATAGGAGATAACGTAGAATCTGCCAACGTGATTTTGCAAAAACAAAATAAATACGTTTGGAGAGCAGGATCAAGCAATAAGTAAAGAAACAAGATAGGTAAATAACATTGCATGAAAGAGAAAGCCGTAAAAAAGGAAAAAATGAGTGCGAGAAAAAACGCAAAAGAAAGCAAAAAAACATGGTATGGATGAACACAAGGTGTTATTTCGCGAAAAATGAAAGAATGGGATGAAAATAAGGTGAAAACAAAACAAATACACGATTATTAATAACAGTGGAAAACACAGAAGTTGTTGTTATTCGATAAGCTTATTATATAAATTGGTTAGTCAGCATCATAACGAAAGTTTGAAGATCTTTAAAATCGCATTAGTTATAAATTTATTTTCAGCTTTAATATGAGGAAAGACACTGAAATTAAAAATTCGTGACAATATAAGCATTAGGGCACCATAGGGCTAGACAACGCTGTTTCGGGCTATTAGCCCTCATCAGCCAGACTCAGGCAAGAGGATCATTCATCCAATCGGCAAATTTCACCCTCACTGGCCAAACAGCCTTCGAATTTATACACCTAAGAAAATTTACCCTTTGTGGTACGTAACAGAGCAGCGCATTTCTCCAGCCAAATTTCCCCGCGTGGTCAAGGTACAACAGTAAAAGCATTGTTGAAAAACATTCTAACACCAATGCAGATAACACCGCGTGATATAAAATGCTTTGATCCGACTGTCTGCAATCGGGTTTATCATTTTTTATGAATTACAATTCTATAAAATAAATTCGATAAAATTTTATTGCTCACTTTATCTATTCTTAATTTGTAAAACTTTTATCCGATAAAAGTCGCAATATTTGATTTTGCTTTTTCTTTCAGTCAAAATACAAATGCCACTTGGCTGAGCCGCTGAGAAGACAGTATCTGTCCACAATAACAATTCGCAAGCGCAATTCTACAAAATCAAAATAAGCCTACTTTTTGCATTGTCCCATTGATTAGCCAGAAATACCACTACGAAAAGTAAAAAGAAGGATCAACTCAAATCTTCACTATACTCGCGATATTACGCCAAAGCATGTAACGAGTGGCGGGGCTCATCTTCGCGGCATAGCGCCGGGGCAACACAGCTCCGAAGAAACGTCGCAGCGGTGGCGAGCAGTTGGCGACACAGTGGCGATTCGACCAGCCGGTAAATCGATACCCAGACCTATCGCACCAGCGATGTCTTTAACCATTACGTTTACTATTACTAAAGTTTAGCGTTTTTCAACGAAAATCGACCGGTCTGTCACTCTTTTTCTTTTTCGTCATACTTTAAGTTTTTTTATGGTGAAATTGTTCTGCTTAAACAAACATTAAAAGCACACGTCGGTTTTGTTTTGACTAAATTACAATAGCGTTTTATCAATCAAAAGAATCTAATAATTAAGTCGATCTTTCCAGAAAAAAACAGGATATTTCTCATTTTGAAGCTATGAAAAAGCTAAGAAAAATCAGTCTTAGTATCAGTGCCGGAAGGTAAAATCTGCCAAGGCAAAGGTTTACAGTTTTTGAACGAATTAGTGGCATGAAAAAAGCGATTTTCCACTTGTCAAAATGAACTTAAATCATGGCACGTACATAGATACACATCCTGTACTAGCCCATTTCGAGAGCAGCTTAGTTTGCTGAACTTTATTTATATTTACAAAGCATACCAAACGCAATTTAAGTTATCGCCGTAAGAGACCAAAAACCAAAGAAATTTCACGCATTTCAATAAAGTATCGGTTCTGTAATGTTATCACAATTACAGAGTAATTGAATGCAGATATCAACAAGACTTCGGTTTCGAGTCCGACTTTAATTTAGAATACGCAAAAAGTAAAAGGCAAAGTCGAAATTGGAGAGACTATTCGAAATTAGGGATTTTTGAAGACCTTGCGAATTTGTAGAATACTCAGCGCCTCTAGGTTAAATAAACAGCCTAGAGCCTATGACATGACTTTAAAAAGTTCCTGGTAAAACAAGCTGTTTTATTTAATGCACCATTGCAAAATTCATAAAACATAGTTAGAATTTAATTTAGATCTTCCAATGAAAAACCTTTGCTAGACCTTTATGCCTAGGCTATGATTCTGCTTAGGTGCATTATGACTACGTCTACTTTTAACGGAGAGGTGGTAACCTCCCCCACCTACTCCATCTAACTAGTTGATGTAACAACTAGTAACAACTAGAGTTGATGAAGTGGCATAATCCGGCACCATACAACAAAGGAGAGATCTAGATCAGGGGTTCTTAACCGGGGGCTCATTAACTCCCCTTGGGGGCACGAGACATTAGCCAGGGGGCCATGGGCACGAAATTTATTACCCTGTCAACGATAATTAACCACTTCTTACCATCGGACAGCTATAGCTACTACCGGTACGAATGAAATACCGATAGAAAATTTTGTAGTTGAATAGGGGCCATTAATCAAGGATAAGAACCACTGATCCAGATAGATGAAAACTGATGCAATGCACACTACAGGCTGTTTGTAAAACGTTGTAAGAAGCGGAACTTAATAAAACGAAATTATGGAAATAAATGCATTTGTATTCAGGAGTTTGTGAAACAAAAAGGCCATTGTAAAACTTTTAACAATTTTCAGCTAGTTACTTCATTTGCTTTGTAGCAAAAAATTTAATCTCAAAATTGGCTTTTAGCTGCCACAAAAAAAGATAAAACCCGTCTCGTTTTTTTGTTAATTCCTAAAATTAGTTGAAGCGCACGAGCCGAACTATTAAACGGGTAAACGATCACACTTCAAAGCTAAATAAAAACCCGTGACCCGTTCATAAGTGTCTAAGTCTAGATATCAACAGTTCTCTACTCGGGACAATAGGTACAGACACTTTTCACGCAAACCTATTAAAGCTTAGCAAACTAATAAAATCTTATCTAAACTTATACTCATGCCAGTAGTAAAAACATGGGATTATAAGCCTGATGTTTTTGGTTGGCAGTTGTAAGGTTTTGAGAAACAGCTGCAAGAAACATTTGGAAACAATTTCAAGAAAGCTCTTTCAGCTTAGAACTGTCTTGCCTTGTTTACTCTGCGGATGATGACAGCTGAATCTATGCTATCGAAACGTCCAATTTTAAGAATTACTGAGTATAATGAATTGTATGCAAAGAATTTGTGACTCCAAATATCTCTGAGCTAATAAAACGAATGATTACAGCATATTTCGCTCATGTCGTCTACTGTTCATGTTTAATATACTTTCTATTGCATTTTAAGATAAAACAATACTTTAAATTTATCTTCCGCTTTTCCTTGGGGGGTCGTGGGAAAAAAATGAAATCTTTATTATACTCGCGAATTTACGCCATCGAGTGGCGGGGCTCATCTCCGCGGCATGCGCCTGGGCAACACAGCAACGAAAAAACGTTGCAACGGTGGCAAGCCGTTGGCGACATCGTGTCTAATTTAACCGGCCTGGAAATCAAACTCAAGATCTCGCGTGGGCAGCGATGTCTTTGACCACTTCAACAATTGTACTTTATATTCTACCACAACATACTTCGGTATTTACTTTGCCGGTGAGCGCTTTTGAAGTAATTTTGAGCGATTAATTTTAAGAAGGGCGTTGAAGGAAATCTATTGATCAGTAAACTGGAAATTTCACTGTCAAACACATTACAGAAGAAGGCGTGGTTACTTGCTCTACTGAGAAGTTACACCACGAATACGCAGTCAGACAATGCCAACGAACGCTCAGACGTAACAAATTCAAGCTTACTCAACTTAACTCATGCCGAATAACAAAATTCGCGTTAAGTAACTTTTTTTAATGCCACCTGCTATGCCAGCATATTAAAGGCTATATTAGTTTTAAAAGAAACTTCAAACGTCATTACTCGCAATTTATATTGCTAGCGCAGCGAAGAGAAGTGAAATAAATTGAAAAACTTAATCCTGAACCATTAACAAGCCGGTCAGCTCAGTTAAGACATTGCTATCGGTGCAGAAGGTTTGGGGTTCAAATTGCACGTCAGTCAAATCGGAAACAGTGCCGCCAACGGCTCGCCACAGCTGCGAAGTTGCCCAGGCGCTATGCCGCGTAGACCTACCCCGCCACCGGTTACACGTTTCAGGGTATTATAATACCGCAAATATGATGCAGATTTGATTTTATATACTATGCAATTACGCATCCCATAGCTACTGCTGATTTACTGAACTATGTTGTAGAAGCGTATACGCCACTTTTTTCAACATTTTTCAACGTTAAATACTACAATACAATAACTTCCACATGACATTTTTTGCCGATTTCGGTCTGCATAATTATGACATCAAAAGGATGCTTTAAATATTACCATAACTGCCTGGAAATAAGAAGAGATGCAGGAACAAAGTTTCGATTTTAACTTTTGTAATTTTCAATGTTTCTAATAATCCTGATCGGTGACCAATACAACAAAAACCAGCTGTTAAAAGCTTCAAAAAATCAAATCTTCATTATACTAGCAATGTTTCGCTGAAGCGTGTAACGAGTGGAGGGGTCCATCTCGGCGGCTTTGCGTCTGGGCAACACAGAAATGTCGCATCGGTTGTGAGTTATTGGCTGCATTGTCTGATTTGACCGCCCGGGAATCGAGCCCCATGCAGACCTTTCGCACGGATAGCGATGTCTTTAAATAATACGCCTTAATTTTTGAATTCATCGGAATAAGGCTATACCCACTTTCATCCGCATTAAGTGTTCTTAGTTATTCCAGAAATCTAGTCATAGATCGTTAGAGCAGATATTATATATCATGGGATTAAATATCAAACTTTATTTAATTTTTTTAAAAACTTCAAAGACTTTAAGTGGCTTACATGCTGTAGTTAAATTTTACTTAATTGTTTAGCGATTTATTTTCAATAAGGTGTGAATCGTAGCATATGACAGATATAAGGAGAAAGGCCATATGATGAAACACGACAGTTTTTAAACGTTTATGTAACTGTCCGTATATGGGTCGCAGTTTGTATAGCATCAGATAAAGCATTGAATTAACATCCGGCTTTATGCTTTTGAAAGAAGGATCAGATCTTGCTTCAGCAGTCTATTTCACAGTCTACCGCTGATTTAATAGAAGTAATTTCTTGCCTAAGGCCATGTCAACTATTGATACAAATATTTAATAGCTGACGCAAAAAGTTGGATAACACCATCGGTGGCCTTGAAAAATCACACGCGGAAGTGAAAACTCAAAACCAAATCAAATCTTCATTACACTCGCGATGTTGCGCGAAGCGTGTTACGAGTTACGACTGGCGGGACCCATCTCGATATCCGCGGCTTAGCGCCTGGGCAACCAACACAGTTAGCTCCAAAGAAACGTCACAACGGTGCCGAGCATGACCTACTCTAGGCCATGGTGCCGAGCCATTCGACAGGCCCGGGAATACAACTGAACTATAAGCGGCCTATACTCCAAACCTAGCAGTCATAGTAAATGTATGCAATGCTGCTCAGAAAAACACTAACTATCTAACATTTACAAAAGTTTTCATCAGTATATCATTGCTTGCTTTGCTGGTATTGGTAAAAAATCTCATTTTCAAATCGAACGAAATGTGATTGTTGCCCCAAAAAAATTGTAAAAAAATTGATTGAAGCGACGATATGCATTGGTTAGCAAAGTAACTAAACTATACTAAAAATTGAAGATAAAGTATAATACTTTTTCAAACATCTTGATATTTTAATTAAGATTTTTGAGCATGTGTTGGCAAATTTTTGTTCGTTTCAACCGATGGGATATTCCACTTTTTTTTCAAATTACTGTATTGTTAGTTTAGGACACAATATTGCCAATTTTATTACGATACCTTGAAATATTTTTTCGAGATATCATAATTTTACGAACCATATACAAAAAAGCCAACAACGTTGTAAATTTTTTTCCCTTAATCAAAAGCTGATTTTGAAGAGATAAAAAAATTCGTTTATGCTGAACGTACATTTTGTACAGCCTAGTGTAGCTACTGTACTTAGCTATGCCACAACTGCATTGTAGGGTTTACAAAGACTGCTAAAATTAACGCGCTATGTCAATGTTCCATTGATTACGTATTCCGCAAAAACGCAAAATTTGTGACCCTTGACAAGCTATTGTTTCCTAAGCCGTGAGTTTAACTAAAAGTAAATTTTAGAACTGACACCGGCCGGTTAGCTCAGTTGTAGAGCGCACGCTATCGGTGCGGGAGGTCTGGTTTCGATTCGCTGGTAGGTCAAACCGAATACAGCGACGCCAACAGCTCGCCACTGTCGCGACGTCTCTTCGAAGGTGTGTATAACGACGCTAAACCTCGGAGATGGGCCCCGCCACTCGCTACACGCTTTAGCTTAATGCCGCGAATATAATAACGATTTAATTTTCTTTTTGATCTTCTTAAATTTTTGTACTCATGTAGGCACAAGAAAAGTACGGAAGACAAACAATAAACATTGAAGAAAAACTATTGTTAAAGCAAGTGCAACACTATATTTACAAAAAGAGAAAAACAGCAAAACATGCAGTATAGATCTTTTATGATTGTTAAACAATAGCCTTCTGAAGTTTGCTTGTGTCATCGATTAACTTGGCTGGTTCAATAGCACTTTAACTTTACATCAAACGTCATTATTTAAGTCTTAGGTACATACTTGAACTAGTGACAATGAGGCTAGAAAAAGATTGGTCTACTCGGAGCCCTTAAAACAGACATTTCAGTGAGTCTATACGGACAGAAACTGGCCACTACCTACTTGAATTCACACTCGAATGTGTGTCTACAATATCTTTTTGCGACATCTAAGCTTTTACACGACATAGTGTCTCCTTGCTCATATAACAGAGATTTAAACTTAATCGAGTTTCTCAAATCGCTACTCATTCTACAGCACAAATCAACTGAGGAATATTAAAAATCGGCACATTCTCGTCCCATGTTTCAGATTCAAAACTCAAACTTACGGTCGACAAATTCAATCACTTCTATTGTTTGTGCAGTACGTGTGGACTGTAGAGGTGATGGGTGTTTTTCACGTGTGGACGTGAGGACTGTAGAGGAGGTGATGGTGGACTGTAGAGGTGATAGGTGATGGGTGATGGGTGTCCAAAGAAACGTCGCAGCGGTGGCGAGCTGATGGCGACACAATGTCGCTTTTTGTCCGACCCGGGAATCGAACCCAGACTTCTCGCACCAATAGCGATGTGCTACACAATTGCGCCATCCGGCCGGTTTTGGAGAAATAATTTTAAAATAATAATTTCAACTACCTTGCTGTACTAATGTTAAACACCACATTTTAAAAAATGTGTGCCAAGTTAACCCAATTTTACCAAACCATTTGCTCTTTTGTACCCCCACCGAAGCAGTTATCTCAATCTAAGGCAAGTTTTACTGGATATACAGTATTTAGGCCTTTCTGCTAAAAGATTAACGTTTTATCCTCATAAATACATTCTACAGACAGACAGACATTTTTATTTCTATATCACAAGAATTGAGTAATTAAAAGTAACACAATACCAAAATAAACGTAAACGAAATTATCCTTGTAATATAAGGGAACCGTGAAGGGATGTGAAGTCTTCAAGTCAAACGGCTACCTTAAAATTAATGTTGATCGAAGTATTGCACTTACAACTAGTTTCTGAGTATGATGACACGGCATAAGAAATCGTTTGCATACTGTAACATTTTATGCCAAATTTCTAACGTGAAACTTTTAATTACAAAATAATCTCCAAACATTCTTTTTAGTTTATATATGTGAAAGCCGTAGGCGGCATAAGCAACAAGTATAGATGTAAATTAAGCCAGATAGTTCCAAAATTTCTCGCTAGATCGCAGCCAAATTTCAATATTTATAAAATGTAGGCAGATGTTAATCTGCCTCGGCAGCGCTATTGTACTCTAATTTAAATTTAAAGCTACATCAAGCACACATTCTAAAACTGGGTATCAAACTCTTGTAAACGAACAGTTTCTCACCAGCATTTACACGGCGAAATAAAAAAAAAATCAAATTGTTATTAATTACGCTCGCAGTATTACGCCGAAGCGTGTAACGAGTGGCGGGGTCCATCTTCGCGGATTAGCGCCTGGGCTACACAGTTCCAAAGAAACGTCGCAGCGGTGGCGAGCTGATGGCGACACAATGTCGCTTTTTGTCCGACCCGGGAATCGAACCCAGACTTCTCGCACCAATAGCGATGTGCTACACAATTGCGCCATCCGGCCGGTTTTGGAGAAATAATTTTAAAATAATAATTTCAACTACCTTGCTGTACTAATGTTAAACACCACATTTTAAAAAATGTGTGCCAAGTTAACCCAATTTTACCAAACCATTTGCTCTTTTGTACCCCCACCGAAGCAGTTATCTCAATCTAAGGCAAGTTTTACTGGATATACAGTATTTAGGCCTTTTTGCATAGATATGCTATTGATGTTTTTTTCTTCTTGCGTGGTCAAATCAGTTAATAAATTCGCTTCATTAATCTGAAAATTTTATAATTGCGATTACAAATTGTGAAATAACCATAATATTGCTTTATAACTTGATTTACTTCATGCTAATCAGTGAAATCGGCAACTACGGCAAGGTTGTCAATTAGTGCCTATGCATCAAGAAATTTTATATTACAAGGTTTTTCAGTTTTGTACTGCCTTGCATACACTGTTGATGATGACAGCTGAATCTATGTTGTCGAAACTTCCAGTTTTGAGAATTACTGCGGCTTAATTTTTCTTCCTTAAGCTGTTTTTGTCTCATATTTATTGTATTCCGAATTTTCATATTAATCACTGCTCAATGCACAGGACAAATAGCTGTTAACGCTAATTAAATTGCTAAGCTAAAAATTAGTCGATTTTCCGGACTTTTAAGGAGAAATTTTCTTTTTTTTATTTTATGTACCGGCACTACGCAAAAAGCAAAAACAAATGCACACAAAACTTTTTGTAGAAATAACAATGTTGTGAAAAAAATTTAACTAGAATTCGACTAAATACAATATCATCACACAAAAATCTGAACTCGAGATCAAAACAAAAGTTAGTCCTGGAATGTTTACTGAAAAACCACTTTGCTTATCAATAAAGACTATGATGCAAAAATGAAAAAACAACTTGACGAGATATAGGTTTCAGAAGTCAAACACTACAAGCTGCTAAAACTAATATTAAAATCACCATCGTAATAAATGCTTTAAGCAAATAACTCTTGATTCACGCTAATACAATACATTTGTAGACATTATAAAGTTCTGTGTGATTACTCAAGTCGATACAGAGTGAAAGAGCATATACAAAGTCTTGCTAATTGGACAAAAATTTGACTGCTTATGTATTTTGTCGATGTTGAGTTAAGACTAGATAAAAACAAGAAAAAATTATCACAAATTTTCGAGCAGGATTTAAATGCAAAAAACTTTAAATAAATTTTGATATGATCGTAAGCAGAAAAACTCACACTATGGCCGACAACAAGAATTCGGCGTTACTGGGAGAATCAGTTTCAGATTTCAGTTTTGATTCTCGCATTGTAAAAGAATTCAATTTAGCTGCTGTTACAAGATATTTTCTTTACTCTTGGGCGGGAAAGAAAACATTAGACAAGCTACAAAATAAATAAACTCTTTTAAAAGTTGTTTTCATCATCGTCAACTTAGTGATACTAAACATGTTTCGGCTTTTTACTTTCCGGCAAAAAACGTTTGCCAAATCACAGTTAGAAATTCGATCCAATCAAGATATTTTCTCTTTCAAGATTACGAAACAAAGTCGACTGCCAACGTAGACATGACAAGGTGTATTACGACACGTTCTATAAGTTGAGATCTTAGCAGCCCGATTATCAAATCCCAACATTTTATATCACCGACCGGTTAGCTCAGTTGTTAAGCACACGATGTTGGTGCGGTAGGTCTAGGGTTCCATTCCCGGGCCGGTGAAATCGGCGCAGTATCGCCAACGGCTCGACACCACCGCGACGTTACTTCGAAGCTGTGTTGCCCAGGCGCTAAGTCGCGGAATTGAACCCCGCCCCTCGTCATACGCTTCGGTGTAATACCTCGAGTATTATGAAGATTTGTTTGTTTGATTCCAGCAAATTACTTGTATTTCTTATTTCTGCATAATACCACTTCCGCAAAAGCTCAAATTTTCGTTCAAAAATGTAGCCAAGATAAGAACAGTAACGATTAACCAGTAAAACAACTGTCTACAAACAATAGACCAATTTTAAGCATCTCAGACCAACACTGGACACGTTTTTGGGGTAAAATTTGACAGATTTCTGTTTGTTTAGCGCAAAAATAGCGTGAAAAACTTTAGTTTTTTAAAGACGCGCCCATAATGTCAGTTTTGTAAAAAGAGCTTCATCGTATTTGAACCAGCAAGCACCCTTATAAAAATTTGCTAAAGGTTCTTATTTATACAGTAATGTGCAGACACGTCGCTTTGACTTTCATATTTTGACACATATTGACCAAGGTTTTGACACTTGAGCAGGCTCACAAATAATTGCAACGCAAACACTTCAAACTTGTCAACTTTGTCTATACGCTGGCGGAAAAGTTATTCAAAAAATTTTGAATGCTCTGTTTCTTCTATGCTCAGACTGTTCAACTCTAGGGTCAGCACAGTCGGACACTTTTTTTTTCAAGTTACTGTAACTTTCAAAAAGTGATTAATTTAGTAACAAAACTAGTGAATACAATAAGTATGGTACCAAAATAGCTTAAGCAGAAAAAAAGTCTCAATAAATCTCAAAACTGGACGTTTCGACTACATAGATTCAGCTGTCATCATCAGAAAACTAAGCAAGGCTGTACAAAACTGACACTGCTGATGATGACACCTGAATCTGTTGTCGAAACGTCCAGTTTTCAGATTCACTGTGGCTATATTTTTTCCCCTAAAACTAATGAATATAACTGAGAACACCAGGAGACCATTTTAAACCTCATTCAAAAACAGTAAACAAGTTTAGCTTTAGGGTCACCGGCTAGGTTAGAAATTCCAGACTTATAAGTCATGTCTGTTGCACGGAAGCAACCTCATAAAATATACAATTTCGTAGGAAGTTGTGTTTTTCGCAGCAGTTACGCGAAATCTTGCTGAGTACAACATATCAGGAGCCAAAACTTCTAAAACTTTACATTAAGAGGCCGAGGCCTCGCCTCAAACGTATCCGCAGAGAGGAAACAAAAATGAGTTTACCCCCTGCAACTTTCTGCTGCCCACTGTAGCATTTTAGTTCAATCAAACACAAACGGAAACCACCAGTGTTCAGTGCTAAGTAATAAAAAATGACCAACGCAAGGAGGCTATCGCACAAATAGCAATTACCAGCACCTGTCCGTTAGCTCAATCGTTAAGCACATCGCTATCTGTGCGGAAGGTCTCGTACTCAATTCCCGGGCCGGTCAAATCGCAGACAGTGTCGCCAACGGCTTGCCACTGCTGCGACGTTTCATCAGAGCTGTGTTACGCAGGCGCTAAGCCGCGGAGATCAGCCTCGTCACACGATTCGGCGTAATATTGCGAGTATAAGGAAGATTTGATTTTGATTTTTGAGATATGTTAAACTTCTTCATTTTAGACAAAGGGATATAAAAAACAATCTTGCCCACCAATGCATTTATGAATGCCAACTGGCCGACTTTTAAAACATTACTTGGAAGCTGTAGTCAACAAATTTTTAGCAAATCATATCATGCTTCAACGATATAAATATTTTTCAATAAAACAAAATAAACGCATGAGGCTAGAAATGGTAAAAGTACAGAATTTCCGAAAGGTCCAAGCAACACAGCGACAGTACTGACAAAAGCTTTAGATGGCAATTTCGAAAGTATCATCTACAGCGCTACTAATCACAATGATCAAACAACTAATCTAGGACGAAATACAACCTAATCATGGGGGTCAATCGTTTGCGCTTTAAAATCACAAACAACGCAAAATTATACAAAAAGAAGTCAGTTGCAAACGCAAACCGATTCGAAAAAAGTCAAAAACACCCCGCATAGTCGTTAGGTACGGTGCCTAATTGCAACGCCGCATTTTTCTACAGAGAGTTATGTTCCTACTCGATGGTAAAAATGAGCTATCAACAGCTTAACGTTATTGCCAGCGTTTAAGGAAACCTGACATTATCACATTGCATTGAGCGCAATAGCCACAGAAATGCCTCGAATAAACAAAGAGTCAACTGGTATCAAATTTTGTGGTTTGCCAGACCACATGGAAACGCTGAGCTAAATAAGAACTTACAAGTTGCAAGATGTATTTCCATTTACAGAAATTTTTTGAAAAAATGCCAGAAATACGCAGGAAGTAACAAGTTTTGCTGTGAAATAACAAAAAGTTTCACATGTTCCTAATTCAACTTAGCAGTAGGTCCAACTATTTTGCTACTAAGGTTCAAGACCTACAAAATGTGTCTACTTGAAAACTTTGAAAATTATTGCGTTGAAGAACTCACAGAAATTTTGAGCAATGGTACTGAAACTTAATTTAATTGTAAGCAGTTTAGAGTTTAGCTAAGAAGTAAAATCAACTACGCACTGTGGGGAAGAATGATTGCAATCTTTTTGCAAAACAATGCTTTTATCGCGAAACTCAAAAAAACGTCAACAATTTTAAAGTGTTTCATTTAAAATCTTTAGAAGAGATGATGATAATCACAGAAACTAAACCAAGTTACACACATCAGTACTACCAATAAAAGAACCAATAAAACATCGATAAAAAAGATACAAGCTATCAACAGGGTGGTCTCGAAGAGCAGCTACCCTTTAACAAGATTTTCGACTGCAGGTTTAAACCTTCCGATCAATTTAACAACTCGCTTACCTTCAGAAGGTACGCTTCCGTCTCCTGCTCCTTGACTTGAAGCACGGCTTATTACTAAAGTGATAAGCAGAAGATGAGCAAGCATCTTCATCATGATTCAGCTGCCTCCTGCAAATTCACAACAAAAAATAGAATCAAATCTTCATCATACTTGCGGCATTACGCCGAAGCGTGTAACAAGTTGTGGGACCCATCTCCACGCCTAAGCGCCTGGACAACACAGCTCCGAAGAAACATCGCAGCGGTTCCGAGGCGTTGGCGACACTGTGCCCGATTTGACCAGCTGGGAATCGAACCCAAGCCGTCTCGCACGGACAGCGATGTGCTAAACAACTGATAACTAGTCGGTTTACGCAACTCTGTGTTAAATCTGCAAAAAATTAGCACTGAAAGAAGGGGAAGATAAAAACGCGATTCTGGCTCATCATACGTGTTACAGTTTGTCTTCCAGTCTAGCGACTAAGGCATCGCGTGACCCGAAACTGAATTGTTCATGACCATTCCTAGCACCTTCGCATTATTACACAAAAGTTGAAGCCAAGTGCACAAAAAACGGTGCAGGTAGCTTATTGTCTCCATAATAAAAAATCTTGACATGATCTTAAGGTCACTGGGTAGCCACACCTTTCTCTTTGGAGTCCCCCTACCTCGGAGTGACGCTTAACAACTTGCTCAATTCCCGACTACACGTACAATCACTGTGCAAGCACTTAAATTGACGCGTGGGGTCCCCAAGAAGATGCATTAAGTCCAGCTAGAAAGCAGGGACGTTTACATTCCGTCCTGCCACTCCAGCCTTCAGCCACAGCTCTAACGATTAGTTTTGAGTACCGGTACCTCAGTGGTGCTGCGTTGATACGCTAATTTATGGCACTTGCGCGTAGGGGCAAAACTACAGGGGCAGCTTGTATGGATCCCATTATCTGGCTATCGCTAAAAATGAACCTATCGAAACCTAACCTGTCAAGCCCAAGATCCGTTCAACCGCCGTGTGATCGACTGACTACTATCATTTCTCAAGAAAATTTAACCAAACCTCTACGAGTTGAAACAGCAGAGCAGCATGTGTGCAAATCACAAAGGAATCTGTTACCTTATTTAAGACTTCTCAACAATTGACCAGAAACGTTTTCATTGGAATGCACCCAGCAAAATACATTCTTACGGAGGTGTCTGATCGTAAGCGTGATGTCTTAGAGAAAGAGGCTACTCAAAGAAAATAACGTGGACATAAAAACGTTTCTGGTCAATCACAAAAGAGCGTGGAACATTTTTTTTTTCGTTAAAAAATGCAGAAATATAGCATTGCTCTTTCAGCTGTTCGTAATGCATTAATGGGGGCCGAAGGTCTAACATTTGACAAGAACGGCAACCGCAGCAGCGTAATTAATTAATTCTGTACATATCCGGCCAATAAATGTTTTAGGGAGAAACACTTCTAAGTGAGCATTACTGATATAGTGCATGCTGTGTTTTTTTTAAGGTTTGGCTTGAGGAAGTATTAAGCAATCTTGAAAGACCGCCAATTTTTAAATTTGCAAATGAAACTGCAGTCAACAACTGTTTCAACGAAAATTTGAAGATTTTGAGAGACGCAGGACAATTTTGATAGACCATTTCATTTTCTCAAAACGCCTTAAAAAAAGCACTGAGTGCAAGTAATAGTCTATGGTTGAAAACTGACCGGTGAGAAAACTGCTTATTCGAAACTTATGGTCCATTTCCTCATCTTTCCAAGGCTAGAGTTTACTCAGGAAGAGCATTGTGTCACAGAATTGGTAACCAGTGCCGCGAACTCGCAAGGATTTTTGATCAGGTTCAAGTTCATTAAAAATTTCCAAGTAAAGCTCGAGTTCAAGCTCGTCATTTCTAATTTTGCGAGTTCAAGTTCGAGTTCTGTAATTTATACCGAGTTTGATCTGAGTTCAAGTAGTTTTTATTGGGTTTAGGTTAATTTCAAGCAACTTTTGTCAAGCATAGGATAATTTCAAAACTTAAACAATTTTTTCCGAGGTCGAGTTCAAGTTCGAGTTCAGGGGCTTTTGTTTTTCGAGTTCAAGTGCGGAAACCAAGACCGAGTTCAGCGAGTTCGAGTCCGCAGCTCTGATGGCAACACCTATTTCTCTAATTGAATAACAACTCTGCTCACTTTAAAACCAATTACCGGCACTGAGTGCAAGTTCACATAAATTTTTAAACCAAATTATGGTCCAAAAGCAATAATTAATTAAAGTAAACACTAAAAATCAACACAGATGCTAAATCAGGTATCAGGTTGGTCAAAAGAAAAGCGATCTATTGTTGATAAAAAAAAAGCAGAACGCAGCAATTAAAACAGCTTAAGGTTATGAACACGAGCCATCCTAAGATATTTTCGTCATGTGAAACTTATAAGCATTGTTGCTATAATCAACAGCATCCCAAAAGTTGAAATGAACCTGTTCATGATGTGCACGAAAAGGTTTGGAGATAATATTGATTTTTACCCCCATGACATGACTCTTGTGAACTGGTCAGAAGAAACGTCGCAGCGCTGGTGGGTTTGCGCTTCACATTACGCTTTATCCTGGAGACACTTTTATCAGTAAGACTGTAACAGTAGTTATGCAATCAGTACTAGGAAAAATTATACACCAACACTACGAATTCAATTCCAACACTACGCTTTGTATTTTTAGGGGAGCAGATGGTTAAAAATTTGTTTTGCTTCAAACTTGAAACTGAGATCCTTTTCTGCCATCACAAAAAAATCAAAAATCAAATCTTCAATATGCTTGCGCTATTACGCCGAAGCGTTTATGAGTGGCAAGGCCCATCGGTTTAGTGCCAGGGCGACACAGCTCAGAAGAAACGTCGCAGCGGTGGCGAGCCGTTGGCGACACTGTGCCGATGTGACCGGCCCGGAAATCGAACCCCAAACCTCCCGCATCGATAGCGAGGTAAACTGAACTAACCTTTTTTTTCTGTTATTACAAGCTTGCAAAATTGTAACTGCAACTAACATATAACTGGGATTTTCAAAAAAATCCCAAGCATGTATTACATGTAGCATTACGTGATTTACTAATGAAAACTGCTGACCTGTAGAAATTGGTAGCTTTTTGAGTAAACAGAAATTAATCTATGTTATACAAAAAATACAATGTAAAACACTTGTTTCATGTGGTAAATTATCTTTTAAAGGTGGATAAACGTTATTTTGACAGAGTTGCAATAAATTGAAACATGATATAGCGACCTTTTTGAAAAGGGTTCAGTTTATAATACGATTGAAGTAGATGAATGGGGAAGCTGTGCTTTAGAGCCATGGAAATCCACATTCGGTCATTCATATTCATTGGCAGTGATATATGTATTATTCAAAAACTCGGGGAAAATCCTTTTGGTTGATCGCTTTCTGTTAGACCGGCAGGTCAGTTCGTTTGTTAAGCACATTGCGATCGGTGCGGGAGGTCGAGGGTTCGATTCCTAGGCCAGTCAAATCGACCACAGTGTCGCCAACGGCTAACCACCGTTGCCACGTTTTTTCGGAGCTGTGTTGCCCAGGCGCTAAGACGCGAAGATAGGCTCCATCATTCGTTACTCACTTCGGCGTAATACGACGAATATAATGCAAATTTGTTTTTGTTTGCTTCGTCAGAATCTCAAATAACGCAGAAAAAATTTTGTTCCAGTAACAATACCTGCTCTTCTGATAGCCGACGTAGCTGTTGTAATCCTTTCCCACTTTTTCTTGCCAATAAATCGACTTTATATTTTGAAACTTAGCCAAGTTTTTACGAAAAAACAACTCCTGTACTACATGGTTGTTAAGCAAAGTTTATAAAAATTCTTTGGATGAAGTTGCCATTGTATTCAAACATTCATCATTTCTGATAAAAGGACTTGCGCTGCGGGCAAATTTATTCTTAAAAAGCGATTGATCTAACAGTTATTTAACCAGAAGCGTATTTAAGGGTGGGGAGAGAACGTTGCACCATACCTCCCCACTCTTGACTTTGCCTTTACGTAAAAAGAGTATAAAGGTTGCTGAGTAGCCCAACTGAAATATGCCTGGCTCTTTCGATGGATTTTGTTGTTACTGCTCCCATTAAAATTTCTCGTTATGCCAGTGTAGGTCTGCTGTAACTGACCAACCCATTTGTGCTTGCTAAATTCTTTCATTTTAAAAATTGAAAAAGCCAGCAGTTTATCTAATACCTGCAATGCACCATTCTTTCTCATAACAATATTCTGAGAGTACAAAAAACCATTCAAAGCAACTAAAATTTTTCTACCTTTTAAGACATGTTTTCCGAGTTTTACTAGACCTCATCTGCAATAAATCTTGCTTACTTTTTCCATAGTAATTTTTGATCACAAATCCGAATGCAATTTGAATAAGATTTGAACCAGTCAGTCTGTTCAACGCACTTAACTGTCCAAACCCAAACGAATTACGACCTGTCTTACAGCTGCCCTATACCTGTAACCTATTAGCAAACCTCGACAGGTCAGTATGTTAGTACCTACTTGTATCGTCTGTACAAACTTATCATCGACATTACGTCATTCTTGCTCAAACAAACCTCCGCCGACGATTTTGTAGAAGTCGTTGAACCCTTACTCAAAAAGATTTTTGCATTAAATTAAAACCGAAATCCATGAAGTAAAAAAAAACAAAAACATATAAAGCTATAGCTTAGAATAAAACCAGCTACTCCACAAACCAAGCCGATATGCAAGAGTCAACGGCAAGTTGATCAACAAAATTTACTACATGCCTGCGCTTAACAGCTAGAGCCTGAAGTTCAAAAATGTAGCATTACACTGTTCCCTCTAAGCCTCTGAAGGTGCGAAATTTGAAAAAAATGAAAAATTTTGGGCAAACTTTCCAATTTTTTTTCAAGCTTGCTGAATGGAACGGCGAATTTTGGCCTAATTTTAATTAAGGTATTCAATATTTTGGTGCAAAACCAAAGTTTCATACTCTGGAAACTCAACTTTGAGGCACAAATTGGATAAAACTTTCTTTAAACCCTCTAGATCTAAATCTTTGGGCAAATTCGCACTGCTAAAAACTCTGAGGGAACAGTAGCAGGAAGTAACTATTTTTTCAAAAATTAGAAATTATTGCATTTGACTTTACGTCGGCGTGTCAACAACCACCTACGTATCGCTCATCATGAGCATAGAGTTTCGCAGTTCTCTTTACTGTATAGCTGCGGCTTAGTTACAACAGAATGCGTTATGTAAATCGTTTGGGAGTTTCTTCAGGAACAAGAGCCGTAATGTAATCATAGCACATTCGCACTGCTTAGTTGCAAGAAGTTTCAGCTGTTGTTGCATAAATATTGTCGTTGGCAGGCGGTTCATTCGGCATGAAGTTAGTTGGAAAATTACTGCACAATTTATCAGATCTATGTTGACACTAAGTTTGAAATTTGTGGGCACAACTTATAAACGGTTGAGAAAGTTATCTTCCTAATTTTTAGCACAGTTTTTGTAGACTACAAACTTGACTAGACTACCTGTGAACGTAAACTTGATTAATAAAGAGGAAGTTACATAATTTGACGATTTGTCAAAGGTCAACCTTGCAGCAATTTTTAAGCGATAATAAAAATGATAGAAATGATGATGTCACGATTACGAAATCATTACATCAACTTGACGTTGAAAATTTATCCGAAAACTTTCAGTCAAAATCTTCATCTTTCTTACTGCCTTGGAACAGATTTTAGGCCAATTTTTACTCCAATAGGGCTCCACTCCGTTAAAATAAAATGTAAAAGTGGCCCGTGTAGTTTCTGAAATTGAAGAGTCTAACCGCAATAAACAACTTAGCAGCAATACATTTATATAATTAAAACACAAAAAACGATTGTGTAGGCCTACAGTAATCTACAAGTTAAATGGTTTAAAACTTAAAGACGTTCAAATTCATTTTTATTTTATTCATTTTTCAACGGCAATTATTTCAAATTTTATAGATTAGTTAATAAAAAGTAAGGGAACACTACAGCTATTGGCAGGCTTGTCTGGCTTACGAACTCTTTATTGATCAAATAACGGTCATAACACATTAGCGTTAATTACACACGTCATTCACAGGCCGGTTAAAATAATTAAACTTTTTGCCTTGTAAAATTACTGAATCTGGCTAATTAATACAAAACCTGCTAGCTACTGCTAATCTTAAGACCATAAAAACATGATCTATTAAGCATTTACTTGTACCACACCATCTGCAAAATGAGAAAAATTATTAAATAGTTACCATGTTAGTCAACTAATAGCCGGTGAAAGTGATAAATAAGGTGTTTAGAATGCTGCTCTGGTGCAACTGCAGTAGAATTGCAGAGGTCGCGACCGGATTTAAAAACCGGAGGCGATTAAAAATTGAAACAAGCTTTTAGCTCACAACTGTATTTAGATGCTTTAAAATATCCTGCGAGACTATTCATCTATTCACACTTTCTGCCTTTCATAACTTGCTGTATTTCAGCCTAGCTAAAATAACATGTTGCTTTCTGTATAGCATAATCCATTGAAACTCATCTACTACACTTGCTTCGCAAACTTGTGAGTTCTAATCACGCTAGCAGCTTTAATTTTACACGAATTGTGGAATAGATTCACCTCGACCTTTAGTGATGTTTGCTTTTTCGAAGCACAATGAAAAATCCAAACGCGCCCGCGAAAGCCGCCGGCGTCTGTTTGTAATTCTCGAGAAAAAGTTTTTCGCTTTTTTACTTGTCCGCCGAGGAGAAAGAACTTATCCGCGAAAATACTTGAATAAATCACCTCTACTTGTGTAATGTACTTCAATTGACACTCACTCAATTTGTAGTTAATGCTGATGAATGTCCTAGATTTGATACAAACCCAATCTTGCCATAGAAACCAACGTTTTAATGCAAAGCTGAAATTATTCATGATTTTGATTTTGTTATTTACAGATGATTAAATAAATTGAACTGAAAATTCAACAGTAATTGAGGAAGACTGCGAAGTGAGCTTGCGCTCTTCGAGTCAGCAACCATCCGTTGCGTAAGCCAAATGCGATCGGCTCCAGCCGCGATTCGAACCCGTCACGTAGGATCTGTCACCTGCTCGCGGTACCGCTAGGCCATGTCGTTGACATATTTGAGCCAGTGACGTATTTAGAGGGGCATTGTGCCAGGCCCCCCTGATGTTGACTTTGCCTTTTGTAAAAAAAAGATGAGATGTTGCTTAGTGATTGAAATATACCAAACTCCGTTGACGGCTTTGCAGCTTATGCCCTCCCCCCTCTCTTCTTTAAATTTTCCCCAACCTCAGAATTAAACACAATTTTCCAATGCTGCATTTTAATATTGCCTCAAAAACCAAGGTGTTAATTGGCATCTGCAGCCTACAGCGCAATATAATTCTCTACTATCACAAGTCTTAACTCAACTTGTTCCCCACAACAAGAATAAAAAAAATAAGCAACGAATTTATACAGGCTACAAACCAGTCTGGCCACAACGCAATTGATCAATAAAGAAAATCGAAAGATCATGAACTTCTTGTCCACCTGAAATGGGCTCATTTTACAATAGTTAGTAGACTTGAAACGAAAACAAACAACAAGACAAAACAAGAGTCTGGCTTTGCCTCTTTGCGTATTTAACCTTTCATCAACTACAGTGGCAGCGCAAGACTTGAAAAGGTATAATTCGTAGCTGACTGAAATTGATGTCAAATAAAATAAACAAAATTGAAAATGTGTTTTGGAATTTTTTTACTTTTATAGTAGGCAAATAGCTGAAGCAAAAAAGTAGCCCTAAGACTTTTTAATCTTATTCGTCTTCGCAATTTTTAGTCCAGATTTATAAACGTAGGCCTATCTTGTACGTCTGACTGATTTAGTCACCACTCACCAGTGGCCACCGATTTGTGACTTACAGTACAAAAAAACTTGGGTGTGTGTGAGAACAGTTTTGTTTTTTCATACTGTTTTTTTTTTTTGCAACATGCAAGCACGCGAAAGAAATTTCGGTCGCTCAAGGTGATGGGCCGACCCAAGACTGGCAAATATGAACATTTTATGTTAGCGACATGGCCTTGCGGTACAGCGCGCAGGTGACAGATCCTACGTGAAGAGTTCGATTCGCGGCAGGAGCTGATCGGAATTGGCATAAATTATCGAGTGGCTGCTGACTCGAAGAGCGCAAGCTCACTTCGCAGTCTCCCTCAATTACTGTTGAATTTTCAGTTCAATATAATTGAAAATAACTTCAGTTATTTATATTTTTGTAGTCTGCGTGAGGACTTACCGTACGTAGAGCGATATCTTTATTTGCTTGAACTTTACGATAACATGCAATTACTTATCTTTTTAAAGAATAAAACGCTTTTTTGAAACAGTGTTCAAAGTTTGAAGCAGCTAATTATTATTTTCGATGTATTTTTCCTCAAAAATTAACACTTTCTCTATACAGCGAAAGCAATGATGTGTGCCGGCAAAAATGCGATTACTTTCTTTTGTCAGTACTGTGACCAGAAACCAGTTTCTCTGGGAGATTACAAGATAAACTTTTTCGTTTAATTTCAGCTTTTTTGGCATATAGCGCTTGAGAATATTAGCGCCTTTAGACAAGCTTATTATCGCGGTTTGGAGGCCATTGCGACTTCAATCATACGAGTTGTGTTCTTTGGTGTAGGCGAGGACTCTTGTGTTTGTTGGCGGTCTGTCGCAGCAACGGTTTCCGGATTTTGAAGCACTTTCAAGCTGAGTTTAGCTGAAAGAAAGTAAGTTATGCTGCTGTTAAATCACTCCTTGTTGCAAATAAATTTTTATTGGAAATCCACGCTGAATTTATAACTAAACTTATTATTACGCAGGAAACCATATATCAACTTGCACTTTAATTTTATACAGATTAATCGCATTTTCAACAAATGTTTGATATATTTTTGAATCTCAACGCATTACGTCATGTTATCAACCAGTGGAGTACTTTTCAAAAAGGGAAGTAAAAACTCAGTTTCTGTGTTTACTTCGAAGGGTGACGAAATTACATAATGACGACACCGACCAAAACTCCTTCCATCTTTTAAGCCGAAATATTCAACGGCGCACTTCAACGGTGAAAATAAAAAACAAATAAACAATTACGTTGATGGGAAAATAAACTTGGTAGGTAATCGAGGATATGATATCAAACACAATTTTAAATTCTTTACATCAACCAGCAGAACAGAGTCTATTTTTTTGCCAAATCAACACATACGAAAACTCAACATTAAACAAAAACTCGTACATTACTTACAACGACATACAGTCACGAAGGAACCTGTGGTTTTTGAGTCTAGTGACAGTCCGCAAAAAGCAACAATTACCTCGTCAACCCGCCCAGCGTTCTCGGGCCAAAACCCCACGGGCCCAGCACCACAATGCCATTAAATTTCCGATGTCACACTCGAAAAATGTGTTTATGACATCAAAAACCCAACTGCGACACAGAAAGCCAACGGCCCACGAACCTAGGACACGTGGAGAGAGCATAAGTAATCACTAATCATAAGAATGAGAAAGCAAAAATCACTCCACAGGAACTAGTTGTTTTGAGACACGGAGTTGCTTTTATGAGTAGGACTAAAAAGGTGAAGGTGATGGGTTAGCAATCACTTGCACAGACTTAGAAGAAATTGCTTGCAAGGCCTAACTAAAATAAATTTGAATTTACCGTACCATACGGGAACTGTTTATGTCGAGGGGAATGCTATTCTAGATTTTAGCACCAATGTATTTTACGGACTTTTGGGTTTCAGTGAAAGAGAAACGATCGAGGTAGATCAGTGGTTCTCAATCTTTTTCTTACCGCGTACCACCCAAACGTGTTACATTGCCGTTGCGTACCACCAAGTGATCGACGATTTTAACTTACTCAAAATTTTTTGCAAAATAGAAAATACACGTAACGACACCAAATTTAATGTGAGGGTCGCAATTATTTCTTCGCAACCGGCTGACCAATGCGATGTTGGACCGAGCTCACGGTAAAACGGAAGCCATGTTCTGGTGCATAAAGACGATTCTAAACCGTGGTTTTGATGCTTGCCATGGCCCATACTGAATGTATTTAGGGTTATACTTTCGCTTTGACATTTTTGAGAAAAATCACAACTAATTAAAGACTTAATGGATATTGTTTAAAAGTCCTAAATACAAGGTGGGGCGAGATGTGGAGCCAGGCAACACGACCTCCACTGGAACCAGGCCTCCCAAGAAGGAGGGGGGGCAGAAGGGGTCACTGTACGGGGGCACGGGGTTCAGAACTGTCAGATTTAAAATGCAAAATTCATCAACTCAAACTACGGCCTGCGGACGCGATGATGTTTTTTTTTGATTTTTGATTTCGAGCCGAAATTCGAACATCTGCGGACGCTATGACCATATTTTGCTCATCACTAGTTGTTGAGCCGAAATTTGAATATCTGCGGAGGCTATGACCCTTTTTTTGCTCATCACTTGAGTTTGAGCCGAAATTTGAACATCTGTGGACGCTATGACCTTTTTTTTGCTCATTATGTGTTTTTGGGGCACCACTGACCAAAGGGCCCAAACGAAATTTTTGCCCCAAGGCCCGAAATTTCTCTCGGCGCTCTGACTGGAAGTATCAAAAAGTCTGAGATTTGTGTTGCCAAGGTGGCCCCGTGGGTGTATTAAGTTTTGATTAGAGAAAGTAATTCGGGGATATTGAAAAAACGTCGTCTAACCAAGAGTGGTCTCGTTACTAGGGTGGTCACCAGCCGGGGTCACAATGCGTAATGTAAAATGACCCAACGCGCGCTTGTTTTCAGACTTCCTTGTGCTTAGCCATATCGCAGCAACTCTGCTTGAAAGCTACAGACTCATTACTTAGTCGATACCGTAAAATTAGAACACGGCGCGTAAGAAAGGGACCGGCAAGGTGTAATGGTTGCTGTTTTGCAACAACGATTCAATAAAAGTTTGAATTCATTTCTACGTGAAACGCCAAAGTTTGTTGCGTAGCACTTGAAACGGCCTTGCGTACCACAAGTGGTACGCGTGCCACAGGTTGAGAACCACTGACGCAGAGAAATATTTTTAGTTGACGAATGGCGAGTTCAATGAGTGTAATCGGTAAAGAAGCGAAGATATACTGTAACTCTCAGAGCAGGCTCACCGCGATGTTTAAGTGGAGTTTTCTCTTCAAAGCTATCACTTTTAATGCACAACTTTAAAGTATTTATAGATACGTGTAGCCAGAAAAAAATCTAACGAGGTTACGACTCTATGTAAGAATACACGCCGATGTTTTAGCGCAGACATCGCTATCAGTGCGTGAGGTCTAGGGTTCAGTTCCCGGGTAGGTCAAATTAAACACAGCGTCGCCAACGGCTCGTCACCCCTGCGATGTTTCTTCGGATCTGCTTTGCCCAGGCGCTAAGCCGCTTAGCTGGGCTGCGCCGCTCGTTACATGCTTCGGCGTAATACCGCGAGTGTAATAAAAATTAGATTTGATTTTTAAAAAATTTTTATCCGTTTCACTGCTGTACAAAAATTCATCCAATTTTGGAGGTACAAAATTGATAGAGATTCTTTTACAAGGTTCAAGTCATTGGGAGCGTCTACGCATGTTTTTTTAAAAAGGGCACAAAGTGCGAAAGCATATTGTTTTTTTTCCAGGGGTAACTTAATGATTCGACTCAGGGGCGTAGCAAGCGGAATATTTAGGGGGGGGCAAATTACAATAGGCCAACAACTTCAAAAACATAGCCTGTTCAGACCAAGTCGTTAGGCTCACGCTGTCTTCCCGAATTTCGATTTTTGCCTCAAGTTATTCGTATTTATTTTATTTAGGGACAGAAGCATCGTGCAGCCAAAGACTTTGTAGGGGCCCGTGTAGCAACTTAAACAGATACTGATCACAAGTTCACAAACTTTGTAAAAGCCGCATTTAGCATTGAGTACCGGTAACATCATGAAAAAAGAAAGTTAGGAAAAGATACCAAAATATGTCGAAATGCCCCAATTTTTGGATAACAAATCAAAATTTATTTTCATACCTCAAACCGCTCCATAGGCTAATTATGGACATTATGCGCAATCAATGTGGCCCCACGATTTAACAAAGAGGGAGAACTTTGCTGGGGGGGGGGGGGGCGAAGCCCCAGCCGCTATAAGCAAGGGGGGTCTGGGGGCGGAGCCCCCAGACGCCAACGGATTTTTACGGTTTTCACATAAAAAACACTCGTTTCAGCACACTCTCTTATCGAAAGAGGACATATCGGTGTCCTGCAGTGAATGCAGTCACTATTATAGTGTCAGACAATACAAAAATGTTTTAGTAGTCCAAGTCTAAAAGCAGAAGCTGGGTTAAAATAAATGAAAGGAGGCTGCAATTATTATTAGTTTAGACGCATTTCATGGGATCACTTGAATAGGTGTGTTCTATAGGCTATAATCTTTAACAACGCATGCAAAATGTTTCCTAAATTTTAACTACAGATCAAGAAACCAACTTTATTCTTTAGTCGAAGTGATTGATTGAAGAAACAGTTAAAAAACAAAAAATTGAATTTATAGTATAAGAGTGGGGGGGGGGGGGGGGTAGGGGGTTAGTTTGAAGAAAGAAAAAAAATGGCAATGGATAAATTTTTTAAATTTTCAACTTTTTAAATTAAAAAAGCGACACATCTCAGAAAATTCCACGACGCCACTGTTTACGGATGAATATGGAGTTAATTATTTACTGTAGACCTAAGCAGGCAATCCTTGTTCGCTAATCGCTACCCTAATACTAATCAAACTGTCTTTTGCACGGCATTATATAAGAAAATCCAACGATTTTGTCACCGTATGGTATGCACGAGCAAGACACACATAGAACAATAAATACAACGAAAAAGCCCCTATTCTTTTTAAAATAATTTTTGATTGAAGATTTTTTCCTTTTGCTCTTATATTTGATTGCCTTTTTGCGATACAGTCTTGCTTTTTCTCTGTACTTACACTTAAATATTTGATTTCATTGCACAGTTAGGATGCAATAATGTTTAACAAGCGCTTTTTGTAGAGAAGTTATGTCGAAATTCAAATGGCGCAAAAATTAGTCGTACATGAAAAAGTGGTGAAGATGAAGGAGCTTTTGAAACAAAGTTTACGATATTTTATAAGAATGTTTTAATGACCCTTCAGCTTAAGCTTCGTCAAAAAGGGGGGCCAGTGCCCCGGTGGCCCCCTCCCCTCTGGCTACGCCACTGGTTCGACTATACGAAAAGTCGCATCATCAGCCGTGCTATGCACAGTCAATACAGCCTAGACTCCTTCCAGACTGTAATAGGACTCTTTGTTACATAGCATAAGCTTAAACTTTCAACTTCATTACTTTTGTTTCCTCTTATTATAGTTGTGAAGTTGAGAGATTAGGCATAAGCGATGTGAAAAAGAGTCCTAATAACAACCTGGATTGGTTGAGCATAGCAAAGTTGACGAGACTTTATTTATACTTTACTTGTTAAGTGCCGGAGGCACAATTATGCTAGGGATCAGGGAGTGTTTTAACCGGAAAAAGTTTCCAAAATTATAGACCGTGTATTGATTTTAGTGCTTTGAAACAACTTTTTAAAGTAGTTCAAGTTTATATATTTCAGAGCTAATTGAGGCTGCTACACCTATTAAAAAGATACGTTAGGTACAGCGCACAGTGCTTTTTCCACGCTACAAATTTGAAAATATCACACTTAAACAAGGTAAGCTTTACAGTGTTTTCCAAGCAAAAAGCTACAACAATGCAGAAGTGACAGCGCGAGATGAATACTTGACTCAAGTTATCACTGCCTGACATAAGCGTCTCATGAGATTGGATCTTAGCCGCGAATCGAACCCGTCCAGCATAATCTTCAGTACCCGTTTTACTGCGTGTTCGTTGCTTTAAAGGCAAGAAGCTCTTAAGAGAAAATCAAAAGAATTTTATCTAACTACATCAGCCGTCTAAGAAATCCACAACGCAGGATAAAAATGCGGTTTTTACTTCATACGATAGCGTTGTGTTCGACTTGAGAGGGACTGCCCTGGATAAAACTTTTAACGAACAACGGTTTCCTTTAATATCATTTGACGAAAACAAAAAGGTGTGAAATTCCGTTTATTAGAAGAGCTCGAAAATAATAAAGGTAATTCACGCAAGACATGGGAGTTGCTTCGCTCACTACTTCCGGAAAAATCTTCAAAAAACAGCCAACTTCCGCAAAGTATAACAGTTGCTGTTCAAGGAAACAAGGTAACTATATAACCAACAACAAATTCTAGAGGAGTGTAATAACTTTTTCTCAAAAATAGGTGAAAAATTAGCTAGGCAATTCGGCACTAACGACGAAGAATCATTTAAGGAATTTCTAACCGAACGACAACATCAATTTTCTGGAAACCTCCCCGCGTTAATGAAGTCATAGTCGCAATAAATTTCTTAAATTTTCTTAAATCTTTTGGCCATGATAATATTTCACTGTTTTTTCTTCGTATCGCATATGCTGTGTTTTAGTCCCAACGTCATGTTATTTTGCTGACAATGCTTTCCGACTGGGAATATTACCACGAAGTTGCAAAATTGCCAAAATCGTACCCTTTATTCAAAACTGGAAAATACGAAGAGCTAACTAATTATCGTCCAATACCGATCCTCACTTGTTTCTCTAAAATTTTTGAAAAGCTAACCCACAGTTGGTTGATATCTTTTTTTCAAAAAAATTCCGTTCTGCACGACTCCCAGTATGGATATCGAAATGGTATGTCAGCAGCTCATGTTTTATTAGATGTTCTAACCAATACATGTGACCGAATTAATAAAGAGCAATATACAGGCCTCAAAAAATATACTCCTAGACCTAAAAAAAAAAAAACATTTGACACGGTTTGTCACAGGAAATTACTTCATAAGCTTGAACATTGTGGAATTCGTGGGGAAGCGCTCGAATTACTGCATTAGTTTCTTTTCCAGTAGATAATAATTTGTTTCTTTCCAAAACATGAGTTCTCAAACTTTAACAAGTAATTAAGGAGTACCCCCAAGGAAGTTATTTAGGACCTTTTCTCTTCCTTCTTTATATTAGCGACATACTCACTGCTTTAAATTTAACCCCCAGACTATTTGCCGATGATACTTGTTTAGTAATTCATTCCGCTATAATTGTAATTTATTAAGTAACAAAAAAACTATTGAACTGCAAAAGGTACTCATTTGGACAAACGCCAATACAATTACCGTAAATCCCAAAAAAACTATGACTCTAATTATGGTCCTCCCAAGATTACCAACCCAATCTCAGACATTGAAATACCATTCTTGAACACGTTAATTTCAGCAAATGATAAGGTTAAGTATTTGGGCATTACTGTACTATTATTGACAAAAGACTGAATTTTGAAGAACGTATTAGTATAATAACGAAAAAAATTTCTAGATCCTTAGGTGTAATGCGTAAACTTAAAAACGTGCTACCTGCAAAAGCTTTGTTTGTCCTACATTATCCTATATAGTATTACTATTAGGGGAAACACATTTGAAAAATATCTGAAAAGATTAAGAACACTCCAAAATAAAGCTGCTAAAGTATTGGGAGTTGGTAGATGGCAGGACCATGCCTCAGCTTACTATTCACAATTGAATATTTTAAAATTAGAAGATCTTTATACTTACGAAGTAGCTAAGTTCAGGCATAAACATTCGCAAATCAAACTACCAAAATAACTTTCTTCTTTTTTTACCCTCGTAAACGCGATACCTACACGAACAACCCGGTTGGCATCATCAGGACCTGATCTGGGCATGCTCTGAGCTCAGGCGCGTAGCCAGGATTTTGCAATGGGTGGGTGGGTGGCTGTGTCGAGGGTGTGGAAGCTAAGCCCCCAGCTCCTGAAAATTTTTGTACTTTTTACCTAAAAAATGTAAATTTTAGTGCGTTTAACTGTTTAAGATGCTGTAACAATGTCTTGTGTATTATACAAACACAAAATGCTCTGACATAGCATGATTTATACACGATATTGAATATACAGCTGTTACAGTATGTTTAAATGCTGCAGAGCAGACTATAGTTGCAATATTGAATGCATCCTTATTGATTCGCAGGTCGGGTGGAGTGACAGATATGTCCTCGCAGCTGTGAAAACATCAAAACAATGAAACAAAATACATTATCAAATTTTCCATTGTAATGCAACTGTCAGTGCATTTATAATGAACATTTTTATTGCAGAACTAAACGTTTTCGGCCTTTCATCTGGCCCTCGTCAGAGAAGTAAAATAAAAGCATATATCAACTCGAAAATCAGAATGAAATGAAATTTTTTAAAAAAATCAGAGAGCAGTTAATGCATCAGCGTAATGATAACACAAATAATGACATGACAATTCAGATACTATATATGCATATTGTACAACACAGTACGATCATAGGTCTACAGTATTTATACATACAGTTTATAAGCAATAAAACAATATAAATTAATGGTTACGAATACGATGACAGAATGAGTTACGATGACAGAATGGTTACGAATACGGTGACAGAATGAGTGGAAACAGAATACGACCGAAACAATTTTCAAATACTCAGACAATGCACTACCAAGTACGAAATAAAAATTCAAGAAGCTCTACTGATAAAAAAACACAACCCTAAGCTAAATGCCCAACTTTATGGAGGAGGTTTGTCGGTTCTGTTGAATGTATTTTAAATGTATTCTGTCATCGTATTCGTAACCATTAATTTATATTGTTTTATTGTTTATAAACTGTATGTACAAATACTGTAGACCTATGATCGTACTGTGTTGTATAATATGCATATATAGTAGGCCTATCTGAATTGTCATGTCATTATTTGTGTTATCATTACGCTGATGCATTAACTGCTCTCTGATTTTTTTAAAAAATTTCATTTCATTCTGATTTTTGAGTTAATAGATGCTTTTATTTTACTTCTCTGACGAGGGCCAGATGAAAGGCCGAAAACGTTTAGTTCTGCTATAAAAAGTTCATTATAAATGCACTGACAGTTGCATTACTATGGCTACTTAACGCAAAGTCTCTTCCGAAGCTCTGAAGTTATACAAAAACAACACAACTAAACGAACAATTATCACGTGAAAAGATAACGAGCCTCTAACCTCAAAAAAGTCTATGACAGGTTATTTATATATTTTGGGTAAGACTCTATCGCAGTGCTTTCTCATCATTTCCTGCCCACGCTCTACTTTTACAAAAAATTTTATCTGGGACCCTCTTGTCAGAGCTAAAAGTCTTTCATCAATATAGATTATATCAACTTAATCTGCTCTAGGCCAAACCAACCCTTAATTTGTAATATTCTAACTTTAGAATGGTTTGCGATCCTCTGTTAAGAGCTCTCCTACCCACTGATCGGGAAGCGCTGCTCTATGGCGAAAAGCAGAGAAGTAACCTCATGCCTCACTAATTTAATGTAACAATGGTTGCTGCTTTAAATTACTTTTCTTAGCTCACATGTAAAAGATATGCAGTGATTGCAGGCTTATAAATACTGAGAGCCAAAATGTAATGTGACGAAATAATTAGAGAAATAATCCTTTTTAAAATTAGAGAAGCATACCAGTGGGTGTTGGGGAGCTGAAGCTTCCCTTCCGCTAGCTACGCTACTGACAATAACGATGGTGCAGCAGTTTGTAAGCACTATCCAAGTTTACAGCAGATAGTTTGGCATACCAATATAATGGGTGAGAATTCAGCCCCCCCTCCAGCTATGCTACTGACGAAAGGTGCAGCAGTTTGTAATCACTATTCAAGTTTACAGCATACCAATGTCACAAGTGCTTCTGCGGTTTGGAAAAAACCCTCCTTTCTCGGCAAACAACAGCAAAGCGTACGGACTTCGACTTACGGAAATTTGGCGGCAATGCGTCAAACTTGAATTAAATTTTTGCGGATTGGTTTGGTGTATTTTTTATTAACGTCCGTTTTGAACAAGAAAATGATTTTTGAACATTTTAGAAAAAAGTTTTCCTTCGGTTTTTATCTATGATGTCATAATCCGACATTGCAAAAATTTCGTCCCTAGCCATGATCTTGCTGGGCAAGATTTATTTTCTTGAATTACTGCTGGATTGGACAACCAAATGGACAAGTTTGTCACCAGAATTCCTTCCTCTGCAAGATCTTCCTCCAACGCGGGTTCGTGCTTTCCTTTGTCATCGCGAAGCACAGCGAACAGCAGCTCGACCTCAGCGACATCGATTTTTTCTTCGCAAAGACATCAGGATCGTTTACCAGATGATGTGCAAGAAGATTTTTTATTTATTTAGTTGCATATTTATTCTCCCATCACGAGAAAGCGATCAATGCGCTATACGAGCTCGCTTAGGAGTTGCCGGCCATCTGTCTACCACACCAAGATGGGGGAATCCCGCTAGGTGCCTTTCCCAACGGCACAGCAAGTAAACTTGCCGGCTTGTTCTACACACTGTCCCTTCAATGCTGAACGTCAAGCAGGGAAGCTGTGAATACCAATTTTAAAGTCATTGGTTTGACCCGACTCAGAATCAAACCCGAGTCTACAGCTCAAGAGACAGACGCTTCATACCACTCGCCAATCTGAGCTGTTTGAAGACGCTCCTTCCAGACCAAAACTACATGCCTGTTCGAAGAATATATACAATATTGTTCCTTCCGCGATTTTCTAGGCCAACTAGGTTGCCAGTGCATGTTTTGCTTTACAAAGTAAAAACTCGCTACATCTAATCGGCTCTGGTGCAGAGCATTTGTCAAAAAGAAACCGCCAAACTTGCAAGCCGATGATGTACTGTACTATCTATTGCTTTTGCGCTAAAACTTTGCTCGTCACTTTTTGGTACTACATGTGAATTTAATTAATTTATAGCGTAATAGCATTCAAAAAAGCTACAGGCCTACGCCATCAAATCTGTCTCTTAAATTGTGAAGTACTTTGCTATTCTTCCTTTTTGAAACTGGTTTTAAGTAATCATGCTGGAAGTGTAAACATCAGTTTGAAACACAGTGAATGTAGTTCTTTTAAACCAAATTCACCTGAAAATTTCTCGCCCCCCTTGCAAAAAAATTTGCTCCCCTTAGCATTTTCTTCTGGCTGCGGGTCTACTGTGAGAGCGGGGCAAAAAGGAACTTCTTCACTTCTGCGACATTGCTATATCTTCATCGCTTTGATTGTGCGAACAAACAACTAAAAAAACTGTCATTTGAGCTTGCATCACGGTCATTGTCTGTGCCACTACTTGTCGAAGAATCTAGAACAGGCATGTCAAACTCAGTTTGGCTCTGGGGCCGGATCCAGACGTTCTGTTCTCAGGTGGGCCGGATTAGTAAAAGAATGTCAACTTCAAATATTTAGCTTTGTTTTTCAGTATCAAGTTTTATCCTTCAGCCTGCATTTGTAGCCTACTATACGTATTCTAATAACAGAAGACAAGGGATCTTTTCACAGCACGACACATTTATTCACAAACTATGGAAAAAAATAATTTTCATGTGAGGCGGTGAATATGTTAACAACTGCTGGTTTAACAGTTGAGTGAATAATGCAGTTTTACACCTGAACCAAGTCATCACACCAAACAATTGCAAGTGAGAGCTATGAAAAAGATAACTTCATCTTAATTATCATATTGCTTTGAAACGAAAAAAGAAATACAAGTTATAGCTGTGCTTGCGCAAAAAGATTAAACTACATCACATCAAACTACTAGGGTGGACCTACTGAAGCTGAGAATATACTGCACAATGTTTAGTTGTCTTTAACATGAAACCAGATTAATCTTTTTTAATGATCTAAATTCATGAGTACAAACAAATTTCGTGTTGTCACACTTTTTTCTCTCTCACTGCACCCCTGCAGGTCACTTCTGCACCTTCCTATAATTAGATTTCTTGCGATAACTTTGAATATTTTTTCCGAATGATATGCCACATTGCCTATTATGCTGTGATGCTTTTGTCTATTATGTAACAAACAGTTTTATTGCAACCTTTAATAATGAGTTTATCCTTGTATAAGCATAAAAATAATTCGTCCGAAAAAAATGGGCAAGGTCCGCGTCACGCCGCATGCTGGACGTGAGCTTTTTTTCACATTTACAGCCCTTCCGCTGCCGTAGAGAGCATTTGGTTTGTATTTAATCTAAAAAAATCATAACTTTTGATAGAAATGAGGGAGAGACTCTCTTCTTTTTTTGGTATAGCCTACTTAGAAATCTATGCCGGGCCGAATTAAATCATCCAACGGGCCGGTTCCGGCCCGCGGGCCGTATGTTTGACAAGCCTGATCTAGAACATTGTCGGTTGCCTTGTTTAGTACATTGATCTTTTTTCTTTTCAATTCGGCCTCAGTTTCATTGTGGGCACGACAAAGAACCATGCTCATTATTATAAGTGGAGTGAAATTAAATAATTTTTTTACGTTTTTTCAACGGACGAAGATACCCCATGAAAGTAACTGTAACTTTTAAGGTTCCAAAGTGGTAACTAGCATACGTGGGCACAAATCGCTAATCCGCTGATTAGCGAAGCTAATTTTTTCTCTAGCGGTTTAGCTGTTCAGCTAACGTTCAAAAATGTTAGCGGACTGGTTATCGAAGCTAATTTTTTTAGGCAATCCGCTAATCCGCTAGAATAAGAATAGTTGCTACAGCGGTTTCAATAAAAAAAAACTTTTAAACTGCCATATCTTCCCGTTTTTTGTGCCAGAGAAATATCTACGGGCACTCTTCTAGCTAGGCGCTTAGATCATGCAATAATAACTCCGTCAATGACATCATAATGCTGAGCTTGCGCAATCGACTGTTTCGACATGCAGGAGCTAAGAAGCTATAGACCGGTAGCTGAGAGGGGTTAGCATACCTTTTTTAGGTACCAATAACCAAGTATATTGCGACCTTGAGTACTACGTCAAAAAACATCGGCGAAATGTGTTTTCTGCCGGGTCAAGATTCAACAGATTGGATGCGTTTGGCCGGAATAGGGACCCAAAAAAACCCATAAAACGCCAGCATACCTTTTTAGGTAGGCCTATCACATAAAACCTAATGTAAACGAAAGCTTACATTGACCAGATCACGAAATGGTATGTGGCAGAAATTTTTCGGCTGCTTTACTCCCAACAGAAGCCTTCAAAGTTCGAGTGATGACGTCACAAAGGTATGCTAGCGTTATCTTTTGTGGTACCATATGAAACTTGGTGCAAAAGAAAGCTTACGTTGCACTGATCACGAAATGGTATGTGACATAAATTTTTTCGGCTGCTTTACCCCCAGCAGAAGCTCCAAAGTTTGAATCATGACGTCATAGCGAAAAAACTTTGACTAAAAACCGCATGAAACTTGGTACAAACGAAAGCTTGCATTGCACTGATTACAAAATGGCATGTGATAGAAATTTTTTCGGCTGTTTTACCCCCGGCGGAAGCCCCCAAAGTTCGAGTTAGATGTCACAGCGAAAATGACGTTTTATTTCAAACACTGGGGGCTTCTGCCGGGGTTAAAGCAGCCAAAAAATTTCTTTCACATACCATTCCGTAATCACTGCAATGTAGGGATGTGCCTCGAGGAAAATTACTCGGACTCGCCGAGTAACGAGTATTCACGACATTACTCGGCCGAGTATCTACAACGTCTGCAATGCAATATTGCAATTGCACTGCAATGCAAGCTTTCGTTTGCAGCAAGTTTTATGCGATTCTTGGTCAAAATTTTTTCGCTATGACGTCATAATTCAAACTGGGGACTTCTGCCGGGGGTAAAGCAGCCAAAAAAAATTTTGTTACATACCATTTCGTAATCAGTGCAATGTAAGCTATCGTCTGCACCAAGTTTCATGCGATTCTTAGTCGCAATTTTTTTGCTATGACGTCATAATTCAAACTTTGGAGCTTCTGCCGGGGGTAAAGCAGCCAAACAAAATTCTGTTACATACCATTTCGTAATCAGTGCAATGTGAGCTTTCGCTTGCACCAAGTCTCATGTGGTACCTAGAAAAGGTACGCTAGCATACCTTCATGACGTCATCACTCGAACTTTGGGGGCTTCTGTCGTGGGTAAAGCAGCCGAAAAATTTCTGCCACATACCATTTCGTGATCTGGTCACTGTAAACTTTCGTTTCCACTAGGTTTCTTCTGGCACCTAGGGAAGGTATGCTAGCGACTTTTTTGGGGTTTTTGGGCCCTCTTATTACGGCCAAACGCATTCAATCTAACTCGGCAGAAATCACTTTTCGCGAATTTTTTTGGACGTAGTAGGTCGCAATATATACTTGGTTATTGGTAGGCCTACCTAGAAAAGGTATACTAACCCCTTTCAACCCCTAATCCCTAGCAACCTTGCATCTCGCAAAGGCGCGATAATCAGGCAGGGCCAGATTGGTCAGACCGACACTTATTTCAGTAGGCCTACTGTGCTTATTTCCCTGCTCTACTTATTTCGGCAATGTGCTTATTTCAGTACTGTGCTAATTTCACTGCCGAGTTTATTTCAATGCAGTAAGTTCTTTCAGCGTGTGCCTGAAACCTTGACAATATACCGTGCTATTAAATAAACTTTGAAAATTGTGTTGATACGATAGTGTTTAGATTTGGCTGATCAACTGAAAACGCGATATTAAAATGATTGCGACAAGTTAGAAGGTTGAGTTTTTGTTGTTTCTCTCTCCAATTATTATCTTATAATTAATTAGCGACTAGCGTTAGCTTCCGCTAACAAAAAATTCGACTAATCGGATTAGCGTTAGCGAAGCTAATCTTTTTGATTATCGGACTAGCTGTTAGCGGAGCTAATTTTTGCGTTAGCTGTGCCCACCTATGGTGATTAGTCACAAATTCCGTTACTTTTGCAAAAAAGTAACTTATTTACAGTTACTAAAAAAGCAACTAGTTACTGCCCACCACTGGTTAATAAAGCCTTACCCATTGTTTTGTGGATATAAACATGTTTTACCCAATATTGAATGCCTTTTTCTGCCCAGCTATTTTACAGTGATGTTCAACGCTTTTGCAGATGACTCTGCATTCCTATCGGAAAATGTTAGAACAGGATTTGAAACGTTTGTTTCCAAGACATGTTTTGAGTATTCTTTCATGTCGAAATGGTGTACCAGAGACGAAGCATGAATAGTTTAATATGTTTTTGCAATTCTGCAATTTGTTGTCAAAAGTGGGCCGGTTTTATTTCGAAGTTCCCAGGCTGGCTGAATTTGCTAATCCGCCCCCGGAAGCAGATGCGGCTCTAAGGAGAAGCCAGATTTTTGCTTGGTCCCCCAGTTTGAATGAATCATCAGCCTACGATTTGCTAGTCAATTCAGAGATCATGAAATTTTAGAACAAAGTTGTGTGCATTAAGTAGCATTCTCAACGAATTTCTACCCAGGCTGCACAATGATTGTCGTGATTTCGCTAAAGCTTTTGACACTGTTTTTCACCCAAAGTTGCTTGCAGTTTAGCATTTCTGTGGTGCTAGTAATGATATTTTATGCTGGTTAAAAGAATATTTAAACAATAGACTACAGAGTGTACCAGTATGTAATATAATAGTTTGTCAATCTGCAAAACTAAATTATTCAATGGCAATGCAGCTCTTTGCCTTGGGCAAGAATCATTCTTTAGTGAAAAAAGATTTAATGTAATTTGCTTGCAATAATATTCCGCAAATTCAGATGGTTGAATTTCTTTGAATCAAAAAGTTAATCACGGCTATGAAAAGGGGAAGCGAACTCGAAGTTAGCTCAGATGGTTGAATGGTAAGAGCGTCTGCCTCTGGAGATGCAGACTTGGGTTTGATTCCGAGTCGGGTCAAACCAATGATTTTAAAATCGGTATTCACAGCTTTCTTGCTTGATGCTCAGCAGTAAAGGGACAGTGTGGGGAACAAGCCGGCAAGTATACTTGTTGTGCCGTTGGCAAAGGCACTTAGCGGGATTCCCCATCGTGGAGTAGTAGACAGATGGCTGGCAACTCCTAAGCGTGCTTGTTATAGCACTTCTGGCACTTTCTCGTGATAGTATAAATGCAACTAAATTAGGATAACCATATTTTCATTGCGCAAAAGGAGGACAGGTTCTTTGAAGGTCATCTGGTCCGCAGATGTCCAATTTTCCGCCCAAAATCCAGCAAAGAGCAGAAAAAAGTGACCTGCGTACTTAGAGCTGAAGCATCCCAAAATTTTCGTGTAAGCATGATTTGACATGTTTCCACTGTTCCAAAATGCCAGAAAGGAGGACATTTGGGCATTTTCCAACGTCCTCGGAGGACAAATTATTTTTTGTTAAAAAGGAGGACATGTCCTCCAAAAAGAGGACGTATGGTAAGCCTAAACTAAATACAAAAACAATACATAGCCTATATAACTCGCAGAATTTGTTTATTTTGTTAAATGCACAGTTAAAAAACAATAATCCTGGAATTTACAATCGAATTTAATTGATAACGAAAGTGTTGATTCACATTTGAACTTGATTTATAAACTATGGTGAACCAAAATGAAAACGCTTTGAGGTCATAGTGACTATCATAAAGCTCACGAGAGTTGCAAAAATACAATTAGGTAAAACTTCACATCACAATTACCTGTACTCTTGAAACTTGTATTTTAGTTACAAGTACTATGGAACTTGTCCGGTAAGCATGTTTCGGAATGGTTGCACAGAAGATTTCCATTTTGCTTTTCGGCGATGTGATTGGCTAGAGTAGTTGCTGCGAGTAATAGAGTAGATGCTGCGAGTAATGAAATTTTTTGTTCATTCTATTACCACCGCTCTGCCCCATCCCGAACTACACGTTTAAGAATTTCACGTTAAAGAACCAAGTTCGAAGAAAAGAAAATATTAACCTCGAACAGCGTCGAGTTCGGGGTTTGTGAGTAGCAGCCCAGCATAATAACCGCTTCACTAACGTCGCAGATGCCAACTCAGGGCTCAGTTTTTCTACTTACACTCATTTCGGTCTAGCCCTGTTGTTGTCCAAGCGCTCTCCTCACAAATGCTCTCGCCAATCAGATCGCTAGAGAGCACAGTAAGAGCAAAGAAGAAATTTTCTATGCAATTATTCCGAAATATGCGTCCGGTAATTCATTTACACTTATAACAACCAGCCAGTTAGCTCAGTTGTTAAATATGCTATCGGTGCGGGAGGTCTGGAGTTTAATTCCCGGGCCGGTCAAATAGGCACAATATCGCCAACGGCTCGCCTGCGCAGCGACGTTTCTTCGGAGATGTGTTACTCCGGCGCTATGCCGCGTAGACGGGCCTCGCCACTCGTTACACGCATAACCACGGGCCTTCGACGTATAACCGCGAGCATAGTGAAAAACTGCTTTAATTTTTTGATTACGATCAAATCTGTCTTAAACCGTAAAACAAAACTATTGATGGGATAATAGCGAAAACCACAAAAGGACAAACCCAATATTTAATGTTTAAACGGGCAAGATATCGGTGATCAAAAAAATCAAATCTTCTTTATACTCGCGGTTTTACGCCGAAGCGTGTAACCAGTGGCGGGATCCATCATCACGGCTTAGCGCCTGGGCAGTGCAGCTACGAAGAAACGTCGCAGCGGCGACGAGCAGTTGACGACACTGTGTCCGATTTGACCGGGCCGAGAATTCCCGACTTCCCTCGCCGACTGCGATGTCCTTAAACGCTACGTCAAATGGACGTTAGATATTGGTGATGCAAAAAAAAAATGGCGCAGTTAAAATTTTTGCGAGAGGGTAGGCCTAAGGTAGGAATACTCAGGGTTGGGAATCGATACCCAAAAAAGTAAAGAAATAATCGATATTCGATAGTTTACCAGAAAGTAAAGAAATAATCGATTTCGATAGTAGTTCAAAAAAGTAAACAATAAAGAATATTGTAATCGATAATCTATATTCCACTGAGCATTTAGCCGTGTATACGCCAAGCATTTTTTGTAATGTCCTCACATTCATGCGGTAACTTACAGACAAACGACGAACATAGTATAATTTATGCGAAACAACTTAACAAATAAAAATATTTTTTTTTGTTTTTTTTGGCACAATAAAAAATTTATCAGCAAAAACAAGGCAATGACGTACCATCGAGTATTTTAAATTTACTAAAGTGAGATAAAGTAACCTGGACAAAAAGAATCGAATATGGAATATCGAATTGCGCCGAAAAAAAAGTAAAGACAAGACCATATTGGATGCTTATTCAAAAAAGTAAAGGCTCCAGTGCATTCGATGAACAAAAAGTAAAGAATATCGCAATCGAATATCGATCACAATCGATTTTTCCCAACCCTAGAATACAGCAACTGATGCTCTTGTTACAATATGCAAAAATGATGGGAAAAAATCACAGGAATTACATGAACTAACCGCTTATTTCGTGCAGTTTCTTATTGTATTTATTAAACTCTGCTTCTGCCCTTGGCTGAAAAAAACTGCGTTTAAACCTCTAAAATCTTCGTTTAAAATTAAAAACTGCGTTTAAAATAGTCCCCAACCTCCTTTACTGTTTAAAAAATTACTAAATGCACCCCTGTATCTGCAAATTGGCCAACTGTTTCTAAAGCCTTTAGCATGACCCGAACGGAGATAAAATCCCAATCTTCCTGGTACCTACTACCAAACCGAGTTCTAATACTTTAATTAAGCCAGGGATTACCAACCGTTTTGTATCAGCGGACCAGTAAAAACTAAGCAGAGTGTTTGCTGATCGGCAACGAAAATGCCTTGGTAAAACAAACAGCGGTTGTGATAACTGCATTTGTTAACCACAGCTAATCTAATGGCACAACATTTATACCAAATATCAGATCAATCGATTTAGCATTAAAAGGTCGCCAGATATGGCACAACATTTACTCACTTTTCTACAGGAGAACCGCTTATTCTTGGGGGGTCGTGGGGGCTGCTGCTCGAGTTGGAACTTTAAGCATCTCGATCCTCTGCATCAAAGGCTACCGATAGAGGCTCTGGTGATATGCCAAGGCAAGACCACCTGAGATCTTCATCGTAATCTCGCCATCGAGATCTGGGATGGCCTCTAGGTCTTCGACCAATTGGTGTTGAACCGAGCAGTTTTTTGGCTGTTCTTTCCTGGGCCATTCGTGTCACATATCCTCACCAATGCAGTTGCGATCTTTTTAGTCGGAGAAGCAGCGATTCGATTTTTAGAGATTGACGAATATCAACATTTTAACCTTGCTTAACAAGATCAAACCGCGAATTCTTCCCATTTCGGTTGTTTGAACTCGAGATTTCCCTTTTCATTCCTGATCCAACCCTCATAGCCATAAGTCAGAATAGGAACATAGACCGATCTGAAAATGGATAGCTTTGCCTTGATGCAAAGTTCCCGTTTCAGTACCACAAATCGGTGAAGCTGGCACATTACAGCACTTGCTTTTCCGATACGGATATTCAATTCGCTATTTTGTCTGCCATCGCTTTTAAACGAGACGCCGGGGTACTTGAATTTCTCTGACTGTTTTAGGGGAGAGAGCACTGCTTTGGTTGTCCGGACAGGCACATGGTTTCTGTTTTTGTAGTACTGATTTTCACTCCGGCAACAGAGCATGCATCTGATAACCTGTCAAGAGCTTGCTGGAGACCATTTTGAGTAGAGTCGAGTAGCACAAGATCATCTGCAAACAACAGACGTTGTACCGTGCAACCGCCGATCTTTACTCCACCACAAGACTCACTTTTCTTAACTATTCCATCTATATATATGTAGAACAGAATAGGGGAAAGAGAGCAGCTTTACCGTATATTCCCTCTGTCCCACACCTACTCTAAAAGGTTTCGTCGTCGCTCTGATAACACGAACACGAACACAGTCCTCGGAATGCATGTATAGCGGCTTAATAACAGTTAGTCCCTGGCCATCAATGCCATACTGCAACAGCACCGCCCAAAGCTTGTCTCTTGAAATACGATCATAATTATGTTTTTTCAAGATCAACAAAACATGCATTGACCTCTTTCGCATATTTCCACGACTTCTCAAAGATTTGCTGCTGCAAGGCAAATATCTGGTCCATTAAGCTTCGGCCAGGACAAACACCACACTGAACATCCGTTAGTTTAGGTTCAACTATTTCACGGCATTTTCTTTTCAAGGCACTTGGCATAGACCAGGCATGGACAACATACGGCCCGCGGGCCGGATCCGGTCCGAGAGACTATTTTATGCGGCCCGCCGACGCTTACAGAAACATAATTGTGAATCAAGCCGAAGACCTTTCATTTTTTTGAAGGACATCTGAGGACAAACAGACCTTTTTTCCTTCTTCACCGTAGGAGCGTATTTAGGGGGGGTAGGCATCGTTACATGCCCCCTCCCTTTTGACTTGGCCTTTTAGTAAAAAAGAACAAAATTAATGATGCCAAGTGACTGAAATATACCCGACTATTTTGATGGTTTCTGTAACTTATGGCCAGGGGCGGATCCAGGGGGTAAGATGAGGGGTATGCATCCTCCCACCAGCTATTTTCAAACATGTGTTTGATGCATACAATTTATCCATAATTTCGAACCACTTCGATAGCGATATAAGCCTTACGCCTTAAGCAGACATAACCGAAAATTTGCGAACAAAATGCATCATATTTGGCGAAGCACTCAGAATTAAGGTCAAAAAATTTTAACAAAAACTGCCTGAAAAGTATTCAAAAAGCCCTAAAATAGCCATTGCAGCTTGTAAATTTTCAAAAATTTTCCGGGGGAGCATGCCCAAGGACCCCCTTAGATCCTTTCTTGTTTCCCAATCAGCTTTACAATAGTTCTGCCGAACAAAAAGACGATTAAAAAAATGTGGGAATTATGGCTCCCCTTTTGAAAATTTTCGTAACGCCACTGCTTGAGCGATATTTTTGGTAGAAAACACGACATCAGAGGACGTGTAGACCTTTTTTTGCTCATTTTCGGTGAAGAACAGGACATCTGAGGACGTGCAGATCTTTTTTTTGCTCTTCCAATCACGGCGACCTTGACAGTAGTAATTGTTGAAGATATTGAACTCGATTCATTTAATAATCCGGCCCGGGAAGAATTTCGTCTTCCCACATATGGCCCGCCAATTATAGAAGTTGCCCACCCCTGTTACATAGGAATAAAGGTTGTCGAAAACTTTGCCACATGGTAACTTCGTCACATGGTAACTTCGCCACCCTTTCATACATCAAAAATTTACATTGCCTACACCGAAACAAGGCTTTAAATTCCCGGTTGTCGTAGAAAATTTTATCGGCCTTTTCCTGGTAAATTTATTAAGGTAACATCGTCACATGGTAACTTTGCCACACTTTCATAGTCATACATCGAAAATGTGGGGGGGGGAGTGTGGGGAGAGGTGTTGGGAAGGTGTGGAAGAGTGTATGGGGCACTTTTCGCACTAAGTTTTCAGCAAGTGCGAATTTGCCCAAAAATTTAGGGGGCTTAAAGAAAGTTGGATGCAATTTTTGCCTCAAAGTTGAATTCCAGAGTAGGCCTTACATAACTTCTGTTTTGTACAAAAATATTGTACCAAAATTTGATTCAAATTCAGACAATATAATCTCCATTCCAGACGGCAAACTTAAAAAACAATTGGAAAATTTTGCCCGAAATTTCGCATTTTTCTCAAATTTCGCACCTTAGAGGAAACATGTGGTGTGGGGTGAGAAGGGAAGTGTGTTGGGGTGTGGGGGGATGTAAGGATTGATGTGGAGGGTGTGGAGAAGTGTGGGAGAGTGTATGGGGTAAGTGGGATGTGTATGGGGGAAGTGAGGGAAGATGTGGGGGGAGGTGTGGGGAATGCGTTAGGGTGTAGGGGAGGTAACGAAAAATGTGGGGAGTGTGGAGAGAGGTGTGGGAGGGTGTATGGGGTGAGTGGGGAAGTGTGTTAAGGTGTGGGACCCCAACACACTTTCCCACATCTCTCCACACCTTTCCCTACATCTCCCCTTACCTCTCCTACACCCCAACACACTATCCCTACACCTATACCCACACTTCCCCACATCTCCCCTCACTTTCCCTTACACCCCAATCAATCGAATCAAATTTATTCATGCACAAATTTCCACTACAATCATCAATAAAAGTACCAGTACAGCATTAGAGAATTGTGTACATAGGAGGACAGCAAAAAGAGCAAAGCTCATCTAAGTCGCTGCCACCGGAAGTACATAACCATACTAGCAGCGAGCGTAAAAGTGGAATTTAAACAAAAATGAAATTAATACATAAAGTCATAACCTTGTCCCTACAGACTGTAGTAATGCCATGATTTAAAAGTCTTTAATTTAGGTATCCTACCTGTTGATCATTATCATGCATACAGGATAAATTACTGTGCACAAAACATTCATATCGAAACTGGTTTAGTACGGTAACCCAACCGAAACACATGGGAAACTTCCAAACATCAAGAATTGATAACATGTAAAATATTATCAGAAAGAACTGGTGGACATGGACTGATAGAGTCTGTTTTCAGTTGTAATTGGTATTATTTGGGGAATATTTGGTAATTAACATTTGTTTGATTTTACGTTTAAAACAGCTAAAGCTGAGATTCTTCCATTCAAGCTGTATAGAATTCCATATTTGAACATCAGCAAATTGCAGACTATTTTTACCTTGATTTGTTCGTATTTGCGGCAGAAAATGATTTTTCTTGAAGGCGTTTCTAGTTTCGTAACAGTGAGTGGTAGCAGTGGAGTTAAAATATTTTTCGAAAGTGTTGGGAAGCATTTAACTGTGATACTTATACATAAATTTGGCCAATTCCAACTTATAGATGTCTCTTATTTTGAGAATATTCACCGAATGAAATAAAGAATTATCTGTTACAGCGCTTTTATAGGTCACGTAGCCTACTACTAATGATTCTTAATATTTTATTTTGAATGACTTGCACTGTCTTAATAAATGACTTGCAGGCACTTCCTCACGTGAGAATAGGCTTACCATATAATAAATGCGGGTAAATAAAACTATAATATAGAGATACAGGCAATTTTTTACTTTTAAAAGTAATTCCGAATTTTGTAGAAAAAACCTGTCTTTTGGGAAATCTTTTTGCATAAAAACACAGAACATGATGGGCCCAACTTAGCTTATCGTCAAAGAAAATTCCGAGGTATTTTGCCACAGTAGACTGCAAAACACACTTTCGCACACCTCCCTCCACACTTCCTCCCTCCACAAATGCACTTTCCCAACACACTTTCCCACACCTCTCTCCACACTTCCCTACACCTATCCCCACGTCTCCCCTCAACTTCTCAAAATGTGGCAAAGTTACCATGTGACAAAGTTTCTGTGGCAAAGTTACCATGTGGCAAGTTTCAAGTTTCTGGCAACCTCCCACTAGAGATGTGCTTAACCGTTACTTTTGAGTAATGGTTCCAAGTGATTACTTTAGAAAAGGTATTCGATACTTTTTATCTGTTACTTGTATTCGTTTAGGTCGTTTAGGTAATCACGAATCAAAGACCTTTTCTTTTGGTCTTCACCCGATGTTTGGAGGAAAATTGGACGTCGGAATAGAGATGGGCGAATTGTAGTAATCATTCGTTAAAAAGTAACGGTTAACAAGAAGTAACGGATAGTAGAGCTAGGCGATTAGTAATCATTTGTTAAAAAGTAACGGTTAACAAGAAGTAACGGATAGTAACAGATTCGTTTTGTCAAAATACCGAATCCAAATTGTATTCGCTTGCTATCCAGGGCCGAAAAAGATCGGGTGAAGATAAAAAAAAGGTCTTTGATTCGTGATCACCTAAACGATATAAACGAATACAAGTAACGGATACAAAGGATCGAATATCTTTTCCAAAGTAATCACTTGGAACCGTTACTCAAAAGTAACAATTAAGCACATCTCTAATCTCTACGTCGGAAGGCGTGAAGACCTTTTTTTTTGGTCTTCACCGGATCTTTGTGAGAAAATTGGACGTTGGGGCCCCGGAAGCTGATTTCGGGAGGGAGCAAGCATTGCTTAGTTTTGGCCCTGGATGGCAAACGAATACAATTTGTAATCGGTATTTTGACAAAAAGGAATTTGTTTCTATCCGTTAATTCTTGTTAACCGTTACTTTTTAACGAATGATTACTACTCGCCCATCTCTACCTCCTACTGTATCGTGTGATAAAGTTTCTGTGGCATCATGTTCAGTTTTAATAGTGCATGTAACGATATAGCTGTTTTTTTGGTTTTGTTTTAAATGCTTTGTCTACGAAAAGGTTCTAGACCGATGCGTTGTTTTCCGTAGTTGTATTCGTGGGATTGTTTCGTAAGGTTGCATTATGCAGTCATAATTGTCTCCTGATGTAATTGTTTCATGAATATTCTGGATAGATCTTTCCATTACCGTACGTAATTTTACTGAGTTAAAATTTGTGCTTGTGACGTCACAATTGTGTTTACTGCGGTTTGGTGGGAATTTTTGCAAGTTATATGATTTCTCTTGTCGTCACAATCGTGTTTATCGTGGTTTGGTGTGAGTTTTGCATGTCATGTGATTTCTCTTCTTGTTTCTTTTTGGAAATATCGTGGAACTTTCTCGAAACTGATTTTAGAGCATAAATAGGCGTGAATTTTCGAGCGTACTCATTCAAGTGTAGATTTAGTGTGCGTAGAGTAAGCAATATTGTTGTATGCTGTAGGGTATAGCCCTTGTTATATGGTATTACTGAAGTGAGCAGTGGTGCTTATGTTTATTGAAAAGTATTATGGTGAGTACCGTAGCTAAGTGAGTTTAGTTGGGTCGATTATTTTATTCGTTTGGTGAAGAAGGTCTTGGTTTTTCGTGAGATCAGATCTAAGAACGAATTAATTTCTATGGTTTGTCATACAATTCTTGTCAATCGTCCTGTCAGCAAAGTAATACCATTTTCGATTTCGCGACAGAGCATGTGGCGAAGTTTCAAGTCTCTGGCAATCTCTGGCGAGTTTCTGGCAACCTCCACACCTCCCTCCACAAATGCACTTTCCTACACCTTCCTCCACACATCCCCACATTTCCCCCTCACCTTTTCCTACATCTCCTCCTACACCTATCCCCACGTCTTTTCTCACCTTCTCAAAGTGTGGCGAAGTTACTATGTGACAAAGTTTCTGTGGCAAAGTTTCTGGCAAGCGGAATATAAGAGTTCACTTCGAAAAAGGTTGTTAAATTCTTTCTGCGGTTTATTTCAGGACTAGACTAGAATATTCATGCTGGCAAAGTTGTGTAAAAAAAAGTACAGCAATGTCAAACAAACTGCAAAGGTCTCAAGTAGCTTATGTTAGCTTGTCCCTTAAGGAGAAAAAATAGACTTGCATGCTGCTCAGTGCTGTTCTACTAGGCCTATGTACGAGTAGCTTGGTGCTAAGGCAAGAATATTATACGGTAACATTTTCTGTGTACAGGTATTGGCCTATTGCAACTGTGTCATCTGCTGATCTAGTCATGGTTTGTTTCTGTGTGTATTTGTATTGTTGTAATTAACCATGTCCTAAACTATGATACTGACAATATTTTAGGAAAAGGAACCAGAATAGTGCTAGTACTTGATAGTTAACGAGGTATTTGTTATATGGTCTATAGGCCTACCGGTATGCCTACTGTATCGTGTGATACCGGTGAGATGTATCGGTGCTGGTACAAGCTGTTATAATCAGATAATAGAGTTTTTGTCCTCTAGCCTGTTTGCATTTCAGCAATGGCCAAAATTGTTGCTTTTAAGCCAAAGTGACAAATTAAACAAAAGAATAATGTGAATGTATTTACTGTTACAGCTTAATTATTTCTTGGTCTGACAAAAAAAAAAAGAAAACATGAACAGGTTGCCCATAGTCTAATTTTTCAGCACAGAGCAGTATTGTGTGAATAATAGTGTGAAGCAAGTATATCATATTCACTGTGCCCATGTATGATGATGATGAATTCTGTTTTACTTCTGTATGATAGATCTTATAATTTGCTAGTAAATTGCACAGTGTAGCTTTGGTGTTACATTTGTTCAAAAACACAATGCCACCTGAATCTGATGTAGAGCGTCAAAATACTAATGATGGTGTTACATGGTGGTGTAAATTACTCTCAAAAGGAGCCGGTGTTTTAGCTGCAATAAGTATGTATTTGTTTGATTAGAGATTGTTTTTCAAGTCTGCCTAAAATTGAAATGTAAAGGGGCGATTAAATCGTAACTTCCAAATTACGAAGCTCACATGAATTGAAAACATATATTTACTCAGCATGGTGTTATGGCAGTAATGACAGATGCGTTTTGCATTAATTGATGCTCTTCAGTATGGTGTAATCGCAAACAAATTAAACCAAAGTGAAAATATAAGATTAACGTTCACTGCGCAAAGCAAGCTCGACCCCAAATTATACTGTTGCATTGACAGCCATGGTTCCCATTCCAGAATCCTTCTCACCAAAAAATTGTGCTTGAGGAATACGTGACCTGTGACGTTCCCTTTGTTCGTTGGTTCGTTCATGTTTTCCTAGCACAAGAATGAACTCGTCTGGCAAGGACTCAACTAGCTGCCTTCTCATCTGACAAAATGAGAAAGAAAAGCGCGAGCACAATTATAAATAGATCAAGCCAACAAGATTTATAATTGTACTCACGCTTTTCTTTCTCATTTTGTCAGATGAGAAGGCAGCCAGTTGAGTCCTTGCCAGACGAGTTCATTCTTGTGCTAGGAAAACATGAACGAACCAACGAACAAACAAAGGGAACGTCGCAGGTCACGCATTCCTCAAGCACAATTTTTTGGTGAGAAGGATTCTGGAATGGGAACCATGGCTGTCAATGCAACAGTATAATTTGGGGTCGAGCTTGCTTTGCACAGTGAACGTTATCTTATATTTTCGCTTTGGTTTAATTAGTTTGCTATTACACGATACTGAAGAGCATCAATTAATGCAAAACGCGTCTGTCATTACCGCCATAACACCATGCTGAGTAAATATATGTTTTCAATTCACATGTGCTGTGTAATCTAGAAGTTATGAATTGAAATGTATCAAGTGTAGTCTTCTGGTAAAATTGTACTCAATTTGCTTTTTATATACCTAAGTGTTATGTCATAACTATGGCAAGTTTTTGTTGCGCTAAAATTCTAAAAAAGTTGCATTTATTTTTAAGAAAAGTCGCACTAAAAAGTTGCATTTATTTCTAAAGAAAGCTGTAGTGAAAAGTTGGATGTAGGACTATGCACAACAAGGTTATGCATAACAAACTTAAACACAACGCACATTGCACAACGAGTTTAAGCAACACTGTTGTTGTATATAACTTAAGTAACTCACTAGTTACCACACAGTTATAGATTACTTTTCTAATAATCTTGATTAGGTCAAAACAAAGAAAGCTACACTTAAAAACATTCAGCTCCAGAGCTGGAGCCACAGATGTAAGACTTGAGAGCTCCAGAGCCTGAGCTGAAGCCAGACCTTTTTTGCAATGGCTCTGCAACCCTGGTTCTGATATAATGGTACGAGAACTTCTAGGATGGTAGCTGAACTTAGATAATACAAACCAACTGTTGCTCCATAGGTAACATTGAGACATAGCCCATCCGTCAGAAAGCTCGTTGTTCTACAATTCAAAGAAAATACCACAATTAAACTAAAATTCTGTACTAGTGTCAAAGCATGATTTTTAAATCACATTTTCACTTTCGCATTTGGTGCAAAAATTTAATAAAGTTGCAATAAAAAGTTGCATGTAAAATCAAAAAAAGTAGGCCTAGCAAAAAGTTGCAAAATAAAATTTATGGAAACAGCTTTAAACACTAAACTACGTAGAGTCTGAGTGTTTTGGAAGCTGTCAAAAGCTGTAAAAAAGTTGCAAAAACTTGCCCTAGTCTTCACTAACTCTTCTATTGATTACAATTACCCAATTGGGACTACTCTTGGTGCTGGTATAATACAAAGTCAGATGAAATTACGATTTTATCGTAGTACCTGGTACATTAAGGGGCTAATCGTTTTTAAGCCACCTTATATTATAATGAATGGTTCACTTTAAAGCTGCCAGGGGGAAGTCCTAATATGTCATTGCATAACCCAGATACGCATTGGGTTAGGGTAAGAGCATTTCTGCATTAAGCATGACATTTTGGGAAATTCCCGTCAACTTTAAAGTAAACCATCCATGATAATGTGAGGCAACTAAAAGCGAAGAGCCCCTATATTGCAAATTAAGAACTTCCTCTCGGTCTAATCCCTTGATGAAGTTTTGTGCTACAGCTGTCGATTATCCAAAGTGTTTTGGAACTGCAAAACTTGTTATTTTAAATGACTTTGAAACTGCTTAACATTTTGGTTTGTATCTTTCAAAACTTCATCTGTAAATTTTTTATGAACACATGTTTGACTGCATGTGGTTGCCACAACTCTGCTGCTTTTTTTTGAAACCTATTAAGTGCAATCACCACGTTTTCAAGATGATGCATGTATGAGATATCGGTTGTAGCAAAATCCTGATTATGACATCGTAATTTACTTGAACAATTACGAATGTATGACATCTTACCTGAGTGCCGCTGATGAGGGCTAATAGCCCGAAACAGCGCTGTTCCGCTTTATGGTATCGCAATAAAACATTACCAAACATTCTTTTTTGCGTCTAGATGTTAAATGTCTCATATCATCAAGATTGCATAACTAGAAGTTGGATTTTTGCTCGCGTGATTAATCATCGACGAAAATACAATTTTTTTCGGAAAACTTTTAATTGTTACATTTTGAGAACAAACAGAAAAACTGTTATCATTCCTTTTTAAAATCAGATGTGAGGAGCTGCCTGTAATGACTACAGAAAAGTTTCTACTTTTGAGTTGTTGCATCCTGCTTTTCACGCTAAGCTGTCGCAACGCCAAATAATCACGCTCTGGTCTGGTGATAAGTTGTCTAAATTTGTTGACTACCAAAAAGTTGTTGAACTTTTTTCGACTCTTGTATGTTTAAAATCTTCAAAAAGTTATGAGTTCATCACTGGTGGTGATGGTTGATAACTACTGTGGTAGAAAATATAAATGTGTGGCATATCGTGTTTAAGCTTTAAATTATGATCTTTGCAGTTTGCGCTGTCTGTGCAATCGTAAACTTGGTGTCTTTAATTCATCCATTATGCATGGCTGCAGGAATAATAATGTTGTAAGTATGTATTTGCTTTTTATTATTAAATCGCATTTTTTGACTCACAGCGCATTATGCTCAATTATGAGTGCTAGTATGACATTAGGCATGGTTTGGTTTAAGAAAAAGACGTAGCTTTGCTTTTTTAGGGGAATAAATTGATGGGTTCCATTATTTTTTCTTCAGCATTCAAAGTTAAATTCCTGCCGCTTGTAGAAAATTTTTGAAGTATTGCAATCAACTTAAATAGTAGGCCTATCGCTCAATTATTTTTTAACAAATCAACACCGTAGAAATATTCGGTGAGAAGTTCTTCTCTATTTTAGTACTTCTCGAGTATGTACAGCTGGAGACATACAGTATCATTTTTGCCATAGGACTGCACTGTATTTTTTGACCATAAACCTTTACCAGATTGTAAGGCGCAGTGTAAATGGCTTTCAATACTTTTGATAAGATTTTTTATAATGAAAAAAATCAAATCTTCATTATACTCGCAGTATTATGCCAAAGCATGTAAAGGCGCGTTTGCCGATACGCGATGAGGCGACTAAAATTATAATAATGTAAGTAAATGTGGAAAGATTTTGCTGGTTTTTGCGTGATGGGTGAACAGTAAAATAAAACAAACAAGGTGCGAAAAATTTTTGTCGCGTGCCGCGTATGGCTTTGCCACGTGTCGCGTATTGGTAAATACACCTTAAGGAGTGGCGGGGCCTATCTCCACCTCTTAGCGCCTGTGCCCTGTGTAACACACCTATGCAGAAGTGTCGCAGCAGTGGCGAGCCGTTGGCAATTCGCTATCTGATTGGACTGGCGCAGGAATTGAATCCCAGACCTCCTGTGCTGGTAGCAGTGTCGTCAACCACTTTACCAACCGCTTTTTTAAAATGTAGATAATTTCCTAACACAATAAATTCTTGGCCTTTGGTAAATCATTTCTTTAGCTACTCTCTAAAATATGAAAAAAAATGCTACAACTATGAGATCTGTCTACTTCCTATGAAGCAACATTATTTCCAATTTATGATACTTCATAGCAACAAAAAGCGCTGCTTGGTGTCTGCTACGCCTCAATTCATTCACAGGTTCTGTATTGTTTCGTCTTCAGCTTTAATTTATCCTTCTTAAAAAAAACTTAATTATGTACTCTCCAAAACAAAGTAGTTGAAATGGTTGGTGGGGGAAATTTTCAAGATGGTTCTTTGCAATTTCATTCTAATATAATATCGTAAAAATTTACTAATTACTTCTTTACATTAGAAATTGATGACCTCGTTCGATTCCGGTTTCAAAATAAACTCCCGCGAGTTGTCTGGTTACCTTATAGAACTCAGTGACAAAAAATCACAAGAAACGTTGGGAAGGGTAGTGTTATACACTTTACATTCATCAATGTGGCACTACTTGAGATGCATCGCCATCAAGTACCAAGGAATCAAAATATAGAACAAAATTCAAGTCAAAATACCTTCAATCAGATGTTAAAAAAATACAAAGAATTTCTTTGAGAATGCGTATTTGATTTTATTGACTGTGCCCTGATCAAAAGCAAAATTACAACCAATACTCAAAAAATCGAAATAACGAGTGGCGGGGCCCATCTCCACATCTTAGCGCCTTGGCAATACAGCTCCGAAGAATCGTCGCGAGGGTGACGAGTGGTTGCCGACACTGTGCCCGATTCGACCGGCCCGGGAAACGAACCCCAGACCACCTGTACCGATGGCGATGTGATTAACAACTGAGTTAATCGGCTTGTGTCACAGCCAGTACTTCTTGTAGTAAATAAAACATAGGATGGCTGCTGAAGATTGTAAGGTTAATTTGCAGTTTCAGTGATATTCTGTTACGTTAGTTGCTGTTATTAATAGAATTACCTGTGGTCATACTGCCATCAAGTTTCATTTAGGTTTAAACTTTATCCAGTTGTTATATTGAATTTACCGTGATTTTAGCATTGTTTTAAAAAAGACTTTAAAAACTTTGTAATGTTTCGTTTTACTTTTTGCTAATTTGTTGTGATCTATTTATCCATTGTTGTTTTTGCAGTTTGATTTCGTTTGTCCTTATTCTTTTTGAAGCACCTGTGTGTTGCATGTTTATTGAATGCGCCAAACCGATTACTTCGTGGGTCAACGAACGATCATACTGGCAAAAAGGAGTGTTGTATGTACTGTAAGTGTTAAAGTGTAAATAATGCAGGATGCTCTTAACGTCCTGATACAGTTTCATATTTTATTTTTTTGTAAAGTCAATTCTCAAAACACCTTAATAAGGTGGGTTTTATTTTAACAAGAGCTGCTTAAAGTTTTCATTTTTTTTTTTTTTTTGAGATACGATTTGTGTATGTTTTATGAATGTGTTGAGTAAACTTTTATTAAATAATTATAGAGGTTAATTTTTCATTTTTGTTTTGTTATGTTTACTAAAATCTCCTGCAACCACCAGTGAAGGAGAAAGCAATCTCCAAATCAAAAAGTACTGCTGGTCTTTATTTGGATCAGCTTTCATATTGAGTGAACAAAGTTATAATTCCATTCATGAGTGCCTGGAAATGGGAGACTGGAGCTTAAAAACATCTCTACCAGCCGAGGTATTTAGTTGACATCCCATTTGCCCTTCTCAATGACTTTCAGAGCAAAAAGTGTCATTAAATTTCATGATGTCTGTTTTTTTTTTTTTTCAATTAGCGCAACACACTGTTTTCTTTTAAAGGATTTCCATTATCCCCATGGCTATGTGTCCAGGAGTAGCTTCTTTTCTTGGATGTCTTTGTCCATTTGCTGTCGGAGTTATTTACGGACTAATGTCTTTGGGAAAGAAGTAATTTGTTTTTGTTATTAATATTAGTAGGTTTTTAGGCTGAATTTTGAGATGTGTTTGAAAATAATTTTTTTTCTAGGTTGTTGAAAATATTGCTCTGAACAACTGTTGTGTCTACAGAGCGAAATTTAAGAAAAATGGAAAACTTTCCATTTTTCTTAAATTTCGCTCTGTAGACACAACAGTTTCTTAAGTCTTGGCGAGTAAAATGGTGATTTTTGACCGAATTTGAATTAAAATGTTCTAAACAAAAGCTTCGTACTCTGGAAACTCAACTTTGAGGCAAAAAATGGATCAAACATTCTTTAATCGGCATAAATCTTTGAGCAAATTTTTTGATTAAAATTTCTATTTTGGCTAGTTCGCACTTGCTAAAAATTTAGAGGGAACAATGTCTTAACTCAAAAGCTCTGCTTTGAGACTAGATATTTGTTGCTCCATACCATTCTTTTAGCTGACCTGTAATGTTTGCGGCTGCGCACTGTGATTGCGATTTCCATTGCATTTTTGCAGGGCTAACCGTGGAGAAATGCTTGCCAATGCTTCGACTGCCCAATATAGCAAATTTGAGAATCAGACTGATGGATAAAGCGGTCCGTGAAGCCAGTTCAATTTTTTTCACACTGTTGTGCTGTCTGACGATCGTGTTTCCGCTTTAGCTATTTATCGTGCAACGTTCTCTTGTATTGTTGTTTTTATTAGTACAATATTAACCACAGTATTTTCTGTCGTTACCTAAACTGCTTGATGACTCGAAGTAGATACTTTATTGTACGTGAAGTTGACTTGTGTAGTTCTGAAATTTATGATGTTTGACCGGCCGGTTGGCCAAGTGGTCAAGACATCGCTATCGGCGCCAAAGTTCTTGAGCTCGATTCCGGGCCGGTCAAATCTGACGCTGTCGCCAAGGGCTCGCCACCGCTGCGGCGTTTCCGTGTTTCCCTGACACTGAGTTGCGGATGTGGGCTCGCCATTCGTTAAACGTTTCGGCGTTTACCGCGAGTAGCCTGTAATAAAGATGTGATTTTCTTGATTTTGATGTTTAAGCTCAGCTTGACCAGATGTGCAATATTGTATGCATACTAATGCCCAAACTTGTGAAAATGCTTAAGTTTATAGCCCATTATGTTTAGTAAGAGCTCTCTTTTATTCCCTGATCACAAAAAAGCAGCTGGCGTTATAACGAGCTCTTGTAGGAGTTGCCGGCAAAATACTGTCACTGTGTCACATAGGAATCCCGCACGCAATGACTTTCCCTGCGATGAAAGTGTACTTGTAAACTTCTCCAATCTCCACCCTGTTCCTTTAGTGTTAAACGTCTTACAGGGAAGCTATGAATACTCAATTGCCTAAGTATTTAGCTTGACGTGACTCGAAACCAAACTCTAGAGTCTATCGCCCGAGGGCTATTCGCTTTATTCACTAAACTATCTAAACGGTAGCCTATCACGAAAATGTATTAGGCTGTTCCTATTAATGCTTTTGCGTTTAGTAATGCACTTGCTTCAATCAAGTGCTGGTTTCAAATCATAATTGTGTGCAGTACACTAAAAATCTTCGCAATTCTAAAATGTATGTGGTAGCAGATATTTTGAAACAAGTATTCGCAAAAAATTTTAGGCCTAGTTTTTATTGTGCTGTGAATCTCGTTTTTGTCAACAATCAAAAGTTTGCCAAGGGTGCCGACGAAAAAGGACCCAAGCTACTATGTCTTTGCGTTTCGGATGTGCCCCATGAGCCGGTCATGATGTTTAAATGTAGGCTACAGTTGATTTGCTACATAATTGGGTTTTCGTTACCATTTGCACAGAATAGCTTTTGCCAAGCAAATCTGCTCAGAATTATCTGGAATCTACGTAGATTTGCACTTGTCTTCATCGCTCGCGTTGAAGATCAAATTTCTTTTGACAACTATTGGCCAGGCAGAGTGATGCGAGAGCTGCATTCTTATTTGTTCAAGTTTATTTCTGTAAAACGTGCAATCCGTCGATTTTAGGTGATAGATTTTTCATTCCCTTCGTTTTAGTTTCTTCATGCATGGAGATGCGAGCACTTTTGAAATTGTACATTGTTGTATTCAAAAATTTTTGTTTTACCTATTTATGGTCTTGAGCAGTGTATGTATTAGTAGGATTTAAATACAGTGTGAAGCTTAAATAGAAATTGTGATTGCCCTTTGGGACACTCATTGTTGAACAGATGATGTTTATTTATTTGCGGAAAACAATGCAATAATAAATGAAGTAAAAATGTGATTTTGTTTTAGTTCAACTTAATTTTCGTAACCTCCTACAGCTTACAAGTACCTTGCGAGTAACTATCACGAGAAAGCGCTATGACGAGCTCGCTTAGAAGTTGCCATCCATCTGTCTACCAAAACGAGATCGGGGAATCCAGCTACTGTAAGTGCCTTTCCCAACCGCAGAAGTAAACTTGCTGGCTTGTTCTCCACACTGTCCCTTGTAATGCTGAGCGTCAAGCAAGAAAGCTGTGAATAGGAATTTTATAGTCATTGGTTTGCATACTTTAAAACACTTCATAACAATATGCCTGAGTCGCTTTAAGCACACATAATCGAACCTGTGGGAACAAAATGCATCATATTTTGTGAAGCAATCAAAATTGGGGGCCAAAAGTATAAAAATTGTTCAAAAAGCACTAAAGTGGCCATAACAGGATGTAAAATTTCAAAAACATTCCGGGAGAGCATGCCCCCGGACCCCCTTAGGGTTGTTTTGTTGCTTAAGATTAACTCTGCCGGAAAAAACTACGCTTGAAAAAGTGACGAAAATTGATGCCCCTCCCTAATAAAAAATTTTCTGAATACGCTCCTGTCCTGACATGAAACATTTTTGAAGGGCTTATTAACGCCCGTTTCTGGGTCTAAACATCTTTGTATTGAGTTAAGATTCAACCTAATTCAAAGTTGCACCCCCCCACCAAAACTTTCTGGATCCGATCCTGCTTTCGTCTTAGTTCCGCCGTCATCTCGCGTTCCTCAGTGTTTTTGATTGGATCATGTCGAAGTTGATTCCATCGTAAAATTTGATGAAACGCGATTGTTGAAACAAGATTACTCGAATTAGATTCACCAACGAATGATTTAGAAGCCTTCCTGGTTAGCATAGCAAATCGTGTTGCAAGATTTCGTTATTCGCTAAGAAAGACCTCAAAGTTAAAACAGTGTGGTAATAACATGGCAAATCTTCAACATATGAAATGATAATTGCTATTTACGTTAAAAAACGGCCTGAAAATTAGGCAAACAATTGCATTTTTATTTTATTAGATTGCGAGAAAGTGACTGAGATGCAGCAGGAATACTAATGTCCTCGATCATAGGCGCAACTAGGGGGGGCTGAAGCCCCCCCCTTAGCCTTATGAACGACAGTGGATAAAACAGCTGTAAAAAATTATAAGTACCAGTACTCGTCGTAATTTGTCAATATTCAGCAGGCAATAGGGGTGGATCCAGGGGTGTTTGGGGGGATGCATCTCCCTAAAATCCGATTTTAAAACTGTTTTGGAAAAAATACAATTTTTTTTCATAATTTCGAAACTTTTCGATAACAATAATTCTTACGCTTTAAGCACGCGTAATCGAAAATGTGCGAACACGTGCATCATACTTGGTGGGGCACGCACATATACGGGCAAAAATTTAAATAAAATGTACCTGAAAAATGTTCAAAAAGCGCTAAAATGGCCATTGCAGTGTGTAGATTTGCAAAAAGTTTCCGGGGGAGCATGCCCCCGGACCCCCTAGATTCGTTCCTCAATTTGCATCAAATTCTGCCAGAAAAAATACGCTTGATTAAAATGTCAAAATTTAATGCTCTTGTCCTTGAAAAAATTTCTGAATATGCTTTTGACATGAAACATTTTCAAAAGGCTTACGTTATTTAGGCCCGTTTTCGGGTCTAAACGTCTAACGAATTTGCACGTAGTAAGCATTCAACCTAATTGAAAACTGCATCCCCCCACCAAAATTTTATTGATCCGCTCCTGACAGATAATATAAATTTAAGTTTTACTGAGGCATTTTTAACAATTAATGAATTTCTATGTCCGAGAATATTGTTAACTGCGGTTACGAGCAAGGTTAAAACAACAAAAATGTAATCTTTTAAGCTGATATCGGTATCTGTAAATTAAAATCATCTGTGAATTAAAATCGTTAACCGGTCAGAACAACGGTTAACCGGTCTCGCTTTGCAACCGATTCACCGAGAACGATCAGTTGATAAAGAAAGTGTTTTAAATAAATATGCCGCTAGAACCAGTGAAAGATTTTATTTTGTTATTTAAATTTGCTTCCATGACGTTGATAACAAGCACCGAGTCCAAGATTGCTGCAGTATCAAGACCTCTCTCTTCCTAATTGAAACTTTGCAAGTTGAACATTGTCGCGCAAGTTTTTTCAAGTAATTTGCATAATTTTTCTTCGTTGAAATAGATAGCAAGATAAGCATACCTTGGTTGAAAAAATGTTAAAAGACTCTTCATGTGCCGCTTTGGGATAGATTATAAACTAAATTTCACAAAAACTTCGCTTGCCTAATGCCTAGTGAAACTAGTTTCGGACATAACGCTTAGCTCTCTTCTGTTTTATTGCACAGATATTGATTCGAGCAAAAAAACTAGCCGTGGCTTTTCCTTGTTGAAATAGACGATAGACCTACGTCATCTCGCGAGACAGTCAGACATGATACTACAAAATTACGAGCAATAAGGAACTAATCGTAATCACAAAAATGCATCAGCCCCCCCTTACAAAAATCCTGGTTGCGCCACTGTCCTCGATTAGAAATTGCTGGCCCCCTGTCTACCTCTCGTGAATGAAGAATCCCTGTTGCGTACCTCTACCGAGTTTATCCATAGCACAAGTAAATTTGTCAGTATGCTAAAACAAGCGCATGCCTGTTTTAAAAAACAACATGTTTACCAATAAAAAAAAACAAACCAACAACAGCAAAAATCACTTTTAATTATAAATGTTGTATAATAAAAAAACTCCCCCCCTTCTGGTTGTATAATAACAAAAGATGGCCTCAAATTTTAAGAGAGATGTTTTAAACCAGAAATACCGAAGGCAGTTAAGGCAAACTTGTTGTAAGGCAGTCAAACGAATGCTTTCTGGTGAAACTGGTAAAACAATATTCAAATGTTAGCAATTTAGTTCTCTTTTGAGCTACAGTACGTAGATCATTTTTGCTTAAAATCGTTTAGTCTTTTTTCTACGGAAGGTCTGAAGGGCCGAGGGTAGTTGCATGTACACGAGCGGCACTGCCCTGCTAATAAAATTGCGTGATTGCCTCATAAGCATAACGGCAAAGAACAAAATTCAGGAAACAACCTACGCAATTCTTGTTGTTATTACAATTACAAAACCAGATTATCAATGACAAAGTATCCAGCATTTCGAAATAAATGTCAAAAAAAAGAAGTAAGCATGACGTCATTTGAGGCTCAATGAGGGGTTGTAACCCTCAACCACCTCTCCGTGGCTACACCACTGCAGTTGGTAAATGAGCAAAGGAAAGCTGCGAAGAGACCGGTACTGTAATAACACTGGCCAACATTTTTTTTTCATTTTCTGTTGCATACATTTTTTCAACTGGTTTTAGACAACTTTTGGTCGCTGATTTCAATTCTGCCATCAGTTTTTTTCTGAATGCTTTAGTTTTCATGCAATCGAGATAGGTTAGGCTAATTTTTCTGTGTTTATGGTTATTAATGCGTTTTGTATAATATGCTTTTGGCTAAGTTACGTAGAATATTGCTAAGTTAAATGGAATAGAAACATTCATAGCTACTTGCAAGCCGACTCCCATTGAGCGCAATAAAGTCTATGATCCCACTTTAATGTTGTCATAATTCAAGTACAGTACTCCTGAAATGCAAGAGTAGTTTTTGCTGTCACCTCACAAAGATAGATAGCAAGAAGAAAATAACGATTTTGATGGAAGACCGCACTCCATTAGCATTGCAAAGTGTGCAGAGTTGGCAGTACCAGTTCTGTAGTTGAAAGTTGAAACCGAAAGTAAACACAATAGGTATTGGAAACAAAAACCAATTAAATACCTCTTATCCCAGTATTCCATCAGCAATCCGACCTATTCTACATTCTGAAGAATTCCCACCTCCAGTATTCCATGGTTTTGTGTCTTCGGAAGGTGAAGAAAAATCTGAAGAAGAGCCCGTGTGTAGTGACTGCACTGCAGTATCTAACACTACAGGCAAAGCAGAGTTGCGCACTCGAACTCGAAAGAACTCGATCATTTTGCCGAACTCGAACTTGAACTCGATAAAATATTCTTCCTGAACTCGCACAAAACTGTTCGAGTTCATTAGAAATATATTTAAATTGTTGAAAAGAAATAAAAGATCACTACGAAATATGGTTTGTTGTTCAAGTAGTCACAATCCGTGTAAATTGAAGTTATGATTTTATCAAAAAAAAAGCTGCATGTCGTTTATTTGTTCATGCCATTGCGACCTATAAAGTCCAGGGCTGCGAACTCGGACTCGCTGAACTCGGTCATTTTTGCCGAACTCGAACTCGAAAAATAAAATTCTTAGAACTCGAACTTGAACTTGCAAACATCTCTTGAACTCGAACTTGAACTCGGTTAAAAGTCGATCGAGTTCGCAGCCCTGAGGCAAAGACACTCCGCTTATTTGTGGATCTATTATTTTACTCTTTACTGCCATGTTATTAAACCGGTCGTGGTCGTCTTATACAACCGGTGAAGTAAGAGAAAACAAATTCTTCTCTTCTCGTGTAGAGTTCGAGTAACATGTGATTTTGTTCGTTAAGTTAACTGATAAGTTTATCTAATATAATCTCAGTTATAAATTGGATTGGGATCGACGTTATTGGGAAGAAAGAAGATTTAGGATTGTATTGAAAAGAATTACTAACCTTCTAAAGAAGACTTGAACTGGACAGGACATAAACTGTATCCAGGTAGGTGAGCCCTACACATGGAAATGCTGTGCAAAAGAACAGATACCGAGTCCGAAGACTCATCTCCAGAAAAAAAAAAAGCAGTTCCCCAGCAGTTCAACCAGTTAGAACTGAACTGACTTGGCGCGTGATTTGGATTTATCCAAACAAGCAGCTAAGGTGTTGTTCACGCACCGGCTTTGCTATTTTCGTCATCTGGACCTGGGCTGGGTTCGATCCAACGTGTGTGTCTCCTATTGATTGGTTTGAAACTGTTATGCCGCTAGTCACCGCCTTTGGCTAGCAGATAATCATTTTGTGTCTCCACAGTTTGTAATTTTATTGCAATTTTAAGAAACGCCCTAAAAATGTGTTGCGCAACTGTTCACGTGATTTGTTTTCTTGTGGCACATAGCACCTTTAATCCTCAGATTCGTTATTGTTTAGTTGTGGTTCGGACCAATTTTAACTTATTATTTTATGTCGCCATTTTATCGAGAGAAGAAATCTCAGTTTTATTACAGGCAAAGCCTGCAGTTGGCAAGTAATTTTATCCAATGTTATTGACCCTTTGTTTCGTGAAACTGTTTTGTTTTGGATTCAAGTTTGGCCTTGTCAGAAAGATTCAAGAATAAATTCAAGATATTTTAAGTTTGGTGGAAACATTAGATGCTTTGCTAGTAAGGCCTTGGAATTCCTGCGGGCTCTTATTTTGCGGTCGGTTACGCAACAGGTGTTAGTCTGTAGGCTTAATTAAAAACATGTGCTGCACAACTCCACAAAAGTGTCATTTTATAGAAAAGAGATGAGCTCTTTTAGCCTTACTTTAAGGAAGAAAACAACTAGTTTATTTGTAACAATGTACCAAGACTTCAGGACTTCTCGGTGATTTGGGCATCCGAGCTCATCACACAACTCAAAAGAATGGCGACTTTTTTTTAACAGCTCTGCCGTTTTCAGGAAGAACACAACGTGAGCTATTTTGTAGTTTTGAGTAAATTAACATTTTGTGTTTGATTGTTTTGCCAATGTTACGCAATAAGTGCGATTACTGGATTATTACAGGTGCCCAAGTTTTTCCTGACATTGTTTTGCCAATGTTATGCAATAACTGCGATTATTACGCATGCCCTAGCACGTTGTGCTTTTTCCTGAAAATTGGGAATAAAAAACACGACGTGGTGTTCTTCCATTTCATTTCGCTAATATCTCAAAAACAACTCGTGGTAGAAATTTGATTTTTACTCATTGTGAAAAATAGAAGCTAAACATCAAATTTATGCAATAAAATCGAAAATTTGGCCGCGTTAGGTTCTTCCTGAAAACGGCAGAGCTCCAAGCGCTGCCTCAAGTGTGTGCTTTTGCACAATGGGATGGAGCTGTTCCTGTTGGTCACTCCACTCTACTGAAAGAGCAGCAGGATGACACTAGAACAGTAAAAGATTTACTTTAATATCATGAGCATGGTTGGATTACATGTGTTGACTTGAAAATGGTTAGTTTTCTACTGGGTTAGCAAAGAGGCTACCCTAAATTCCCCTGCTTCTTTTGCATGTGGGATAGTCGTGATCGTGAAAATCACTGGGCCTGAAAGTAATGGCCCAAACGTGACACCCAAAAAGCTGACATGCCAAATGTCGTTTGTGATCCGACTGTAAGTAGAAATTTCTGCTGAAGACATTGGCTTATCCTACGAGAAAATCAAAACAGGAGTATTTGATGGACAGGGCCGGCGGAACCGCCCCCCGAACTCCCTGGTCGGGGGGGTGGAGGGCAGGCTTGGTCAGGGGCTTCGCTCTGAACACCGCGGCGTTTTTTTTTTACTTGGTAATGATTTTGATAGGTGTTACGATGCAACATTAATTTGTTTGTGTGCGTATGTGTAGAAAGGTGCGGACCTGGGGAAGGGGGGAGGGGGGATTAAAAAATGTTGGACTCTAATTGCACCGCTCTTGTTTGAAATGTAGGCTACTGTAGGCAAAATCGTTTATATGTAAACGATTTACTTGATCTGCTGAATGAACGAAAGCATGATTTTTTTCTGTCAAAAATACACATTTTATGAAATATAAGTTATAGCAACAATATTAACTTCCTATTTCATGCGCCTTGCTTTGAATGAGGTCGTAGCCTATACGGTAGGTGTTTAGAAGATTGTAGGTTACTATGGTTTTTGCACAAAGGCATTAGGAGTGTGCGACTCCGCAAGCAAAATGGACCAAAATTGGTTCGTCAAACGGATCGCTAAAAGTTCAAATTTACGACATATTATGAGTTTAAGTAAGGCTACTTTAAACTTCAATTGTTTTCTTAAGTTCCGGTTATTGCCTCATGGATTGATGATTTTCTTGAATAGCCTTCTTTTCTCCAGCTTTTTCCCATGTCATGTCCCAACCGTGCTGGGCCGTTTGTCATTTTAATTTATTATTGTGACGCTTAATTGCGCACAAAAAACATCCAGTAATTCAAATGTTAAAACGATATTACGTAAAACATTTGCCGGTAGTCCGGTAAACGCTTGCTCTGTGGAACCTAACAGTGTTCGGTTCTTAAGTGTGCGGTTCTTAAGAATGAGAGTTTAATAAAAATGAATATTCTTCGCGCACCAGTTATACGCAAGGATTCCACTCAGGGGCGTGCTCAGAAATTTGAAAATGGGGGGCGGCGCTATTAAAGCCGTCCGTTTTCCGCCCAAAGTCAAGTGAAGAGCAAAAAAAGGTTAACACGTCCGCAGATGTCCAATTTTCCGCCCAAATTCAAAAAAGGGTCAACACGTCCGCAGATGTTCATTTTTCCTTCCAAAGTCAAGTGAAGAGCTAAAAAAAGATCATCATAATTTGTATTTTATGTTATTTTTTTTAAGCCAAATAATTGCAGCTTAGGTTTTTATATTAGTGAGATATTATGAATTATGAAAGCCTCGAACCCTCGAAGTCAGTTTCGCTGCTCAATGCACCAACCACTCGGCCAACTCCATATCTGTTACTTCTTCGCCATCGTGCATTCGATTGGAAAAATCTGTGCGGACTAAAATTATTGTACCTTTGGCTGCTAGAGGCGCTGTTGCATTGCAATGTGCATGACAGGTTCTATGTAAAAATATGAAGTTTGTTTTCCCTCGAGCTGCTGTAACTTGTAATCGACAATAAAGTTAAATCTTGCCTGTTTGTAGTTTTGTAAGCTGCTGCTTTTTTTCTTAATTCTTCCATGATTTTTATCATGAGGCCTATAAATCATTATGATGTGCGTGTGACTGCATCAAAAGTGAATTAAAAATTTGAAACTCATTTTTCTTAATCTATTTTTTTTTTTTTTTTTTTTTTTTTTTTTTTTTTTTTTTTTTTTTAAATCTAAACTGAAACACCGCAAAGGACGACAGGGGACCTCAAATTGATGTACTAAACATCGCATAGAACGACAAAGGATCTTAAATTGATCTACTAAACACCGCAAAGAACAACAAAATACTTGGAATCATACCATAACGAAGAACCACAAAGAACTTTAGATTACGGTTAGGTTAGAGTTAGGCTAGGGTTAGGTTAGGTTAGGGTTAGATAATGGTTAGTGTAGCGTATCTACGCTTTGATTCTCTAGTTTCAACGCGTCCTTTCCTATTACTCGACCGCAACCACAATCCAGTCACTTGTAAAATCCTTCTTTGATTTAATTTCGAAGCTTTGACGGTATAGACGTGGTAAAACAATGATGCGCGAGGGTGCAAACTCATGCACAAACAAGATTGAACAAAATTCGAGTAAAAAGATGACGTAAGAACGTTAGGACGGTTTAAAAACTATTGCGAATCGAGCTCATCGAGATTTACAACTCAATATAAAATTGTTCCGCAATAATCCCCAAATACTAACAACGAAATAAAAGCGAAATTAATTAACTATACGCGGTAGAGATCTCCACTAGCGAGCAATCATTACATACCTGAATTGGGTGGATCGTGACACACACACTTGACATTGACAAATTAAAATATAAATCAACTCAAACAGGTAAGTATTGACGATAATATGCAAACTGAAAAATAAACCTTATTTAAACGTCATGTGTTGTGCTGTTACTTCAGTAAAAACTCAGTTTGCTAACCAGCTGAAAAAGCTATTTAGAACTGGCAACTGCAACTTACAGTCGCTAACCACAGAGAAACTGTGCAATGAATGACAAAGGTTCGCTCAAATTGACGTGAACAACAACAACAACATTCGTGAGCGTAGTAGCTACTTGATTACTTAAGTCGAGTAACACACGTTTGAAACTATAGGTAAGTGAAAAGTGAGACACACAGAAGCGACAACAGTCGATAAAAAATGGTCAAATAAAACACAATATTCTACAGTTGGGGTTTTAGGGTCCTTTGTCGTACTTTGCGGTGTTTTATACATCAATTTGAGGTAGGCTTACCATACGTCCTCCTTTTGGAGGACATGTTCTCCTTTTTAACCAAAAATAATTTGTCCTCCGAGGACGCCAAAAAATGCCCAAATGTCCTCCTTTTCGTCGTCAGGAACAGTGAAAACATGCCAAATCATTCTTCCACGAAAGCCTTTGGCAAGTTTCAAGCACAAACTAAAGCTCTCGGACGCGATAATCTTTTTTTTTAATTTTGGGCGGAAAAATGGACGTCTGCAGACGTGTCGGCAGCGTGGCCAAGTGATTCGGAGCGTCGTTTTTACCTCGGCCATGATCGCAAGGCTCAACTCCCACCCAACCTCGTTGTTGCGTCCTAGGATAAGATGCTTCACGACAATCATCTCTGCCTGGTGGAATCTAACAAGCAGCAAATCAAAGAAGTCAGAAGCAAATTTCAAGCGGAAAATTCGGAAACGAAGGCAACCCCTAAGTGAATCTGGATTCGTCCTACGCATAGCGCCTCCGTCGCTTTCTCGTGACAGGGGAATAAAAACGAAGAAATCAGAATCAAATGATGACCTTTTTTTTTGGTCTTCACTTGATTTTGGGCGGAAAATTCGACATCTGCGGACGTGATGACCCTCAAAAAACCTGTTCTCCTTTTGCATAGTGAAAATATGGTAACCCTAATTTGAGGTCCTTTGTCGTCCTTTGCGGTGTTTAGTAGGACCATAAACAGACTTGGCCTTGGCTTCCAGAAACGATCAATGCATTGCTTTTCTAGACCCGCTTATACTTGTGGGGTCGGGGGCGGCAGCTGCTCGACTCGTAGCCTCTTAACATTTCAATTCTCTGCGACGAAGTGAAGATGCTCTGATGGGATGCCATGACTAAACCAAGTAAGATCTTGAACGCAATTTCGCCATCGAGTTCTGGAACGGCCTGTAGGCCTTCGATGAACGGATGTTGAACAGAGCAGTTTTTTGGCTGTTGTTTCCTGGGACATTCGTATCACATGTCCATACCAACGCAGCTGTGATCTTTCTAGTCGCAGAAGCAGCTATGCGATGTTTGGAGATTCACGAACATCTGCACTTTTAACCTTGTCCAACAAAGCCAACAACTAATTCTTCGCAAAAAAACATTTCTTCTGCTTTGACTCGAGATCTCACTTTCTTATTCATGATCCAACACTCATGGCAATAAGTCAGATTAGGAACGTAGGCTGATCTCAAGATAAATAGATTTGCCTTGGCGCAAAGCTCCCGTTTCAGTACCTCAGATCCGTGGAGCTGGCGCATAACTGCACTTGCATTTCGATTGCGGATATCCAATTCCAATTCGCTGTTTTGTCTGCCATCACTTGTGAATGAGATTACGAGGTACTTGAATTTCACCGACTGTTTCAATGGTACTTCACCAACTTTGAGAGAGCACTGCTTTGGTTGCAGAGCCTGCACCAGAGCAGTTGACTTAAGGGGGCCAAGCGCTTGTCAGGAAGGGGGGCCAAAGTTTGAAATTAAGTGCAAAAGCCGCTGTCTTAAAAATAGAAAGCTTGTTAATTGGAGGGGCCAAGCATGTCGATTGGAGTGGGGGGGCGGCTGGCCCCCTTTAGCGTCGGCCATGTTTGGTGGTCCGGACAGGCAAATGGTTTCTGTTTTCGTCATACTAATCTTCATTCCAGCAGCACCATGCGTCTGAAAACCTGTTAAGAGCTTGCTGAAGATCATTTCGGGTAGAGTCAAATCGTAGACTACAAAATCATCCGCAAATAACAGATCAATCACAGATCTTTACTCTCCCACTAAACTCACTTTTCTTAAATATTTTATCCATGAGAGCAGCCTTGCAATGGTCCACGCTTCCTCAGAAAAGTTTCGTCATTTCGCTGCATCCACGAACCCAAATCTCGGAATTCACGCATAGTGACTTATTCAGAAGTTAGTAGGCGGCCATCCATACCATACTGTAACAACACCGCCCAAAGTTAATCTCTAGCAATGCGATCATGTTATGCTTTCGAACGTGTAATTGCAGAGTATTTGCAGGTTGTGTGGACGGTGTGGAGGTAACAGGTGTTTTGCCTTTCTTCTGTCAAGACCAATATGCTGCTATTAGATACGCACCAAAATCAAAAGATTGAAAAAATGATCAAGTTCCCTGCTGATGTAGTTGAAAAAGTAAGTTTTGCGGGATTTGTCCAGCTTTAATAGGCAGGTCCCCGCGGCCTAAACCAACTTGCCATAATGTCTGCGTTCTTGCCCACCAAAAGAAATATACAAATGGTACTCCTATTCTAAATCACGGAGATATTCAGCTTTGGGTTTTGCCCCACCCCGTTGCATCGACAGATGTAGTAGGTCTACTGGTAGAACAGGTCAATCGAATTCAATACAGTACGTTGTAATACCCGATTTGCTAGAAGTGTTTTTCAACATAGCGGATTCAAAAGAATGCTATGTGTATTTTGTAACGACAACGACCTTACAATATACGTTTAAACACTGAAATAGAGCATACCGGTAGGTAGTATGCCAATTGCAAGAAAGAAACATTAAAACTTGCTTGCAATACAGTTTTTTGTTGTTTATGTAATGGTGACTGATCCTGCGACAATTGATGGTTTCTACTGTCTACCTTGTTCTTTGTACGTATTGTGAATAGTGAGATTCGTGGGGTGGTGGTAAACTTAAGTAGCCTAAACTTGCCACTGTGAGTCTGGTTATACTCCTTGCCACTGTGAGTCTGGTTATACTCTGTTTACTGAATTCCTAAAGCGATAATAATAAATACTTTAGCATCTCTAGTTCTTGTGACTTTTAGTGTTATAGCGTAGTTCAAAGCTTTAGCAATATTTTGGAATAGATTCTCGTTTAAATTTTTGTCGCATCAAGTTTATTTTGTGTACTTCGCGCTTAGATGCTTACTGTATCTTTTGTTTTTGATTTTTCCTTTTTTGTATTCTATAGATTAGTGTAGAATTGTGCAATTTTTATCATTATTAGACATTAGTTATATCGTTATTAAAGGTGAGAGGCTGCAGACTCGGCGACCGCGCCAGTTCCTCGGAACAGGACACATGGTCTTTTCGCAGCCTCTCACCAGAAAGACATTGCGTAGTTCTCTTTTATACATTTATCGTTATTTCATCGTTTTGTATCACGCGTTATGCCCTTTCTATACAAAAATAAACTCTCTCTCTAAACTGCAGTAAGTGACACATCTGTGCTCGTTTGTGCTGTACATTAAGGTGGATCAAAATTTAAAAAAAATTGAAATCAAAAAAAGAGCCCCCTAGATCATTGCCAAATATGGTAAAACTAACTTTAAAACCAATTTTGGCTCGTTGCCAATTATAATGTACCAGCAACCGACACCTAGTGGTCAGAAATAAGAAAAAATCGTGAAAACTCAATAACTTTTGAAGTACACGTCAAAGAAAGCTGATGTTGGTGTCAAACGATGGAAAACTAATAAGTTTATATCTGCTTTGTGAGGACATTTTGTGCTATTTTGCTTAGAAAAAAAGTTATTAACTCAAAACGTAAATTTGTGGTCATTTTACTGAATAGAGATTGCATAAGCTCAAAAGAATTATACAAGTAGCGTTTTAAACTCAAAAATTTTCATGAGAGATCGTAAATTGATCATTTGGCGTATAAGGCCATATCTTCTTTCAAAACCTGCCACAGTAGCGGATGCTTGAGTGACCAACTTTACGAGGCGTTCAACAGCCTGGTTGTGGCAGGGTGCTTGAAGAACACAGGTTTTTGTCGGGCACTGTTGAGCACTTGAGCTTATCATTTGTAAGATGATGTAAAAGAGGAAGTTCAGCCTCTAAGCACGGATGAACTAGCTGGTGATACGAAGTTGCATCGTCTACGGATGGAACTTTGAACTTCCTCGCAGCTTGTTTCTTTAGATGTCAGTGTGGCCAGGAGTGAGTGTTTCATGTAGAGGCATAATTTTATCAACAGCAAAATCTCTGACCGGTTTGTTTTCATCGCTAAGCATCGCAGTAATTTCATGCTCAGGATGAGCAAAAAAGGCGTTACGCCGTTAAACTTTAAAGGCACTATCTCTCACTTCTTTATCAGGAAATTGTGTGACTCTTAAGCTTAGAAAACAAATTTCTTGAACGATCCGAAACCGAATTCTTTGCTTCGACTTCAAAAAAGTTTGGAAAATATACCTTAATGCAAAATTCAGTGAGAAGAACTAACGTCAAATTTGGTTTATCATGGGAAACGTAATATCTCAGAATTCGACAACCTAGCGTCAGCCATCTTGAATGACACAAAAGAGCAACTTTCTGGTAATTGCAAATCTGGATCTAAAGCTACGCGAATGATTGACCAACAAATTTGGTATGCGTAATATTGGTCATTACCAACATCACAGAGGGCTTCATCTTTTAGCACAGGAAAAGATTCGCAGGCAATTGGCGGAAAATCTTTAACATCCCAATTTGAAACAACTCCCACCAATCATCTTTTCAATTTTTCCAGAGAAATTGTCAGTACCATTTATTGTTACTCCATCTAATAGCCGGAAAACATGACGCCAGGGAATCTCATTACAGTGTAACAAGCGTATGCTTCATTGTAATGGCCTTCCCAACCGCACTTCCAAAATGCGTATCACTCCGCCAGAATGTCAAGTCATGACTACCGTTCCGTCAGAACCAATAACTCGCAAATTCTTTTCAAGTTCGGTACAGTACTTCTAATGACTTCATACAAACATGATTCAGCTTTTCCATCTAGCGGAGAAACGTGGGACAAATAGTATTCACTGCCCACCATGCAGCGTTTTGCTGGTCATGCTACGATTTCTTCGTTTCATTATTTTGTTAAATAATCTCTGATAGCTTATTCCTAAATCCTAATTTTGGTCTACTGACAATGAATTAAATCGCTACAAGCAATTATATATAACCTATACGTTATCATTAGAAGGGAGGTATGTTATCTTGGCTACTTTTTATCAGCTACTGAAGTTTTGATATTTAGTTCAAAAAAAGTTGTGAATCGATCTTTGCTGAGTAAGCTGGCAGAAAGCCAAGTTTAAATGTTGTTGGGCCAAATCTGCTCCTTTGTTTAAGCTTTAAACAACTTTGTTCGAAATGCAAGTTAGCGTATATTTTGGCATGGTAACAATCTGAACTTGACTGGTTGAACAGTTGGTTCCATGGCAAATTGTAATTAGTATTCAGCGTAGCAAAGTTGTGACTAAGCGTCGACTTTTCAGAAACAAATCTTTCTTACATGAAAGTAGATTTTTTGCAACTATAGTTCTAAAAGGCCTGTTTCGATGTAAAATATCACATATTTTGTGATTTTTAGAAATAACTTTTTTCTAAGCAAAATAGTGCAAACTGTTCATCAAAGGTAGATATAAACGTATTTATTCTGCTTCGTTTGACCCCGAAACCAGCTTTCTACGACATGTAGTTTAGAAGTTACAACATTTTTTAAATTTTTTACCATTTTTCACCACTAGGTGTCGGTTACATTTCAATTGGCAACGAGCCAAAATTGGTTTTAAAGTTAGTTTTACCATATTTGACAACAATCTAGGGGGGCTCTTCGTTAAAAAAAATTTTTCGACCCACTCTACTGTGCATTTTTTCATTAAATTATAGTCAATTTTTATGATGCTCGCACCCCCTGAGGGTGCGAGAAGAACTTGCCAATTTTACAGCTGGTGAAACAGTGAAAGGAATCGTTGATTTTTCCTAGCTGTGTGTTTGTGACGTCTAAAATGTGCCAGTGTGCGATTGAATATGTACAGCCTATCTCTTTTCCTTCAGTTCTTTGCTAGTTTTATTTTACTGTACTTCATGTACTAGTGATTGTTTTTTTAATTAATACTTGCGTGGACTTTGCACGTGTTGTTATTCGTAATACAAAATCAGGGATTATTATAATTCAATTTGTGCAAAGGGTGCGAGAATGATTTTTCCTTGCCGAAGGGGTGCGGGCTTTAAAACGAATTGGGAACCACTGCATTAATACGTGGGGCGCGTGGGCGCGTTTAGGATTGCGCGTGATTTCACAGAGATCCGCTGATAAACCTTCGCAACAGTAGTAGGCTTACTATACTATTTAACCACTCACAGTAGTACAAACGCCTACCGGAGATATTTTTAAAGAGGTGTTTACCACGTATTTAAGGTTATTGAATGATCAATAAAATAAAACCCGAAATTGGTAAGAGTTCAGCCGCATATGATATTCACGTATCCTTAGAGCAGTAGCTCTCAGTCGGTCGTGGTTCCAAGTCCCCAAATCAACTAGCGCGGGTGGCACAAACGTATTTAGGGGGGCATTGTGCCATGGAACCCATTTTAACCTTGCCTTTTAGTAAAAAAGAAACAAATGTTGCTACAGTAATTGTTATACCGGACTGATCTGATGGCGTTTGCACTTTATGGAACCTCCTCCTGTATTCAAATTTTTCAAAATTTCTCGCTACGTCACTGGTGAGTGGATGCTGGTTTAGTTGCATTTAATACAAAACTCTGCTGGAAAGATTTTAACCACCAGCAGATTAAAGAAGGTTTGCTGCTACTGGGATGCCGAGAAGGTTGCCAAACCTACAACACATTTACGCTTCAAGTTCAGGGCATAAATGCAATTTCTGTTTGCGTGCGGGGTAGATTGGTCGATCTTAACGAAGCACAATACGGTACTGTTGATTGAAAATAAAATCATCATTCTGACCGGCCGGCCAGCTCAGTTGTTAAAAACATTGCTTTTGGTGAGGGAGGTGTGTGGATCAATTCTGGGGACAGTCAAATCGGACACAGTGTAGCCAACAGTTCGCCGCTGCTGCTCCGATCTAAGCCGCGGAAATGCGCTGCGTCACTCGTTACACTCTTTGGCACAATACCACGAGTATAATGACTTGAGGATTTGATTTTGATCAGCATTCTGCATGGTTTGTTTGATTGTTTCGTTTAGTTTATTTGCATTAAACACAGAAATGAAGAGAAAAATTTTAAATTTGATCAGAGCTGCAAATGTAGCTTCTCATATTCAAAATGTGATTGTAGATTGTTTGGTCGAAATTGCATTGCGCATTCGCAATAATGCAAAACCTGAAAGTGATTTAATAGCTTGTTTGTTATTTCGAATGTTTTTAGTTGTATTTAGTTGCTTATTTATTCTTCTATCACGAGAAAGCGATCAAAGCACTATAACGATCTTGCTTAGGAGTTGTCGGCCATCTGTCTACCACGGCAAGATTGAGGAATCCCGCTATTTACCTTTCCCGACTGCACTACAAATAAACTTGCCGGCTTGTTGTCCAAGCTGTCCCTTTAATGCTGAGCGTCAAAGAGGGAAGGTGGGAATACCACTTTTAAAGTCAATGGTTTGACTCGAAATGGAATCAAACCAGAGTCTATAACTCCATCGGCTATCTGAGCTGTCGATTAAGTTTCGAACTTCTTTTATAGAATCTACCGGTACTATGCAGTAAGCTTTGTCAATGCAGTTCGGATATTATGTTTTAAACAGTTCTTGATGTGTCAAAAGGATAAATCACTCGAATATCATCAAATATCTGAACTTTATGAGTACTGAGAGTACTTTAGGCTAACACTCGATCGAATATTTGCATTTGAACTGGGCACATGATGTCCTACTTATTTTGAAAAGTTAAACGCCTTATTAAGAAATTCAAGAATGAAAAGATTAGACTAATTTTAGAATAAAATCATCAAGGCATACATTTTTTCATATATGTCACTAATTGTCATTACAAATAGACATTTCAATAGTTGAATTAAAATAAAACGAGCTTTTTGCAGAATAATTATATAGATACCGAACTGTTAGCTCAGTCGTTATGACATGGCTATTGGAGTGGGAGGTCTGGGTTCAAATCCCGGTTTGGTCAAATTGGACACAGTGTCGCCAACGGCTCGCCATCGCCGCGACGTTTCTCCGGAGCTATATTATCCGGGCGCGAAGCCGCGGAGGTGGGCCGCGCCACTCGTTACACTCTTCGGCGTAAAAACGCGAGTATAATGGAGATTTGATTTGATTTTTGTCTAAAATTTCGTTTCTATTTTGTTTGAATTTTGCTGTATCAGCGATCTGTTGCCGCAACAGCAGAGAGCTCGATGGCTTAGCCAGAACCAGCAATCCAAAGCTCAGATCATTTCTATTTTACACAAACTTAGAGTGCTGCTCTACAAGCTTGTTGAAGCAAGGGGCTGGATTCACTGTATTAGCGATTTCTTGTCGTGAGCTGCTGCATTTTTTGTTCATGAATCGTAAGCTGTTACATTTGAGTGCGGTAGACTAAGGTGACCATTCGGTCTTTCACCGCTTCCCCCTGAGCTTTTGCGTCATGGAATAAATTGATTGATTGATTTTCGGAACCGCAGAGAGCTCAATGGCTTAATTGCAGTGAGTGCTACAGCCTCAGCTACGTTTACCGAGCACGCGTTTTTTGGGTTGCGATTTTTGCTAGGCGTTAAACGCGAATGGAAGAAACGCGGGTATGTTCTCCCGAAGTCCGATATTTTCATTTTTATGAAGTGAAACATGTCTAGGGACTTACTTGACGGAGAAGAGGGTGCGATGTAGGACCGTATCTAGTTATTAAAAAGAAAAGGCGAGAGAAATGGAGAAGGTGGGCCGTAAGTCCACTCAATCAGGGAGTGTTTCCACTTGCATCGCTTTTTTGCTCGATCACTACTTTTACTAACTTTTCTCTCTCGTCTGTGCCTCACATAACTATTCCATAAATTTTTTCCACTTTGCTTTGCGTCGCCTGCCCGAGAGCGCAAAAATTGAACTGAGAGAATTTTCATTGAGGGACGTCACATTGCGTCATTACAAGAAAAATTTCGAACCTTAATCGAGATATTAGGGCAAATAATTTAATCAAATAAAGCGGTATAGCGGTTTAACAACTGATTCAGGTGATGAATCTATTTGGTTGTCTATAATTTACAAAAAATTGAACTAATAGATTTGAATTGGATAGTTGAATCTGTCCTAACCTCATCAGAATCGGTTTCAGCATTACTGAACACAACTATCTTAAATCATTTCAAACGTAACTGTGTTGTAGGTAGTCAAACTAATAACGTCCATCCAAAAAAACCTCTTACCCACCTTTGGTTGATGTAATTCTTCAGTTGATATTATCCAAAATCCCCTCTTCCCCTTGATTATATTTTTGTTGCGAGTAAAATATAGATAGAAATGATGTCGCGTTCTACATACTGTCCTTTTTAACGTTGAATGTCCAGCAGGGAGGCTGTTTAGTTCCTCGGCTCCAGGTTTTCTTGGCATAATCATGAGCATGTGCCACGTAATAATTGGCAAAAGAGCGAGATCGCAGACCACTGCAGTACGGCTGCTACACTTACTCAGTCCACATTTCCAATTTGAGCGCGCCAAAAGCCTACTGGCTTTCTGCATCATAATCAAATTTTTAAGGTCATTATGACATCAAATGTTTGACTACGAAGCAGAAAACCGGTGGCCTTTTGGCGCATTTAAATTGGACAAGTGGACAGAATAACTGTGAACAAACTAACTGATTTGTCTTTGATTTGACTCAACTTGTAATCGAGCCCAGAGTTTACAGCTCCAGGATCAGGCGCTCCACCCACTCGAATAGCTGAGCGGTCAAGATTTTCTCAAAACTGTGCATTTTCGCATTGTACGAGCGATTTTTTATCTTTACCAAGATGAAAATTCGCGAGGACATATAACGCGAGGTCATAGCGCGCGTTAATCGCGTGTTCGGTGAACAATTGCTTGAAAAACGAAAAACAATGAGAGCGATAAATGAAATAACGCTAGCGAAAATCGTGACCCAAAAAACGCGTGTTCGGTAATGCACCTTGAAGGTGCTAAGATAGTTGTGCTCAGCAATGGTGAAACCGATTCTGATTAGGTTAGGACAGATTCAACTATCCAATTCAAATCTACTAGTTCAATTTTTTGTAAATTATAGACAGCCAAAAATTATTTATCATTAGATTCATTACATGAACCAGTTGCTAAACCGCTAAATCACATTCTGTGATTGAATTATTTGCCCAAATATCTCGATTAAGGTTCGAAATTTTTCTTGTAATGACGCAATGTGACGCCCTCAATGAAAATTCTCTCAGTTCAATTTTTGCGCTCTCGGGCAGGCGACGCAAAGCAAAGTGGAAAAAATTTATGGAATAGTTATGTGAGGCACAGACGAGAGAGAAAAGTTAGTAAAAGTAGTGATCGAGCAAAAAAACGATGCAAGTGGAAACACTCCCTGATTGAGTGGACTTACGGCCCACCTTCTCCATTTCTCTCGCCTTTTCTTTTTAATAACTAGATACGGTCCTACATCGCACCCTCTTCTCCGTCAAGTAAGTCCCTAGACATGTTTCACTTCATAAAAATGAAAATATCGGACTTCGGGAGAACATACCCGCGTTTCTTCCATTCGCGTTTAACGCCTAGCAAAAATCGCAACCCAAAAAACGCGTGTTCGGTAAACGTAGCTCAATGCCTGGTTGAAGGCAACTAGTTTTTAGGTTTTAGTTATTAGTTATTAATTTAATAGTTGGTTTAAAGACTGTATTGTGTTTTTAGACACCTCCTGATGTCCGCACTTAGGAAGAAACAGGCTGTAAAGGTTTTAGAACCAATAAAATCTGTTGATTTGAGCATTTGATTGTTTGAATTTTGGTAAGACTTAGCGATTGTCTTTTGTCGCAATGACAAAGTTTATCTCTGAATTTAAGCAACGAGACAGTGTGTATAGGCTTTCTGCAGGCAAAAATACAACCCCAGTTTACTTAATAGTCCCATTCTATATTTAAATCGCACAAAATTTGAATATTTTCTGAGCACTTTTACTAATATAAGCCTAGCTTTCAAATTAACAAAATTAAAAAATCAGCCTATATTACCACAAGCAAAAATGAAAACATTTGAACATTTTTGTGCAGCCTCGTAAAAAGTTTATTACTGGAAAAGCAAAACATACTTTCCAAAGGAATATTTGTTGATATCGCTAGCAATGAGATTTAAGTCGATAGACATTAATCACTCTAGTTGTTGATATAAGTTGAAAACAAATATTATATACAAGGGACAAAAATAGCTTACGAAGGAAAATAAATCTTTCAATTTTATACTGCTTTGCTTCCACCGCTGATGATGACAGTTGAATCTATTTTTCGAAGCGTCCAGTTTTGAGAATCATTGTGGCTTTATTATTTTTTTTAATCTTATGTATCTTTTGAAAAAGTTACCCGAAATTAAATTTTTCTGGTTGTGCACTTGCAGTAGTTGCGGTAGAGTTTATATGTAAATTCTCGAATGCGACTCTCACATCGTGTGTGAATGAATGAAACAGAAACGTTTTGCTACACTTTTTGTTTATTCTGGCAAATATAGTAACCATATTGTAGCATAGGCATTCAAACTCGCGCCATGCGTGAAAGTATTTGATTGGAGAAAAGTTTGCGAATTTCCTTTGCGTTTCATATTACATATCACGCTGGTAGTTAGCCGATAATTTACTTAGGAAACATACGGATCCGGAACAGCTTGTGAAAACGTGTTTATTTGTTTGAGCAATTTCCATTTGATTTCAATACATAAAAGCAACTATTCGAGATAACCAATGCAATATTTCAGCCATTGCAGTAGAGTGTGGTTGAGGCCGAGCTTCTTAAAGCTCCAAAAAAAGTTGCTACAGTCAGCATTGTTGCTTGTTTACATGATTACTTCAATACCTTTAAAGAAAAACTTACCCTGTCCACATGTCCAATTTTAGTGGGCTTTAGGCGCACGGTTCTTAGTTTTATTATCTCCATTATGATCAATTTTTGATGTCATAATAATGACATCAAAAAATGATCATGACGCAGAAACTGGAACCATGAACCGCGGTCCTATAGCCCACTAAGATTGGGGACATGTGGACAGGCTAAATATCGTTCTTAAGTATAAAGGTTTTTTGCACTAATTTTAATGAAAAGAAAACAGCTAGCTCCACCAGTACCACACATACGACTGATTTGCTTCTCGATTACATACAGTACAGTAAATGGTTGTAAAAAAGACGGACTTTTTAGTAGATCAAAGGAAGTAATACGGGAAAGGAGGACAATAGCATACAGGCTCAGTAACGTGTGCGTATAAATGTATTCATTACTGCAGTATAGAGTGGTGAGAGTGGTGCCCAATTTGGGGTTCGAGTAGCTGAGGCTGAAAATGCGAGGATTCATCAAAGATTCAGAGGCATGTATTTATAAAACGGTAGGTGCCGGGATTATTCGAAAGTAGGCATATATACTAGCTCTCTGTGTAAAGCAGGGCGTTCAAGATCAGCTTCATTAAGCTAATGGGGTACGGAGTAAGAAACGAACCACGAAGTTCTAACACGGAAAATTTTAATTGAGAGCCAGAAGCGGTTTTCAGTGTGTCTGTGCAAAAGACTAAATTAAAAGTAAACCAAAAAGACAATATCCCCGGATTTCAAATTTTTAAAATTTTCGATGCTACGTCAGGTGATGAATAGGTCAAATTAACGTCGGTAGTCCCCATCTATTTACAATAAACGCAGAAGACTGACATTTTGCGATTAGATTAAGTCAACGTTTTAGTAGTGCATGACCAGTTGAGCACTAACTTGAGTCAGACCAGCAAACAGGAAAGCTTTCCCCGGCGTTTGTAACCGCAGAAAACAATTGAAATTTAATCTCGTCCTTATAACCAAATTTAAGCAGGTTTCGTCTCATCAATGCATGATATTTAGCTGCAGCAGTATGGCGGCCGCATGGCATGTAGCAGGCGGTAATATCACAGTACTTATCACAATCCAGTTATAAGAAGTCAGGCTTATACGTTCATCACGGTTGGCGGAACTTTTTTTAGCGCGGGAAAACAAAAACAAAATTCAATAACAAACTTTTCCGTTCATGTAGCGACGTAATAAATGAGGTCACTAGGCTCAACGTGCAAATTAACTAATTTTCCCGCGCTTCTAACGCAGTGGCATCTACTCTAAAAATTTCTCTGCACATCTTAAATGCAAGCGCGTTCTTGTCAAAACTAAGTCTTGTTCCTTCTTTTTTATCAATGCTGGATTCAAAACACAGTCAAAGTCAGCGGTTCTCAAACCTTTATGCTTTGTGGCACCCTTCGAAAGATTCTCAACATCAACCGCCCTCAGTTCAGCTATAGCAATTTTTGTCGGTATTTCATTCGTAGTAGCTGCAGCCGTCCGCAGAACCTAAATGGTTAATCACCATTTATAAATATGGCGCTGGAGGCCACATGGTTAACGCTCTATGGCCCACAGTAAAGAACCGCTGGTCCAAGTGATTGTTGTCCAACTCATTAAAAAGCAGTCTCGCATGAAAGATATTTGCATAGAAATTCATCTAACTGTGCACTCTAACGTGCTATCATCGAATCCGCGTTCATTTGTCGCAATACCTTATTTGCACCGATGCAATACGCTGTTTTTATGCGGCTGAGAAGAGCGAAATCGACCTTTCATGTCTTATGTCATAAGGAATCTCCACTGGACGCCCTTAAATGACGACAAATTTGAAGTGGTCTTATAATTTGAATCAGAAGGAACGAAGTTTAAACTAGCCAATGTATCCCACTAGGACCCTGATAAACAAGAATGACTGAATGGTGTTACAAATCTGTTTGGTTGTCTTCTTTTTGTCAATTAAAAGCGAATCTTTTCTTTTTTTTACTAAAAAGTTCTTTGGTGAACTAAACAACCATCTTTGTAAGTCTTAACCAAGATTGCTCGTGGAACAACACATGATGTTTCTGCGCTCTCTAGGTTTTAAATTTGTGGGATCATCCGTGATGCCGTGTGTACGCAATGAATATCGCCTAGTCGTGTTACCTTGAGATTTCCTGGGGTAGAATATCGCGATCTGTGTAAAAACGCATGCAGGGATGCAGTTTAATTGAACCTTTCAGTGCTCTTCAAGTTTTGTGTGTTATGTTGCGAAGTGCTTCGTTGATCTAGCTTGATGTCGGACCTTCAGGTTGATGGTATTGTTAGCACATCGGTGCTGATTATTGACAATCGGGTAGAAAGACCTAACTGATCTACAGTATAGTTCGGAAACGATAAGTTAAAATGTGCAGAGGGTGTTGTCTCCCTATCAAGCATACTCAGATTTTGTTTTATTTGTTCTTCAAACGATGGTGATGTGAATGCAAAGTTTTCGAAAATGCAATAGCACAGTATCAAATGACCCTTTGAGAAAGACTTTATTCAGAAAACGTTGCAGAATAATAATATACCGTAAAATCAAAATCGTTTGAATAAGGTAGGTCCGGCAAGATGATATCAATTTGTATACAGTGGAGCGAGACAGCGCTGTTTCTGGCTATTAGCCTTCATCAGCCACACGAGTGGATTGTGGCTGATGAAGGCTTAATTGAACACGAGTGGATTGTGGCTGATGAAGGCTAAAAGCCACCACGTAGCCACACGAGTGGATTGCGTACCACAAAGGTTAGATTCTTTAAGAAATATTTATCCGAAGGGATGAGTGATCCTGGCAAGATCATTCGTTCTGGAAGATGAATGTTTTATACCTGAGGGCTGCTGATGAAGGCTAATAGACAGAAACAGCGCTGTCTCGCTCTACGGTACGATTTACTAGAGTGCTTTGCACTGTTGGTGATGTAGTGTTGTTATAGCCTCTGACCCAACAAGAGGAAGTCGTCAGGACTTCCCGTCCGGTAGGCCAGGAAGGACATTGCCTTTTAGTTGTTGATCATTGTGTATAGTTACTGTACCTATGCTCTGTAATCTACTATTATGAAACAATGAATTCATTAATTGTGATTGCGGTATGATCTGTAAATCTGCCAGCTCTACATGCAGGTGCTATTTCCTACCTGCCGATACAATAAGCGATGCAAGGTACTAGGAAACACATGAATTGTACTGAAATACAGAGGTGTATCATCCAATTTATCCATTGTATACGACGTGTATCGCAGGAAATAATCTCATCCGGTACTCGGCAGAAAATCTTCGAAGCTCAGCGTTTAATAGAATAGCATTACCTCATGGCTTCTTTACTTAGGACGGATTAGCAAAACTTGACGAGTGCACAGTTTTGGAATGGTCACTTCTACGCGTTGCGTGGACACCACAGGCAGCGACTGGTCAGCATAACAAAACGTTAGACAGTTTGGCAGCAATTTTTTGAAGAGCTATGGAAGATTGGAGGTCTTAAGTTGAAAATTGCCTGTAAAGAGCTAAGTTTAGAGTGAAACAAAGCTATTTTTCCGATTTTGGACATTGGTTTCGGTTATGTTTATTGCTAAAACGTGAAAACAGCAAAAGAATCTTCAAAATTTATTTCGGTGTTTATCAACAAAGATCAATAATATAATAATTTGGTTGTTGTAATTGAGGAAAAGATTGTTTATTTACCTCGAAAACTAAGTTTTTAATTTTTTTTTGTTTTGCATTAAAATTAAATTTGTTCCACGTTGAACCACAGCGAATTAACGATCTACTATAACCTCAGGGCGTATCCAGGGGGGGGCGTTGGGGTTACGCCCCCCCCCCCCCGCTGAAATCTCCAGTCAGCGGAATAGTGGAAACAGGACATCTGAGGACGCGATACCCTTTTTTGGGGGGGGTAAATTGGACGTCGAAAGACGTGAACACCTTTTTTTTGGTCTTCACCGATATTTTCAGTGGAAACGGAATCAGGAAATTGCGCCCCCCCCCCTTTTCAAATTTCTGGGCACGCCCCTGCACCTTTTACCATCTAGTTGCTTGCTTTTACATCAACTAACGGGATCGCTAAAAATGTTGTCGGCCATTTGTCTGATCCACTGGTTTTCAACCTTCGTGGTGGAGCGGAACCCAAAGAAAGACTCCAGAGATTTGCGGAACCCCTGTGCATTAATGCAGCTTACTAATTTACGTGAACCAGCTCTAAATTGTAAACTTGCGAAACCCCTGGACTACATTGGCGAAACCCTGGGTGAAAACCACTGGTCTAACCAACCAAAGGCGCGATTCTATCGACAGCCTATTTCTCTCTACGAACTGCTCGTAATGCTGATCATCAATTGGGAAAGCAGATAAATGCTGAGCTTCAGGCACGGAAGCTGTAAAGGTCCATTATTGGTTTAAGTTGATTCGTAGCTAAGCCTTGAGCCTGGCGCTCCAAATGCAGGCTCTTTATTCACAAGGCCAACCGATTGGTTTCAATAGCTACTGGTTAAACCGTTATCATAGCTGGAATGTCGGAGTCAAACGTTTGTCTGCGGAGTCAAAGTCAGAGTGAAGAAAAAGGTTTGATAGAGGTAAAGGAATTGAAAATCGAGCAAAATATGCTCAATATTGACTGCCGAAAGAAGTGCGAGATGTAACAGCGGCAAAATCGTAGAGATGCTGATAGATTTTTCCATAAATTTGGAGTCAAACAAAGCCGAAAAGATCATGGAAGCCGAAGTCGGAATGAAAAAATATTTGGGGGTTTAGAGTTTTATCGCTCTTTACTTCAACCCCTTATCTTTCGGAATATTCGTCAGCGACAAGGCCCAGCGGTACAGTGTGCTGAGTACAGATCCTACGAGATGGGTTCGATTCGTGTCTGGAACCGATCGCATAAGACATATTTACCGGGTGGCTGCTGACTCGAAGAGCGCGAGCTCGCTGTGCAGTCTCCCTCAATTACTGTTGAATTTTCTGTTCAATAATTTGAAAATAACTTCAGTTATTTATTATTATGTTTTTTATTTTTGTGTCGCATCAATAGTTTGTGATTATACTCAACCCTTTAACTGCTTCATGACGAAAGCGGGCAGCAAATACAAAGAGGCAGCGTGAAAAATGCATTGTTAAAAGTGTATCAAACTCCAAACTTTACATGACTTTTGTGTCTGCCAACAGTGTCGGAGAAAGTGACATCTATATCCTTTGGGAGGAAAACGAGGAAAGTAGAATGCGCTTCCAACTCATGAAATCAGTCAATGTTTTGCCGGTGCTGTTACGTTTCCTGATATTGCCCTGTGAACTTCCGCATTGAACACTTTGGTCTTTTTTAGTTTAACAAGGATGCAGGAAATGCTACTGCATGTGCAGCGCTGAAATGACAATGCAGTTTGGACTTTGTCGCATGGCCAGTACTAATATGCAGCAAACTGTTTTAGGAAGCACTCAGACCACAGATACAGTTTTTACTTCTGTTTTAATTGCATTCATGTTCTGCATACATTGAGCTTTTTTTTGCGTTATGTCCTAGAGCAAGTTTTCAATTTTCATTGTTTTAACAGGCAAATTCAACTGGCCCAGTTAGCTCAGTTGTTAAGCGCACGCTATCGGTGCCCAAGGTCTTTGTAGGGTTCGATTTCCGGCCGTTCAAATTGGTCTCAATGTCACCAACGACTCGCCACGGCTGTGACGTTTCTTCGGAGCTGTGTTGTCAAAGCGCTAAGCCGCGGAAATGGGCCTCGCCACTCGTAGCATGCTTCGGCGTAATTCCGCGAGCATAATGAAGATTTTTTTTGACAACATATAAAGCTTTGAGAAGGTTGCTGATATTGAAAATTATCTTAACGTTAAACACTGTTTTTAATCACCCTTGCCATAAGCTGGTTTGAAACTTCTTCATGTAGCTGCTTAATACTTCTTTTATACCCATCAAAAAGCCGAATTGATAGAGGATCAGCCTCTGGAATGGTAAACTCGTTCTTTTATTCCGAGCCGGTATGAACCGATGACTCAAAATTGGTTATCGTGCTTCCTGCTTGCGTTTTTCGTTAAGGATACATTGGTGAGAACAGGCCGGCAAGTTCACTTGTTATGTAGCTAGAAAAGACACGTAGGCGACAACTTCTAAGTGATCGTACTTCCGCAACTTTTACGTGACAAGAAGGTAAAGAGTGTTACGAAACTAACGACAAGCTTAAGTTTAGTTTTCGACCAGCTGAAAATAATTTAATCTAGTGCATTCTGTTAACGTAGCCTTCTAATAACGAATGGCTATGGAAAGGCTATTCGTAAAACTGTATTCAATGTGTGTTGTTTTCAGATTTGTTTTTGTTTATAGACACGTAAATTAGAATAGCATAAATTCAAAAATGACTTCAGCCTCAAACAACTCAGTATGCTCTCGGTTCCGTGCGCGGCGAAAAGGTGGAGGAATATATTCGACGTAAGTTCAGGGCCAGATTAAGGGTTTCTAAGGCCTGGGGCAATCTGGTAGCCAGGGGCCTATTTCGTCCTCGTCAGTCGAAGACCTGCTGAAATATGTAGCCTATGTACACCAGTATTAAACACATTCAAAAAACATGTTTTCTGAATTTAAACAAAACGCCCTATTTCGCACGTACAAAGCTTTAGAAGAAGTCTTTCCACAGAGCCCCAGTTCCTGCAAATATGCTTTCTATTTGTTGTTTTGTAAATGATTTTACGATTAGCTCTCCCCATAAGCCATGCAAAGCTTACGTTAGCCTCCTTCATAGTCTCTATTTCGTATCCTAACGTCCTTTTGCGTACCTGTACGAAAAATCGTACCGCATTTTGTGTGAAACTATCTTTAATTTAAGCTGCTGTCTATGAATTATTTCAAAATAATCATAAATTTCAATGACTTGCGAAAACGGCGACATTTCTTCGGAGCTGTGTTGCCCAGCAGGCGCTATGCCACGGAGATGGACCCGCCACATGTATCACGCTTCAGCGTAATCTTGACTTATAAAGATTTGGATTGATTTGATTACCTTTTAGTTGCACGATAGAACGTTGCATAACACACTGTTACTGATGCTAGGCTACTGATAGTATTTGATTGTGATTTGTTGCAAAATTTACACAGCAATGAACATTTATATCAATAATCATTTTATATATCCAGTTTGAATTCTGTTTCGAAAACCGTCAAAATCGTTGTACGATGTGCTGTAGAACAATCATATTGCGTCAGAGTGTTTTCATGTATATTTTTTGGTATTTTTCCGCTTTCTGCAATTTTGACCCAAAACATAGGGAGATTTGATTGATTAAGAGGGGCTGGAATAATTTCAAAACTAGTGCCTGGACCCTGTTTCCTGCTCCAATGAATGTCTCAGCCATTGGGCTGGTGACGCTGTGCTGATCCGAATCTCGCTACTCGAACTAGGTCCGTATTCAACTTCAAAATGAAATAGTTGATTGATGAAAAAATCACTAAGCTGTTCATAATGCGTTGTAATCGAAGAGCCTATTTCTTCGGTGGGCCTGGGGCTGCAGCCCCATCAGCCCCCACCTTAATCCGGCCCTGCGTAATTTTTTTAAATACCTTCATATACTTCGTTGAATAAGAGTTTTATTTTCTTGTGAAAGTGCTTAGATATAAGCTGCACACTATCGACTAGTTCATCAGAAAACTGAAGTGATAAAGTTTCTATATTTGAAGCAACAGACGCTGGACTGGATTTGTAGTTAAGTCAAACCTGAATCTCAAAAGTTATTATTCATAGCTTCCTTGCCTGACGCTCAGCATTACAGGCTCAGTGTGGAGACGAACAGGCAAGTTTGCTCGTTGTGCCAGCCGGGAGACGTTTAAAGGAATCAACTCATATCAATGCCGAAACTAGCTTCCCCCGAACCCCCCAACCGGGAAAGGCCCGCGCAAAAAGAGGGTCCCGTAAATAGTCAGTACGTAGTACTATTTACTCAACGTATGATAAAGGTGCCTTAAATAGGCCTATTCTAAGATTCAATATATTTTTTGTCTTAACTCGCGTGATGTGTTGCCCCCATGCCATAAGTTATTTATGCTTTTGGCCATGGGCGGCCCCTTCAAATTTTTCGAAAAATAGCTGTCGCAAAACTAGCAAACAAACGTTTAGTAGCATACCAAGGGCCCCTCATCCTCAAGTGAAAGGCGCAAAAATAAGCCTTAAAAACTTTTTTTTTCGCATATGTAGCGAAATGTTAGAGTAGGGTTTGCTTGCAGCATTATTTTAGTGGGTTTGGAAGGGACCTAGTAAAACAGACTACTAAACCTTGTTAAAACTGAGGAATTTTAAAGGCCCAAAACGCACAAAAAGCCTCCAAAATAAGGTCAAATTTCGCAAAATTTTCTGGGGCGGCATGCCCCCAGGCCCCCTAGCTTGGCATCGCCCCTTCGGGACTCGCTCTTTTGTATCACCATCCAAGAAAAAAATTTTAGGGGCCCCGAAAGATGATTTCGAGGGGGGGAGGGCCACATTGCCTAGTTTTGGTCGTGACTGATATTTTAGTGATGCACAGGTGTCCGCCCACTCTTAGGCCAGCTAGCTCATTTAAGCGTCTCGGTCGCTCGTAGCCTTGTACGAGACAAAAATATGAATACGTTGCGTTAATGTACATGCAGTAATTTTATTTTACTTACTGAAATTCATAAGGCACACTTTATCTTTTGTTTGGATAATAAGCGGTCGTGTATAAACAGTATTTTAAAATATAATTAAAATACCAAATATTGTTGCGTTTACAAAATCAAATCAAGGAATTTACAAGCCTGGCCAATGTTCATTTGTGAGCAGCACAGTACGGCAGTTTGAAGTAATACTGTGGTGTTTCCGGTTACGGAGGCGTGATTTCCGGCCATTGTGAAATCTTGATTCGCACAAATAACCATCGCATTGTTGTCTTCTTGGATAAAGTGCTTTGAAAACTCTATTTCTTTTGTCTCTCGAAAAAAACATGCCGCAAACTGATGAAACACGCAGTTTGAAAAAAATCCAGGAAACGCCTTCGGTTTGAAATTGTGCTGATACTAGTTGGTAGTTTGCGTTACCGGTTGAAGCGAACGTGGATTCCAATCCCACTCGAAGCAGTAATGTTTTTACTTCCTGTTTGTAGCCTACGTTGATGGGAGGTATCACGATTCAAAGGTCAAACCAGTTACGAATTTTTTTTCTGAAATGTATTAATATTGATTTAAGATCACACCAAGTAATGAAAAAATCATCACCACGCGCTTTCTTTCTTTTTTACACAAGGATTGATCAAAATCACAGTTCACACGGGTATAAATAGAGAAAGAGATAGGCTTGTCAAAATTTTACCAAAAGACTGCAGTGAAGATTTTCCGGCAAGTTTTAACATCTAAAAAACTTCCGAATACGTTAAAGCATTGTTCTTAGTGATACAATCTTTTACGAAAAAACTTTCGACGATATGTTGCATGTCCAAGTAAAATCAGCTATAACCACAAACGTATTAAATACCATAGACGTTCGCTCTACCAGCATGGAACTAGTATCTTGTGATGGTTGTCGTTTGTGCATGCTCCGTTCAAAATTTTTTTGCCTTCAAAGTCTATAATTACTAAAATCACCGCTTATTATTTCTGTACCTTTTGTACTTAGTTGCATATCTATCTTCCTATCACCAGGAAGCGATCAAAGCGCTATAACGAGTTCGCTTAGGAGCTGCCGGCCACCTGTCCAGTGTCCACCACACCAAGATGGGGGAGTCCTGCTAAGTGCCTTTCTCTTGTACACTTGCCGGCTTGTTCTCCACACTCTTCTTTAATGCTGAGCGTCCAGCAGGGAAGCTGTGAATTCCAATTAAGTCATTGGTGTGACCGGACTCGGAACAACCTCAAGTCTACAGCTCCAGATGGAGGCAGACGCTCTTGCAACTCGGACATCTTATAAGATACGATGCAACTTTTCTACTTCCTTGCAGTGACAACGTTCTTTTGGATTGGCCGTTGGATGACACGTTATCAAGTGATGATGAAATAGAGCAAACAACTGCTTTCTCAATCATTTCCTCACGAATTCCATTCTTCGCCAATGAAAAGTCGTCTACAGACATTTTGCATTCGAATGAAAACAACCAAAATAGGAAGACAGAAAATGACATCCAAACCTCCACCACAGATAACATTATCCAAGATTTGAGTAACAAAACTAACAATCAGTCTGTATTCCACGGTTCCGCAAGCAGTTTGCCTAGTAACGACAATAGGCCAGCTCCATCACTAGAATCTAAACTTAAAGAAAAACGATTAACTAATTCGCTTTCACGACCAAAGAAGCCAAATCGTTCAAAAAAATCTAACAACAAATCACTGAAAGTGGAGAAAATAGCTGCTAGTGGACTGAAACTAGTTTTGACGAGGAACCACGAGAACAAGGAAAGAAAGGACTCTATTTCACCCCCAAAGAGTTTAAACACTTCAACAAAAGACATTAAACTAACCAGTCAACGTGAACTTGTTGTCAAGCTACCAAGTCATGAGATATCTGATCTTTATGAAGACATTGAGAACAATAACGTCCAACTTTCTTTGAAAAAACGAAATGGAAATAATGAATCGCCAAAACACACAGACCACCACCAAGCAGTTGATGAATCCAACAATGCTCCAACACCAAATGTCGAAACGCGAGAAAAACGGAAAACGTCCAACAAAGGTGGGTTCGATGCTCAACTAGGCATCTTCCTTAATGCCTGTGTTTCTCTAATGCAAACCCTAAGCTGCATTGCGTATTAAGCTGAAAAAAAAAAAAAAAAGGAAAAAATATACAAATGGAACGTGAACGGAAGAAGACTAGTATTGTAGCTTGTAATGAGTCTAACTCAACTTGAAAATCCGGAATACAATAAATATAGGACGAAAATAGCTTGAGAGGAAGAATAAAGCCACAGTAATTCTCAAAACCGTAAGCAAGGCAGTACAAAACTGAAATGTTTTTTTCAGTCTTTGCACAGCCTTGTTTACACTGCTGATGATGACAGCTGAATCTATGCTGTCAAAACGTCCAGTTTTGAGATTTATTGGGACTTTTATTTTTCCTCCTTAAGCATGAAAATTGTTTTTATTAACCATGAATGAGGTGAACTGTGTAGGGTATAATTAAAATGCTGTATTAGCAGAAAGCAGTAAAAGCATATAAAATAAACAGAACAAACAAAAAAAGATGCATAAAGCTATTTTTCCAACTTTTTCTTCGTTAAAACTTATTTATTTGAAACGTATCTGCTTCATCGTAGAAAGTATCATCGCAAAACTGCTAACAGTGAATAAGTCACCTCAACAAATGAAACCCCACAGAGCACTTTAATTGCAAAAGTTTGATTTTTATAGTGATTTGAAGTAAAACTAAAACCATTATTCAACAATAAACTCTACGTACTGCTGCATTCTCAGATAAAAAAGTATAGACCATATCATGACCGCCGAGCCGCAACTTTTTTGACTCTAAAACAGAAAGCTACATGATAAAATGGTTGAAGCATTAATTTGTGTTTATAACTACATACGCTCTGCAACAAGCTGGCTCAATTTCTTGTCTGCCGTGTAAATAAAAATTTTCCAAGCGAGGAGTAAAATCGTCAATTTGAAATTGTTGTACGTAGTCATTTTGGTTTTAACTTAGTCGCTTTCTAAGTAGAAGAATAAAAATCATTACAAACTGTCGATCTCAGCAGAGGTGCAAGTCGGATCGGGTTTGAGCCAAGTTTTGACCTAAGTTGGAGAAAAATTTTCGGATCTAATTCGGGCCCAGTGCGTGGTTGACACATAAACGATTCGTTTTTTTCAACACCAAGTACCACAGCTAACTATTTTGACTTCGTTAACGCAAAATTATCTTCACCTGTGTATACTTCATTATGCTTGTTGCCTCGTCCTCGCGCAGTATGGTTGGTTGTCCAAACCTCTTTTATTTCCAGAATCGCGAATTGAACACAGATGCTAAGTGTTTTGGACTGAACATAAACAAAAACATAACAGTTCCAATGGCCGAATGGTATGAGCGTCTGCTTCTGGAGCTGTAGACTCGGGTTTGATTCCAATTCTGGTCAAACCAATCACCCAAAATTGGTATTCACTGCTTCCTTGTTTTACGCTCAGCAATTAAAGGGACAATCTAGAGAACAAGCTGACAAGTTTACTTGTTGTGCCCTTGGGAAAGGCGCTTAGCGGGATTCCCCCATTTTAGAGTGGTAAACAGATAACCGGCAACTCCTAAGTGAGCTCGTTATAGGCTTTGATCGCTTTCTAGTGATAGGAGGATAAATACAAGTAATAACAAATACTTGAACTTAACTTTTGGGCGTTTTAGATTTTGAGAAAGTTGATGGGTACATGTTGCAGCGAAAGCTATTTTTTGATGTACACTTCGGCATACCTTCGGATATTAGTTTTCTGCAAAAAAGAATGTGTGATTTACATGCACATCTAAAACGAATATCATATTGCTCATATACTGCGATTGTCTTTCGTTATTCATCGCCACGTAATCTGTTGTTATCTCATGAGTTATTGCTTTATGCGCAATCTAAGCATGCCGGCTTCCGTAAGTTGCTTTGTCTTCGTTTCCGCGTTGGATAGAAGAGCTGCAACAATACTCCATGCTTATTTAACCCTCGCCATTGTACAGTACAATGATAATTGGAATACTTGTTCGTAGTTTAGCTTACGAGTTTTGAGAATTACGTTAGACATGAGAATATCACGGAAATTATTATGACATACTTTATGTACCACAGAACAGGAAAGTGCTATCTCGGGTATTTGGCCCTCATTATCCAGAGAACCAGACAGGACGACGTCGTTTTAGAGTCATGTAGTAAGAAAAAAGGCGCATAATGTTTTTTTTTGTTAATTTTTAAAATAAGTTTAATTTTTGAGCAATCCCAAAGGTGCTCAAATATTCAGTAACAACTTGAAAGTCTTCTGGTTTCAAATCGTGAGCTGCATTCAGTTTCAAGTTTAGTTTAGCCTTCCCAACACGGGTTTGCAACGTTTTTTGTTAAAATTTAGTCAATACACAATGTAGTGATATAAGACAGTGTTGCTTTCATTCTTCAAGTATTATGTCGCTAACGTCAGTTATGTATTGTTTTCTAATAATTTTATTAATAGATTGTCGTAACCTTACTATTCAGACCTGCAGTAACCGTTCATGATAGGTGCAAAAATGCGAAGTAGACACCCTAGCGTTCCATGATGTCACTATACAGTTCAGATGGCCGAGTGGTAAGAGCGTCCACCTTTGGAGCTATACGCTTGGGTTTAATTCTGAGTCGTGTCAAACCAATGACTTTAAAATCGGTATTCACAGTTTCCCTGCTTGACGCTAAGTATTAAAGGGACAGTGTGGAAAATAAGAGGGCAAGTTTGCTTGTTGTGCCATTGCAAAAGGCACTTGGAAAGATTTCCATCATGGAGTGGTAGACAGATGGCTGGCAACTCCTAAGCGAGCTCGTTACAGCACTTTGATCGCTTTTTCGTGATAGGAGGATAAATATGTACGGTAGCTAAACACGAAAAATGTTCTACAGTAATTTCCTAGAGCGGGACAGCGCTGTTTCGGGTTATTAGCCCTCATTAGCCGCACTCAGGAACTGCATTTAGGTACATTCATCCTTCAGAATTTTTGACCTTCCCTGAGCTGGATATGGCATGGGCCGCCAGGAGACCCACTAACGAGCTGTTAATCGGTCGTTTTAGTGGTCCGCTAACGGCCCAGTTCTATCTTTTGTTTCTAATTGGGCCGCTGACGAGCCGCTACCAATTTTTTAAATTTCTTTTAGAGATGGCATGAGCTGCTAAGAGACCCGCTAACAAGCCGTTAACCGGTCTTTTCGGTGCTCCGCAAACGACCCAGTTCTGTCTTTTGTTGCTATATTTGGGCCGCTGACGAGTTGCTACCAATGTTTGAAATGGAAATCCCTTTTAATTTTTGCTTAAATTTGTGATTTAAGTATCACGAAAGAATAGACTTTGGGCAGTCCAGGTTTTATTTTTGGGATGAGTAGTCGGGTCGGTACCGCCACTGGACAAGAGGTACCTGCCAAAGGACGGTCTAAATTGCGTGTTAGTCATTTTCAGTTATGTTTGACGTCCTCCGACTGTGTATCATATCTCCGAATTTATTTAACCACGAAAATTTAACTTTTGTGGTTTCTAATTTCACTCATTGCAATGTTTGTGAACAACCACGACTTATCACTAACAATATTTGTGTGCTAAGTGACTGCAGCTTGATCACGTGACAATCTATGACATAATTCTTCGGATTAATCATAAGCAGGCGCGATAACCAAGTGAGTGTAGCTGGAATGAAATTAATGTAGGCGTACGTGCGTGTTTGGGCAATACACGTTTTAGCTGAGAAGAACATTAGTTAATTAATTTGTGGTGTTTTACAAACACTACACACTATCGCCTGCTTATGATTAATCATGAGACATATTACTTAGAGGAGGAGCTACTATCAAGAGCAATTCCTTTAAATTAAAAATTAGGCAGGTGCCTTAGGCCAGGAGCGTATTTAGGGGGGCATTGTGCCATGGCTCCCCCTTTTGACTCCGCCTTTTAGTAAACAAGAACAAAATTAATGATCCCAAGTGACTGATATATGTATGATTTCTGTGGCTTATGGCCAGGGGCGGATCCAGGGGAATAAGATGAGGGGTACGCATCCTCTCACCAGTCATTTTCAAAAAGTTTTTGATGCATACAATTTTTCCGTAGTTTCGAACCTCTTTGATAGCGATAAGCCTTACGCCTTAAGCACGCATAATCGAAAATGTACGAAAAAAATGGGTCATATTTGGCGAAGCACTCAGAATTAGGGTCAAAAAATTTTAATAAAATTTGCCTGAAAAGTAGGCCTATTAAAAAAGCACTAAAATATCCATTACAGCATGTAAATTTTCAAAAATTTTCCCGGGGGGCATGCCCCTGGACCCCTCTAGAGCCTTTTTTGTTTCTCACAACACGCTTTAAAAAAATATGGAAATTATGCCCCCCCCCCTTTTCAGAATTTCTCGCTACGCCACTGCCTTTGGCCCTAGATTTTGATTGATAAACAATCGTGTAAAAAAGTCAAACAGGTGTCTCCAAAAGACTAGCAGTAATGGACGGATTTTGGTCTACATTAATTTGTGAGAGAAAAGTGGACGGTGTTGTGTAGCCGAGTGATAAGTTTGTAACAATTAGAGAAAGAATGCATTACCGGTCGAATAGCTCAGCTGTCAAGCGCACGCTGTCGGTGTGGGAGGCCTCGGGTTCTATTCCCAGGCCGATCAAATGAGCACAGTGTCGCCAACGGCTCGTTACCGCTACCACATTTCTTCGGAGCTGTTTTGCCCAGGAGCTAAGCCGCGGAGAATGGACCCCGCTACTCATTACAAGCTTCGGCGTAATACCGCGACTAATGAGTACAATGGTTTGATTTTTTTTTTTTGATGTATTGCATTTGTGTTATCATGCGTATGCTGTCGATTTGGCCATTATTAGAGACACGACAGGTAGCAAATTGGTCGGAAAAAATAACGCACTTGCTTGTAGTATTTCTCGTTAGAGTCTGTAAGACTACATTAGAGTCAAAATTTCAACTTTGCTTGTAGTTTTGCCAAATAGTTTTTTGTGTGCATTTTTTCTTTGTATTCGTGCTTTTTTGTAGTTTTATGCTTGTTCTTGCTCTAGTCAAATTCTAGTACATGCTTGAAGAAAAAGTGCCTTAAATATGATTACTAGTAAAGTGCATCCATGTCATATTTTTATATATAGTTTTATGTTAATTAATGTTGATAATTTGCATCTTTTCATTTCGATAATAGTCGCATATTAGTTTTGTGAATGATCAAAGCCTATAAATTGTTTTTGTAGTCCTAAACTAGTTGCAATGCAAATGACGAATGCAAATATTTGTCTGTGAATAATTGTCGTTAGGAATATTGTTTTGCAAAATCTGCAACAGAAATTATGGAAACTTTTGCTAACTACGGTAAGCAGCAGATCCGCGAACTCGCAAGTATTTTCAATCGAGTTCGAGTTCACTAAATATCGCAAGCCGAGCTCAAGTGCTTGATTTTTACAGTAATTTTGTTAATTTAAGTTCGTAATTTCTGCTGAGTTTATGCTAAGCTCAAGTAGCTTTCATCGGGTTTACGCTAAGTTCAAACAATTTTTGTCAAGTGTGTGATACGTTCAGAGCTCAATCAACTTTTTCGACATCGACTTCAAGTTCGAGTTCAGCAAAAAAGACCGAAATCAGCGAGCTTGAGTTCGTTACCCTGGTAAGAGGTAAGCAATGAGCTGAGGAAATGAAGACAGTGGTTAATTATCCATGAGGTAAAGACGCAACCCTTCAGGGTCGGATCCAAATATTTGTAGAGGAGAGCTAAGGATAAAAAATGGTTATCTTCGGAATACAAAAAACATGGGACTAAAGTTGTTCAAGAAGAAAAAATAAAACCACAGTAAATCTCAAAACTGGACGTTTCGACAACATCGATTCATCTGTCATCGTCAGCAGTGCAGGCAAGGCAGTGCAAAACTGAAAGAGGTTATATCTGCGTTTTTGTGCGTATATAAGTGTTGACGTACAAATGTATTAATGCATACAACTAAAAACTTGGAAGAATTTGAAACCAGGGCTGCAAACTCGATCGATTTTTAACCGAGTTCAAGTTCGAGTTCAAGAGATATTTGCAAGTCCGAGTTCAAGTTCGAGTTCTAAGAATTTTATTTTTCGAGTTCGGCAAAAATGACAGAGTTCAGCGCGTTCGAGTTCGCAGGCCTGGACTTTATAGATCGCAATGGCATGAACAAATAAACGACATGCAGCTTTTCTTTTGGTAAAATCATAACTTCAATTTACACGGATTGTGACTATTTGAACAACAAACTATATTTCGTAGTAATCTTTTATTTCTTTTCAACCATTTAAATATCTTTCTAATGAACTCGAACAGTTTTATGCGAGTTTGAGTTCAGAAAAAATATTTTTTCGAGTTTAAGTTCGAGTTCGCAGCCCTGTTTGAAACCCTTTACCTCCTGATCGCCAATGACATTGATGCAAATCAAACGTAGGTTGATGCGTCAGTCAAGTTTTTACAGAATTATTTAAGTGCAAAATTAATTTTTCTTTGATACTTTCCTATCAAAAATGCTTTAATTTATTTTCTTATAGGAAAGCAATAGATTGATTGAATATAACAACATTTGGCATTTAATACTATGAACAGTTTTTTCGATAGTTTGTATTGCTGTCCATCTACATACATACTGGCAAAAATTGATTCATTTAAAATTTGGTGGAAGTTTGAAAGAAAAGATGAATTTATTTTACGAAAGCCCAGCAGGTTTGCAGTGATCGAACGATCCCTTTTAGACGGCTCAGATGACCGAGTGGTAAGAGTGTCTGCCTCTGGAGCTGTAGACTCGGGTTGCTTCCGAGTCGGGTCAAACAAATGACTTTAAAATTGGTATTCACAGCTTCCCTGCTTGACGCTCAGCATTAAAGTGACAGTGTGGAGAACAAGTTGGCAAGTTTAGCCTACTGGTTGTGCCGTTGAGAAAGGCACTTAGCGGGATTCCCCCATCTTGGAGTGGTAGACAGATAGCCGGCAACTCCTAAGCAAGCTCGTTCTAGCGCTTTTATCGCTTACTCGTGACAGGACGATAAATATGCAACTAAACTATACTAGAACTAAACTACTGCAAAATTTGCGTTAAAAAACGAATATCTATTCGTATTTGCAGATTGCAAAGATATAGTTTTTTACATTGGCATTTGCTGCGTCTGCTTTGTTGGTCAAGTGCGTTCTACCATCAATGCGATAATGCCATAATAAATCACGGTGCTAATAAATATTGCAAAGTTATATCACGGATTAATTAAATCACATTCTGTTATTTCACGGTGGAAGGCCGGTTTGTGTCAAACTCTTTCGCGAGTTACGCAACCTTTGGTATCAACAAACAAATTTACATACGATCGACCTCACGGAAGAAGATATCAGAGTACAAATCGAAATTACCATTTCATTCTAATTGCGCCTAGTGACACTACGTTATGCTGGTAGTCTGCAGCTAATTGGTTGTTGTTCACAAAATTCAGAACTTGTGAAAATAGTGGTAGTTTTTTGATTCAGAAATACATTTGAGAAAACAAAATTTAGCATTGTTTTTGATTTTGTAGGCATAATGTACAGGGTGAGCCAAAAGCAGGTGGATAGTGAACAACTGAGGTTATTTCAAATTTATTGAACTGAAAATTCAACAATAATATAGGGAGACTGCGAAGTGAGCTTGCGCTCTGCGAGTCAGCAGCCACCCGATATATATGTCAAATGCGATCGGCTCCAGCCGCGAATCGAACCCGTCACCTGCGCGCGGTACCGCTAGGCCAATAACTAAACATATGTATGGAGATCACGAATACGTGCAACTAGATGTAATAAGACCATCAAATAAAAGTTCAATGTTGTTTACCAAGGCAAATGCTCGAACTGTTTTCTTGATGCTGTTTAGGCTACCCACTGTCAAGATAAATCTATTTCAAATGCTGTCCACCTACTTTTGGCTCACCCAGTATTTTGACATAATACTGCGTGGCAAAAATTTGTTTTTGGTTGGTTTGAAAAACAGTGTGAATCCGAAAATCTAAAGGCTAGAAGAATAATGCAAAATACCGCATCTCACACACACGTAACTTGTCTTGCAGCTTTGTTTTGGACTAATTTGTTTATCGGAAAATTTCTAATGTGAGAAAAATGCGGATCAGTTCAGTTGTTGAGCCCACACTATCGGTGTGGGTCTGCGGGAGGCGTGGGGTCTTTCCAGGGCTGCAAACTCGATCGAATTTTATTCGAGTTCAAGTTCGAGTTCAACCTATTTTAGCAAGTTCAAGTTCGAGTTCTCTAATTTAATTATTTACGAGTTCAAGGTCGAGTTCGACAAAAATAAGCTTTTTCGAGTTCAAGTTCGAGTTCAGGCAGATGAATATCCAAAATTAAGACAACTTTTTCACTGCAGGAGCTCATGCAATTAAAAGGATATAAATATTTCGCTCGTGCAGTAGGCTTAAAACAATGCCTCAGCTGTTTACTACCATCGAAACTGTCAGTGTTGTGGTCAGAATTGAACAACAAACTATATTTCGTAGTGTTCTTTTATTTCTTTTCAACAATTTAAATATCTTTCCAATGAACTCGAACTCGAGTTCAGAAAAAGTATTTTTTCGAGTTCGGCAAAATGATCGAGTTCTTTCGAGTTCAAGTTTGAGTTCGCAGCCCTGGGTTCTTCCCGGGCCGGTCAAATCGGCACAGTGCCGCCAATGACTTGCAACCGTGTTGTCCAGGCACTGAGCCGCGGAGATGGACCCACCACTCGTTACACGCTTCGGCGTAGTACTGCGAGTATAATGAAGATTTGATTTAAAAAAAAAATGCAAGTTTAATTTTACGTGAGGTTGAATTCTCATGGTCATTGGTGTGTCGCGAGTAGAAAGGTACCCAACTTTCAGTGCTTTGGTCGTGCTATGACAAGTTTTCCTGTTGAAACCAAAACGATTTTGCTAGTTACGTTGATCACGTAATGGCTTAGCCTATAAGTGACGTAGGTTAAAAAATAAAACTTTCTTTTGCAAAATGCACCGTTTTGATTTTATCACTAATATCGCGATCCGTCGCGCGAAAGATCTCGCTCAGAAGCTATCATCATGGTTTGCAAAGTTGATGCTCGCAGCCAGGCCCGCGAACTTGCAAGCATTTCTAATCGCGTTGCAGTTCGAGTTCGAGTTCCCTAAAAGTTTACCAACCGAGTTCGAGTTGAAGTTCTTCATTTGTAGTTGCGCAAGTTCACGTTCGAGTTTTTTTCCCGAGTTTTTGCTAAATTCAAGTAGTTTTTATCAGCTGTGCCCACAGCTGCAATGCAAGTCAAGCGTGTGTGTACGTGCACATTGCTAACGTTAGTTCAACATTTTGCAACAACAGCGGCAATCGAAAGTTACGATTCTTAACAAACTACCTAAAAAATGTCAAATTTAAATTAGAAAGAGAGCTATGCTCTACAGCTTTCAAAGAACGAGAAGGCAACTTGCATAAAAATAGATTTCAGGCTTTAGCGGAGTTTATTCAACTGCCTTAATAATGCGACATAATTATGTCAACAGGAAAGTAAACCTACTGCATTATGGATACGAAAAGAACACCCAGAATTTAGATTTTAGATCTAGAGAAACTGTAAAACTTCAATCAGTATTAGTTAGTTAAAGTCAAAATGCGCCAAAAAAAATTAATTCATTATACTCGCGGAATGCGCCGAAGCGTGTAACGAGTGGCGGGCGCATATTTCGAAATGGTTCTACAGGAAAAGACAGGGTGCGATGGAGATGACCATAAGTGGAGAAATTGTACGCTACTTAAAAACAGCGACGTGGTGTAATGGCCAGTATGCTGGTCTGCTACTCGTAGGGTCTGGGTGAGACGCTGCTCTAGGTTTTGATTTTAGTCTCCTCGCGCTAAGTTTCTTACGTGTAATTCGGGATGGGATAGAGTGGTGGCAATAAAATAAATAAAAAATATTCTGTAGAACCATTCCAAAATATGCGCCTGGGCAACTTGGCTCCAAAGAAACGTGGTAGCGGTGATTAGCCATTGGCGACACTGTGTCCTGTTTGACCGACTCTGAAATTGAACCCCGGACCTCCCGCATCGATAGCGATGTGCTTGCCAACTGAGCTGACGGGTCGGTGCAAAGTGATGAAAATGAATTAACCTCATTGGCTTGAAAACCGCAATAGAGGTTGTAATCAGCTTTTTTAAAAGTGCTCGGTAACAGGGTCAGAGCGTATCAGTAAAAATACCACTTTGAATAGAATTCTATTTCAATAAGAAACCCCTGATGATCCCGGTTTTGCGTGAAACAGACTTTTGGGTTTTCGTATTTTATTTTTTTGATGCATTTTATCCAAAAGTGGTGTTTTTTTGTTTGAAAATGCAGTAGATTTCTTTCAAAAATCTAAATCACTAATTTTTAAAAAAAGTAGGCTAGTACTTGAATAGTTGCGCGGGCCACTTGAGTTTGCCATTCGAGTTGTATTGTGCTGTTGACTGTTGCTGTTTCTGTATTTTTGGCTTCGTGCATGCCTGCATGCAAAAAAACGGTTTCGATAGTGAAAACTCGGTTTTGAAATTTATAATTATTTTCAGAATTCGCATATTAATGCATTATTCTGAAAAGAACTAATTAGTTTGCTTCGTGTTTTGTTTAACTAAATTTTGTAACGAAATAATTGATTTTGCAAAACTTTGCACGATTTTCTTTGCTGCATTTGTAAGTTTTTGTTCGTTGAGTTGCGTGGCGACGTACGCTGACGTCATTCGGTCACGTTTGTCGCGTAGCCTTTATTTTTCATATTGTCACCTTATTAATCACGTGAGAAGCCGAGGCAAATTCCGAGAAAAATTTAGATTTGAGTCAACATGCCAGGTTGTTTCCTTCTACGTAGTGAGTGAATTTGCATGGCGTATGCGCATTTGTAGCCTAATTGCTTTTTACGGGGTCGTGTTTGTACTGGCCTTGCAGTCATGGATTTTTCGTGGAATCAGTGGCTGGTAATTAGTCTACCAAAGTGGTGCAGTTAAACTGAACCTGAATTGAAAGGCAAGTTGAGGCAACTTTGAACTGCTTCATTAGAAAATTAGTAAGCCTTTTTTTTTTATTTTTTAAGGCATTTTTTAGTCAACTACAGTTCATCAACAAAGTAAGTTAATATCAGTGTTGTAGTAAGGCCAAGGACGTTGAGGTCGAGGCCAAGGCCACGGCCCACTGATGATGCTGGGTGGTTCGCTTTTTTAAATATTATTGTGCAACTCGCATGGTGCAAACGTAATAGCTACCGCCTGTTGAGCATTTATCCCAGCATCAGCCTGCTGTTCAAATCATTAAAATCAACCAATTAGATTAACGAAAATTTTAAGTCCCTGCTCTTTGCCCATATCCTCGCGCGAATTGACCGCTTAAGCTTGTGTTTCTCGACCCTTTTTTTTATGCGACCCAAATTCATTAAAAAACACTGTCTGGAAAAACAGGTGCGACTCACCTAAACAAATACTGTAAATACAAAAAAAAATTAAGCAAATTAAATACACAAAAAAACAGACCCTTTTACCGCAAAAAGTTTAACGTGTCTTGCTAATTTGCTTTAGAATAACAATCATTGTGTTATTTGGGTAAATAAAACAATTTTCTACATGCAAAAAAAAGAACACCAGACCATAATGACGTCATTGTAGTCACACTTCAAGTCAAGTCTTGAAGTTAATGATCGCTTTAATTGCAATTATCTCGATAATTTCAAAAATTTTACAAAGAATGTGGAGTTGGTTTCATTTTTTGGCATTTTTACACAAATAATAATAATTTTTCACTTCGCCCTTCCTTTATTATTCGACGAATTTTGAAACGAGCCAAGACAAAATAGACAGTAACAATTGTTATGACATAATGAACTGGTCACAAACAACCCTGCCAATGTCAGGTGACGTGAAGGCACTTTACTATTGTCTAACTTTCAAGAATACAAAAGTTTGAAAATTATGCCTATCTATAAATCAAATATAAGCAATGTACTTGAGCCCCGTGCTTGTGTCAGCGACCCATTTATAAAGCCTTGGCGACCCACATTTGGGTCGCGATTCGCGCCTCATGGTTTGAGAAACGCTGGCTTAGGCGTTGACACTGATAGGGCAAGGTATTTATTAAATAGTTAAAAAACATATAAGAATGCGCTACTGAGCATACGTTGGGGTATATAGTTTATTATGCCTCTATCGGTAATGGTCAAATATTTGAGGTGGAGTTAGTCTTTCACATCCCCCTCCTTTAGCACAGCCTTAAGGCAGAAGGTTTCTGACCATCGCTGTGGATGAGGAGTGCGCCTTTGTTGTGTTGGTTGATGATTGAATCAATGTTTTTGGTGCACACTATACGGGGACAGCTGACCTTTGTATTTCTTTTATTGAAAAGAGGATGTGGTTTAGAATGGGGCGGGAAGCGCTTATCGACCAATTTCAAATATTCATTGCTTACGGTTGGTGCTAACTTGCTCGTCATGCTGCGGGTTGCGAACCAGAGAACATTGTGCTTTCTGTTCCGCTTTACATTAGTAAGTGTTGGTTTGTAAGCAAGTACAGCAGGGAGCTGTGAACCATAAAGGGTTGCTTTGTAAAGGGGGCAGCTTTACGGGATTCGTCGTGAGAAGAACTAGCGCTTAGACCAGGCGGTTAACTATCATGGCGGGACTAAGATGCTTTTTAATGCTGGAGAATGACTGGAATGGGCATCAATGTAAACTGGTGCGCTGTTTGGTTTTCGGTATGATCAATACTTACCAGATTTTAGGTTAACTGTCGCAAAATAGGAAATTGTATTACTTCGCCGACAGGACGATTGACAAGAATTGTATGACAAACTGCAAAAACTAATTCGTTCCCAGATCCGACCTCACGAAAAAACCAAGACCTTCTTCACCAAACGAAAACAATAAGCGACCCAACTTAACTCACTTAGCTACGATACTCACCGTACTACTTTTCAATAAACACAAGCTCCACTGCTCACTTCAGTAACACTATACAAGGGCTATACCCTTCAGCATACAACAATATTTCTTACTCTACGCACACTAAATTTACACTCGAGTAACTACATTCGAAAATTTACGCCTATTTATACTCTAAATTTAAGTTCGAGAACGTTCTACAGCATTCTCAAAAAGAAACAAGAAGAGAAATCACATGACATGCAAAACTCACACCAAACCACAGTAAACACGATTGTGACATCACAAGCATAAATTTTGACCAAGTGAAATTACGTAAGTAGTAAATTATGACTTCATAATGCAACCTTACGAAACAATCCCTCGAATAAAACTTCGGAAAACAACGCATCGGTCTAGCTCCTTCTACACAAGACAAAACATTTAAAACAAAAACATATTAAACAGTTATATCGTTACATTAACAAAGCGGAAGATCATGAGAAAAGCTCCTGATGAGTAATTTGAGAGCATCTAGCAGGTAGAACCATAATTGTGACGTCCAAATTTAAGCTACGAATGCTTGTCCTTTTCTGTGCTGAAGCACTATTCTCAAATGCAAAATCAGTTGAAAAATGCCGGGAGGAGGGGGAGGGCAAAATATTTGCCAGGAGGGCGTCATCCCCTGCCACCCCCCCTCCATCCCTTGGTTGCGGCCCTGAGTTACACACAGTTTTGCTCTGGAAAGCAAGCGTTTATTAGGGCAAAAGTAATAAAATTGAAATAAAACAATAATCGCGCGCTCTCTGCTCATGTCAACTATATTACTCTGTTTAAGTTAATAGTTTCCGAAGTGCAACTGCGAAAAAATATTGCTTCACACCAAGTCGATAATGTTGTCACGTCACGCCTGCCGTTACACTGTCTACTTTTTTTTCTTTGCCGCTCGAGCTCGATGATTACTATTGACGTTTATCGTTATTTAGAACATTTTCGATCAGAGGTGAGCAACATTTTTAACACTAGGGCCATTTCCAAAAATGTGATATTTTTTGGGGGCCACATTTAGTGGGGGCCGTACTGCAGATCTTCACGTCCACAGGGTCCTGTTTTTTCCACTAAAAATCAGTGAAGACCAAAAAAAAAATCGGAGAAGACCAAAAAAGAGGTCTTCACGTCCACAGAGTCCTATTTTTTCTTAGAAATAAGCAAATTCACGTTACGTTTTCTAAGACAATGCCCTTGAAAATAAGCACCAATCTTTTAACTGTTAGAAGAGGAAGGGCCAGACAAAAAGTGGCAAAGTTGCCCGCCTCTGTTTTAGATTAACAACTTGCGTTTTAATGAAAACAAGTTGCAAGGTTGAAATTTTGAAAATGTAGAGTCATCGAGCCGAGGACAGCGTAAAACCCAAAGCCTACGAGAGCCGACGCCAAGACCAAGAACTTCACAAACCTGTCCTCGAGCACTACATCACAGGTTAATATCTTTAAATCAAAACACAACGCCGCCAACGGCTCGCCACCGCAGTGAAGCTTCTTCGGAGCTGTGTTGTCCAGGCGCTTTGCCGCGTAGATGGACCCCGCCACTCGTTACACGCTTCGGCGTAATAACGCGAGTATAATGAAGATTTGATTTTGAATTTGTTTCATTCAATTAATTCTTTGCCAGTGTTAAATTTTGAACTTTTAATGCTACAAACCATTTTCAGCGTGTAAGACCTATTCTTTTCAAATTTGCATCGTCACGTAGCCCACAAACGCGAATTGCAATCAAATGCAGAAGTGCGCATGTGAATAATTTAATGTGCTAGTAAGCTATTCTGCATGTGGAAGAATAACCTCTGCGCAAAGGTGGTTTGTGTTATCATGCTATGTAATCACTGAATCAAACAGTTATTGTAAAGGTGTTAAGAGAATAGAAGAAAAACCACAGTTGTTAAACCTTTGGGATCCAGTTTCACAAAATTCCAGCTCTGTGTTTTGCTGCTAGTCTAATGATTACAATGAGTTCAGTTGCTGAAAAAAAAACTGTACTTGGTTAATGAGTGGCTCATATTTGCAATAACTTGGCATTTTGGACGAGATTGCTTTTTTTTCATCAAATCACAGTGTTGTACCAAAGCTGGTTGGCATAGGACGTTGACTTACTAGTCAAATCAGCCGGTTCGTAAAACGCTAAGTGTTAGCCTGGGCAGACTGAAACAGCAAGCATTTTTTTGCACATTTTTTCGTGCTGCTTGAATAAACTTCTCGCCTATTCAAAACAAAATTATTTCCGGGGTCAATTTAGCTATAGCAAAGTAGAACAGAAAGAGGAAGTTTGCAAAATCAATTAATCAAAGGCGTAAAATCAAAGGAAGTTTCAGAATTGCAGCAGAAATTTAAAGGAAGTTGTTACTGTACACGTCATGCCATATGCCCGACAGAACAGAGAGTATTTTCGACCATGTACTTGTATAAAAGCTCTTGCCTTGTCTTTTGTAATTTCTGAACAATGAGGTGTTTCGTCAGTTCAGGTTGCATAAAAGAATGCTTTTCTGATGTAGGCAACGTTTAGTGGAATTTTGGTAGAAGTGTAAAAAAGAGCAGTTCCTGCAAGCAAATAAACGGTAAGCAATGATCCAGTTTTAAGAAATACAGTAAATCAGTGATTAAGAATAAAATAATTTAAATAAATAACTGAGGTTATTTTCAAATTATACTGAACAGAAAATTCAACAGATTGAGGGAGATTGCGAAGTGAGCTTACGCTTTTTGGGTCAGCAGCCACACTGTATATATGTCCAATACGATCGGCTCCAGCCGTGAAACGAACCCGTCACGTTGAATCTATAACCTGCGCTCGGTACGGTTAGGCCAAAAAAGGTTAGTAATTCTGAGTCCTATTTTGCAGCGACCCCTTAAGCTTGGACAGAGTTGATGTGCTTGGCTTCCTTGACAAAAGCTAGTGTATATAGGCTATTACATGCGCCTTGCACACTAACGGCAATGCGCGTCAGACTGAGATACGACGTGCGGCACGCGGCAATTTTTTTTCGCATCTTTTTTACTTTTCTGTTTATCGGTCGGACGAGCACGCCAAACACTGCTAGGCATGTATGATTGTTGAGTACGCGTGCTGTTGCCGCTGATCATGTGTCATTTGGTTATCAATGGTTTTGAAATTGGCATTTGAATTCGTTTCATTTATTTCATATCATTTCATTGCGTATCATTTGAATCATTTGCGAGAGTTATTGTAAAATTGCGTTTCATTTATATATCAAACTTATTTGGAGTTATACCAGCATGAATTGATTTTGACTTAAAAAAATAGAGCCTCTACATGTCAATTATCACATGAAATATTCAATTGTGATGCAGAAAGCCCCTGGGCGTTTGGCCCACCTAAATTCCACGTGTGGAACAGGGAAAATGAAATCTGACCCAAGAACCACTGTAGCTTACGTTCTCTGATGACGTAACCAATCTTTTTATTTGATATTTAGGATTGTCAACAGCTTGTAGTTACGTTTGATGCTGAATATATGTAATTTTTAAATTTTCGGTGTGAGCTTAAGATTAAAATTTTGCTAATTATTGAACTTAAATTGTGTCTCACTCATATGACGAACCAAACAGATTTACAAGCGAAATCTGCTGACAATACCGAGGATTCTATGGAAACGGAAGCCCGAATTGCCATGGAGTTTCCGAAACACAATTGGCTCGTGAAAAACATCATGAAAGAAAAGAAGTTGAAGGTGAGATTCCTTAAGTTTTTTATGCTCCCGGCCAGTTAGCTCAGTTGTTAAGACATCGCTACCGGTGCTGGCGGTCTGAGGTTCAAATCCCAGGCCGGTCAAATCGGACCACAGGGTCGCCGACGGCTCGCCACCGCAGCGCCGTTACATCGGAGTTGTGTTGCCCAGGCGCTAAGCCAAGAAAATGGAGCCCGGCACTCGTTGCACATTTCGGCATAACACCGCGAGTATAGTGGAAATTTGACTTGATGTTTAGGGAGTCAAGCAGCCATAAGTAGTATTTTTTTGAAATTTTTTGCCACCGTGGTGTCTGAAAGATCTACGTATGGGGTTGCATTAACTCAGTTACAGTTCCTCATCATAGGGGAGAAAATCTAATCAAGTCATGCACACCCCTTTACTTTTCGTTCAACGACTGATTATTTTGCATGCTTTGCACGTTCTGTTTTGATCACCTGAACTTGCATCGCTAACTTTGGCGAAACTTTACTATTTTTTATCATCGATTTTATCACTTTCGACTGCTCTGTTCAAACAACCCCTGGATCGCACGTTGTTACTCGAAAACTTTGCTGTTCGTGAGTTTTCCGTTAGAAACGCCAAAATAGCCGGTTTGCTCAGTTGTTAAGACATTGATATCGGTGCGGAAGGTCTGGGGTTCGAATCCCAGGTCGGTAAATCAGACACAGCGTCGCCAACGACTCGCCATCACTACGACGTTTTATCGGAGCTGTGTTGCCCAGGCGCTAAGCGGCGGAGAGGGGCCCCGCCACCCGTTAGACGTTTTAGCGTAATAATGAAGGTATGATTTTGATTTGATGTTAGGCTATTACTTCTCTAATGTTCAGAACATCTCAAATATGTTGGTGAAGGGTTTTTATGTTTTAGGAGGAATCTCAAATTGGAAATGTGTTGTTTGAAAACGGATGCGACGATGATGTGTTAAACAAAAAAGGGGTGGAATCTCAACGCAGTGTAACGAACGTTGTTTCCGCCAGTGAGTTTGCATTTTAATGTGAATACTTTTTGTGAAACTGGTTAAGTTGTGAGCAATAGTTACAAATAAAACAGCCGAAACAAATTGAAACATATTCAAATATAGAGACGTTTCGGCTAAAATGCAGTAACCAGCATTGTCAGTGCTTATTCAAATCCATGGTTGCTGTATTTTAACCGAAACGTCTCTATACTTGAATATGTTTCAATTTGTTTTGGCTATTTTATTTGTAATTAAACTTTCTAAAATTTCCATCAACCTTGCTCCGATAAAAGCAATAGAATACCCAAGCATGATAGTTTCGAAACACACCAGTTATGAAATACCTATTCGATTTACCTATTATTTTTCCTGGATAAATGCGTCTATACAGTGCATGTAGCATTGATTCGATACTGCAGGCTTTTTGAAGGGATTAGACTGGTTAAAAAGACCCCATTTTTGCCCCTAAAAATGAAACTCGTATCACTACGATCAGAGAAAATTATAAAGCAAAATGGCATTTTTTGCATTTAGTTGCGTATTGATCTTCCTATCATAAAAAAGCGATCATTGCGCTATAACGTGCTCGCTTAGAAGTTGCTGGCCACTTGTCTACCACACCAACATGAGGGAATTTGGGAAAGGCACAACAAGTAAACTTGCCGGCTTGTTCTCCACACTGTCCCTTTAATGCTAAACGTCAAGAGGGAAGCTGTGAATACCAATTTTAAAGTCGTTGGTTTGACCCGACTCGGAAGCGAACCCGAGTTTGCTGCTTCAGAGGCGGACGCTTTTTGTTTCATTTGGTGTCAGTACTGGCTTATTTCTCTCGGCTGACGTTATAGCACAAATGATAGAGTTAATTCCTCGTAGCAGCCCCAAACTGACTGACTGCAAGGGGTTTCAGTTCAAGCTTTTTTCAAGTATCAACCTGATTCTCCACCTGTTTTCTTGCTAAAGCCTTTGAACTGGAACATCTTAAAACGCAAAAGCAATAACGAGCTAAAGAGGTTAATAATAATACCATATTCATTACAAAAATAAGAGCCATTAATATGAGAAATATTTGAATATTTTCGAATGTTTCGATTTATACTTAAATCATTGTCAATCTCATTCTACAGTAATAGAAACCACGTTAAATCATGGTCAATCTTTTATTTGAATAAGCCTGACAATGGTTTAAGTCAGGGGTGTCCAACCCGCGGCCCGCGGAAAGGTTTTGAGTGGCCCGCGGGACTTTTCCGAAACTACCAATATTATCAACTTAATTGCTATGTAATTTATGGTGAGCTTACATTCCGAGAAATTGCCATTTCATGTTTGCTTTTTTATAAGTTAATTTTATTGCATCACAATGAAAATTGTTTCGCATCACATTTTCGATATTGTTACGTTCACATCCTTTCCACACAATCGTGTTCATGCTTCATAAGTAGTCAGTAATACACTAGGTTGGACCGGCCGTTAGCTCAACTGCTTAGCGCACACGCTATCGGTGCGGGAGATCTAGGGTTCAAATCCTGGCTCGGTTAAATCGGCACAGTGTTGCCAACGGTTCGCCACCGCTGCGACGTTTCTTCGGAGCTGTGTAGCCCAGGCGCTGAGCCGCGCAGATGGGTCCGGCGATTCGTCGCACGCTTCGGCGTAATACCACGAGTATAACGAAGATTTGATTTTGATTTGGTCGCGATCCGAATTTATACCATAGGCGCACGCAGAGGAAGCACGGTGCCATGCCCCCCCTTTGGCTCTGTAATAAGGTGCTAAAACCTAACTTTCAGTCTATAATTTCTCAAACTGATAATGGTTGCAACCTCCTTTCACTTATTTTGGCCATGCTTCTGCTTTTAGACATACAGTAAGCTGCGAAAATATTTTTGTATTTTCAAGAGTAACTGCACTCACTGCATGCTCTTTTTCGTTAAAAAAGTGTGCTAAAATGGGTGTTTTTTTTTGTGAAAACCGACCCCCTTTGCCTGCTTCGCCCCCACACCCTCTGTTGTGCCCCTCTCCTTTGCCGAATCCTGGGTGCGCCTCTGTCTGAGACGTGAAAATCTCGAATTTTTTGGTTGGAAACCGACTTAGTCGAGAAGAAAATCGTTGGATCTTGCCGAATATTGCCAAGCTTGTTAGAAAAAAACAGTGCCAAACTTGACATTGAAATGTCGACGCGTAGCAAAAACTTTTAATTTACTGTTGGTACGTTTATTGTTCTTATAATTGTAAAAATACACATTTCCAAGATTGGAGTTTTAGTAGCGTCTTAGCAGTAAACACTCCGGTGGCCCGCGCAATCATTCGTAAATTACATGTGGCCCTTGGGCCAAAAAGATTGGACACCCCTGGTTTAAGTGTTAATCGAAATATTTCGAAAATATTGAAATGTTTCAAAATATTATTTGCTCTTATTTTTGAGATTAAAGTCTACAAAAATTCCACAAATTGTGTTTCGAACCACCATGAATCTTTTTGTATTGCAGTAAGTAACCTATACTACATGTGGCGGTATAATCAGCGTACTAGTCAGATTTCCTGTATTTTGATGTAGTTTGCAAACTATGGATGCAGCTTTAAGAGACTGCAGTTGAAATCGAAACTTGGCTGTTTTTTTGCTTGGCTTCAACGCTAAAATTTTGTGTGGACATGTTCGGGGTTCGACATAAGTTTTTCTGTCACTTGCTCAAAAATTCTGAGTGGTGCTTACTGCTTACTGCAGCTACTTTGTCAGGTGTTTTAATTTAACCTTACATGATAGCCTATCCGCCGCTTCCGCTCTTCAATCATATGCGCTCTCTGCTAATTAAACTCAAATAACACATCGGCTAAAGGTTGCTCTTTGTTCTTTCACAGGTAATTATGGTGAATTGGCAAAAAAAATGATATTTTTGCGGCATCGTACGCAGTTGACATTTAAGTAAATATGCTGATTCGCTTTGTTATCATCACAGAGCTTGAGTAGGCTACTATCAATTTTCTCTTAATGTAGGATAGCAAGGTGTAAAGTATGAAAACTACTCATTGCTGTTATAATTTAAGGAGGAGAAATAAAGCCATAGTAAATCTCAAAACTGCTTGCCTTTTTATTAGCTTGTAGTTTACGACGTGATAATTACACAACTTATTTTGACCTATTGCCTGGGTTATGCTATAACTTGTACAGTAGTTAGAATTGTAAACTCTAGTTCTTTCAGTTTTATACTGTCTTGCATACACTGCTGGTGATCACAACTGAATCTATGTCGTCGATACGTCCAGTGCTAAGAATGATTGTGGCTCTACTTTTCCTCCTTAAGTGATTTTTTGCATTCTGGACTTTTATAAGTTGTTGTATTGCTTGCCACATCTTTGAACTTGAACGCTGCTCTCGAACTTCGGTCATGTAGGTCAGGTCTACAAGCACGCAATGCGTTGCTGTTTTAAAAAACGGTAACTGTTGGCATGCAGCTTTACTTTTTTATGGTCATATCTGCAAGGCGAGGGTGAATGATGCGAAAATGTGATGTTTTGTAAAAATGTTACATCTTTTCTATATCATTTTCACAAAATTTGCTGTATAGAGTTCTTCAACGGGACTTATGGTGAAACGCAAAAGTGCTCGGTTTTGCGCGAGTAGACTGGTGTGTTCCGTCGATTTTGGTTTTGCAAAGCATTCCCATCAACTCTGCCGCTTGTAACTCGCAATATGATTGTCGTTCAATAGCCTACTTAAATACTGAGGATATTTCAATAAAACGTATATTTATTTCAAATTTATATTGAACTGAAAATTCAACGGTAATTGAGAGGGACTGCAAATTGTGCGCTCTTCGAGTCAACAACCACTTGATATTTCAACAGCGATCAGCTCCAGCCGTAAATCGAAATAGTCACGTTGGACCTGTCACCTGCGCGAGGTACCGCTAGGCCATGCCGCTGACATGAATACGTCTTCCATTGCTTTTACGTCGCTTTTCAAATAACTTACTTCCTTGGAATCCCACCTGTAGTCTGCGCCGCAGTTATATAATCCCATCTCTAGCACAAACAGCATCAGAAATCCAATAATTCATCTACTTTAGGTAAAACGCATGGCCAATCAATGCGGTAGTTATCAGAAAAAATATGAAATATATTAACACTTAACAGTGATTTTTTGTTAAATTGGGTGGCATTAATTTGTTCTTGCTTTTTGTTATTAAAACTTCTATGAATAGTTTAGGCCATAGTTTTTGTTGCATAAAAGGCAGACTTGGAAGTTCTGACGTTTCGAGTAGAACTATCTCAGAGTATAACGGTTTATAATGCATTACTGTGGTAGCAAAATTTCAGCTTTAACTTTTCTGGGCATTGCTATGCTTTGAACTAAAAGATTTATTAAATATTATTTTTGCATAAACAGGTCGGCAAAGTTTTACCAGAGACTAAATGCTTGTTATGGGTGATCTCAGCTGATTTCCAGTTAGAACCTCTGTAGTTTCAAGTCTGGAGTTGACGTTTCGCTACGCTGCCCGCAGCAGTAAAGGAACAAAAATTTTGGGTGAAAATTTGACGTGAGCGGAAAGGAAATGGCGAAATTTTTTTACAACTAAACAAATTTTACAGTATGGATATAATGTAAGATAAACTTATCTAGCAGTAAAACGCCCTTTCGTGGTTCCATCTGTAACGTTGGATTGCACTGGTTCTACGACGTTGTACAGTATGCTTCAATCATCGTTTGAAGCCCATGATTTTTTGCTAAACGTTTTTAGAACCATATGCCTTCCCTAGCATGTTGCACGGAAGGAGACAATATTGTGTTTTGAAGTATATTGATTCCTAAACGTGATGTTCGTTTGACGTTGCAATTTAAGCCTCAGCTTCTAGTTTTAGCTCTTACCGAGTAGGAAACACATGGTGAAAAAACTGCTGGCTTACTTTTAAACTTCTCAAAACTTGCCAAAATTAATGTGAATCTATGTATGAATACGTTGCAGCGAAATATTTATTTTTCTTTTGGTTGTACTATCAAGCTACTTAGAGCACTTGTCTTGATCCTGCTCAGAGTTTAGTTTGGAATGGAGTTAATGTTTGAAAACAAAAATTTGAGTAATGACTTGAAAAGTGTTATGTTTGTGTTATGAAGTAATGCTTTGCATTTTTACAAAAAACTTATTTTTCTCACTCAAACGAGTGTTTTGAAAATGTTTAATGCTTCTTCATATAATCCCTAATCTTGTTCAAATATTCCGTACATACTGTGAATGGGTGGGGTCGTGGCACATACTTTACCTTTCAAATCGGTTTTAAAAAATTGAGATCACAACCTTTCTGACTTCGCGCATTTTTATTGTGTAGGTACATGTTGCAGGTTAAAATAAGGGGCACTTGTTGTCTATTGAATATAACAACACCAAGCAGGAGCATTGTTTTTTAACCAACTTTTGATTATTACTAATGACTTCCTTCCTCCTAAATGCTAAGCTCTGCATCAACGTTTCTTCTTTGCATAGTAGATTTAATGTACCTTTGAATAGGTGGTTTCAGATCTTGTTTGATTAATTACCGTCATTTTTTTCAAAGCCAAGTTTTTTAAGGTTTACTGTTTGAATTCGGAAGCACTTTCATTATTTGAAAAGTTTCAAGTGAATCTGGTCAAAGTTGAAAGGGCTTATCTGCCAAATAAGAAATATGCTAGTTGTTGCCTAATTTAATATCCTAAAATAAGACATATTGTAATGCGAAGTAATGCCAAAAGTTGTTAGTGGGAAGTAGCCTAAATCGGTGGTTCATGAACCGTTGAGGTGCAATGACACTGACCGAGACTTCTCAACGACGTTTTTGAGAACTTTTTGGTTTGTTTTATCATTGCATCACTCATGTTGCATGATGACGTAATAATAAAACAAATAAACGTATCTTCTTAGCATTGAGATCTCTTAGGCCAGGGTTTCTCAACTCATTTTGGTCCATGGACCACCGTGTCTATTCAGATAATTCCGTGGACCCCTAAGATAAATGGTCTTTATTACAAAGCGTGCAAATGGTATGTGAAAAAGCAAAAACAGCGTTTTCGCTGCAGGAAAACCACAAATGGGTGTGTAAGGGCAAAAAATCTTCAGTGCCAGAGAAGCGGTCCGTAAATTTAATTCAAGTAACCAGAGCTGGGCACTCGGTTCTTCACAAATAACAAAGATATCGATAGCGATATTTTGCTGAAAACGTATCGTCGGTACCGATGACGGTGCATTTGTTAAAAAGTAACGACGATAACGGTACTCGGTACCGATTTTCGATACTTTTCAAACAAAAAATTTCGGATTTTTTTTCGGCAAAATTATGCCTTGGATAGCCTTTTATAGGCTAATTTGGATACCAATAATGAAATCATTCTCAAATTTGTGTGAAGGCGCTCTGAATGTTTTTCAATTAATTGTTCATCGAAAGAGTAGCAAAAATATTGCTTTCTAGTAAGCTCCTATAGTTCGTTTCTTATGATAAAAAAGTTTGTCAGAAATCCTGATGATTTTCATGTCGATTGCTGTGGCTGAGGTGATGTATTGAAAAAATTCAATCTTTGCTGGCCGTTACTGTTTTAGTAAATTGTTGACTGTTTGCTTGCGATCAGGTGCGCAACCACGACTTTTTCAAGGGAGCAGGTCTGATTGGGCCAAAGAGAGTGCATGAAGACTTATTTTTTATGGATCACTGTTTTGGAGCACTTAATAGCCTATTTTTTTTCAAATTTTTGGTCGAGGAGAAAAGCTATAGTCTTGATTTAGACATGTTTTTATGAAAAATTAGTTAAATTTAGATTAAAATTAAAAATATATTAGGCTTGCGTTCTTGCTGGCGAAACTGGGTTGCAAATCTACGTTGAGCATTGGGGGGATGATTCTGCAAAATTGACCATTTTTTGCCATTTTTCGAGATGGGGGGGATGATTCAGGAAATTTGACACCCCCGCGCGGTTGCCCAAAGTTTTGCCCACCACAGTGAAGTGCCATGAAGTGAAGAGCCCCCCTCCCCCGACAAAAACGTCATCACTTCCCAGATGACCAATTTCTTGCCCAAAATGTAGTGAAGACCAAAAAAAGGTCATCTCGACTCGCTGATTAAAATATTGGGGGGGATGCAGCCGAATTATTGGGGGGGATATATCCCACCTAGATTTGCACCCATGTGGCGAAGCAATGAAACCTTTTTCAATTTTTTTATTTCACGCAAAAAATTTCGTGTTCAAACACTTTTTGTCTCATGAAAGCGTCGGCGCCAAGAGGGGAGGTAGCCTGGCCTCCCCAATTATCAAGCTTGCCCCCCCTCCGATCAACAAGCATACTTTGGCTTTAGTGTATAATTTTTCCAGTTATTCCAAACTTTGGCCGCCTCTAATAAACGTTTGGCCCCCCTAAGCCGACTGCTCTAACGCCGGCTCTGTCTCATGATGAAACTCATATTGAGTATTTTGGGCAACACATCACACAAAAGCCAATACTAACAGTTGAAAGATGAATTACATTGTTTAAAAACTCCATTTGAGTTGTACCTAGAATTATAGCGTACCGGTATATGTGGCAGAAAACGTTTCAACATTTCTTTTGGACTTGCAAACTTTGCGTACCGAAAAATGATTTTTTTCCTATCGTGTATCACAGGAAAACTGATTCACTTCAATTTCCTTGTTCACAATCACAAATGGCAGCGTTGACGGTTTAAAATTCGTCTTTGAAGCAGCAAGTGCAAGTTGTACATCTGATGCAAAAAATTGTCCAGTTTTGCGCTCAAAGTTCATTCACAAAAAAGTACCGATGCATGGAGAAAAACAGTCAAAAAAAGTAACGACGGCATCAAAAATGGTACATTTTTTAAAAGCATCGTCATTACTGGTAACAGTACTAAAAAAGTACCGCGTTACAGCACCACGGTACTTTTTTACCCCTTACTGCCCAACACTGCAAGTAGCAGATCGTGGACCTTTTCAGCAGGCCTCGTGGACCCCTTCAACAGGCCACCATGGACCCCCAGTTGAGAAGCATTGTCTTAGGCAGTGAGATCACACCTTTAAAGGATTCGCTAAAATGCTTCAAAAGATTCGCACACGCAAAATAAAATGTAATTTATTACGGAATGTATATCTACTTGTGCAATAATTTAATATTGACCTTTAGAGCGTGCTTCATGTAAAGTTGTCCGTAAATGTTAGTAAATTGTGTTAGGAATCTGTAGCCTAACCCCTCAAAATGGTCAAGAAACAGTCAATAGACTATAATTGTTTTACAGAAGAAGATACAGTGTCACCTTTACGCATGCCATCCACTGTCGTCATTAGTTCAGTAACTCCTGCTATAACCACAAAATCATCGAGTATGAATATGGAAGGTAAGTTCAGATTGGTTATTGCTTATCGTTTTTTACTCTGCGAGACCTATTTTCGAACCGATTAACAGATCTGAGTCCATCCAGCTACATGATGATTGCACAATACTATTATGTATCGTGTAGTCATCGTGTAGCTGGAAGGAAAAGTTTCCAACTCTGCACAAGAGTTTTGGACGAGGGAAAAAATGAACAATATCCCTCCCATAGTGTATAAACATCAATAATAATAGTAATAATACTATTATATATCGTGCAGTCATCATGCAGCTGGATGGAAAAATTTTCAACCCTGCAAAAGGGTTTTGGGCGAGGGAAAAAATGAACAATATACCTCTCGTAGTGTATTATCAATAATAATAATTCAGATAATGGTTAGTTAGGCGAGCAAAAATCTTTTGTGGGAACGGAATAATTTGAATTTACAGTAACAGCTCAAATGGCCGAGTGGTAAGAGGACCCGCCTCGGAAGCTGTAGACTTGGGTTTGATTCCGTGTCTGCTCAAACCAATGACTTCAAAATTGGCATTCACAGCTTCCTTGCTTGACGCTCAGCATTAAAGGGACAGTGCGGAGTACAAATTTACTTGTGCCGTCGGTAAAGGCATTTAGCGGAATTCCCCCATCTTGATGTGGTAGACAGATGGCCGGCAACTCCTAAGCGAGCTCGTGTAGCGCATTGATCGCTTTCTCGTGATAGGAGGGTAAATATACAACTAAATACAAATACAACATTTCACCTGATATTGCGTATTGGCTAAAATAAGTAATCAACTTTTGAAAATAAGAACATATCAATAAAACCAAGCTAGCTGACTTAATGAATATTAAATTGAGGATATTGGCGAGGCTTCATTACCTGCGGAAACAAAAATATTTGGGTAGGAGTTAGATTTTGAAGGACTGAAAGTCAGGGGGACTTGGTTTGATGCTGCTTTAAGTTACACTGTAATTCTGTGCGGGCAAGAACTTTGGTGTTGTGATAATATTAGCAAGATCATCCCTCGCATGATCTTCATAGACCTATCACTAGTTCATGCTTATAAGTTGTCAAGAAATACAGAGTGAAAGTTACAGACAGTGAACACTGTTTCAATCTTTCAGGTGTCATCAGTGCAGTTGGTGTGACCTGCATTTGCTCAAGGCCATATTTGCCTGAGAAGAGATTTTTGCTTGTGATTTGTAACCATACCAGCTACAAGAACCTGCAAAAACCCTCTTTGTAAAACCCGTTCGCCCGTGAAAAAGCGGGAGGCATGGCAGGCACTATGTCTGTGCATACAGCTCAGAAAGCATAATGAATGACAGGGTTAAGGTCGCAATTTCTAACACATAGGCCTACGCAAAAGCGCAAGTATGTAGTGCACCGACGAGACCTGAATGGTCGAAACAGTGTTTACTGTCTGCAGTTATGTATACATACTTGTATGTAGTGCACCGACGAGACCTGAATGGTCGAAACAGTGTTTACTGTCTGCAGTTATGTATACATACTTGCGCTTTTGCATTTGTGTTGCAAATAGAGTGAATGTTATTTTCATCAAACTTAAGCGAACTTTTTCTACTTTAGGCCAACAGCACAACATGATCAGCATTGTCAAACCTGTGCAGTACTACAAGGAAAATTCACCTAACCGAAAAAGGTAATAATAAGCTTGAAACCGTGTTTAAATTTTTTTATACTAAATTTAGAGTTGTGTACTACCGGACGTTTAGCTCAGTTGTTAAGCGCACGATATCGGTGCGGGAGGTCTGGGGTTCGATCCCCGGGCCGGTCAAATCGAACGCAATGTCGCCAGCGGCTCGCCACCGTTGCGATGTTTTTTCGAAGCCGTGCAGTTGCCCAGACGATAGCCGCGGAGATAGGCTCTGCCACTGGTTACACGCTTCGGCGTAACCCGCGATTGTAATTAAGATTTGATTTTTTCTTTTTCCTTTTTTTTAAGTAATATCGTTTGTTTAGATCCTCCTCGTGCGAAGAAACTCATCTCAAGCAAGAAAAAGTGAAAACTGTCGAAGAATATGACAATCTTGCTTCTTCATTGCCAGAAAAAAACAAGCTTTTGCATACTCAGCATCACGCAGAAGATGCTTTTCAAAAAGATGACTTAAAAACATCCTGCCCTGTTGAGAACGGCAGCAATGCCTTGGATCTAACGGTGAAAGAAAAGGAATTCGATGATGCTGTTTATGCGCTGGATTTATCCAAGAAAACCCCCAAAATGTCTTGTCCAGAAAAAGAACACGGGAGCGTAATTGGAACTGAAAAAGGTAGAGTCATTATACGATTTTGTTTTCTAATTTGTGGGTAATGTGTGACGTAATTCTAAGTTCTACTGGAATGGTTCATCAGACTTGTATCAGCACTGGTACCAACATTAATGGGTCGGCGTGGAGAACAAGCGGACAAGTCTGCTGGTTATGTTGTAGGAAAAAGCAGTTAACGGAGTTCTCACTTTTGAGCAGTGGAAAGGTGTTTGGCAACTCTTCTATCGGAGAACGTTATTGCATCCCGGTCGCTTTCTATTGAAAAAAGATGAATGAGGATAACTGCAAGTTTTACCAATGCTTTCGTTGGCAAAAGTGAACGAAATGCTTGGCTACTTAAAATATGGAAACTATCAATTTTTTACGTCTTTGCCTCTTCGATTGTGATGAGCTTAAACAGCTCAAATGTCCGAGTGGTATAGAGCGTCTACCTCAGGAGCTGTAAACACGGGTTTGATTCCGAGTCGGGTCAAACCAGTGACTGTAAAATTGGTATTCATAGCTTCCCTGCTTGACGCTCAGCATTAAAGGTACGGTGTGGATAACCAGCCGGCAAGTTTACTTGTTGTGCCGTTAAAAACGACACATAGTGGGATTCCCCCATCTTCGCGTGGTGGGCAGATGGCCGGCAACTCCTACGCAAGCTCGTTCTAGCGCATTGATCGTTTTCTGGGAATAGGGGGATAAATATGCAACTAAAAGGTATAAATACTATTAATTTTTTTACGTCTTTGTCTCGCAGTGTGACGAGCTTTGTTTTTGGAGCACTTTATTTGGTGTTGAGTGCGAGCACGTCAGTCTATCTGATCGCTTGCTACCTTGACTAACAAAAACTACAATTGTTTCAGAAGCTACCACTGCAACGTCGCACTCCAGCACATTTCACAAAGAAAAACCATTTGTTGTAGTTTCAAAAGAAAAGGCTGTGGATTCCCATACTTTAATGAACGGATTATCGGGTAAAAAATCTATCTATTTATTTAAAATTGTTGATATATTTGTATTTTTTTTCGTATTTAGTTGCATATTTATCATCCTATTACGAGAAAGCGATCAAAGCGCTATAACGAGCTCACTTAGGAGTTGCCGGCCATCTGCCTACCACGCCAAAATAGTGCAATCCGGCCAAGTGCCAACAAGTAAAGTTGCCGGCTTGTTCTCCACACTGTCCCTTAATGCTGAGCGTCAAGCAGGGAAGCTGTGAATACCAATTTTACAGTCATTGGTTTGAGCAGACTCGGAATCAAAACCAAGTCTGCAGCTCCATAGGCAAACGCTCTTACTACTCGGCCATCTGTGCTGTTAAAATACACGGTAAGCTAAAACACCAATTTCAACTAATATAAGTGATTCACAACTTTGAGCTTTTGTTCAAGTATACTTCTCATCAGATTTCGATCAAATTTTTTGGTACTTTTTTGGAGTGTTTTCTCAAATTTCTCTGGCTGAACTAAACATGTCGCCCTAAAGTATTAACGTTATAACTGCATATTATACCCCTTTTATACAAAGTCATTCGCAACAAATTGTTGAGTAATAAAAATGTGCTTTTGTACTTCACAAATTAATGGAGTGATTACCTACGAGTGAAAAATGCAAAACTAGCACTGTGTTTGCACGCTTTTCATTTTTTTTGTGTATAAATGCATAGAGATAAATTGATAAGCAATTTGCAAAGCGATTTTGTGCAGCAAGGTTGCATTGTTTATCTGAAGGCTAAACTAAGTCGGCAGCGTGGCGCAGTGGTTCGGAGCGGCGTTTTTACGATGACCGTGATCTTAAGATGCTGGTTTAACTCCTGTCGAAGCTTCGCTATTACGTCCGTGAATAACATGCTTCAAGTTGATTTTTTATCTGTGGTAGAATCTGAAAAGCAGCAAATTAAAGAGGTCAAAAGCCAACCCTTGACCAAAAAACTTGGAAACAAAAGCATAAACGAGTCTGGGTTCGTCCTAAGTATATCGCCTCCGACGCTTTCTCGTGACAGGAGGATAAAAATGAAGAAATCAGATATCAATTTGTCAGCTTTGTATTGAGCTATTGAAATAACCTCAAAAAGCAATGTTATTTGGTTAACATCTAGTCAAAAAATCAAATCTTGATATACTTGCGGTATTAGGCGAAGCGTGTAACGAGTGGCTGGGCTCATCTCCGCGGCTAAGCGCCTGGACAGCACAGCTCCGAGGAAACGGCCCAAATAGCGAGCTGTTGGCGACACTGTGTCCGGGTGACCGACCCGGGATTCGAACCCCAGACCTCCCGCACCGATAGCAATGTCTTGAGAAATGAGCTGACCTGCTGGTTATTGGTAAACAATAATTTAGTAATTCGATGCGCTCTTGTTTTAGGTTCCGTTACTGATCCACAGGAAAAGATACAACCTACTTCTAAAAACCATGTGAAATTTCAACGCCAAGACTCACACTCTTCGATAGAAGATGTAACTACGTATAAAACTGTACCAAACACTAGTAGGTCATTCTTTAAAACCGCCACCAAACCAGATTCATTAAATTGTCTTTCTAAAGCAATTTCTTCAGAGCTCTCCAGTCTTTCTTTCTCAAAGTCAAATTGTTTACCAAACCCGCTTTCAAAAAATATGGTACCTTCAAAAGTAAAGCATTCGCGTTCGCATAGTATAGCAGATAAGTTCAGCATAGCGTCGAACGCTATATCTGCTCACCACGATGCAAAGCCACGTAGCTCACAAACGAGCTCCGATATTCCAATTATAGATGTTGACGCTTTGGAAGACCAATCTTCTTCTGCTGCAATTCGGAATGTTTCAAATAGGTTGTCACCTGCAAGTGGCAAGAGTGCACACTACAGTCGCACTAGACCTGAACTGGCATCTGGAAAGTGGTTTACTGAGTTAGTAGAAAACAGGAGAAAGTCATATCCAGAATTTCGAAAAACTTCGACTACGAATTTTGCTCCAGAAAATGGCTTTCAAGGAAAACCTTCATCGCAAACTAGATATACGAATGGAGAAAGCCTTACGTTAAGAAAAGGTTCTTTTGGAGCCATCGATAGTGGCAGCCATTTTGAAGGGTACATCAAATCTTTTGCTCGGAATGCTACATCACTTGAAACGCAAACGCACTCATCTTCTCAACAACAGAATGCGTTGTTAATGAATACGTCGTATAAAGACACATTAACTCTGGAATACACTAAACGAGCAGAACTTCAAAAATACGTCACAGCTCAAGCAAATCGGCATAATAAAGGCTTCACAAATGCAGTTGACATACCAAGGAAAAGCGTCCCAGTGTTGCAGGGTCCACCTCGTGTTAGCTCTATTAATCACGATTTGGTTGGAAATTCTTTAAACCACATATCATCGATTAGAACTGAAAAACCAGGCATTACAAATTCAACTAGTTCACGATCAAATTATGATGCATCGATGCTAATGATTGATCCAAGGGTTTCAAACGCATTACAGGCAAATGCTGTAAAAAAACAGACCCCTGCAAAATCTCTCGCAAATCCTAGGTTTGATATTCCAACTCCAGCTTATCTTGGAAAAAGTCATGTAACACCACGAACGAACTCCTCCTCTTTTTTCCCTCTTAATCCTCAGCATCAACCGCTGCAGGAATCTCGTCTTCCTCTACCAATGTTACCACAATCATCTCTGTACAATGGAAACCAATCTTTGATTTCTTTGACTCCGAGTGGGACTTCACCCGCTGATGCTAGACTGAATAATTTATCAGCTGTAGGACATACGAGACCTCAACATAGACGTGCAACTTCCATCCCTGCTGTTAATCACCCTGAGCATTCTTTAGTTATACCTAAGCATGCTGCAGAGGCCCAGTTGGGTAGACTTTCCACTCAAGAAGCTGAGAAAATTGCTGCACGATTACAGGTGCAAAAACTAGAACTTGAAAACCGAATTCACAACTTAAAAGTTCTTGAAAAACAAATATATGCCTCACCACCATATGCTACCAGACATGAAAAAACAATAGCTAGATTGCATCAAGACCAAAAACATTTCTTTCATTCACTGGTTGATCCTGAAAAAAGAAAAATAAATCACACGACACACGAGTATCAGTCACAAGCCAAAGTCGCACGAATGGCACCATTACACAGCAACAAGATAAACCGTTTTGCCACTGCTCAAAATCAATCTGCTTTGAAAGAAAGAGAAGCCATTTCCATCAATGATGAAAAGTGTATATTTTGTAAATCCAAAGCCTATTTTGTTTGTTCTGGATGCCGATCAGTATGGTACTGCAGCAAACATTGTCAGGTAACATGAATAACAATTTTTGGTATCCTACTGTATTTCTAAATACTGTATATCAAAAATGAAATCTTCGTTAATACTCGCGGTGTTACGCCGAAGCGTGTAACGAGTGGCGGAGTCCATCTCTGCAGCTTAGCACATGGGCTACGCAGCTCCGAAGAAACGTTGCTGTGGTGGCAAGCCGTTGTCGACACTATGTCCGATTTGACCGGCCTGGCTGTCAAACCGGGTGTTGCGACCTGCCTACTAATCCCCTCATCTTCAAGGTTCACTCTCGCTAGCATGTTACAACGTAGATCGTTTTGTCGCTTCTTCCCTTTTCTGCTTCCGTTTGTATTTGAAATCATATGTTGCTGTGTTTAATTTATTTTGATGGTGCAGAAATAAAAGACACTACTACTACTTCTACTACTGCTAACCCTAGACCTCCACCGATAGCGAGTGTTGCCGCCCAAGTGTTTTCAGCTGTTTTTGCAATATTTAAAATTCAATTTTATTTATTTATTTTAGTTGGACGATTGGCCGAATCATAGTAAAAAATGTGCTTGATGCCGAAAAATACAGTACATACTCTTCAAATGAGAAAGCTATGCGAACAGAAAGCATCTTTTGCTGAAACATATTTCTTTGTTGGAATGGCAAGAATAAAAAATACCGGAAAATGCAGTGAGGTGCCAGACTTTGGAGGTGCGAAGGCACTTGTATTTTTTACTTGGACGTTTGCGAGTGTTGGACCACTAATTACTAATCACTAATTAGTGTTTAAATGATTTGGCAAGCGTGGGCGGTGGTAGTAAGCTTGCATGTTAAATGCTTTGCTTTTTTTATAATAAGACTTGGTAATTCACCACTAGTGTGTCTTTCCAGTTTGTATTTCTACATAAGCTGAATAATAGTAAAAGTTTCTTGAGACAGATTCAAAACTCTTGACTTAAAACAGAGGTTTTCAACCGGAGGGCCATTGGCTCCCCTAGGGAACCACGGAACATTAACCAGGGACCACACGCGCAAGATTTATTACTGGCAATTAACCACTTCTGACCAACGGAAAGCTGTGGACACCACGAATGCAATACTGGCATGAGATTTTGTTGCTGAGGAGGGGGCCACTGCTGTTTAGTGTCCCTAGAAGGGGGCACAAACCATAAAAGGTTGAGCACCACCGGATTAAAACATGAAGGACCCGGGAGTACAGACCTACATTAATTTCGTGCTGTTTAGATTACAACCTAAAACATTAACAATCTTGCTTCTTTTTTATCTGCTGTGCAAAAATACCGCTGTGTTATATTTCTTTTTTGGTATTTTTTGATTTTTGTTCAGTTTTAAAGATGAGATTGCGTTGTGTAATTTTTACCACTTTTTGTTTCGTTTATTTATAGCTATCGTAAGGTGCAGTATTGCTAGCCCATACGTTTGGTTCGTTTTTGCCCGACTGTATTTTGCTGAACAGATGTTGTGTTTGGAAAGTTTTGATATTTGTTATCAGTATCAGACACTGCGTAACTATGTGCTAAATTTTTGGACGAGTGGGAAAAAATGTATGTGATTCGTCATTTAGGATTTTTTGATAATTGATAAGAAACAGATTTTGGTTGGAATACACCCAGCAAGGTACATTACCTCAATCTAAAATATCCATGCGCATCTAAAGACTTAAATATGCCCAATTTTTCTTTGTTTGAGTAACCTCTTCTTGCGTCACGCCAACCATCAGACACCTCTGATGCCCTCAAGAGGCTACTCAAAGAAAATAAGATTGGGCATGTTTAGCTCTTTAGATGTAGAGAGATATTTCAACTTGTGGTAATGTGTCCTGCTGGGTGTATTCCAATGAAAATTTTTTTAGTCAAATACATGAATTTAGCAAAATGATCGGTTATGTCATTAAAATGAATGATCTAAGAATCCCTGAGCGCGAGTAAATTTTGCAAATCTATGATTTTTAATCAAAAAAGTTTGGAAAATGCTCTTTTTATCCAAAGATTACAATCAAGGACAGAAAAATGAACATTTTCGCGATCTTAATTAAACATTACGATATTTCTTCGCAGTTAAGGGAGGTGTACACGAAAAGCAAATCGGAGCAAAGCTGAGGTTATTTTTTCTTATAACGTCACGCAGCTTAATCCACTTTGCTTAACTTGCTAAGCCAAACTGCATGTCATTATAAAAGACAAGCATGGCTTAACTCTTCTACACGCAAGGCTTTTCGTGTATGCCTACTTTTGGGCTTTCCACTTGTCCAATTTTAGAGGGCGTTAGGCTGCGGTTCTTGGTTCTAGTTTTGCATCACAATCAATTTCTTTATGTCATAATCACTTTTTTAACTATGACATCAAGAAATTGATTATGACGCAGAAACTAAAACAAGAACCGCGGCCTAAAGTCGACTAAAATGGACGTGTAAACAGGGCATTAACTAGCATTCTTGCAGAAGGCTTACCAAACCGAACTGTCTTGATCTTATTGTGATTCTGCATAATTTATTTGCAACATTGCGTTAGACTCGCGACCCCCCCAAGGACAAACGGGTCTAGAAAGTTTGTTAGTTGTATTGCCTTGTCATTGCTAGAAAAAAGCACGTGAAATGAAAGCATCAAGTACATCAATTCACGAATCAATAACATAAGCAAATAATGCACTGAAATGCGAAAAGCAAGTGTGATTTTGTTGAATTATGTCGCAATTTAATATTTGGTTACTATCATCATAAAACGCAGAAATACAATAAATTGACTTACCGTAATTGCTTGGTAGCCTAACACTTCCTAAATGGAATTGCTTGTAATATTTAACCTGAAGGATGGAGCGACCTCTACTAAAACTTACACAATAGTATCTAAGTCACAAATAGCGACAAGCTTAGATTCAATAAAACGTCAAATCCACGTTTTTTCAGAAAACAATACATATAGGACGAAAGTAGTTTAAGGAGGAAAAATCAAGCCATAGGGAATCTTAAAACTGGACGTTTCGACAACATGTATTGAGCTGTCATCATCAGTAGAATAAGCAAGACAGTACTTGCTTACATTGCTGATGATGACAGCTGAATTTTTGTTGTCGAAACGTCCAGTTTTGAGATTTACTATGGCTTGATTTTTCTTTCTTAACATATTTTTTCAGTTGTTTCGTTTATTATTTTTCTTGACATAATTAAATTTAAATTTATTCTTTCACCATACAATATTGGTGCATTTATATTTTTATTTTCCATAGATTTTGTTAGTACACATGTGCTTTGCGATATTTTATTTCTATGTGATTTACGCAGAAAATAAAATTGTGAAAAAAGAACGTAGTTTTCAAAATATCACGCAGGAAGCAGATAATAACATTTATGAGGATTCTGGTTATCTCGGTTGTTAAGCACAACGCTCTCGGTGCGGGAGGTCTGGGGTTCGATTACCGGGCCGGTCAAATCGGACACGGTTTCGCCACCGGCTCGCCACCGCTGCGACGTTTCTTCACTAAGCTGCGGAGATAAGCCCCGCCACTTGTTACAAGCTTCCGCGTAACGCTGCGAGTATACTGAAGATTTATTTTTGAAGATGCTAATTTAGAGTCAGATAAGAGTAATCTGTGTAAGAAAACTTTGTGTCACTGCGAAAAGACCACTTGGCGTTGGTTAGTTTCAAAGTCATGTCAATCAGTTAATCGAAATCGCTTGCTTTTGCCTGTCACAGCTGGTATGTTTATTTCAGTCTTTCGTTCACCTGTACAATGTACACATTTGCGTAACAGTTGCTTTTTTGCTAAGAAAATTTTCGCTTTATGTTAGATATGGAGATAGTTTTCGATTTAGATGATGGGATTTTGCTTAACTAACAACCTGCGTAATTGGCTGATAAATTCTCCCTAAATTTCTCAAAAATTTTACCACAACCAATTTACGTGACCTGTGGAAGTATTAGGCCTAAGCAGCACATTGAAATGGTTTTGTGTTAGGTATATTATAATAGTGGCGTCGCGAACGCGGTACAGTTTTTTTTCATTTGGTCTTCGCATTTAGATCGAGATTGTTTCGGAAAGGAACACCCATATTTTTTTGCAAAATAGTCTTTGATAATAAAAAGTAGGCTTACATTTTGAATACAAAAAGCCAAAACAGAAAAAGTGAGTTCGAAATACAACAATTTGAAGCAAAAAACTTGAAACAACTAAACACATTTGTCGAATATTTTTAAAATCTTTGGTGCAACTGGACAGGTTGTCTTAGTGTGTCATGAAGAGCATGGCATATGCGTGTGATGAAGTCGTACTTAATGCACCCCTATCAACACAATATGCGGTACTTGCAATCATTAGTGTAAAAAATCGACGTTTAAGCCGGAACAAACGATACTGACAAGTTGCACCAAAACGAAAATATGAATCCAGTGCACCACCCATTTAGCATAGCAGTGTAGTTTTGTATTGAGTTTCATAGTTATCCTTCTGTCACGAAAAAGCGATTAAAGCGCTGTAACGAGCTCACTTAGGAGTTGCCGGCTACCTGTCTATTTACTCTGAGATGGGAGAATTCCGCTGAGTGCCTTTCGCAACGACACAACAAGTAAACTTGCCGGCTTAGTCTCCACACTGTCTCTTTAATGCTGAGCGTCAAGCAGGGAGTTTATGAATTCTAATTTTGCAGTCATTGGCGTGACCCGAGTAGAGTGTGCAGCTCCAGCGGCGGACGCTCCTACTACTTTGCCATTCGAGCTGTTAAAGTAGTATGACACAGATATGAAGTTGAAAGCTACCGTAGTAGGGTCTCAGTCTAATGTTTCGAACCTCTGATTTAGTGAGTTTCCAAAAATATTTTATAGTCAAAACGAATATGGAAAATAATTAAAATAGCTTTTCTTATAAGTGCAAAAATGGTGCAATTGCATTTGCAAGGGAGCTTGGTGTCGTTAACAATATTTAAAAAACCTTGTTAACAAAAAATTATCGTATTAAGAAACTTTTTGGAACCATCCAAAGCGAGCGATTATGTCCACTGTGAAATATAATGTACTGCACTGACAATCCCTTATAAAAAGCTACGAGCATTAATTTGCATTGCATCATTGTTTGCATATCATTATTATTGACGTTTTAATTTTTTAAAAGCAACAATTTAAGTATCTGCATAACAATTACACCGATTTTGGCCACCAATACAGTAGAGCCTATTTTTGCGAAAGAAATCACATGCGAAGTCAAATTTGTTCTTTATTGTTTGTTGTATGCATCTTTGTGTCTTTTTTGTAAAATACCCCAAGCTGGCAAAAAAGTTTACTCGGAAAACCAAGCTCTCAGCCTGGTAATTTCAAAAAAATAATCCAAATCACATCTTCATCATACTCGCGTTAATACGCCGAAGTGTGTTACTAGGTGAGAACTTACAGTACCGAGGCAACACAGCTCTGAAGAAAGGCCACAAAGGTAGCGAGCTGTTGGCAACACCAAGTTCGATTCGACCGAACAGGATTCGAACCCTTGACCTCCTGCACCGTTAGCAATAACTTAGCAACTGAGCTAACCGGCCTTGTAATCTGAATCTGAAAAACATGAAAGGTAGCTAGGTCATTATAAAACTAATTCTGCCGTCTTTTTGCAAAACCTAACAACTGCAATTTTTCCGTTTGAGTAGTTTTTGAGAAAAAGCACTTTTTGTGTTATCATTTTAAAGGACTTTAATTTTTCAAGTGTGAGGTTTTTAGCAATGAAATAGTATCAGATTCTGCATTGAAGTTTTAATTTTGTATCAGCTTTGGTGAAATACTCCTTGTTTGTTTTTATACGCCCTTCATCGGTTTTACTCAATGAGCCTCTGAATCATTTTTTCAGTTTCATTAGTAATTTCCTAACAGAATTCAGTTTCATCATTTTTTCGTAGAAGCAGCCTACTGTAATAATTTCGTCCAAATGAACAAACTTCGAGTTGAAAAAAAAAATTTTTTATTAGCCCATCTTAAAAGTGTAAAACTTCACTTGTTAGGTTTTGCATTACGAAGTCATGCATTTTACTGTTAGTTCAAAGAGCCACAGAGCACTTAGTGCTTAGAACACTACTGGGTTTAACATTGATTAAGGAACAGATATATTTAATTTAACTAATCAAACGTTTTTGGCGATTACACAGCGCCCTCTTCAGGATCTACAATGAATCATTAAAAAACTACACTGCAAACATTGGCGGCAAGAAAATTACAAAATACTGATAAATGCTGAAACTAACTTAGCTCTAGCCTAGCTACTGTATCTCATTTTTCATTACTGCAAATATAAAATTACGGTACGACAATTATAATTATGACCAATTGATGACGTCACAACAAAAAGCAATACGGCACGATAATTAATAAATAGCGGTATTTAACAAAAATCATGCTCCATTCGTGTATAACTGCTTATTTAATTTCGGGTTTTGTTTTTTAATCAATAAGGCTTCATAAGCTTGCGTTTCCGAATTACTGTAAAAGTGTTTAAATCTTATTCTTGAGAGCAACTGCTGCAATTTTGGATATGTTCTTTAAGAGCACTTTTATTTTACGCTGAATCGCTCTAATGCTCCCTAATTCTAACGCTCAAATGTGGCGATGAGGTACCTACAGGTAGTGCTGACATCACGTGAGAAAGTGAATTTATAAACATCTGAGCGTAGGACCTGAAGGTGTTTGGCTTTTCAGTTGAAAATGATGTCCAACTTTGGTGATCGTATACACCAGAGGTGACGAACATGCGGCCCGCGAAAGAATTTCCTGCGGCCCGCGAACATTTTGGCAAGACCAGTACTTTTAAACATTTTTTTTCCCCGTCTAATCTTTGCGATGCGATACTAAAAGCTGAGCCCCTGATTTAATCAAGCACGTATCACAGTAATTATATAAACGCTCAATACAAGTCATCTGTTTCAGGATTCAGCAGTTCATCCATTGTTATGAAATAATAATAACATAACTCAAACCCGTTGCAGCTTCAGCATAGTGCAGCAGTTTACGAGTAACTATTCGAGTGAGAGTTTAGCTTGCCTTGCAGTAGTAGGAATTATGTGAGTTTGCGGGAATGAATTGGTGAGGTGGCAGTACCATTTATCATATGCAAGTTTTACTGCTTTCTTAAGGTATTTGTTATTTTGTTTTTTAATCAATATTTAATTAGCCGCTTGTCTTCAGCGAAAAAACGAAATATTGTAGATGAAAAAAGAGTACTTCAAAAAGATTGGACCGATATCCGATATGTTTATGACCAGGAGCGTATTCAGAGGGGGGCCATTGTGCCATCCTTCCCCCTTTTTGACTCTGCCTTTTAGTAAAAAAAGAACAAACTAATGGTGCCAAGTGACTGAAACATGCCAGACTCTTTTGATGGTTTCTGTAGCTTATGGCCAGTGGCTAATCCAAGGGTTAGGATGAGAGGTATGCATCCTTCCACCAGCCATTTTCAAAATAGTTTTTGATGTATACAATTTTTCCATAACTTTTTAAACCTCTTCGAGAGCGATAAGCCTTACGCCTTAAGCACGTATAATCGAAAATGTGCGCGCCAAATGCATCATATTTGGCAAAGCACTCAGAATCAGGGTCAAAAAATTTAAACAAAATTTGCCGGAGGATTATTCAAAAAGCACTACAAATAGCCATTACAGCATGTAAATTTTCAAAATTTTTTCGAGAGAGCATGCCACCGGACCCTCCAAGAGCTTTTCTTGTTTCTCAATCATTTTCAAATTTGTTCTGCCAAAAAAAAAACGCTTTAAAGAAATGTGGAAATTATGGCTTCCCCTTTTAAAATTTCTCGCTACGCCACTGTTTATGACTAAAAAGTTATGCGGCCCGCTTGCTTATTGGTAAGTAACAAAGTGGCCCGCGACAGCAAATAGGTTCGTCACCCCTGGTATACACGGACACAACGTAGATTCCAAGTTTTCCTTTTATATTCAATTTTTTTTTAATTTCCTTTTTATATTTCAAAATTCTAAGTTTTTTGCAATGAATGCCATTTAAAAATAAAAATTAAAGAATTATTTAATTTAGTTAACTGCGTTTAGACACAGCTAAATTTACAATCAATGTTAACGGAGATACAAAGTTTATGAACCCGCAGGTTACTGGAGTGGTTCAATACACCGCATTCGGCTTTGGAGGACATTGGTTCGATTCCCCGGCCGGTCAAATTGTAGATAGTGTCTCCAACGGCTCACCAACGCTGCGACGTTTCTTCGGAACTGCTGTGTTGTCCAGGCGCTAAGCCGTGGAGATGGGCCTCTGCGCACGTGACACGCTTCGGCATACTGCTGCGAGTATACATGAAGATTTAATTTTTTTACAAAAGTTGTTAAGAACTAGTGATTAACACAGCTAACGCTTTGCATTGTCTCGCTCATTCATGCTCTGCGAGTTTTGCAGAGAATTACAGTACAATCAAGCACTGAGGGGCTAACCCTACGCAGAAATTTTTTGAGGAGTGACGTACAAGGAGATTTATCACAAACAGACGCGAGTTATGCCAGAAAAAATGACCGATAACAGCTTTTACGGGGCATCAATTATTATTATCGAAAAAGACCTGTGATAGAAGCGCGCTCACAGAAGCCTCCCAGGGTACGCCACAGCAAATGCTATCTAGTTATCCATACATACAGCTTAACATCTGGTACCTGTGTGTGATGTACTGTAGCATCGTCATTCGATACAAGCCTGTAACTGCAAGTACGCTTTTCTACTAAAATAGCTTTTCTTTCGTTTATAAAGTTAAATTATGGTGCAAAAACAAGAGTGTCTTGATGGAGAAGATCGGAATCTTTTAAACTGCTAACGTGTCTAAGTAGAGAAACAACTTTCGGTTATCTGCGAACTCTGTACACCAAATAGATGTTCAAATCTTATACTTATAAATGAAAGATACCCTGAATGATGAAAATATGTATGTTCAGAAGTAATTCTGCTGCAAGTTCAGTGGAAGAGTCAAAATCGGCAAATGATCCATCCGGCTTTCAAATAAGATAGACATCGGAAAATTTTCAAATGAGTACACCCTGATTAGAGCAACAATAACGGGTTACCCTCAGCTGGTAGGAAAAAATAACTTTAAATTCACAATCATGACAAAAGTTTTCATCCAGCGGTTTACATCACTGATTAGTTTCCTTTTTAAAGCGTTTTAGTGGTACTCAATTTGGGTGCCATCTATTTATCTATCTATCTGTCTTCTCTAGACCCACTTATTCTTGGGTGGGTAGCGGGAAATCCAATCTTCATTATACTCGCGTTGTGACGTCGAAGGGTGTAACGAGTGGCGGGGTCCATCTCCGCGGCGTAGTTCCTGGGCAACACAGCGGTGAAGAAACGTCGCAGCGGTGGCAAGCAGTTGGCAACACAGTGCCCAATTTGACGGGCCCTGGAATCGAACCCCAAACCTCCCGAACCGGCGGCAGTGTCTTATAAACTCAGCTAACCAATTTGGGTCCCAAAAAATATAAACGGGATTCTTAAAGAATCAGAAAAACTTGCAAAAAAAATGACACTTTTAATTACCAATTTGAGACCCTATTAAGCCATGTCCAGTCTCCGCGGGTTTATTGCGGGCACCGGGTATTTTTTCTTCGAAGAAAGATCTCGAGAACTGATGGTACGTGAAAATGAAAGTTAATGCGTTTTAGACAAGATAGAGATCACAAGGAAAACGCAAAACGTACAGAAAATGAAAGTAAACATTGGGTTGACGTTGTTCATTTTTATTTTCTAAGCAAAACAAGCTGTTGCTGAAAAACGAAAGTAAACGTCGATATTAGGTTATATTAAAGATCAAAATTCAAGTTGTTTCAAAGCGAAAGCGCTCATAAATGACAAAAAATGGGTAAAGCGTTACATGCAAGCGCTAATTGCTCAACAATTCATATAGAATTGCACCTAAAGAAAGCAGTGAAAAACAAATTAGCGACAGATATTGTGCTTTCTTTTATTGCATGAATTGGGCCGTGTTTTATAGTGCGCTGTTTCAGTGTGAGAACGTTTTTTTTTTTTTTGGCCTTTAGTCTTGTTTTGACGGGTCGGTTTAAGACTGGATCGAGTTTTTTGTGCCGTGTACAGTTTTGTAACAAGCTTTCGACCGAATGGTCTTTCGCTGTTTCTTCTAAGGCATGCTTTATAAAGCGTTGGGAAAAATAAACCCGACTTGACTTCAATGAGGGTAAAATTTGAGTAAAGCAGCAGGCTTCTTATTTTGTACCATAGAGCGGTAAAGCGCTGTTTCGTGCCATTAGCTCTTATTAGCCGCACTCAGGTAAAAAGTATCTTCGTCCTTCAGAATGCTTGATGTTATTCTTATTTTGTTGTAGACACAATGCAGCCACTCCTTGACTTCAAATTGACTTCATTTTGGAAAGTTTGGTAAACCAAAAACTCGTGACCCCCGAAAATGAAGTTTTAATGCCATAAATCTTCAAACCACCTCATTTCCAATAGGGACCATATTACAAGAAATAGAAAGACGAGCAATTTGAACTTTCTGAGAACATTAAAATTGACGCAACTTCCGTCATACAGTAGTTTCCATCCCTGTCATTAGGTAGTCTTGTATTTGTAGTGACTAAAAGTACAAATGTTGCGAGCTATTCTAGAAGGTTCTTGTTGGCTCTCTCCACCACTTTTCAAGTTTTTGAAAATGTAATTTTTAAGTAGGCTTGATTTTTTTATCGAATTCAGCCCGATCATCTTCAATATTGGACTTGCGTTCGATCTTACCCCACGTGTAACATTTCATTTTACGACGCTATTAATTGCGATGAAGAGGCTGCTATTAGCGCTGCACGTAACTTCGAACAACCATCAGTGGTTGCCTTGCGAGGTTGCATGTAGCAAACAATTTTTTCATTTTTTTTGTTTCAACCACATACAATTATAGCTCAGATTCTATATTAGTGAAGTATATGCATTATGGAAGGTGGCACTGGGTATCGAGCCCGCGAAGTCTTCTTCGGAGCGTCAAGAACTCGGCTATGCTATACTGTAACATGTGCTCTGGCACAGTGGTCGGCCACCATCGGGTGCCGGTCCGTATAAAGTTTGTTACTGATCCGTATGCGTTTTCAGAATAAATGCTTTGAATTTGAAACCTTTTTATAATGTTAAACGCAATTTTCGGATGTTTTTAAATACTTGATAGCTCGATTCTGGTGACCCAGCATGGTAAATTTATTCAAAAGCATAAAATTTTAATTTAACAGCGAACATCGATTATGCTGTCATTTTATCGTAAATCTTGCCTGAATGAAATATCGCTAGCAGTGGCATACACACGGGGGGAAGGAGTCAGAACCCCTCCTTCCATTGACGATTGAAGAAGAAATGAAAACCTCGCTTTTTAAAACAATCCGCCTTTTTTCATAGAGAGATTGCCGAAATGAAATTGCTTTTATGTTTTTCTGTGCGATCCAACTTGCTTGAGAAACCTCCATTGTGATGCAGTAACACTGGTAGTCAAACTTTACTAGTGCGTTGCGCTTGAACCAATGATTAATTCAAAATGCAAGCCGGGACAAAATCAATGGCCATTGAAGCTAGAGTCGTGTCGTGATGTCATAAAGCGATTGTTCTGAAGAGAAGGGTTGCAGCGCCGGCGCCTCTTGCGATGTCATGATTTTGAGTAAACCAATTCAGATATCGCTATCGGCGAGGGAGGTTTTGGGTTTGATTTCGGGCCGGTACCGGCCGTTGGCTCACTTGTTAAGAGCACAGGCTATCCGTGCAAATGGTCTGGGGTTCAATTCCCAGGCAGGTCAAATCGGCACAGTGTCGCTAAACGGATTTAACTCCCCTTCTTGACGATTCCAAAAAAAAATGAAACCTTTTTGTTTTGAAACAAACCGACGTTTTTTTGTGCGGAGCTTGCCGAAATTGCTATCATGTTTTTTGTGTTCTGTCATTTCGAGAAACTTTCGTTACGATGCAGTGCAACAATACCGGTAGTCCAACTTTTCTGATGTGTTTTGCTTGAACTGCATTTTTGTCAATGATGCTGCAGTGAGGCCATAGGTAGGTAGGGGTTTCCTTAAGTACGGTATTATCGGCAGTAACTAGTGCCGCAAACAAATTAAAAAAAAAATTAATTCAAATCTTCACTTTACCGGTACTTGTTTCATTAAACTCGCTGTAGTACTGAAGCACTTTAACGAGTGGAGGGGCCCGACCCCGCGGCTTAGTGCCTGGGCAACGCAGCTCCGAAGAAACGTCGCAGCGGTGGCGAGCCGTTGGCTACACTGTGTCCGATTTGACCGGCCTGGGAATTGAACCTTAAACCTTACGCATCGATAGCGTCATTTTTAACACGGCGTTGTAACCGGCCGGTTTGTTAAAAAATTATTAAAATATAAAAATCTAAATTGACGCTGCCCTAAGTGTTACAATTAAAATACTGCCAAGGAAGACCAAACCAACAAAAGATTTAAGGAGGCCCAGAGGCGGAACGAGGGGGGGGGGGAGGTAAAATTGTTTTTCCGTACCGTAACTGTTTCAGGAGCTGGAGTGCTTCGTTTCCATTATGTGTTTGAGAGTATCTGATGATATCGACGCTGTGATTTGGGTGAAAAATGCTGAGATAATATCGACGCTGTTTTTGACCTTAATCGCAAGATGAGAGATTTCTCTTGCGCGTAATTTATTGTAGTTTAAAAATGTTTCGGTAGGGAGGGCTTAGGTTTTCTCATGCTTGACTGTCTTCAATTTTCAAGACAGGGAGAACTGCCCCCTTCATAATGAGTGTATACTAAATGTTTGTATCAAGGTTTAGCCTATACGCGTTGTTTATATCAACGTTGGTTCTCAAAAAAAATTTTTTTTTTGGAGGGAAGCTATTGTTTGCTTCACCTCCCTGGCTACATCCTGTTTGTGACGTTGCGAAAGCTAGCCTGCTTTAGCCAGTTAACCTTCCTATGGCCCAAAAATGAGATCAACTAAAATTTATTCTGTAAATTTTTAACCACAGCTTGACAGCTTGAGTCTCTGTGAAACCTCTTCTCTCCTTAAATGAAGCGCAAAGAATCGAGCAAAAGTGTAAATGAAATATCTTGATTGTTTCCTTCGTTATGGCATTACATACAGTAGCTTAATCATGGTTAGCTGCAATTGCACATTAATTTAGACTGCAAACATTACAATCCGATGCACTTTAATACCTCTGAACTACTGTAATTGTAGTATCTTAACGTCATCACAAGGTGACGTCACTGAACCCCCCCCCATTGAAAAAATTCTGCGTACGGCACTGAGCGCTAGCCTAAATAAACTAGAGTTAAGAGAGAGAATAACGTCAGAAATCAGGTGTGAGAAGCTACAATACTATAAAAAACTAAAGCACATCTGCTGTATCAAGATTTAAAAAGTTTAATATGCTTTATAGTCAGCCATGAGTGTTGGATCATGAATGAAAAAGTGAGATCTCGAGTTCAAGCAGCTGAAATGGGATTCTTGCGAAGAATTAGCGGTTTGATCTTGTTGGGCAAGGTTAAAACTGCAGATATTCGTGAATCTTTAAATCGAATCGCTGTTTCTTCGACTAAAAAGATCGCGGCTGCTTTGGCATGGACATGTGAAGCGAATGTCCCAGGAAAGAACAACCCAAAACTGCTCTGTTCAACAACGATTGGTTGAAGGCCTAGAGTCCGTACCAGAACTCGATGGCGAGATTACAGAACAGAACAGAATTTATTGTTGATTCGCCTTGACGTAAACTTAATAAGCACTCACAGAATAAAACAATGAAATTTAGCAAGGCCAGGAAGCATCAAAGAACCCTAAGGTTTTCTAGTCTAGATGCTTCCTGATCTTGTTGTGAGATCGAAATTTAAATTACGAGCATATTAGTTACGATAACGAGAAGGTTTAGAGATGATGTAAAAACAATATACAAAGAAACTAAAAAAAGAAATTAGACATTAAAAAAAAAAAAAAAAAAAAGAGAGAGAAGGCAAACATCAAACAACAATATGAGCGAGAATCATACGACAGTTCCAAAATGTAATTAAAATTCAGTAGAAAAACATGTAATTCTAATTTATTAAAATTTCTGTGCTTCCAAGAACGCTTTGGAGTCAATATGAAGACATCAAATGAATTTTATATTTTTGTTTAAAGACACCCCAGCGATTATTCTTAATTGAGCTGTTGAGGCTACTCCATAATTTTGTGCCCCGAAAAGCCAAGAGGTTTTGAGTAATTGATTTTGTTGATTGTGGAATAAAATATACGCACTTGTTGATTTGTCTGGTGTTATGAGAGTGGATTTTTTCAATTTTGGTAAATTGTGATGATAAAACTGCTAGATCTTAGTTTTAGATTACGTTCTAGATCTTAGTTGGTCTCACCTTGGCATCCCAGCGGAGCATCTATCCTTTGTTGCTCAGGATCGAGATGCTTAGAGGCTCCAACTGGAGCTGCTCTGCCGTTTTTTCTCAAAACCTAACAACTACAAATTTTTCAAAAAATTATTTTTTTGCAGTTTTTGAATTGAAATTCGATGTTTTATCATGCGTCCCAAAATCAAAGTGCTAACTTATTTAGTTATGCTAATATGGATATCTAACAACTACAGTGGAATTCGGTTAATGAATCCACGGTTAATAAATCCAGCCGCTTATTACATCCAATTTGCTTGGAACGGAATCGTCCCAATCCTTTCTCGTTATAAAAACTTCGGTTAATAAATCCAAGCGCCGTTTAATACATCCAGTTTACGTGCTTTATGCAGTCAAATTTTTCTTCATTATGTGCTAATAAGTACGTACAATATTGGATTATCAGTTTCGTATGGACAAGTACGTACATGTCCTAGTGTACTGGTAGGCCTAATCAAGCAGACTAATTGAACACCAGTCGTAAGAGTTGTGCAATTATTGTTGCAACTGAAGCGGTTTTATGAAATGTGTCGAATAAATATTAAAAAAATACTACATTTTGTGCATTTTTACCGCTGCAGGGGGATATCCACAATGGTGAGATGCATTTTTAGGAAACGCCGTTTATTAAAGCCGCCGCGTATTAAATCCAAAACCGGCTGTCCCGAGGTGGATTTATTAACCGAATTCCACTGTACTCGCAAAAAAAATTTTTGCCAACTTTTTACCGATTATTTTTTTCAAAAATTAACAACTACATTTCAATTGTTGAGGCATATTATGACGTCATATAATTATTTGTTTTCTTCCGAGTGACTAAACCCAAGTCCGGAATGAGACGCCTGTTACGTCATAATCCAATTTGTAGTTGTTAGGTTTTGAAAAAAAATTTGTTACTTTTTAAACGAAGAATTTTTTTTAAACCTAGTAAGTCACTTTTTTCAAAAACTAATCGATAGTTTTTTTTTTATAAATCAATTTTCATTCATGCCTTTAAAATGACTCACTCTGAAAAAAAAATAGAAATTTTTTCAATCAGGATTTTGTGCTAGCTTAAAAAAACATAAAACCTACATTATCTCGAAAACTTGACAATTGTAGTTGTTAGGTTTTGTGAAAAAACGGCAGTGCTGCCCCCGCGACCCCCAAAGATAAGCGGGTCCAGAAAAAGTAAGTAAGTAAGTAGGCCTACTTTAGTCAGAGTAAAACAAGATCGAGGTTTTCAGTTGTGAATAAATACAAGCGTTTTATTGCTAAAACGTTTTTCATTTTTAAAAAACTCGATTTCAAACCCGTCCGCTGTGTGAAAAAGGTTGCCGACTGCTGCTCTATAGCATACAGTTTCATTTTTTTGTATATGAGCAAAACAACATTGCGGCAAGTAGCGCATATCACATTACAAAATAACGAAACAAACAGAAGAAAGAAAGTAACCGACAAGGTATTGATTAAAAACTGTTTGCCATCAAGACACGACCACGCCAGGCAGACCTGTTCGATGTTTGTAATTCATATTTTTAGAATTGGTAAGTTATAGAAAAAAGTAGTAAGACTGAAAGCGTTAGCTAATTGTTCTAAAATTTGAAAAGGCAATTTGAAGTATCTCTAGCAGAAAGTGATGAAGGGCACAAGAGAAAAGGCAGCTTTGAGGTTATTCAATACATTTTATCAAAGAGGTAAAAACCCTAAATGCAGGGCAGGGTTTAGACAATGAGAGGCCTTATACGCTATTTGATCAATGACCAGACTCATCTCTACGTATATGGAGGTATTGATGGTCGAATTCCAAAAACACGAGGTCTTCGTTGTTCGTGACCAGGCCCCTTATTTCTCCGAGGGCCTAGGCTTTAGCCTGCCTAGCCTATTGGTAAATCTGGCCTTGCCTAAACTAGAGTATTTTTAAAATAAAAACGACATTTGCATACATGTATGCTTGAAAACTGCTGCTTACACTAGACTCTACAAGTCTATAATGCATAGTCCACCTAAACGACAATGTGTTTTCTGACTTGTTAGGTATTCTATCTTATTAGGTACCATAAATTTTGACTTTGACCGGAATGGTATTCTAACTTGTTTGGTCCCACAAAGGTTAAATTTCTTACGGGGTATACAAATCCGGAGGGGTGTTTGGCTGATCAAAGTCTAGAATTCTAAAGGATAAGTGTGCCTTAACCTGAATGAGGCTGATGAAGGCTAATAGCCCGAAACAGCGCTGTCCCGCCCTGTGGTACCCTATCTAATGTGTTTTCTTGCAACATCTTTGCAAAGCAATCAGTGTAGTTAATATAATGCACATTCGCCAAACTAAATCGTTTTAGAGAACTCATTGTATAATTTATGTTCCTTCTCACTTCATTTTTTGCAGCTCCGCTATGTGTCAGCACAAAGCACACTAAATATCCTCGCAGTAGGAAAAAACTTCTAGTGTTCAACGTTGGTACGTTTCAAACGTACGTCCAACAATATCGTACTGATTCTTCACCAAATCAAAATGTTTATTGTTCAAGGGCCTAAATAGGGTACAAAAAATCAAATCTTCATTACACTCGCGGTATCACGCCGAAGCGTGTGACGGGTGGCGAGATCCATCTCCGCTGCTTAGCGCCTGGGCAACACAGCCCTGAAGAAATGTCATTGCGGTGGGGAGCCGTTAGCGACACTGTGTGCGGTTTGACCTGCCCGGGATTTGAACCCCAAACCTCCCGCACCAATAGCGATGTGCTTTACAAATGAGCTAACCGGCTGGTAGTTTCTAAACCCCTGATTTCCTGTCGCGTCATAAATGCACTTTTCACTGTGACGTTATATATTCGAATATACTCGTATTGAACTTCCAATAACTGATAAATTAATAAATAACATTAGGTACTTGTCTTTCTAGACATAACTGACAAATCACCCTTGAACATCCACTCTCGCGTAAAACAAATTACTGAATAAATTGCCCAACAGAGGTACTCGGGTCGACCAGGATGAGTAGTTACGTGAAAGTAACGAATATAAATCAATGAAGATGATTAAAATACTGTTTTGAGATTTGAAGTACTTGTATTTTGTTAATATTCTCGGTTAAATCTCAGACCGGTCAAATCGGACACCATGTCGCCAGCTGCTCGCCACCGCTGCGACGTTTCTTTGGAGCTGTGTTGTCCTGGCGCTAAGTCGCGGAGATGGGCCCCACCAGACGTTACACGCTTCGGCGTAATACCGCAAGTACAATGGAGATTCGATTTTTTTATGATGTTGATAACAGGTGATTACCAGTTTATAATCACGTGCACTAATAATGGGCTAGTAGCAGTTATAAAAGCTGATTTACTTAAAAGTTCGCTCGCATTGTTGAAAATCACTTAATGCATGAGATAATCTCTCTTCAAAGCAACTTTCTTGTTTTGGTGGCATCATAATCAACTTTTCGATGTCATAGTAAAAAAAGTGATTATGACATGGAGAAGTATATTATGATGCAGAAACTAGAACCAAAACCGCGGGCCGAAAGCCCACTAACATTGGACATGTGGACAGGATAAGTGTTTCGGAGTTAATGCTTTGTGATAGTTTTTTTGAAACTGTAGCCAAGTTCTTTATGGCAAAAATCGGAAATTCGAAAAAATGTGAACTCGACTACTAAAGTACATAAGCTGTCGGTTAAAAATAAGCCAAGTTTGTCTTCAAATCAAAAATCAAATTTTTATTATACCGGTACTCGCTGCATTACGCCGAAGCGTGTAACCAGTGGCGGGGCCCATCTCCACGGCTTAGCGTCTGGGCAACACAGCAGCCAAAGAAACGTCGCAGCAATGGCGAGCCGGTGGCTACACAGTGTCCGATTTGACCGCCCCGGGATTCAAACTCCAGACCTCTCACTCCGATGGCAATGTCTTAAAAGCTGAGTTAATCGACCGGTTTCAGTTTGCTTTTTACCCCGTAATTTTACCCCCCACAAAAAGAAAAATAAGTCCTGAAGCGAGGCTATTTTTTAGGTTTTTATTTTTGTTATAGCTGTTGCCGTTGGTGAATTTACTGCTTGTTCTGGCTGAAGGTTCACAACCGTAAAAGCAGGAAACCGGAATTCAATTGCGCGTCATTGCGCAATTGTTTTACATTAATTTCCTCTTGTTACAAGCTTCCTGCCTCATTGGCAGTTGTCTTTCAAAATCCAAAATTTCTATAGTTTTTTCGACAATGTATGGATTTCACACGCAAAAATTCAATGCTGCGCAGCAAATTTGCCACAGTCGATGGATAACTAGGGGCAAATTCAGGAATTTTTAAAGAGGCTAGAAAAAAAGCATGTATATCTTGTTGCGCCTGTTGAATTTTGGAAGCAGTGCTGTATATTGATATGTATAGTTAACAACTTAGGTACCCTGTACACACGTCCAAATCAAATTTAGTGGGCTGTAGGTCCGCAATTCTTGGTTCTAGTTTCTGCGTCATAATCAATTTCTTGATGCCATAATCACTTATTTAATTATGCATCAAAAAATTGATTATGACGCAGAAACTAGCACCAACAATCGTGGCTTAAAACCTGCTAAGATTGGATACGTGGACAGGGTAATTGAGAGACTGACCTCCCTTAAACCCTTTGAGTTTGTTAATGAAAACGCTCAAAAAATCAGCCCAATCCTTGCGACACAGCGGCCGCCGAGCGAATGTTAATACTAATTACAGAAATTCTAACATGTCATTATGCACGTAATACGCTTTGCGTCTGCATTAAAACTAAGTACAGTAATCGCTGAGTAGATTTGTGCCGAGTGACCATTATCAAATTAGACAAGGCAGACCACGCTTTTAAGCTAGATAAAGCACGCTGTCATTAGCAGAAAGTTAAATGTATAAACTGCAGACTAAGATTAATAAAGCCTCAGGTTTACGTATATTAAAATGGTTTTAAAGAATTTCACTTAATGAATTTAACTTGAATCCAACCCACCAAGATCTTAGGCTAAATTAAATGTAATCAGAAAAATCTGCACCGACCAGTGACGTTCTCCAGCCCAATGGTTGTGGCGAGTCTATACCGATATATTATATTGATTTACAAGCTGAAATCATTATATTAATTTATAATCTATCATAATAATTAATAATCTTGTATATTATTTATAGCCTATACCGGTACTTATATTGATTTATAAGCTTGGGTCACTCTCTTAGCCTGGCAGCTAGACTGGATAGACTTCGATACAAGAAATCATTGATCATTAAAATGTATGTAGTAAGAAACAGATCGTAATTATTGAAATCCAGCAGTTAAAGTGAAGTTAGATTGATAAAGAACAGAATGGTTTCCAATTGTGATCATAGGTATTTATAAGGACTGTGGGTTATCACTTACCAGTGGTGGGATTCAAATTTTTCGTCAGCCTGTTCTATTACAGAAGCTATATATTATCAGCCAGTTCTGTTTCAATTAATGGTACAAGTATAAGCTGCAATGCTAACCGACTCACTGTTCTAATAAAATTCCCTCAGACGGTTCTATAGAACCGGTGCGAACCGGCTGAATCCCACCACTGCCACTTACCCACCTTGCGAAGAAGCTGTTAATGTTTGGATTGTATCGTAGCAATCATATTTCATGATGGAATTTGGGCCTTACAGTTTATGACATCAACACGTGCCAGAGCCGGCGCCAGAGCAGGCGACTTAGGGGGGCCATGCGTTTATCAGGGGGGTCAAAGTTTGAAATTAAGCGCAAAAGCGGCTGTCTTCAAAAAATTAAGCTTGTTAATTGGGGGGGGCAAGCATGTCGATTGGGGGGGCTGACCTCCTTGGCGCCGGCCCTGACACGTGACCAGGGCCATAACTACCAAAAATGCAGGCGGTGCTCTGCATACGGGCCCAGACTAATCCGGCCCCACAAAGAGAGCATACGCCCGGGGCAACACGCGGTAGGGGGCAGTAGATAGGAATGGAAGACTTTCTTTAGAGTATACCTCTCAAAGATTTTTTGGGCCCCGTACTTGTTGTTTGCACCCAAGCTCCACCAAGCGAAGTTACGGCCCTGCACGGGCCGCGAAGTGACAAGGCTTATGAACATGCTCATGAAATTTTTGAAAGCATAATTACAAAGGAAACACCATAATTACAAATTTGGTTCAACTCTCAGTCGGGTCAAACCAAAGACTTTAAAACTGGTATCTGCTGTTACACTTGCTAAACGCTCAGCAATTAAGTGTAGCGCGGAGGATGAAATGAACAGAGAATGAAACTACATCAGTGAGTTCTTGACAAAATTTGGTCCTGACGCTAAAGGACCTTAGTAGTTATAAAGCGCCATAAAACCACACATTTATTTTCTTCGAGCGTTGTTACTTGAGAAGATGTTGGAGCAGTAGGCTACTCACAGATTTATTTGGGATAATTAGAGCATACAATTAAATTTTGGGGGTTATCAGAAACTGAATACCCAATATATTGAGCTCAGGTGTTGCGCAATAAGTTTTAGACGACATCTCCACATTGACACACTGTGTAACAAATCATCACGTAATGGGCCAAACTTTCTAAACCCAAATAAAATCAGTAAAACGTTACCTAGCTTAGCCTATTGCATCAAACTTTTGTACGACTAGGTGTCGACTACTTTTGTTTTTTGAGATAGTTTCAAATTTGCAAGATCACTGTGACGTCATTATCCAAATCGTAAATTTGGAAAAATGCCATGTAAGAAATCCACAGGTTAATTTTTGAAACCAGGGTTGCCAACTGGTATATTTATATACGAGATTTCATAAATCTGGTATATTTTTTCCCGTTTGGTAGCTGAAATTTTGGTTTGGCATATGTCCTTAAATTTGGTATATTTTTATGCCTTTAGGTAATGATTTTTTTGCGTTTGGTGTATTTCAAAACTTTGGTATAATTCTGAATTAGAGTTAAATTTTTATGCTAAGTTAAATTTAGTGGCTTAATGTCCTTTCTTGTCGCAACTTTATACCATGCTGAGTTGAGTTTTTGTGACTTTGATATAATGCATGAGGTTTGCGTAGGACATGTTTTTGCTGGAGCAGTACTGTACACTGCTGGTTAATTGAAATTAGGCTGGTGGTGGCTGATTTAATTCGTGCGGTGAGTTTGATGTTGCATGTTTCGGTTACCAAAGTATTGCAGACTGTAACTGGAGTTGCTGTAACAGTGTAAAGTGTTGGTTAATTGCAGGTAGTGGCAGAATGGTGGCTGATATATTTGAAACTGCGGGTTCGGTGTTGCATGTTTTGTTACCGAAGTATTGTAGAATGCAAAGTGTTGGTTTAATTGCAATTAATTGGCAGTGATTTATTTCAAACTGAGTTTTGGGGCAGTGCCCGTTTTTGCTACCGCACTATTGTAAAGTGTTGGTTAATTGCAGTGGTGTAAAAAGTATTTTGAAACTGTACTTAAGTAAGAGTATTGTTACTGACGGCAAAACTACTCGAAGTAAAGTAGAAAGTATTGACTAAAAAAAGCACTTAAGTAAAAGTAAAAAAGTAGTCATTTAAAAACTACTCAAGTAAAAGTACTCGTATAGCGTTTTCAAACGTTAAAGCACGGACTTCTAAATAGTAGCGTCTCGTATAGCGTTTTCAAACGTTAAAGCACGGACTTCTAAATAGATTCTACTATTAAGAAGTCCGTGGTTAAGGTGCCAACTACACACTTGCCGCTGCGGTGATGATGGACTTGCTTTGAAGGTGGCAAAATGGTGAAACAAAAGAAATTATTACCGCTCAGATGGCCGATTGGATAGAGCGTCTGCTTCTGGAACGGTAGACTCGGGGTTCGATTCAGAGTTGGGTTAAACCAATGACTTAAGAATTGGTATTTATAGCTTCCCTGCATGACGTTTAGTATTAAAAGCGACAGCGTAATTCTTATCGCATGGAGTGAAGTTTCCATGGCGATGACGAGACCTAGTGTTATGGAGTTGAATAATGGAGAATTGGAGTGTAAATACAGATTTTAGGCGTAACGAAGGATTTCAAGGCGAGACTGTAACTCAATTGCCTTAATAGTAAACTACTTCTACTTTTCTAAAATAAAAACTACCCAAGTAGAGTTACTTTATACTAAAAGTACTTAAGTAAACGTAAAAGTAGCCCAAAAAAAAATACTCAAAAAAGTACTCGTTACCGAAAAAAACTACTCAAGTAATCTACTCAAGTAAAAGTATTTCGTTACTTTACACCACTGGTTAATTGTCATTTCAATTTCAACAGAACTGTTGCGTTAGTTACTCTTGTTTTTTGCTTAGCGTGGGAGATTTAGATTCGATTCCTTGGTCTATTTAATCCGTATCACCAACTGCAGCAGAAGAGCTGTTCAAGGTTAAAATCATCAAAATCAAATTTGCTAACTAGTATTGTGACATGCACATGCCTGATTGCATTGTATTAAAAGAATGCAACTTTTTTGTGCTCAATGTAATAATTACACTTCTGTTAGAAGAATGAACAAGTAATTAATGTTGTCATTCATATTTATTCTTAATTTTTGCAGAGAAATTCATGATTTTTTTTAAATTTTGGTATACATGTGGTACACTTTTGATAAAACTTTTTGGATATTTGGTATATAATTTGGAATATTTCGGTATATTTTACTCTGCAAAACTTGGCAACCCTGTTAGAAACTCTACTAATTACAACTTGGTGTGTAGTGCTTTGGAAATACGTTACCCGTACGGTAATTAGATGCATAGCTGCAGTTTTGTCAGTTTTGAAATTAATACAAGAAGTTTCTTGAGCAGGATGTGCGCGTTGCATTAAGATGCTCACAATAACCAGCAGGTTATATAAAGAACGTTGAAAAGGAAGTGCCTTAGAAGAAGACAGGAGTGACATGCCGACGCATTGTGAGAAAGTCGGCATGGTGTGAGTAAGAAGCCTTTGCGATGGTCTAAAGTATTTCCGCTATTAGTGAATCTTACGTTATGTTCTGAAGTAAGTGTGAAACGTAAGCTATAATTACATACAAGAATGCGAAACCGAGTGAGTTATGTTAAGCAGCATAACTGAAATGACTAAGTTCTTCACTAACCGTGAAAAAAAAAATGAGTAACGTAGAAACTAGTCCGAAAAGAGAAGTGTGCAACTTGCAAGTAGTTAAAATGGGTCGGCCTAGATGTCAGCAGTATAGTTTTAGAAGAACGTTGAGGGTCAGCCTTTGTTCGCACGGATTCAAACTTGAAAAAATTAATGAAATCAAAATCACAGCTTCATTAGTCCTATACTCGCGTTGGTACGCCGAAGCGTGTAACGACTAAGTAGTGGCGGGGCCCATCTGCGCGGCTAAGCGCCTGGACAACACAGCTGCGAACAAACGTCGCATCGATGGTTAGCCGTTGGCGACACAGGCGTCCGATTTGACCGACTCGGGATTCGAACCCCAGACCTCCCGCACCGATAGCAATGTCGTAACAATTGAGCTAACCGGTCGGTGAAGTGATAAAATTTCTATCTATATGGTATTTTTCAGGGTAAAATTCAAGCCACGTTTAAAAAATAAGAATTGCTGAGCTTACGGTTGCACTTTTGGTGACTCAAATTAACTCCAAACTCGACTAGTTTTGTGTTTTGCACCGCTGATGAACAATTGCCAATGAAGGCCACCCAGTGATAAATGATTTATTACCGCAAATTTCAAGGCGCGCAAAACCACCATAAAAGACAATAAATGCTTTTACAATCACTTCAGTGACTTTCACAAACAGAAACGCTAAAATTTTCGGTGGAAAGTGTGGAATGAGTGAAGCTATACGCTTTAGAGAGCTTTTGTTTTGCCGTAAGAATAAATGGTTAAGGATAAGTACATTACAGCGCAGATGGTCTAGTAGTAAGAACGCCTGCCTCCGGAGTTGTAGACTCGGGTTGCTTCCGAGTCGGGTCAAACCAATGACTGTGAAATTGCTATTCACTGCTTCCCTGCTTGACCCTCAGCATTAAGGGGACAGTGTGAAGAATAAGGCGACAAGTTTACTTGTTGTGCCGTTGGAAAAGTGACTTAACGGGATTCTCCCTTCTTGGTGAGGTAGACAGACGGCTGGCCAGCAACTCCTAAGCGAGCTCGTTATAGCGCTTGAACTCTTTCCCATGATAGGAGGATAAATGCAACTAAATACTAAAAAATACAGTGGAGAAATTTGGAAGGTTGCAGGGGCCGGGCCAGCGAAAAATTTGGGGAAGGGGAAATTAGAAAGTGCAAAGTTTGTAAAAATTAATGAATTTTAGATGAATATTTTATGCACAGTTTACTTTAAACTAGAATTCGTCAAAAAAGAAAAAATGGTAGCGTCTCAGTGGCCTTCTGGCTGCACCTGTGGGAGGGAGTGACGTCAAAGTGGTGTTTGGAAATTTTGCTAAATGTTTTTAAAATATTGCACTAAATGTGTTTCAAGGAAAGACAGCAGGTTAACTCCAGTATGAGAGCTTGAAAATCGCGTTTTTTGGAGAAGTTGTATCGTCTGCTGTGCATTTTTTTTGTATTTGTATTTGGCTACATACTTATCCTCCTATCACGAGAAAGCGATTAATGCGTTATACGAGCTCGCTGAGGAGTTGCCGGCCATCTGTTTACCATACCAAGATGGGGGAATTCCGCTAAGAGTCTTTGCCAACGACACAACAAGCAAACTTGCCGGCTTGTTTTCCACACTGTCCCTTTAATGCTGAGAGTCAAGCAGGGAAGCTGTGAATACCACTTTTAAAGTCATTGGTTTGACCCGACTCTGAATCAAACCCAAGTCTACAGCTCCCGAGGCAGACGCTCTTTCCACTCGGCCATCTGAGCTCTTACCACTCGACCATGTGAACATGGCATAACAGGGTGGCGTATAACTATAGTGGTTCACCTATTATGCATCTACTTTAATTTTATTTCCATGAAATTGCACCACAAAATCTGTGGAAAAGTTTTACAAATTAGAAATTATGTTTTCACAGAGTCGAATGTGATAGCTTGGTTTTGCTAACTGTTTAACTTGCTTCCAAAATGTCGAAATCTGCAGATGAGATTGCCAAATGTGGGAAAAAGGCTGGGTTGGAAATATGGCGAATCGAGAACATGGAGATGGTTCCTGTACCAAAGAAAGATTACGGGAGTTTCTTCGTTGGAGATTCTTACATATTGCTGAAAACTAATGAAGTTAAAGGTAAGAAACATGCTTTGCTACAAAAATCAGCATAGACATGCAAAGTTTTAATGACCATTTCACCCCTACTATGCTCGATATCCACTTTTTGCAGAGGCGTAGCGTAGGGGGGGCAGTGGGGTACATATGTCCCCGGGCGCCAAGGTACAGGGGCGCCAAAATGGGGCGTGCAAAAATTTCACAACAAGGGTTAAAAAGCCGGTCACAAGCAAGATTACACCGGCGGCAGACATCGTCTGATAATAGTAGACTGGTACGCACCGTAGGGAAAGGTGGGGCAAAACGGGACACGGGGCAAAACGACAGTAGCGTAGCGAGGGGGCAAGTGGGGGCACGCGCCCGGGGGCGCACCACCTAGGGGCGTACCAAGAAGTTTTTTTTATACTCTTTTTTTGACGTATTCACTCAGATTTTTAAAACTACTTCGTGGATTACTGTATTGTAATGTATGCTGTTCACAAAGGATTCAAATCACGCCTTACTTTCGACCATAAATCACTCACCAAAGGGGCGCACAAAACAGTGATTTTATACACTTCAGTTTCGACGTAATTTTTTAAACTTTAAAACAATCAATTTATTGCAATGCATCTGACACCTGTATATGCTTTTGGCAGAGAAGTGAAATCACTCTTTACACCCGATCACAAATCGCCCGTTTACTCTATTATGACATCACAAAGAGGTTTGAAACTGCGCGTACATAGTTATTCGACTTTGCAGCAATTAAACAGAAGGAAATAGAACTCCACTAGAGGAAAAGTAAAGAAGCGATAGGTATCTACAGTATTAGATTTTCATTATTTTAGCGTTAGATGGATGCTAAAGATTGTTGGTAAGTCGATTAAGATACGCGTACAGTCGCTCGCTAAACTTACACCACAGTGATCCTAAGCTTTTTTAACCAATAGACCGTTTCTGATAATACAGCGGACAAGTGCCGATCGAAACATTAACTAAACTGAACCTTTGCCTCAATGACCTTTTTTGGGTGTTTTTCTTTTGTAGTTAGTATTGTTTTACTACCGTGATTGGTGTGTAAACTGTGATTTCCAATGCGGATATTTTGAATATTTGACAGCAATCACAGAATGAGAAAATAGGGAAAAATCTGGCAATTTAGGGGTTGCGAAGCGCAGCCCCGTTGCTGCTGACATAATTTAGTAACAAATGTGAAAGAATTGCAATACCGTAGGATAAAATTGCAGCTGAGCGCTTGATTGCCCTATATGAAATGCAATTCCGTTTTCTGGGTAGCCTTTTTTTCAGATCGACGGTCAAACTTCTTGTTGAGATTTTGAGCGAAAAAGCTTTGCAGTTTGATGTGGGCAGCTTTCCCCAGTGTGGGCCCCTAGCCGACCGTTGGGATGTTGTCGTCTCCAAAAAAGAAAAGAAAGGTCTTCACCCACAATTCTCGGCCCATAAGCGGAATCTTGGTCCCCTTGACGGCTAAGAGGTCTCCGAAAAAAAAGGTCTTCACCCGAAATTCGGTGACCTCAAATGGAGACCGGGAACCCTTGACGACTATGTGACCTTGTAGCAGCGTGCTACGATCACGCATTTGATGTGCGTGATCCAGGAGTTTGTGACGTCATAGACGACAGATGACTGATGTATTGAGGCGACGATAAGGAATAACAACAACCTCTCCAAAAATAACAAAAAGGTCTTCAACCATAATGCGGGGCCTCCAAATGGAATCCGGGGCTCTTCGACAGCTAAGGAAATCTCTCACCACACTACTTTGGGACCTCTATGATGGGCCCCTAAAATGCTCTTTCATGGACTCCTACACACCCATGGGCCCGGGGCAGATTGCCCCCTGTAATCCCCAGCCCCCCTCTTTTAAGCCCTGGATGGGGGGGGGGGTCCTGTAGTGTGTCTTTTGTATCCTTGACATTCAGTTGGGACGATCTATTCTACAGTATTAGAGCAAAAAATGTAATTTTGGCGAAAAGCTGCCAATTTCGTTCTGCATCTCTCTCCACAATGTCTTCTGATTGTACTCAAGGGATTGCATGTGATAAGTTTTCACCGGCCCGCCTCTGGCTCAGAAAACTTGCCGCACCGTCAAATACAATATCTCTAATTTCTAAGAACAGATAAGCGTTTTTAGAGTTTACATTGTTAGCGATTTAACTGGTAGGAAGATTATGCCAAAAAAAGAGAGTGGAGCTTAGGGTCGAAAACGGCGAGCCCAATTTGAAGTGTTTTTGAATGAATCTAGAAAATTTATGAAAAAAAAAATTTACTGTAAAAGTAGTGGCTATGCAAAAAGAGAATCGGCCGATATACGAAGACAAGACAAATCTGCTGGTACAGATAATCATAGAATTGTAAAACACAGGGGGCGCAAAATTTTTGTTTGCCCCGGGGCCCAGGATACCCTCGCTACGCCACTGACTTTTTGTGGCGGCTTGTTTTTTCACGAAGTTAATGCGAAATATAATTTGAATATACATTAACTAAAGACTTTGGTAGTCTCCCAATTCTCCTCATAAACACTGGCGTCGTACTAATAAAGAGTGTACCGTCATCAGCAACACCGTTTTTCAAGTTTCTAAAAATCAAAATGAAATGTTCGTGATACTCGCAGAGGCGTAGGCAGAAATTTTCATTGGGGGGGATGAAATACCAAGCCGGATTTTAACTTCAATACTAAGCCGGATTTTACATATGACGGGCTGCGCAGTGAGCAAAGCAGAGATTTATACTTTCGTAAGTAAAGAACTTTAAGAGCGGGAGCTGCATATGTATTGATACATATTGCAGTATGTCGCCGACCGTAAGGTTACCGGTATCAGGAAATCTTTCAAAATCTAGTGACAATTACTTCAACAATGAGAGTTGAACGAATAATGATAATAGAAATTTCTAGCCTAGTCCATAACTTAGTTCTCCGTCACAGCACTAAAGCCTCGTGTCGTGGACATTGAATTAACATTTGCTGGTTAAATCAGAACGATGTTTTAAGGGGACCAAAAATGGTAACGTTTTTACGTATCGAAGACGCTTATCTTCACTACCGGCACGCTTGTAAAACGCAAACCGTTATTGAGTATGGTGAATTTGCATCAACCAACGTGCTGACTTCATTGCAATGCCGTTTATGCTAATCTCCTCCTAGCACAGTATAACCGTCTTAGGGTGGAAGTCCTTTGCCATCGTTAACCATGCTTACTACCAGGGCTGCGAACTAGAACTCGGTCATTTTTGCCGAACTTGAAAAATAAAACTCTTGGAACTCGGACTTGCTAATATCTCTTGAACTCGAACTTGAAGTCGGTTAAAAATCGATCAAGTTCGCAGCCCTGCTTACTACTAATTAGAACTTACTACAATTAGGTCATAAAATACAAAACCTAAAGCTTTACAGTAGCTGTTGTTCTCGGGAGCGGATCCACAGAATTTTGGTGGGGGGTGGGATGTAGTTTTAGATAGGTTGAATGTAAACCAAATACAAAGACGTGGGACGTTTATGCCGTGAAAAGGGCGCAAAGAAGCTCTTTGAAAAGGTTTCAGGAAATCTTTTATAAATTTACTTACTGTAATGGCTATTTCAGTGCTTTTTAAAGAATTTTAAAAGCAAATTTTGTTTAAATTTTTAGCCCCTAAGTCTGAGTCCTTCACCAAATATGATGCATTATGAGCGCACTTTTTAATTTATGCGTTCTTAAGGCGTAAGGATTAATTATGGTTATCGAAGAGGTTGGAAATTATAGAAAAATTGCCTGCATCAAAAACATTGTTGAAAAAGGCTGGTGGGGCCCACATCTCCCCCAACCCTCTTGATCCACTCCTGGTTGTTCTCAACTAACCAACAGCCATGAGTACCGGCCAGCGTTTTTCGTGATTGCGATTGTGCAGGAGGTCAAAGAATACTGTGACACAACAATCACGCTTCATAATTGAGCAACGCTTGGGGCAGTGGGCTTACGCTGTGATGTTACTACAATCGCAGATCAAGCACGGATCAAAATCATCGTTTCTTACGGCAGATCAGTGAATACCGGCTACAAAGCATAAAAGTTGCCGAACTAATGGGGCGGTTTGAACCCCCAAACCCCCCCTTGCCTACGCCCTTGGATACTCGCAGTATTACGCCGAAGCGTGTAACCAGTGGCGGTGCCTATCTCCGCGGCTTAGCACCTAGGCAACGCAGCTCCGAGGAAACGTCGCCGCCGTGGTGAGCCGTTGGCGACGCAGTACCCGAGTGACCGGTCCGAGGATCGAACTCGAGACCTCCCGCGCCAATAGATGTGTGTCTTAAAAGGTGCTTCACCCAAAAAACTAACCGGTAGCGCATACTAGTGATCTACAAGAAAGAGATCTTTTATTAAGCCAACAGCCCAAAAGATAACTCCATTAACCGCTGCAAGTTTTGATGAGTCCAACTATCATGATTACTCTTTCCTTATCAAGTATTAAATAGCAAAATGAAATGCAAGATTTCGAAAAAAAGAAAAAAATACTGGATGCACATTAATGGGTGAACGAGCCACGGTCATTGACGATGATAATTTTTGAGTTTGTATGTTTCAAAAATGTTCTACTCTGTAATTAGGCTACCAAGAGTCAAAAGCAAGCTGAAAATTTGACAGTTGGCGTGATGGACCTGGTCAAAATAGAAACAAACAAAGCACTATAAGATAAACTCTAGTGGTACCGCGCGCAGGTGACAGACCTTACGTGACGGTTTTGATTCGTGTTCGTGGCAAGAGCCAATCGCATTTTTACGTAATATAGCGTATGGCTGCCGACTCGAAGTGCGCAAGCTCACTGCGCAGTATCCCTCAATTACTGTTAAGTTTTCAGTTTCAGTTGAAGTAATGGAAGCAATTTGTCTGCAAACGTTTTTCAGCAAAACCGCATTAATTAGCGAATGAGGTTCAAAAACATTTATCGGTTCTGCCACGGTAAAACAGACAGTGGCCGTATTGACAATTGCCACTGCATTATTAGTTGTTGAAATAAAAAGAGGAAAAAACTACTGGACCTCCAGACAGATTGTGACTGTTAATTATTTTCATTAGCATAGGCTCTCTCTTAAACGTTGTACTTTCGTGACTTCAGGGGGAAGATTAAGTTGGGTTCTTCACTTCTGGCTTGGAAAGGAATCAACCCAAGACGAGCAAGGTGCTGCAGCCATCCTTACAACCCAGATTGATGACAATTTTGGAGGTGCTCCGGTACAAAACAGGGAAATCCAAGATGCAGAATCCTCAGCTTTTATGGGATATTTCAAGAATGGAATTAAGTACAAGGTATTTGGTCATCATTTATAAAACTGAACTACACTAGGTTTAAAACAGTGTTTCTATACGTGAAAAGACTGACTTTCAGAACTGCATCAAGTTCTCAAGTCACTTGTTCATGTGCATGCCTTTCAAATAGACATATTTAGCCTGTCCACTGGCCAGGGGTAGAGATTAAATGACTATGTCCCTTCCTACCCCTTCATCACACAGACAGTTTCAATGTATGTAAATACTTTAGTGATGTGTCCTTTTTTATGCGCGGTGTTGTGTGATGTGAATAAATGCCTCTCTCTCTCATTGGTTCTAGTTTCTGCATCATAATGAAACTTTTGATGTCATGATTAAAAAAAGTGATTATGACATCAAAAGTTGATTATGATGCAGAAACTAAAACCAAGAGCAGCGGTTCGAAAGCCCACCGAAATCGGTCACGCGGACAGGATAATAATCATGATTTAAGCAAACAATTTTGAAATCGGTGAAAGGACGCAATAATGCGCAGTGTCAGCTCATCCGCCCGACACGGGGCGGGCAAAAATCAAATGAAAACAGAACTAGGAAGCATGTCATATTTGTAACCACAAAAACGTTAACATACTCAGTTGTAAATGAAAACGTACGACAGTGCTCAAAGTTTCGACCTTATGGGTCTCATCAGGTATGTGCAAAACATTAACGATGAATCAAGTTCAATTTCATATTTGAGTGTAACATTCCTAGTAGAAAACAATATTGGCATGGAAATACAGACTACAGTTTCCCTTGCGAAAATCAAGGAAAGAAAACAGTATTCATAACTATTTCACGAGCTCTGAAACTGTCGTTTGATACCGGAAATATTTTTGGATGTGGTAGTTATGGGAGTTAGTTGGGTATATGTATTTAGGTACATAGATAAAACTAATCAAATCTAATCTTCATTATGCTCCCGGTATTGCGCCGAAGCATGTAACAAGTGGCGAAGCCTGTCTCCTCGACTTTTTGCTTGGGCACACAACTCCGAAGATACATCGCAGCGGTGACGCACCGTTTTCGACACTGTGTCCGATTTGACCGGCCCGGGAATCGAAACCCAGACTTCCCGTACTGATAAGAATGTGCTTACAACGGAGTTGACGGGCTGGTTTTCGTAGAACTAATGCAATTGTAATCAGCAGAGACAATGTCTTCGTAAACCTTCATAGAAATATTCCATCGGTAGAAGTCGCCCTAAAAAAGCTGAGTGACAAATGTGAGCGAGCAGTTTTATGCGTTCGTAAAGCATGTTAAACATGAAAGGATAAGTGAGCAGTCCGTAAAACATGAAAGGATAAGCGGCTGGTTAATCCTTTGGATTAATGAAGTTTTCTTTGATAACCTGTCAATCAGATTTGCTATTTCCTCTTTGTTAAGCAGCAAAATCATGTATTTTACTGAAATCTTTAGCTAGAAGTTCGGCCGCTGTTATGACAAATCTTTACTACAGTAGTGCTTGCGTATTTGCCCTTTTACCTGTTTTTTTGAAGTTGCATTCCTAGTAGAGAAATCGGCTCATACACCAGTGTTATCGGCAAAGCTTTTGAATTTTAAGAGTTCGATGTAGAGCTACTTTTCGAGAAAGCGGTTCCGCCTACAAAAAAGGAATTTCCTTCCTTCTACTGTTGTTTGAATCCTCATTGAGTTAGCTTTTTATCGCATGTTGATGTGCCAGCAAGGACAAAGTGTGCTGTAGAAGATACAGTAATTTTGGCTGAATCATACTTTCGTTTCGCAGTAAGCACATCGCTTGCGGTGCGGTACCGTAGGTTTGGGGTTCGAATCCCGGGCCAGTCAAATCACTCGCAGTGTTACCAATGGCTCGCTACCACTGCGACGTTTCTTCGGAGCTGTGTTGCTCAGGAGTTAAGCCGCGAAGATGGACCTCGCCTGTCGTTATACGCTACAGCGTAATACCGCGGGTATGATGAAAATGTGATTTGATTTCGCATGCTACTTCCTTATTAGCTCCAGTATGAGCACTTCAAACGGACAAATGCTTTAAAGTATTTTTCAAAGGGAATTTCAGTGTTATGAAATGGTAAGCGCTGTAATGGGCTTCACAGTTTTATAAATATCTATCATTATTACAAAATTAATTTGTTTTTTGCGTGATAGCCAAAACTCCTGAGATGAACCCCGCTGCACGCTTCGACGTCATACAGCGAATACAATGAAGATTTAATTGTTGGTTTGACGAGCTACTCGTTTCACAATCTTTGTCCATCTTCCTTTAGCCTGGGCCAACACTGCGTGTAGACTGAATAGCCTTACCTATCAAAACTGAATAATCAGTTATTTGCTTCTTTGGCAACGTAACGCGCTGTAGGGCTTGCTAATAGAACGGATAGATGGTAAACTTTGGTATTTTGTAAGTGAACATTCAATATATTTTTGTTTTTTTATGCAGTGCTTGGCATTTTACATATTGTTGTAAGAGTCAACTTCTACGTATTAAACTAAACGATTTAGAACCGTAAGTGGGCTGTGCCTGTCCAGCATTTTCAAATGCAAAGTAAGGGAAAGTTTACGATAAGCGAAGCGATTCGGAATACACGAAACCAGTAGCTTCAGTCGGCTGAGCTCCGTTTTCATTTAATCACTGCATTTTGTGGCAATGCTGACTGCTACAATTACACCTACGATTTCCTTTTGTGTGTCACTTCGTTGATATATGTTACTTTTTCGTTTTGTTACGTTGCGTTGGTTAGGTATTGTTGCCATTGTTCTAATAATAATTAGGCGGAGATAAAAAATGCTGTGCTGTTGGTATCAACCAGTGGGCGGAGTGATTCATAACATTGCCAGCGGTTCGGAAGAACTGAGTTTGATTATCGGACCGGTCAATTCAGACACTGCTGCCAAACACTCGCCACAGCTGCGACGCTTTTGCGCTGTTTAGCCGCGAAGCCGCTGAGATGGGCCCACCACTCGTTGCACGCTTCGGCGTAATACCACAAGTACAATGACGATTTGATTTGCTTTGTTATTATCACAGAGTGTACGTTCACTCTCAGAGATTATGGCGACTAGCATAAAACGAAAAAGGTTCTTCTCTAAAATAATTCTTCACACAGTAACTTATTTGAACGCATGAGTTGGTGTCTAAAGTTCACTCGTTTTTTTTTTCAGTCACCTGAAAATATTTACAAGCAGTGAGTTAAACTGAGTTAGTGCGTAAACTTTTTTTGTTGTCATTTTTCTGGTATAGAGTAGGCCTAATTTAAACGAGAGGTGATCAAATATGTAATGCGAAGTGACGCCAAAATTTATCTGTAATAAAGCAACGCATCGACACGAAAAATCACTGCGGATCTTTTGTTTTTCAAAAAATACTGTTGACTCTAATTATCCTTTTTAACAGCATTAACCATTTAGCACAGTGGCTCTCAAACTTTTTTGCACGTTGACCCCTGATTTAAGAATAAAACTTTCCATAGACCCCCTTGCCTAGCTTCACAATTACAAGGAAACAAAATACGTCAAAAGTCGAGTTTTTAACTGAAATGCATGCTAAAATAATACAAACCCGAAAATACGCTTAGGACCACAGATGATGCAAGCGTAACGTAAAACGTAACTGTCAGTGCAGCACACCCGTTTCTCTACTTTTAAACTATTTACTGTGGCTATCTCTTGCGTTTACAACGATTGTTCTCCGTCTTACTGCATACAGTGCATAGCCTAAAGGCGCGTTTACCGATACGCAACCCGCGGCAACGCGACAAAAATTTTTCGCACCTTGTTTGTTTTATTTTACTGTTCACCAATCACGCGAAAACCTGCGAAATCCTTCTACATTTACTTGCATTATAATTTTAGTCGCGTCATCGCGTGTCGCGCTGCCGCATATCGGTAAACGCGCCTTAACTGCTGCACCTGCCATTGTAACAACTGCGCCACATTCACGACAATACTGTTTGTGATGTAACAAGGGAAAAAAGAACAGTTTTGTTGATGCCATCACAATAGATGATTTAATAAATAAACTTGTAAAACGAATGCACTTTTAAATCACATTAGCTGAGATTCAATCAGCCCTCTTAATTTCGTTTGATGTGTTCAAAAACGTCTTTTGCAATACATGGTGGATTAATGACAATTTTAAAGTGGAAGCTTTATTGCTCCAGTGGACCCTAGCAGTTATTCATTGACCCCCATTCGACCCTTTGGATGGTCCAATTGACCCCTGGGGGTCGACATCGACCACTTTGAAAACCACTGATTTAGCATTTCTGTGATTTTGCACTTCGACTCCTCACCGCTGCGACGTTTCTTCGGAGTCCCTCCGTTCCTTACATGCTTCGGCGTAATACCGCGAGTATAATGAAGATTTGATTTTTTTGAAATTGTCGTTCAGAAATTGCAAACACTGTGTTTGATTTGACCGGTGCGGGAATCGAACCTCAGACTTTCTACGATACTAGCGATGTTCTTACGAGCTGAGTTAACCGGTTCTATCGCAAACTTGCTTTTCAGAAAGGTGGGGTTGCGTCAGGATTTAAGCACGCTCGTACCAACGTAAGTGACGTAAAACGTCTTCTTCACGTGAAAGGACGTCGATCTGTACGCGCAACTGAAGTCGAGATGAGCTGGAAGTCTTTCAATCAAGGAGACATTTTCATTGTGGAAGTGGAGAATGTGAGTTGGAATGTTTATTTTTACGGTTGAGGTAAAAATCTTTAATGCAAAACCAATCAGCTAACATCTTTTCACATTATTATTTACTTTAGTGAATCCCAAGCCAATCGGTTTTCTAAATCACATTCATAATTTGTATAGGATACACGGATACACCACAAGCGTAGCCAGGATTTTGCAACGGGGGGGTTGAGAATGACATCACATTTGACCATACGTTGTATACAGGAGCGGATCCCGAAAGTTTTGATGGGGTTGATGTAATTTTGAATCAGTTTGAATGTTAACTAAATGCAAAGACGTTTAGACCCGGAAACGGACGTAAATAAACCTTTTGAAAATGTTTCATGTCAGGGGCGTATTCAGAATTTTTTTCAGGGGGGAGGCACCAATTTTCGTCACTTTTCAAGCGTAGTTTGTTTCGACAGATTTAATTTAAAGCAACTTAAGTAACAAAAACGACTTTAGGGGGGTGCGGGGGCATGCTCCCCCGGAAAATTTTGAAAACTTGCATACTGTAATGGCCATTTTAGTGTTTTTTGAACAATTTTTAAGGCAAGGTTTGTCATATTTTTGGCCCCTAACACTTTGAGTGCTTCACCAAATATGATGCATTTTGTTCGCACGGTTTCGATTATGCGTGTTTAAGGCGACTAAGGCATATTGTTATGAAGAGGTTTGAAATTATGGAAAAATTTTATTCATCCAAAACATGTTGAAAATGGCTGGTGGGGGAATGCACACGCAGCATACCCCACATCTCTTCTGGATCCGCCCCTGGTTGTATAATAACAAAAGATGGCCTCCAATTTTTGGAGAGATGTTTTAAACTAAAAACACCGAAGGCAGTTATGGCACGATTGTTGTGAGGAAGTCAAAGGAATGCTTTCTGGTGGAACTGGTAAAATGACATTCAAATATTAGCGATTTAATTTTTTTTTGAGCTACAGTACGTACATCATTTTTGCTTGAAATCGTTTAGTCTTTTTTCTACGGAAAGTCTGAGGGGCCGCGGGCTGTTGCATGTACAGAAACGGCACTGCCCTGCTGATAAAATTGCGTCATTGCTCCATTAAGCATAACGGCAAAGAACAGGATTTAGGAAACAACGCTACGTAGTTCTTGTTATTATGACAATTCGGAGCGTCGTTTTTACGACGGCCATGATTGCAAGGTTAGTGGTTCAACTCCCAATCTAGTCTCGTTGTTGCGTCCTTGCATAAGATGCTTCATGATGATTATCTCTGCTTGGTGGAATCTGGCAAGCAGCAAGTTAAAGAAATCAGAAGAAAATTCAACCGTATAACTCGGAAACACAGACAACTCCTAGGCGAGTCTGGATTTGTCCTATGCATAGCGCCTCCGCCGCTTTCTCGTGACAGGAGGATAAAGATGAAGAAATCAATCAGAAATCAATCAATTATAAAACCAGATTATCAATGACAAAGCATCGAGCTCTTCAAAATAAATATCAGAAAAATAAGTAAGTATGACGTCATTTGAGGCTCAATGGGGGGGATGTAACCCCCAACCCCCTCCCCCCCCCGGGGCTACGCCACTGAGATACACAATGACCTAGGCAACACGCCATGTTGGGATAAAAGTTTTACATGCTTTATTGTAAATAAACTAAGGTAAGCATCCACTCCGTTATGCGCAAAAATTGTATAGGTACCGCATTTAGTTGCATATTTATCTTCCCATCACGAGAAAGCGATCAAAACGCCATAACGAGCTCGCTTAGGAGTTTCCGTCTGTCTACCACATCAAGATGGGGGAATACCGCTAAGTGCCTTTCCCGAAGCCAGAAGTAAACTTGCCGGCTTGTTCTCCACACTGTTCCTTTAACGCTGAGCGTCAATGAGAGAAGCTGTGAATACCAATTTTAAAGTCATTGGTCTCACCTGACTCGGAATCAAATCCGAGTCTACAGCTCCAGAGGCGGACGCTAGCTCTGACCACTCGGCCAACTGAAGTGTTGACTTTTGCATTCGCCACGCAGTCAGCGCTGCCTGTGCTAAGTGCTTGTATCACCTGCTTGTTGTAGAGGCAGAAAGAGGAAGGTATAGCAACGAAAGATTGAATTTGCCGCATTCAGAATCCGTGCAAAAAATCGTAACAATGTTTTAGGATATATTCCAATGGAATGGAAGCAAAAGCAACCGGTTTGAAAGACTAAAAGCTTGTCAACTCGTCGGGTCAATAAAAAATGACGAAAAAGGAGGAAAAGGAGTCATTCATGTGCTGGACGAGGGTCAGACAATTCCAAGCAAAATGGCCAGCGTAAGACTTACTTTTCATGTTTGCCACCAATTAAATGTTTGTTCCTTCAAAACGTTACACGCGTAAAAATTTTTCATTGTGGACCAAATGGAGGTTTGGCAACGGACTTTTTCTCTTATATTTTAGGACTCATTTGTAGGCGTCATGGTTATTATTACTAAAAAATGAAGTTGGAAACAGCTGGCAGTTTTTTAGCGGTTTTAGCAACTTTAAAGTAATCACTTTTCTCCCTACTGAAAGGTTCAATAAAATTATCGTCACTGAAAGCATTGGTTAAACAAAACAAATTAAAAAATTTAAACAAATAAATAAAAAAATGCGGTTATCCTAATTGTAGCTCAAAATTATTGTTTTTATGAATTGCTGTGATGATGGCTGCGCTTATCTCAATCTCTGTTTGCTGCACCAACATGTGGTGGGGTGAATCATATCCCTGAACGCTGTAATGTTTCGAAATAACGACGCGGCATGCACGTTGCCAGATCATGACAAAGTTGATAAATGATGAGGAATCAGATTGTTTTCGGCTGACTCATTCTTGGAATTGTTTACCGGTCGTTCAGCTCAGTTGTTAAGCGCACGCTATCGGTGCGGAAGGTGTGGGGTTTGATTCCCGGACCGGTCAAATCGGTTCAGTGTCGCCAACGGCTCGCCACCGTCGCGACCTTTCGCGACGTTTCTTCGGAGCTGTGTTGCCCAGGCGCAAACCCGCGGAGTTGGAATCCGCCACTCGTAACACGTTTTGGCGTATTTTTGCGAGTATAATGAAGATTTGATTTTACCTGGTTTCATCACTCGGAAAATAAATAATCTTACTGTTGATCACTAGTTGAGTAAATCGTATAAAAAAAAAAGATCTTCATTATATTCGCGTTATTACGCCGAAGAGTGTAAGGAGTGGCGGGGCTCATCTTTGCGGATTAGCGCCTGGACAACACTGCTCCGAAGAAGCTTCATAGCGGTGGTGAGCCGTTGACGACATGTTCGATTTGGCCGGCCCTGGAACCGAACCCCAGACCTCCGGCACCGATAGCGGTATGCTTAACAACTGAGCTAACCGGACAATTAGTTGAGTAAATGCATTTTTACATTCTGTCATTACCGTTCTTTCTATGCACTAGATTGATAAGTGTTGATTCAATTGAAATGTGAGTTTGAAAGTTGGAGATCAACAGAGCTGGGCACTTAAAAAACAATTATGTAAGCGCAACGCAAATTCCGCAAACGATTTTTTGAATTAAAAGAGCACAATCACAAATTTCGCAACCAAAAATTTAAAATTAAAAAGCGCAACCACAAATTGCGCAAGCAGATTTTCAAAGCGGCAAAGCACAATCGCAAATTTCGCAATTGAAGTTTTGGAGCGGATAAGCGCAAACGCAAATTGCGCAAACAACATTTTTTAATGATAAACCGCAGCTGGAAGTTTCATCATAAATTAAAGCGCAATCAAATTGGCTACTTATGGCTTATTTCCTAACTCGTTCTTCGTTCGGAGCAAGGTCAGACAGCAGGAGCTTTTTGAAAGAATGGCGCAGAGGATCAGCTATCATCCCACCACGTCATCTTGCCTTATCTTTCACCACTTAAATGAAGCTCTCGAATGAGCAGCTGTTGATAATAACAATGTGGGCTGGCTGAGGACAAGACTGTGTGTGATCCCAGCGTCTTGCTCAACCTGGCAGCTTTTTTTGATTTTGCTCCGTTCGAAGATTTCCTACTATAGCAAACCTCAACTGCATTGGCGTTTATTGCACTGCTATATAGCAATCGAAAACAAAAACCAAGCATGGGGTTACTGCGGTACGGAATTACTTTCCGCACTATTTTCCTCTAAAAACATACCGTACCGTTATTTAGTACCTCGCAAAAATACCGCACGTAACAGTACGGAAATGAATATCTTAAACATAGTATCAGTATTCACACATCAGAACAATAAATCAAAGAACAATAGTTGCAGCAAAGGCCCAGGCTACAGGCCTGCAAAAATATGAGGTCTCACCCCTCCACTAAAAAGGCTTTGTTCTCTCAAAAAAGGGAAACTCCGTAGGCTGTTAATTGATAACTATTTTTGATTTGGTATTTTGTTTTTTTGCTTCCTCCTTTTGCGATAGTTAGATCGGCGCAGTGTCCTATATTAGTTGGCCAGACCATTAGATGAAGGTTTCACCATACGCAGGATTACGATTGAAAAATGGAATTATAATTACGGCATGACAATTTAGCTTCTTCACAATATTGGTATTTGAAATTGTGAGGGGTGACTGGTGGTAAGCGGCGAGCGCAACTGACGAGGTAAAGTTATAGGCAAGAAGTAAAAGTGCAAAAAAGAAAAGTGCAGTACTTCGAAGCAAAAGTGCATAGCATGCTATGCGTTACTTTAGTACGGAAAGTGTACGGTACGCTACGGAAAAGGTAATACCGTACTGTACTTTTCCCCAAGGTTCCGTACGTAATTCCGTTTCGTACTTTTTTCCAAAATCTAACCGTACCGTACCGTAATTCCGTGCCGAACCGTACCGCGGTAATCCCTTGAAATCAAAACATCATGGTACGAACAAATATCTACGAGCTAACTCCCAGACCTAAACTTTCATGAAGAAAAAAGTTTAAATATGATTTTATTTCCGAAGGAACAAAGACTGGGGGAGACATTTTTCATTCTCCCGCAGCAACACAAAGCGCCCAAAATTTTCTGCAGTTAGCGACGCTCGTTTTGACCGCAGACCGTCCGAGCCAACGGGAAATACTCTTTCCATTGCTGCTGAGCTTGAGACGGCGGTGTTATATTTTTTAAATACGTAGATCTATGCTTCCCGATGCACAGAGGGTAAGCAATGTGGCGTCACTTTCCCTGTGATCCGTTCTACCCACTCTTCAAGTGATTTAGCAACAACTGCCGGCAGATCTTCGGCCTGTTTTGCTATACAGCATTGCCAATGCTGTAGTTTGCAAAATTTGCGGAATTTGCGAAACTGTTTGCGGAATGCCCAGCTTTTCTTAAAACGCAATACAAATTGCGCCATTGTTCAAAAATTTAGCTTAAAACGCAGCGCAAATAGCGCAATTGATCAAAAATTTAGCTTAAAACGCAACGCAAATTGCGCAAGAAGCAAAAAAAAATAATTAAAGCGCAACGCAAGTGGTAAAAAATTTACTTAAAGCGCAATTCCAATTTTGCAATTGCGGAAGTTGCGAAACTGTTTGCGGAATGCCCAGCTCTGGAGATAAATCTGCAGTTTACGAAGTACCGATAATTTTAAACAATGCCACACTCTGCACTGGTAATTACTGCTAATAAGATTAAGGGTTTAAATATGCGATCATTATTACTACTTTCGTAAGATTGGTTTTCTACGTTGATGCATGTCAGCAGCATACAGACACATTCAGAAAGATCTTACGCATTTAAACTATCCAACATTGCCAATTTATAAAGCGAGCAAGTACTGGGCTATAACAGTTTCTTCAAAAAGACATTTCTATAATTCGCACAATATTTGTTCTTGTGCCTTCCACTACCCGACATGTGGCCTCGTTACTGCACTGCTGAGTCGCGTGTTTCACGTTAACGCATAGGCTAGAAACAGCAGTGATTTCCCATTTTTCCAGTAACAATTAAGTTTATGCCTCTTAGAGCAAAAAGCTATTTCCTTTTCGAAACTTCAGCTTACTTTGCGTGGTCTTACTTGAGTATCATACAGAAGCAGAACATACGTTTTGCTTACTTGGTTAGCATGGCCGCCTTTATAGGAGTGATATGGGGGAACAACCCCCCCGAAACATTTGACCATTACCGATATACTGGCGTAATAGACTATATAACCCGACTTATACTCAGTAACTCCAATAAGGGGGCTACTGGGGGCGGGTGCTCCCTCTGACCGCTATGCCAACTTTCATTGTCTTACGTCCTGTAAAAAAATATATTGTCATTTCAGTGCCAGCCAGACTTGGGCAAAATACTCTCCAAATGTATTTAAACACAAATACAAAAAAATGGAGTGGTTGTAAAGTAATTAAATACAAATACAAAATACTTTCTGGCAAAACTGATAAATACAAAATACAAGTACTTTAACAATGTATTGAAATACATTTAAAAATACTTTTGAAATGTTTTTCCTAACAAAAAAAAAAATCATAAGCCAGCACTTAAAAGCAACAAAAATTGGCGAATAGAGTCGAGGCTTTGCCGAAATGGTTTCTCTTAAGACAATCATTGCACTATCGTTTTTTTTATCACGGAGAAAAAATGATGACCGTAAAATAAACAATAAAAATTGCCCGCATACGCAGTGTGCAGCCCCAACGGTAACAAATGTATTTCAAATAGAAAACACAAATACTTGTCTTTAAAAGCATTTAAATACAAATACGAAGCACACCAAATTAAATGTATTTAAATACAAATACAAAATACAGTAGTTTATATTTCAAATATGTATTTGTATTTAAAATACAAATACATCCCAAGTCTGGTGCCAGCGCCCAAACAATGAGTATAGGCGGGGAGAAGCTGGCGCTTAAACATCTTTGTGTTGAATGACTGGTTGATTTCAATGATTTGAATGACAGGATGATGCTGGGAAACGTGCTTTATAGTTTGTTTTATATGAGGTGGAGGTATGATTCAAGTTTTAAATGACGAACACCAACACACGGCACCATTAAATCTCAACCAACTGACGGAGTATGTCAGTGGAGCTAACAGTCATCTTGAACTCCTCTAGGGAAACCCAAGCAAAGCGAGTGTTGCTGCTGATGTAAAAAGCTAAAAATACTTGCAGTATATAGCTTTCTGCCGCAGTTATAACTGTATAGTTGCTTTTTGCTGCTGCTTCGATGGTAGCTTGATGATCTGTTAATTTACTGCTTTTCGTTTTTAGCTTTAGCGTGGTCGTGAAAACTGTTGTGCGTGAATTAAAGCCACTTTTTTTGGCGTGCAGCCGATGAAACTCGACTTGCAACTAGGGCTACGAACTTGAACTCGCTGAACTCGGGTTTTTTTGCCGGACTAGAACTCCTTCTCGAAAAAAAGTTAATGGAGTTATGAATTTAGCTACACTTGGCATAAACCACTTAAACGTAGCTTCTACGCGGTAAAAAATTCTAAACGCGATAAAATTGCGAGTTCGCATCCCTGCTCGCAACATACTGCAGCGACAATTTTTTGTAGCATGTTCGTTTTTTCGATTTTTCGAATAAACCGAATCCTTCTGCGCTATTTTAGCTAAATTTGGTATCAACGCTTATTGCATGGCGGTAAAAGCATCCTTAAAATTAATTATTCACTATTCCTAAACATTAAACGTCTTTTTAGGCTCTTGAGGGATCACCGTCGGATGTTGGGCCTGAGATTTGTGATGATGAGCCAAAACAAACGAAGTCTTCGAAACCAGCTGAATTGTATCATGTGTCATCTGATACTGGAAAGTTGGTGGTGAAAAAAATTGCTAAAGCGCCTTTTTGCCAGTCTGCGCTCGACAGTGGAGATTGTTACATTGTGGACAATGGAGAGAACAAAGTACTCTTTGTCTGGAAAGGTAATAAAAAACCTTATGGTTTGTATATTTTATCTATTTATATTTCATTCGCGTGATACTTCCGCCGATCAAGAGGTCGATTAGCATCAAGGCTGCAGGGCAGTAGAAGAAATGCTTTTGCTGTAGCATTTTTGTCAACTCGCATTGAATCTTGTAAGTAAATGAACAAAAGCTTAACCGTTCAGTGGGTTAGTATACAATATTGCTTTATAATTGTTAAAGCCGTCTTAGGCCAAAGTCGATTTTTTAAAAATAAATTTTTTCCTGTGTTTCCAAGATAGGAACAATGAGAGTATATTGTCATTAAAAAAGAAGACGCAAGTGCAACCTGACTGTGACCCTTGAAATTGTATTTTTACATCGTTGGAATTGTTTTTCAAATTCATAGCATTTTGTCGCCTTAAATTCATTCGTGAAAATAAAGATAGATAAAATTTGTTTGCAAGCTCAGATTTTGTTGAGGTGGTAAAGCCTATATTTAAGATGTGTTGGGGTGGTGAAAGCGATGTTACTAGAAGAATATATGTTTGGAATGATATAAAGGTCCATTCTGAAAAAATTTCCCCATTTCAATTACAATGAACTTATCCAGGCACACCTGCCGGTTAGCTCACTTTATAAGCACATTGCAATCGTTTGGAAGGTCTGGGGTTTGATTACCGGGCCGGTCAAATCGGACACAATGTTACCAACGGCTCACCACCGCCGTGACGTTTCTTCAGAGCTGTGTCGCTGAGCCGCGGTGATGGACTCCGTCACTCGTTACACGCTTCGGCGTAATACCGCGGGTATAATGAAGGTTTGATTTGATTTTTGATTCAGCTGGCACCACCGACAAAACCGATGTTTTTAGGTAAGAAAGCGAGTAAAGATGAGAGATCTGGCGCCATGAAGAACGCTTTGGATTTTGTCAAGGACAACGGCTACAGTCCAACCACTAAAATTCAGGTTGAATATCACAATATTCTACATAATTAGTTTGATGCATTTTGTGAATATGCATGGGTTAGCTATTTTGAAACTCCTGTTTTTTTCATGACATTGAAATATTATATTCTAGTATTACTTTATACATATACAGTACTTCCTCGATTATCCGTACCTCGTTTATCTGGTATTCGATTATCCGTCCACTGGGTCAGAGAATACTTAATGATGACGTGTTGTTTTCATAATATTTTTCTCAAGCCTTGTCAATTGCCATTGTAACCTAGCAGAGCTCCTTCGTCCGGTATACGGAACCATGGGAATGAGACAGCTGGAATGTCAAGTTATTATCAGTACTCGAGTTGAGGGTAGATACGGTATCCTCTCATAAAATATTTTGGCATAAAACATTTCCTTATAAGAATCATGACCATCCTTTCTTAAGTCTGCGTGACAAGTTGCACCATCCCCCATAAGTGTTTTTACAACTCGAGCACTGGTTATTACTGTAGTCAACAGTGTCGGTTGTCAAAAAATCCTAATCCTAGATTTTGAGATGGCTAAACGCAAAAGAGATGTTTTGTCGATTGAAGGAAAACTGAAAGTGTGTGAGATATTTTGAAACAAAATTTTTAAAACTGACATGTTATAATAGGCCTACACTCCAACGTTGGTACGACCTAGCGAGATAGATGTTGAAAAACGTGAATCTTCGCGAAGACAACCCAAAGTTGATTCATTTTTTAGGCCTGTTGTTGCAAGTGATACTAATGATGATATTCTGGAGTTAAATTAATGCACCAACTTAGCAATTTCCAGTTATTGTGAGGGTAATAGATAAGTCTACTGTAATATTAACTGTCACGGATACTTACATTGTTTTCAATAAAAATAAAACAAACTGTAACCCTCCAATGCCGAGCAGCAATTGATGTTGACCCTCGTGTAAAGTTTTGGTGCATTACAATCTGCTTCTTGCTGCGTTGTTTTGGATTAAATAAAAGAATTCAATTATTCGTTCTTTTCGCTTATCCGTTCAGGTTTGTAAGAAATGCTGTCCCAACTAGACCGGATAATCGAGGAAGTACTGTACTGTAGGCCTATATGTAAAGTGTATCGATGGGCATCATAATCACACCATTACCTGAACTTGCTATAATCCATCATAAGCCCAGTAAAAACATTTAGTCACTTCTACTTACTGTAAGATGAAACCGATAATATGACCTCGTCGATAATGCGTTTGCGTTTGAAGTGGTATAGACTCTGGTTCGATTCCAAGTCAGGTCAAACCGGAAGTGGTATTTTCGTATTTTGTAAAAGTGGTATCTTTGCAACTTCCCCACGTGACATCAGTATTGAGGTAGAGTGCGCTGTAGAACGAGCCGACATGTCGTCTCATTGAAAAAATGCATCCTAACGAATGTTTAAGTTTTACACAATTAATGCTGAAGTTTTTGCCTTTTTAAAGTATACATATGGAAAGCCTATTGAAACTTCAACATCGCAACGTTTGGCTCTGGAGTGATGTACTCCAACCAACCTGCCAGCTCCGTATGTTAGTATCAGACCAGTGACCCTTAACCTTTTATGGTTTGTGGCTTTTGTGAAGATTCTCAATGTCAGAGGCTCCCTGCTCAGTGATAAATTTTTGTCCGTATTTTATTTTATTGGCTACAGCCGTCAGCTGGCCGTAAGCGATTAATAATTTACCAGTAAAAAAACTTGCGCTTATGGGTCCTGATTAATGACCCCATAGGGGCCGATTATCGCTGGTTGAGGACCCGTGTACCAGACAGATGTTTTAACTTAGCTGCGTGGATTTGCTGCTACTGTAAGCTTTATTAAGGTGATATACCGGTATTGAACGTGCTTCAAGGAGGATGACCTAGTTGTGTATCGAATTCTTGAAGCCCTATTCGAGTAGCCCCATGTGCCAAGTACTCGGCCAGCTCTTTTGTGTAAATAGTAGACAATTGGCCAGCAACGCCTACTGTAAACGAGTTTAATGCTGCGCTTCGACCGCTTTTACGCCAAACAAATGCTGCTGCACTGACAGATAAAAATACCAATTTTCATGATACTCGTGGTATTACGCCGAAGCGTGTAACGAGTAGCGGAGTCCAACTTCGCGGCTTAGCGTTTGAGCAACGCAGCTCCGAAGAAACGTCGCAGCAATGTCGAGATTTTGGCGACACTGTGCCTGTTTGATCGGCCCTGGATTCCTGCCACACCGATAGCGCGTTCTTAACAACTCAAATATTTTGAATTTGTGTTAGGTGATGGCGGAAGGAGCAGAGTCTGTATTGTTTACCCAGTTTTTTCAAAACTGGCAAAGCAAGGACCAGACAGTTGGTGCTGGAAAAGCTTACACGTTCAATAAAGTGGCCAAGATTGACAAGGTATTTTTTATTTTATTTTTTTGTTATTTCAAGGCACTTAATTGCAGCTTAGGATTTTTGTGGTAGTGAAGTACATGCATCATAAAGATGACCTAGTTGAATATCGAACCCGCGAAGCCAGCTTCGGAGCCCAATGCACCAACCACGCGGCCAACTCCATGTGCTAAGATTGACAAGGTAGCAAAATTTACTTGCTATACAAGATTGACAAGATATCAAAATTTACTGCAAACATGCTGCTGCAAAACATTTCCTTTTTTCAAACCAGAAATTTTGATAAAAATAGTAGTTTCTGCACGAGCTATGCTTGGATTAGCTTATGAAACTGTTGTAACTAGACATGCTAAAATTGTTTTCGTTGCTAATTTTGCTTATCAGCCAAACCTAAATGCACGACCAACCATTCGTTCTTCGAACTTGGTTATTTTTTATATAGACAAAATTCGACGTGAAATCTCTTTATCAAACTCCAAGATTTGCAGCTGAACAAGGAATGGTTGATGATGGATCAGGAAAGGTGAGGACAATGATAAAGAAATTAAATTACTCATATTCGCTCCGAGCTTTCGCTAGGAAAAATGTTAAAAAGTGATTGCTTCGAAATCCTGCTAGCTGAAGTCAATGCTCTCTATAAATTTCGGTTTATTTTTGTTAATGTAGCCTACTATAAACTAAGGCTGCTCAGCACAGCTGGGCACTCGTGCCCAATGTGGCAAACCACAAGCTTTATCGTGGCACGCGAACAATTTGATAAAAAGTATTTCTTACATTTATAATAAATTGTAATAACTCGTGCAGGTTTACATCGAAATAAACCCAAATCTATGACTTCCCTGGCAAATCCGACATGTTGGTATGAAGTCCCACCTCGATAGGAACAGCCCCCATATTTTGGGATAATCACCACTACGTTTGAAACTCAAATAATTACGTACTACTGTAAAGTTTCAAGAACTTTTCAACATACACAACCCTAATAAGCTATCACAGCATCATAGGAATATCTTAGTTGTGAATGTGACTTATGCATGTCCCACCTTATTTTCTTTACCTAACCCGTATTAACCAAAAGGGGGCAGAATCACTCTTCCCCAGGCGAGGATGTAAGAAACCCAAACATTTGATGCATAAACTTACTCAGCACAACCAGTGTAAAATACCAGCAAACAGCAACACAGAATAATGCACGACAAAGCGCAATGTTTCGACCTTGTGGGTCTCATCAGGTGCATGACAACCAAAACAAATCACATAAAAGCAAAGTCCTTAAAAGAACATTCCAATCCAAATCCCAAGTTTGGTATAAGCAGTAGTAACCAGTATAACAAGTCAATGAGTTTCTACTTCACAACGTCAAGCTAGGCTAACTTTAGATTTAAACAGCATCAATTTAATATGGTTGAAAATTTGGCTCAGAACATCTGCCAAAAAAAACACAGTATATATCATTTTGAGAAGCCAGAAGTGCTTTTCATCGTTCGAAAACTAATTTATGCAAACCATATTTAGGAAAGACTTGTTCTTGAGGAAAGCTTCCACAATACCGGTCTTTCATCAAGAACAACTTTTTCATAAATGTAAAGTTCGGAAGGATTTTACATAACAAAATTACGCAAAGCACAAGATTCCAATAAAATACAAAATTTCAAGAACTTTTCAACATACACAACCCTAATAAGCTATCACAGGATCATAGGAATATCTTAGTTGTGAATGTGACTTATGCGTGTCCCACCTTATTTTCTTTACCTAAGATATTCCTATTCGTTATTCCTAAGATATTCCTATGATGCTGTGATAGCTTATTAGGGTTGTGTATGTTGAAAAGTTCTTGAAATTTTGTATTTTATTGGAATCTTGTGCTTTGCGTAATTTTGTTATGTAAAATCCTTCCGAACTTTACATTTATGAAAAAGTTGTTCTTGATGAAAGACCGGTATTGTGGAAGCTTTCCTCAAGAACAAGTCTTTCCTAAATATGGTTTGCATAAATTAGTTTTCGAACGATGAAAAGCACTTCTGGCTTCTCAAAATGATATATACTGTGTTTTTTTTGGCAGATGTTCTGAGCCAAATTTTCAACCATATTAAATTGATGCTGTTTAAATCTAAAGTTAGCCTAGCTTGACGTTGTGAAGTAGAAACTCATTGACTTGTTATACTGGTTACTACTGCTTATACCAAACTTGGGATTTGGATTGGAATGTTCTTTTAAGGACTTTGCTTTTATGTGATTTGTTTTGGTTGTCATGCACCTGATGAGACCCACAAGGTCGAAACATTGCGCTTTGTCGTGCATTATTCTGTGTTGCTGTTTGCTGGTATTTTACACTGGTTGTGCTGAGTAAGTTTATGCATCAAATGTTTGGGTTTCTTACATCCTCGCCTGGGGAAGAGTGATTCTGCCCCCTTTTGGTTAATACGGGTTAGGTAAAGAAAATAAGGTGGGACATGCATAAGTCACATTCACAACTAAGATATTCCTATGATGCTGTGATAGCTTATTAGGGTTGTGTATGTTGAAAAGTTCTTGAAATTTTGTATTTTATTGGAATCTTGTGCTTTGCATAATTTTACTGTAAAGTTATTAAAAAAAAGAGTAGTAATTAAATCATTACTTAAAGGTGGAAGTGTGGAGAGTGGAAGGAAATAATTTGAATCCGGTGAAGAAGGAAGAATATGGGAACTTTTTCGCGGGGGATTGTTACGTCATCTTGTATACCTACAGGCCTAAAGCGCGTGAAGAGTATATAATCTATTTTTGGCAAGGGCAAAGTGCCACAAAGGACGAAGTAAGACGTTTCATTGTTTAGGTATAGGCTATTTAAAAATAACTGTGTCTTTGATTCAAACAAAAACGATACTACGTTGTTACAAGTAGAGGCTGCTTTTTAATGCCGTTTTTTTTTTTTTTTTTTGTTGCAGGTGACTAATCAATTATTGGTTAGCCGTACAGAACTTAGAAGACATGTATTTTGCTGTCAAATCACAAAAAAAATCAAATCTTCTTTGTACTCGCAGCTTAACGCCGAAGCGTGTAACGAGTGGCGGGGTCCATCTCGGCGGCTGAGCGCCTTGGCAACACCGCTCCAAAAAACGTCGCAGCGGTGGCGAGTCGTTGACGACGTTGTGTCCGATTTGACCGACCCGGGAATCGAATCCTGACTTCCCACGTCGATAGCGATAAGCTTAACAACGGAGTTAATGTGCGTAATAATCTATTTTGTCCCACAGATCACTGCATCCGCTTTCTTTGCTACTCAGATGGACGACAAATATAACGGAAGGCCGGTGCAGTGTCGCGTCGTTCAAGTGAGTCCAACAAGTTGAAATTCAAATTTGCTGCATTATGTGTTTTGATTACACATGAACCCAACTTTTGCGCACCATATCACTTAGAGTTTAACTTGTTTTAACTTGGAAGGAGTGGTATCTTATGTCTACTTTTACTTGTTAAGTCAAATTAAACACTTTTGATTTCAAATCGTTGTATCATGCCGGGTTTTTCAAAAATTTAGCTTTGGTTAAAAGGAGAATTTTTTTTATTGCGTAGTTTTTCAGTTTTTGTCGTGGTTGACTTTTTAGAATTTGAAGTATAACTGTTTGGTTTTTGCCGAAACAATGTGCACTGAAAGGCAGTGATTAGCAATTGATCAAAGTTTTGGAATCAAATTAAACGAAGGTTTTGCCATGCTTGACTTACCTGGGGTTGATCCTTGTTGGTTGGTTACTTGCTTGAGTCGGCAAAATGGAAAATATAGCGTACTTTAGCCGCAACACCTAGCAAGTTAAAACTGCGCGATACAGTCTAGAGCCGTGGAATGAAGCATAAAAGCAAAGCTTATTGAGAGCACTGCTTCTAAACGTAGCAGCGTAGCAAAAACGTAGCAGCGATTCTTTCAAAGCGTAGTTGCTACTAAAAAGATTCTCTTTCACAGGGCAAAGAACCAAAACATATGCTGAGTATATTTGGTCGTCCTTTGATAATCACAAGTGGAGGTTACGACAAAGCTGCTGGCAAAAATGTGGGGGTATCTTCGAAGGCTTTGTACCAAGTAAGTTCAAAGTTAATGAGCTTCATCAATCTTAACAAGGTATCTCTTTGTAAAAGTTGTAACGTCGTGTTTACGAAAGAACCGAAATAAATAAATAAATAACTGAGGTCATTTTCAAATTATATTGAACTGAAAGTTCAACAGTAATTGAGGGAGATTGCAAGATGAGCTTGCGCTTTTCGAGTCAGCAGCCACCCGGTATATATGTCAAATGCGATCGACTCCAGCTGCGGATCGAACCCCTCACGTAGGATGAGTAACCTGCGCGCGGTACTGTTCTGCAAGTCCCCGAAAAGTAAATTTTGAATTTGAACATTTACCTCGTGGATGATGTTTTTACAGTAGTAACCTCTTCTCCGTTCACTACCACGAATCAGCCAGTACCAAATAAGCTCTTCATAGAGTTTTTCAGAGTTCTTTGATGACTTAGCAGCTTTTGTAAGCAGGAAGATAATACCAAACTCATCTACAACCATTACTACCCAGAATACAATAAATATGAGACGAAAATAGCTTAATGAGGAAAAATAAAACCGCTGTAATTCTTAAAACTGGACGTTTCGACAACATAGATTCAGCTGTCATCATCGGCAGTAGAAAACTGCTGATAATGACAGCTAAATCCATGTTGTTGAAACGTCCAGTTTCAAGAATTATTGTGTAACTGTGGCTATATTTTTTTGCTGCTACCCAGTAGTTGTATTTAGATTGTTTTCTTTAGCGTTAAAAGTTCTTTGTTTTGCAAAGGTTCGTTCCACTGCAGCTGGTGGAACGAAATTAATCCAAGTAGAAAGTACATCATCCATGCTGAACTCCAACGACGCCTTCCTCCTCAAAGATGGAAACAAGGGTTTCATCTGGATCGGGTTGGGAGCCAGTGATGACGAAGTTGAAGCAGCACGATTTGGAGCAGGTTGAGTTTCATGAATAACTGTTTAATAAATTCATTTTTTGTTGATTATGTTTTTAAAAAGTTCTATATAGTCACTCATTGACTGCGCGACTGTTTGACGTTAAGGCCCCTAATCCTGTCCCTAACTCGAACACTTGTTACACCTAACCGTAAACCAATCATGAGCCCCAAACCAAACGCGAACCTTAAAACCCTGTCTTAACGACATAAAGTCCTCCCTCGCACTCGTCCGGAGTTTGTGTTATGAGTTGATGAAGTAAAATATTTGTTTTCAATAGAGCTGCGCAATCTGCAGCTACAATCTTTGCAGCTGTCAATACATAAAACGTGCGTGATACCTTGTGTTGTTTAGCTTCTAATTTTCAAAAGATGACTGGAGTTTTATTACCAAAGCCCGGGCTTTCAACCGTGGCCGTCGCCCCCCAAAGAAGCCACAAAGTTTTCTCTGAGGGGATTACGAGCATGGGAATAAATACATTTTTATCTGTAGATCGTGACTTTTAAAATTACCCTCAAAAGGCCACAGTCTTCTAGTGTCACAGTTAAGGGGGTTACGTGCCAGAAAAAGTAGAAAATCACTGTCCTGAGCGTATAATGTCATCGCGAAGTAAAATTGCCAGAATGTTTTGTGATTTACCAAGTAAGTAGCAATGCAGATGGTCGAGTAGTAATAGCGTCCGCATCTGGAGCTCTATGCTTGGACTTAATTCCGAGGCGGGTCAAACCAATGACTTGCTCGTTATAGCGCATTGATCGCTTTCTCGTGACAGAATAAATAAGTTTCTAAACAAAACATTAACAATAACTCAACAATCAGTTGATTTTCAGGCGATTAATTTAAATGATGCTTTAAATTGTCGGCGCTGAATACAATTAATTCTAAATCTCTAATATTCAGCAAGCTTGCTGTAGTTAAACAATCAACATCCTATGAGTGTCCCATGAATTCTTGAATAAGAAGTGGCCCTGTGCTAATTCAAAGCAATTTACTATAATACTGTTATCAAAAAATATACCGGTTTGCAAAGTTTTGCGCCCTAGGCTATTCATTATATTATCATTGTCAATTGAAAAGGCGACTGATAGATTTTAGTTTCGTAAGGCATTCAGGGTTATAAGCTTTGAAGCTGAAGCAAATGGGGTGAAAATAGCTAAAGGAAGAATGATTTAGCAAAAAATCGAATCCAAATCTTTATTCTACTCGAGGTATTACGCTGAAGCGCGTAACGAGTGGCGGGGTTCAACTACATGGCTTAGTACCCGCGCGACACAGCTCCGAAGAAACGTTGTCGTGGTGGCGCGCCGTTGGCGACACTGTGTTGAATTTGACCAGCAGGGTAATCGAACTCAAGGCCTTCCTCATCGGCCGCTATGTGCTAAACAACTGAGCTAATCGGCTTCATCAAGAATTAGCTTCAAGAATTAACTTACAATAAATTGGGTTCGCTTACCAATTTGGCTTTGTTATTCGTGCTGTGTCACTTGCGTTGTTTCTGCTGCAATGAGCCATTTACATCAGTAATGAGCCATTGTATTAGAGCGCTTAAAATACCGGTAACTGAAGTTCCTCCATTTGCAAAATCAATCATATCGCTTCCTGCAGCAGATTATATTGCAGCACGTCGTTGTTTTTAATTTTTTAAGCTTTTTGCTTTTGTTCCAAACTGTTTTCCGCTACATGAGTTTTGACAGTAATTAATTGATTAATGTAGACATTAATTAACTACCGTAATTGACTGTAACCAACAAAGAATTAAAAAAAGGATTCTATATGAACAAGATAACCTCACATACCTATCCTATGGAGCCTGCGATGGTGGAACAGGTTGTAGAGGTTTCACGGTGTTATAGTGGTTTTCTCAAATATAATTCAAGCTCTATAGCCTGCAAGAGCTATTGAGCTCCCTGTTAGAAGAGATTGAGCCTCACTTTGACCAATAATTAACCGACGTAGATTGAAAGAAACTTAACCTGTTCATTTTTATGGCAGGAAAGCTCGGAGTTTCTATCAACAAAGAATTAAAAGAAGGCTCAGAGTCAGATGATTTTTGGAAAATTCTTGGCGGCAAAAAAACTTATGCCAACTCCCCTCGAATGCAAGATGTTGATGCTAATCCTCCCAAGCTCTTTGCCATTTCCAACGCTCAAGGTAACTAAAAAACTATGAATAAAACAAAATTCACAAATCGATGCCCTACCGCACGCAGCTTGCAGACCCTTATTGACGGGTTCGATTCACGGCTGGAGCCGAACGTTTTTGACCGAATGCATACGATGATGTATACGAGTATGTATTGTATACAGCACTGATATATACGAGTATATATTGTATGTTTATACTTTTTACTGATGTATACGAGCGGCTGTTTACTCAAAAAAAACACGAGCTTGCTTCGCTATTTCTTTGAATTACCGTCACATCTTCTGTTAAATTTTTGAAAAATACATCAGTAATTATTCACAAGGCGAGCACATCGGAGATCGCCTTGTTAAGCTCAGTTAAGTGATGACATTATTTTATATTCCATTGCAGTGCGGATGATATGTTACAATAACTCTGAAAAACAGTGATGCAAAACATTAAAAAATTAAGATTATGATCTTATTTTTACGTGGTTTTGAGAGATTAATTTTGGCTGGATGGAGACCTCATTGCATACTGTAGCCTACTAATTGCAATTGCGTAAAACGCGTGTTGCGCAAACAAGCGTGTTGTGCAAATTCATTTTTTTTATCAAGAGAAGGCAATAAGCTTATCTTCGAATATATTAATTAACCATGAGCTGTACTTAGCTGCATCTATGAAAAGTGTTCCCTGTCACGAGAAAGCGATAATAGCACAATATATGGAACGCATATGGGCTCACAGTGATTGGTCGTAGTTGCAGACATTCAGTTCAATTTCTCTTTCTTTCTTCTCTTACCGCTTCTTAAAAATCCACCAAACAGAAATTATCAGATCAGCACTGGTGCCTCAACCCGTCTATGCCTGCTTTGCTTTCCAGTACCGGGGATAAGGGTAAAGCTGCGGTTTTTGACAAGTTCCATGATTTATCAGAAAGCAGTTGTAAAAGCTTGAAGGTGAGGCCAAAATGCCACACGTTATAATAGGCTTATGTGAGATCCACAAAAACAACACCAGCTTTCTTTCTAGCCGACCAACAGTCCTTGATTTTTTGGGTCATCAAGGTGATTTGGTCTACTGTCGATCATCCATGTGAGAAGCCTGTTTGCTCGTCTGGAAGCAGAAGGTCCATGATCGACTCGACCGGCTCGTAGCTGGTGTAACCTCTTGTGGACCATATAAGGAATGCAGAGCAAAGAGATTGTACGGCTTGCGATAGCAACTACCAGAGAACGCCTTTAAACTTTTGGGCGTTTAAGTTGATGGCATAGGCAGGAAGGAAGAATTGTGCACATCCAACTCTACACTTAACGTCGAACAAAAAAATTCCATGCGGCCTCAAGTTCAGTCAGCAGCAGCTTTTTTAATTTATCGACGTCATCTGTAGCCGATCAAATGACTGAGGCGGTAGATGTTTTCGTCTGCTTCTGGAGAGATAGGCTCAGGTTTCACTCCAAGTCGGTTCAAACCAGTGACTATCAAATTGGTATTCTCAGCTTTCCTGCTTGATGTTCTGTGCTGAAGGAACAATGTTGAGAACATGCCGGCAAGTTTTGTGTCGTTGGGAAAGACGCTTAACTGTATTCTCCTATCTTAAAGTGGTATACAGATGGCCGACAACTCTTGGGCGAGCTCGCTATACCACATCCATTGCTCCCTCGCGAAGAGAATAAATTTTTAGTAGGGCCATGCAGTTTTCCCGCCGTAATGGCCCAGTCTAACAAAAATCTTGGGAAAAGAGCTTGTAGTCCGAAAGCACAAATGTAAACTAACGAAAGTAGCTCTACTTAAGTAAAATTTGTCAGTAACGAGCACTTTTTAAGTAATGATATTTTTGTATACTTTCTACTTTCACTTGATTGACATTAACATGATGTAACGCTTTTTATTTACTTTTTATCTTAAAAGTAGTTTGTACGCTTGATAGGGCTCGTTTAATCTTTTTGAATTAGCTTGGTTGAACAAAATGTAAGCTACAATCCTACAAACCGTGGTGAGAAATGAGCATGGGCGCTGTGTCGACCAGGGGCGGATTAAGAGATCGCGAGGCCCTAGGCAGATGCAAGTGAAGAGCAAAAAAAAGTCATCACGTCCGCAAATGTCCGATTTTCCGCCCAAAAACAGATGAAGAGCTGAATAAGGTCATCACGTGCGCAGGCCGTGGTTAGAGCTGAAACTTCCCAAAATTTTCGTGCACAATCAAGCAGCTAGATATTAGTAAATGCTCGGGCTTCCCAAAGAGCGGGGCTTAGGGCAACTGCCCAGTTTGCCCATTGCAGGGGCGTACCCAGGGGGGCGCTGGGTCCGCGCCCCCTTCCTTCCGCAGACAAATGCACTAATTAAAGGTGATATTCGTATAAAGGACACCCTACGAGCGTGATGACGTTGTTTTTTTTTTTGCTTTTTACTTGACTTTGGGCGGAAAATTGGACATCTGCGGGCGTGATGACCTTTTTTTCTTAGCTCTTCACTTGTCTTTGGGCGAAAAATTGGACATCTGCGTGGGCGCGATGACCTTTTTTATTTTTTGCTCATCACTATATCCGGCTCTGCTGGCTTGGCTTTAAAAAGCGCCCCCCCCCCCCTTTTCAAATTTCTGGGCACGCCCCTGCATTGCTTAATCCGGCTCTGGTGTAAACTATTGACAATGGCAAGGACATTAGGATGATTATTCATTATTTTTCATCAAAAATTTTATTTTACTCTCACCCCACGTTTGAAGTGTTTGTTTAAGGAAAAAAATAGGTTTGCAAAAAAATTCTACTTGGGTACTTGAGTAGTTTCAAAACCTGTTTACTTTACACTTCTACTTGCGTAAAGCAATCGTTTAGTACTTTCTACTCGACTTGCACTATATTTGCTTGTCCCTAACGATACTTTTACTGGATTACTGTTTCTAACTACTTTTTACACCTCTGTCCGAAAGACAAGCAAGGGACAGTGAGGTGAACAAGTTGGCAAGTTTTATGTGCCGTTGGAAAAGACACTTAACGGGTTTTCTCATTTTTTGAGTGATAGACCGGTCTAACCAAAGACTTGCAAATAAAGTGTTTAGCTCATAGAAAACGAAAAAAAAAAAACATCCCCGCTGTGCTTAATGATTATTCAACGTACAAAATTTTTAACCTACATGTGTTTGTGTGTTGTTCACAGGACGAATCACCGTCGAAGAAATCCCTGGTGAATTTGCGCAGAGTGATTTAGAGCCTGATGATGTGATGATGTTGGATGCGTGGGATCAGGTGTTTATATGGATTGGCGAAGGAGCAAATAAAGAAGAAAGAACCGAAGCTCCTAAGTAAGTGTGATGAGGTAGAAGTTTTGGGAAAAACACTTCTGCTGCTCGATGAGTAGCTTGATTTGATTATGGTTTAAATGCAATTGCTTATTGCAGTTTTATGCAGCAGTGTAAACGTTTGGCTCTCTGAAATACCTAACTGGCATAGCTAGCCTACAGTCTCAAAAAAACATTATAACCTTTGAAAAAAATACTGCGATTCTCGCTGGCTATATGCTTAAACGACCGAGGCATGTAAAATTTTCATTTTTGTTGCGTTTCCCTTTCACGTTGTTGATTCCACTGTATTTTGGAAAAACACTCGCATGGATTATACATTTTTTAGATAAATTTGTTACAAAAATTCAGATACTGGCTCACTATGAAAACTTGAAAATGTTTTGGTCACCCAATCAACCTCAATTCAAATTTGTTTCTCGCATTTGGCTGACAAATCGTGTCAGCGTACTTCTTATGTCCGTTATGTCAACTAGCACCACCTAGCGGTTTCGCTGGTAGAGTATTGTGGTCACTGCATTTGTGACGAGAAATGCCAAATAAAAATACTGTCGAGTAGGAACAGAACTCTTGCATATGGAGTTGGACAAGTGGTGGGTGAACTGGAGTCCGGAGCTAATTTCGCGGGTTCCATGCTCAACTAGGTCACCTTCCATGATGTATTATACTTAACTGATATGAAAACTTACGGTGCAATCATGCGACTTAAAAAAATTTCTTAAAAAAAAAGAGAGAAACTCAGCCGAGTAGGCCTTATTTACTTTTAGTGCTTTAAACTAGAAAATTAGTTGTCATGGGTTTGATACTCAATAAAACCTTCTTCAATATTGCAGATACCTTCCTATGATACTTGTTCTACCTCAAAAATAAATTAAATAAAATGAAAAGAATACGCTCGAAAGTTTATTCGGATGTAAGCAAATGTTTATGTTTCTCAGCCAATTGCAAGATGGATTTAAAAGTTGATATTCATTGACTCTTTTAAAAAAAAATGAATATTTGCTTTAAAATACGTGACGTTTCATGAGCAAAAATAAATCTAAAAATCCCGCGACTTAGCGCCTAAGCGACGCTGCTCCAAAGAAACGTCGCAACAGAGGCGAGCCGTTGGCGACATTGTGTCCGGTTGGCGACATTGACCGACCCGGGAATCGAACCCCATATCTTCTGCACCGATAGCGATGTCGTAGCAACTGAGCTATTCGGCCGGTAATTGCTGTTTTTATTTTTTGCGAATTTTAGGCTGGTGAAAGACTACATCGCCCAAGACCCACGAGGCAGAGATGTGAATTGTCCAGTGACGACAGTGAAAATGAACGCGGAACCTGTGATTTTTACTGGATTTTTCCCGTCCTGGGACAGCGAATTTTTTGGTTCTCGAAAGAGCTATGCTGAAAGAATGAAACAACTGTATGGCTAAGATCTGGTTTTGCACAAACGTGAAACCTACATTTATGTTCGTGCTAGAAAGCTGCCTTTGCACCCATTTAAATTTTATCCAGATCTTTATTAAATGATTTTACTGTGTTTAGTATTCTTTAACTGAAGCTGCTGATGATAGCGTAATAATTAATGTTCTGTACATAGCCAAGCATTTATTATCCTTAAGTATTTCTGCAAAAGTATAGCTTTACGTGCTTTCTCGCTGATTGGATTGTTTCATCGCTTTGACCTTGTTACATGCGTAGTTTTGTGGACCAAAGTTCGTGGATTTTTTTATCTCATGATAAATTTTTGCTATCATCATTTTTTCAGTTGCTGCATGTGTAAAAAATTCAATAGTAATGACGGGCTTTGGACCCATAATATAAGCGCATGTTTGTCGGTTGATAATGATGAAAGACGTCAGTTTCTAATTTGGGTGAAATTGGGCCAATTTGTTTTTATTAAGCTTTAAAAATTTTATAGCTTAAAATCAACGTAGGCAGTAGACAATGCACTAAACCAGTATTTGCTGTAAGTTTAGCTGAATACGGTAGTGGATAAGTTTTTGGTGTGGTGCAGAGATTTCAAAAACTTTGCTACTGCTATAGCATCGTAAATTGCGATGACGTTAATCCACTTCACTGTTTTGTGAATTGTAAAATTATTGCAAACCTTGTCTTTGACTAATAGCCCACAGTGTTAATTCATAACGTGTAATACAAATAACTCAGATCGATTTGAGATTGTGTGTTTCGGCAGAGTTTAGATAAATGAACGAAAAATTAATAGAGCATACGGCTATTATGAGGCTATTTTCAAATTATATCGAACTGAAAATTCATCAGTAATTGAGGGAGACTGCGAGATGAGCTTGCGCTCTTTGAGTCAACAGCCACCTGGTTATGTCAAGTGCGATCGGCTCCAGCCGCTAATCGAACCCGTCACGTGGAATCAGTCACCTGCGCGCGGTTCTGTTATATGACCATTACATAACGCTGAGATTGGGGGTTACTCCTCCCAATTTTAAATTATCCTATCTGGGTGTTGTAATGGATCAAGCATTTTTATCGTATTTTTTCTTCCTGTTTATAATTGCTGGAACTTTCTTGCAAAAAAAAAAAAACAATTAGAGATCTCAAAAAAAAACTGCCGATCTCTTATTGACTAGCAACAGTTTAGATATATTCATTCCTTCATGCTGTACACACAAACACACTTAATACCCACATATGCAACATGCACGCGCATTTCGCAAATTACGTAGCGCATAGTAGGATCCGGAAAAATTTTAATGATGTCATCTTGCATCGAGTTTATTGAATCGATCTTGTGATGGGGACGATATCAAAATTTCCGTAAAACGATATTGATACGTGCCCAGTGGTGTAAACTAACGAAATACTTTTACTTGAGTAGATTACTTGAGTTGTTTTCTTCCGTAACGAGTACTATTTTGAGCATTTTTTTGGCTACTTTTACGTTTACTTAAGTACTTTTAGTATAAAGTAACACTACTTGGGTAGATTTATTTTAGAAAAGTACAAAGTAGTGCTGGAGTTACTAGTTTCACTTGAAATCCCTCGTTGCACCTAAAATCTGCGTTGCAAAGTTGTGTCGCATGCAATGTCACTCTTGTCTGTAATTACTGCATGACCGCAAGTAACAAAAAATGCTTAATATGTTCACAATATGAAGTTCATTCCATAAACCCGTTGGCCTGTATAGCAGTAAAATTATCGCATTTCTCTTTCAAACGTAATTATGGAAAAAAGCAAATTGCAAGGCTAAAATTGAAGTGTTAACCGAAATGAGCAAGTTTCCGCTTCTGAGTTAATGCTTATTTCTTCACATGCTTATCCTTCTTTGCGATAGAGGCGCTATAACGAGCTCGCTTGGGAGTTTTGAGCCACATGTCTGCCACTCCGAGAGATGGGGAAATCTCGCAACGTGTGGTTCCGAACGGCACAACAAATGAACTTGCCGGCTTGTTCTTTACGCTGTCGCTTTTAATGCTAAGCGTAATGCAGGAAGCTATAAATACCACACCTTCAGAGCAAGTCATCATCGGCAAGTGTGCAGTTAAGACTTTGACGACTGAGAACGCTGTATAGGCCTACTTTTACTTGAGTAGTTTTTAAATGACTACTTTTTACTTTTACTTCAGTGCTTTTTTAGCCAATACGTTCTACTTTACTTCGAGTAGTTTTGCCGTCAGTAACAAAATACTTTTTACACCACTGTATATTCCACAGTTCTAAACCTACAGAGATACGCGATACCATTAATCAACAGCACCTTAACAACAACTCTAGTAACTTTTTATTATACTCACGGCATTAAGCCAAAGGCTGTTGCAAGTAGCGAGGCCTATCTCAGCTGCTTAGAGCCTGGGCAACACAGCTTCGAAAAAACGCCGCAGCGGTGGCGAGTCGTTGGCGACATTGTACGTGTCCGATTCGACCGGCCCGGGATCTCCCCCCAGACCTCCCGCCCCGATAACGATGTGCCTAACAGCTGCTGAGATGAGCGACAAATCATTTTCAATTTATGATACAAGCATTGTTGCTTTGCATTGGTTTAATTAATTGCTTTTACTGCGCAATAAGAATATGTAATTAAAGGAAGTAGAATAATTAATTCCACGCAGAAACAAAATATTCCATCGAAAATTAACCGTCGAACCTACTCATCACAGAGATTACACACTGCATGAGACTGATATTTTAGTTTTACTTTTACAATGTTGCAGCTCCACATCTATTTTGGCACTCAGTGGTAGTTGTTACCTTGCGCAAGGAGCTTAAAACTAAACAGGTATTAGTCTGCATGCAGCAACTTAGTTATTACAGAGCAGTGAGCTCTCAGTTTAGTTATTTGCAGAGCAGTGAGTCTTAACATTTTATTTAATTGTGGACTTCTTTGTAGAATTTAAACATACTCTAGGCCTAAGATGTTCCAGTAGCGTTATTTACAAGGCCATTGTGCCATGTCCCCTCCCCTTTAGCCTTCGCTTTTTAGTAAACAAAGAACAAAACTGCTAAGTGACTGAACTATGCTAAACTTATTTGAAAACTTTTGTAGTTCATGATTCTCCCCAACCCTGCCGTTTAAAAACCTTCGCTACGCCTCTGCTACGTACACTTCGCTTTACTTTTCGCAACAGCTGCACGTAACTTAATTCTTTCAGTACCAATTCCTAAAAGATTGCTTGAAACAAAGAAGGTTTAAATCGCGAAATTGAAAACAGTGACGTTGTTGTGTTTCCACAAATTTCCAAAGTCTGTTTAAACCTCCACCTTGCAGTTTCAGAAACAAAGGTACAATTTCGCGATTTGCAAAAAAATAAATCTTTAGCTAAGTTAAACGGAATAAACATGTTCAAAAAACTTAATAGTTACGGCAAGCACAGCGTGCTCTCTTTACGCAGATTAAAGCTATTCATGGCTCCAGATATGTAAGTAATTTTTAGCCTTCAGTTGGTAGAAATAAGTGTTTGAGTAGATATAATTCTTACCCATATTTTAAGGCACATACGGGGCGAAAGAATCTAAGTTGCTTTGAACCGGCCTGGTTCAAATAATTCGTACCACAAATCAGGAAGGAGTGCGCTGCCCCCTATTTTGACGTAATGTAGAAAGATGTTTTTGTTTTAAGAGATCGATCAGCAAAGGTGAATGATAACGGGGCCTCTCTGACCTCCCTCCCCATACCTAATTTTTCTTGCCTACGCCCCAGTAACAAAGACTTTCAAATCGTTAGTGAGCGAAGTAGACCAGATGCAATCTCGTGGGGATCAAATACAATACTTTTTATCGATGATCAGAATAGTAATTTACTTACACCTGTAAAAAAAGTGTATCGTCCAGGCTTAAGATCATTGGGGCGACAATCCACAATCTTTGTTTTTTCATTCGGATTTCAATCGAATTATCAATAGCTAGTTCTCAAATCTAGCTCAGATTTCACATAATTCCGAGCATTTCATCCACTCAAATCGAAACTTCGATCACTGCAAGCTAAAAGATTGACAGAAAAATTACTAGCTCAGACGTTGTTTTGCGGAAAGTTTATTTTCGATTGAGACTAATACATGTTGTAGCTGTCTTACTCTTGTCCTGCAGCCAATGTGGGTCTTAGGTTACATAAAACTAACCGGCTGGTTAACTCAGTGATTAAACACATCTTTTTATATTATTTTGTTTACCAAGCTACGTAATTACAGCTTAGATTTTTAAGTTGGAGAAGTATGCGCATCATCGAAGATGACCTAGTAGCGAATCGAACCCACGAAGCCAGCTCCGAAACTGCGGAGCCCACAAAGCCGTTGGCCGCCAACGGCTCGCCACCGCTGTGACGTTTCTTGATTTTCTTCAGAGCTGTGTTGCCCAGGCGCTAAGCCAGGGAGATAGGCCCCGCCGCTCGTTACACGCTGTGGCGTAATACCGCGAGTATAACGAAGATTTGATTTTTTTTAATTTGTTTTTACTTCGTCAATGATAAAAAGTGTTCACACAACCAGTGGCGTAGCGAGGGTATCCTGCGCCCCGGGGCAAACAAAAATTTTGCGCCCCCTGTGTTTTACAATTCTATGATTATCTGTACCAGCAGATTCGTCTTGTCTTCGTATATCGGCCGATTGTCTTTTTGCATAGCCACTACTTTTACAGTAAATTTCTTTTTCATAAATTTTCTAGATTCATTCAAAAACGCTTCAAATTGGGCTCGCCGTTTTCGACTCTGAGCTCCACTCTCTTTTTTTGGCATAATCTTCCTACCAGTTAAATCGCTAACTATGTAAACTCTAAAAACGCTGATCTGTTTTTAGAAATTAGAGATATTTTATATAACGGTGCGGCAATTTTTCTGAGCCAGAGGCGGGCCGGTGAAAATTTATCACATGCAATCCCTAGAGTACAATCAGAAGACATTGTGGAGAGAGATGCAGAACGAAATTGGCAGCTTTTTGCCAAAATTACATTTTTTGCTCTAATACTGTAGAATAGATCGTCCCAATTGAACGTCAAGGATACAAAAGACACGCTACAGGACCCCCCCCCCATCCAGGGCTTAAAAGAGGGGGGCTGGGGATTACACGGGGCAATCTGCCCCGGGCCCATGGGTGTGTAGGAGTCCATGAAAGAGCATTTTAGGGGCCCATCATAGAGGTCCCAAAGTAGTGTGGTGAGAGATTTCTTTAGCTGTCGAAGAGCCCCGGATTCCATTTGGAGGCCCCGAATTATGGTTGAAGACCTTTTTGTTATTTTTGGAGAGGCCACATAGCCGTCAAGGGTCCCCGGTTTCCATTTGAGGTTACCGAATTTCGGGTGAAGACCTTTTTTTTCGGAGACCTCTTAGCCGTCAAGTGGACCAAGATTCCATTTAAGGGCCGAGAATTGTGGGTGAAGACCTTTCTTTTCTTTTATGGAGACGACAACATCCCAACGGTCGGCTAGGGGCCCACACTGGGGAAAGCTGCCCACATCAAACTGCAAAGCTTTTTCGCTCAAAATCTCAACAAGAAGTTTGACCGTCGATCTGAAAAAAAGGCTACCCAGAAAACGGAATTGCATTTCATATAGGGCAATCAAGCGCTCAGCTGCAATTTTATCCTACGGTATTGCAATTCTTTGACGTTTGTAACTAAATTATCTCAGCAGCAACGGGGCTGCGCTTCGCAACCCCTGAATTGCCAAATTTTTCCCTATTTTCTCATTCTGTGATTGCTGTCAAATATTCAAAATATCCGCATTGGAAATCACAGTCTACACACCAATCACAGTAGTAAAACAATACTAACTACAAAAGAAAACACCCAGAAAAGGTCATTGAGGCAAAGGTTCAGTTTCGTTAATGTTTCGATCGGCACTTGTCCGCTGTATTATCAGAAAGGGCCTACTGGTTAAAAAAGTTTAGGATCACTGTGGTGTAGGTTTTTAGCGAGCGACTATACGCGTATCTTAATCGACTTACCAACAATCTTTAGCATCCATCTAAGTGATCTAACGCTAAAATAATGAAAATCTAATACTGTAGATACCTATCGCTTCTTTACTTTTCCTCTAGTGGAGTTCTATTTCCTTCTGTTTAATTGCTGCAAAATCGAATAACTATGTACGCGCAGTTTCAAACCTCTTTGTGATGTCATAATAGACTAAACGGGCGATTTGTGATCGGGTGTAAAGAGTGATTTCACTTCTCTGCCAAAAGCATATACAGGTGTCAGATGCATTGCAATAAATTAATTGTTTTAAAGTTTAAAAAATTACGTCGAAACTGAAGTGTATAGAATTACTGTTTTGTGCGCCCCTTGGGTGCGTGATTTGTGGTCGAAAGTAAGGCGTGATTTGAATCCTTTGTGAATAGCATACATTACAATACAGTAATCCACGAAGTAGTTTTAAAAATCTGAGTGAATACGTCAAAAAAAGAGTATAAAAAGAACTTCTTGGTACGCCCCTAGGTGGTGCGCACCCGGGCGCGTGCCCCCACTTGCCCCCTCGCTACGCTACTGTCGTTTTGCCCCGTGTCCCGTTTTGCCCCACCTTCCCCTTACGGTGCGTACCAGTCTACTACTATCAGACGATGTCTGCCGCCGGTGTAATCTTGCTTCTGACCGGCGTTTTACCCTTGTTGTGAAATTTTTGCACGCCCCATTTTGGCGCCCCTGTACCTTGGCGCCCGGGGACATATGTACCCCACTGCCCCCCCTACGCTACGCCTCTGCACACAACAATCTTAATCATTATTTGAACAGCTATTAACAAAAGTTTCTAGTGAGTGCATTTTAACGCAAGTGTACTGAGAGTGTCATAAATTTTCATCATAAGCGTGCTGTTCTGACTTGTTCTTTGCGTAGTGGCATTACTATGTTAAGATCATCGCACGGTGTATCAAACTCGAAAGACTCGAGTCCACTGACATCAGATTGTCGGCATATCACTTTCATTAAGCATAAGAAAGCAAAATTGATCAACTACTGCAAGGAGACGAAAAATTACGAACAAAAATTTGCGACAAAAGGTTGCGTGTTAATACTAAGCAAGGACAACCATTGTCAACAGCCGGGTTGAAACGGCAACATTTGTGTCTTGCGGAGCATTTCACTCATACATGTAATCATGTATTTCCGGTACATGTCGAATTGAATAACTGAGTGAAATTCTCTGAAGAAACTAAATTTTTGTTGAACTCAGTGTTCATTAAGAAACTCAACTAGTTTTGATTTTTTTACATCTGGTGTTACACTAACGAAAGCTACTTTCTTGCTCATCGTTTTTTGACAAATTTCCAACTCAATGGAGCGTTTAATTCCAACAAGTTTCTTATTCACCTTATTATGCGTTATAAAAACGTGCTTGTATCGACGGAAACTGGGTAAATGTCCTGTCAACGCTGATGCAATGTTTGTGCATGAAATAAAACTTTCCAAATTCTTAGCAATAATTTGGTTGCTACATTGTTAATAAAATCACTAACTACGTTTCCATCTTGACAAATTATTACAACTCAAAGCAAATGCATTCCCTTTGCTTGTTTTATTAAGCAGTTGATCACCCGAGCCTGCAGATTTTTTAATTATAGTCGAAGCATGTGTGAGTCTACAAATTACAAAAACGAGAAAAATTAGAAATAGCTTTTCATTTCTTAAATCAAACTTTAATGATTTCAAAACTAAAATTTTTCAAAAGAGTGCCAAAAGGCTGATCACAAGAAGAATTATTCTGCTTTTACCCAATTCAAACACTAAAGCTTGGTTCATAAACACCATGGCATTATTCTTCTAATCGAGCACATTCATTTTTTATTTTTTAAAAAGTTAGAAATTTCCATTTGTCTGCTTTTCATCAAACACAAATCTCATGTTTGTATGTTGTTTTGAAGCTGAATTTGAAGTCATGATGAGACGTGAACGACTTCCCATTACCAAGGGCGGCAGCAGAAAAGATGTTTAGGGTGAGGATCACTCATATTTTTTTAAAGATCGGTTCGTTGCTTTACCAGCTCAATTATACTCGGTAAAAATGCTTCATACGTTGAGGAATGTCAATTTGGGGAGAATGACCCCTTTGTCGAGGGCTATGTGTGCTTCCCATCGATACCAGTTTCTGTTTCAAGAAAAGTCGCGCTGGCTTTGCATTAGCTCGTAAAATGGGTTACTGGCACGTTTACTGCACGAAACAATACTCTCGAAAAGCGATTTTACTCTGCTTTTGTGGTTTTCCTCTTTCAATTTTGTGTAATTTTGGAAAAAGGATGTTGTTGAATTAATTTAACGCATAGAAAATATCAATCGACGCCCTATAAACGACAATGTTTTTAACAACGATATTAAATAAATATATAGACCACAACTGCCAGTAACGGTAATAACAAAAACTAACCAACGCAGGTTGACCTCGTAAATTGTCGGTTCAACTCGTAAAAAGCTGAAAAACAACCGGTTCCAATGTACTTTAAACGAAATAAGAAACTAAAAGCTAAAAGCGACCTGTTTTCAGTTCTACCAGCTGGTTCAAGATTTTTTTGTCAAAAAAATATGGAGCGTTGTTACGCAATCACACATATTCTACAACTACGTTGTGAGCGAACCTGCTGTAACTGGAGAGTCAAGATGCTGATTTTTCGGCCAAGATGTGGAATAGGCCAGGCAAATGGTGGAAGTTTAAAACTTTTTAGAATAAGAACGTTTCCACAACATAGATTTAGCTGTTATCATCAGCAGTACTTACAAGACAGTTTAAAATTTTGTAAAAAATTTAGAGTACAATAATGTAGAGAAATTAGTTTTCGACAAAATATCACAGTAACACTGCGGGTTTGCAGTGAAATTTGAAGAAAATAAATATTTTCAAAAATGATTTTGAATATAGGCCTATTCATAAAGAGTAGTTTTTGTTCTACCGCTACAAATAACAATAATTTTGTTCAACCGCTACTAATAACAAAATAACACGAGCAACTAAAGCTTTGTTTCCGGCACAACAGCAAATATGTCAGGAAAATTTCTTTACTATTGTTGTTTTATTAAAATTAAACAAATTAAAATCATCATTATTGTTGCTGAAAGTTTTGATCATATAAAGTCGCCTGTCTTTAATGGCAGTTTTAAATGAATAGTGTGTGTACCCATACGCCATTGACAAAACAGAATTAATTGCCAATGATAACAGTGTCATTTCGTCCAAGCAGCCAATAACTAGAGGAATCATTTAAGCGTAATTTTCTATATTTTTCTTCTATATATGATATGAATCGACTGGCCAGTTCGCTCATTTTTTAAGCGCATCTTTATCTGGTCGTGAGGTCGGGGGTTCGATTTCCATGCAGGTTAAATCGGACACAGTGTCGCCATCGCTGCGACGTTTCTTCAGAGCTGTGATGCCCAGACGCTTAGCCGTAGACATGGGCCTCACCATTCGTCACACGCTTTAGCGCATCATCGCGAGTTTAATGAAAATTTGATTGTTTTTGATTTGATGTTGTGAGTTCAAGTGTTGGGTTAATCTACACGGAGTCTGCTACTGCAGGCAAACGAAAAAGTTGCCTATTTCTGACTTGCGAAATTTGCAGACTTATCGTTGCTAAAATTGTGAACTGGCGGTTTCGGTTTAACAGAGGTCCGCAAGTCGAAACGTGACCCACATACCGTATGATTTGACATACCCGACAATTTAATTTTAGAAAATTGTGAAAATTTATTGTGTAAATGCTCTACCAAAACAGTTTTAACTTACTAGTTTCACCTCGTTGGCTCCAAATAATATTAAAACAATTTACCGGTTCAAATTCAGTCAAGTTCAATAACAAAAAAAAAAAAGAATAATAATAATATGAATAAACAATGCAGTCAATCATCTTTAAAACCAATGGAATGGAATAAAGCGTTTTTAAAATTGGATCTTTTTAACTTTTGACGATAGAACTTTAATTTAAGTTTTTGGTATTGCTCTAATTTCATTCCATAAAACTATAGTTTGGTAAACTCAAGCAATTGTCAGTTAGCAGAGACAGTCATAGGCTAGGCAGGCATTAAGGTTCTATATTTGTTTTTCCTCATCGTTTCACCGCTGTATTCCTAGAACAAATACCAAATACTGTGCTTAATGCAATATCCAGGGTTGTACTTTAGTTTAAATGGGCAAGCTTTACGAAATAAGTCTGAATACAATAAATATGGGATAAAAATAGCTACAAGAAAAAATAAAGCCACAGTAATTCTCAAAACTGGACGTTTCGTCAACAAAGATGCAGCTGTCATCAGCAGCAGTTGAAGCAAGGCAGAATGAAACTGAAAATAGGGTCTATAACCTTGCAATCTTGATTAAAGTCTATGTTTTAAAATCAAAAAATCAATTCTTCAGTATGCACTTGTATTACGCCAAAGCGTGTTAACGCCATATTACGCCAAAGCGTGTTAGCACAGGGCAACACAGCTCCAAAGAAACGCCGCCGTGGTGGCGAGCCTTTGCGACATTGTTTCCGATTCGGCCAACCCGGGAATTGATCACCAGACTTCCCGCCTTGATAGCGATGTGCTCAGCAACTGAGCTACAGTAATACTAGATGAACTCACATTTAGTGTATCCGGGATAGCAAATTAGCAATACGAGAAAATGTAACTTGGAGTCGAAACGGCTATACAACTCTTAAACCTCTCACTATTTCTTAAATTCAGTCACGCCTCTTTGTGCTTCATGAAAAGTTACTTTAATTTTTGGTGATATCTCTATTATGCAACTATCACCAACAGAAATGTTGATACCCTGCTAGACCCAAGTCTCGCTATCGCGTCCCAGATAATTAACGATTAATAATTAACATTATCGGCAGCGTGGCCGAATGGTTCGGATCGTCGTTTTTGGGACGGCCACGATCGCAAGGTTGATGGATTAACTTCCACCCGAGCCTCGTTGTTGCGTCCTTGGATAAGATGCTTCACGACAATTATCTCTGCTTGATGGAAACAAACAAGCAGCAAATTGAAGAAGTTAGAAGCAAACAAAATTCAAGCGGAAAACTCGAAACAAGATCAGCTCCAAAGCGAGTCTTGATTCGTCCTATGCATAGCGCCTCCGTCGCTTTCTCGTGACAGGAGGATAAAAGTGAAGAAGAAAAAAGGATGATTTTTTGTGCATGGTGCATTTTCAACAAGAAATGAAAGTAAGCTGTTACAACACCAGTACACCACTGAATTGAGCAAAGTTCGAGCTGTAACTTGTGCGTGATAAACACTCAATATCTTTTCAGGGGTGGGGAGCCTGCTACTCGCTTAAGTTTTGAATAAGACTCGCGTCAAAACTTTGTTAAGTGTGCAACACACTTATCGAATAGAAAATTTTAATCTTTTTTACAAACTCCTTTGCATTCAACTACATGTTATATTTGAGCCATAAAAATCGCGCAAAATTTTTTGATTTTACGGGAAAAAAATAGTTCACCATGAATGTTTATGGAAACCTTGCGACATAAAATTGTGGAATTTAAAGGTCTGTTTGCACTGAATGCGATTTTAATACGATTTGGTGTCATACGAAATTTTATTCAATTTTCGACGTAAGCAGTTGGTAGAAACATCTTCCACACAATTCAACCCCAAACAATTTTGCTTTCTATGGGTTGTTTTACAAAGCACCTTACGATTGTTTTCTAGAATGCCCCGTAAAATGACGTAGCTTTACGTCATAATCTCTGACTGTTACGTAGCCTATGTCACTTTACGTACGACAAATCGCATCGGATTCTGTGTAAACACACATTTAAAGCGAAATTTACATATTAAAAGTAGATGTGGTTCCACTGTGTTTCGCCGGTTCCCTACTCCTGTCTTAGAGCCAGTAGCTGACTACCCTGTCCGCTTGTTATGTTTGGCTAAGTGGGCCAAAAGTCCACGGGCTTTCTGCATCATATCAAAATTTTGATCTCACAATTGAAAAAAGTAGTTATGACATCAAGCATTGAATTGTGGTGTAGAAAGCCCGGGCATGTGGACATTTGGACAAGGTAGTTAACAGTTAATTAGTTAACAGCTTCAGTGACCAAGTGCTACAAGCGTTCCCTCTGAAACTGTAGACTCGGGTTTGATTCCAAGCCGGGTCAAACCAATGACTTTAAAATTGTTATTCACAGTTTCCCTCCTTGACGCTCTGCATTGAAGGGACAATGCGGAGAACAAGCCGGCGTGTTTACTGCATGGGAAAGGCACGTAGCGGGATTCCCCCGTCTTATTGTGGTGGACTGGTGGTCGGCAAATCCTAAGCGAGATCGTTATAGGGCTTAGATCGCTTTCTCGTGATAGTAGGATAAATATGCAACCACATACAAAAAAATAGGGTGAATATGTGCATGATGCATCTTTGATTTTTAAATCAACACTATTTGCAGCATTACAAAGTTATATTGTGACGTATCAATACGAATAAAATTTGAGCGCTCAAAGTCTGCAGAAGATTCGATTGCCATTGCATGCTTGCAGGTGATTATTAATGCGAACAAATGGCTTCTGCTGACCAGTTCATGAAAGCTGGTAAAAAGCCTGGATTAGAAATATGGAGAATCGAAGATATGGAGATGAAACCTTTATCTGCTGATCAATTTGGACATTTCTACACCGGCGATTCTTATATCGTTCTTCATACACGATCTTTTGCAGGTAAGTTGGTACCGGTACAGTACTCAGTTACTCTATCCACATGTTCAATTTTCATGGGCTTTAGATCCGCGGTTCTTAGTGACATCGAAAAGTCGATTATGATGTAAAAACTAGCACCAAGAATCGCGGGCCTTAAGCGGGGTAAATGTTAGTTATCTTCAGGCTTGATCCCCCTACCTCCTCCCGGATTCACCAACAATCTTATTAAGCAATTCATAGGAAAACCAAGGTTTAAAAAATCTAGGGATTTTACTTGAGTCCACTTACTTTGGGAGACTCCGTTCTACGGGCCTGGAACAGCCTTTGCAATAATACCCTCAAACACAACTTTGAATTACCACTCATCTTACGCCACCTCGTTTACTACTTAATAAATCGACAAGTTTTACTTTTGATAACAGTAGATATGGATTAAGCTGTTTTTAACGCATGTAAAATAATGTGTCTGCAGTAACGGGCAGTAATTCTGCTTAGTTGCACATTAAAAGACAAATGTTATCGCAGAAAAAACTTAAACTTGCATGAGCAGTGAATAGGCAAGAGCAAGTCTTTCAAATTATGATTCACGATCCGATTTTATGGCTAAAAGTTTGTGTACGCTAAATGACTAAATGCGATTTTCGTCCGATTTATTGTCGTACGAAATTTCATCCAATTTTTGACATGAGCAGTCGGCGGAATTATCTTCCACACAGTTCAAACCCAAACAATTTTGCTTTCTATCGGTTGCTTTGCTCCGTACAATTATTTTCTAGAATGCCGTGCAAAGTGACGGTGCTTAACGTCATAACCTCTAGCTGTTTCGCAGCCTTTGTTAGTTTACGAACGAAAAATTATATGGTATTTTGTGTAAACAACTAAACGCACCTTGAAACAACTAACACGAGGTGGAAAAGTGGCAACTTCTTGTACATTTTATCCACAAAGCTTTTTTTCAGGTTCAAATTTTTCTTGGAACCTTCATTTTTGGCTTGGGAAAGAATCTTCACAAGATGAACGAGGAGCAGCCGCCATCTTAGCTACACAGCTCGATGACTACCTAGGGGGAACTCCCGTTCAGTACAGAGAAATTCAAAATAAAGAATCGGCTATTTTCCGCGGTTATTTTAGAAAAGGCATCACATACATGGTATGAAAGTGTGGGTATCTTTGTTTCACAACTTTCTGCCATGTACTTGGATTTAAATGGAGATATGATGAGTCTGGACAATGGTGCAGAGCATTAGTAACTATTTTTCCGACATTTTGAGGCAAAAATACTACCTAGGGGTATAATGCTTCCTCATGTTATAGCCAAACGTTTCTATTTAAGGGATTTAAGTTTTGCACAGATATGTAAGCGTACCGATTTTTTCTCTCACCGTAGACATTTTTTCCTTGACTTATCCTATATTTAGTTTCTGTTGAGTTGGCATAGTACATGGGTTTTAGCACGCAGATTTGACCCGCTACCTTCTGAACCAAAATGCATCCATTTATTTTCCTTTGCTTTCTATGATTTTTGTGCAGGTAACAATTTTGGCTTTACGTTACAGAAAGGAGGAGTGCAGTCAGGTTTCAAGCATGTGCGAACGAATGTCACTGAGGTAAGACGCGTACTTCACGTGAAAGGTAGGCGAACTGTCAGAGCCACTGAAGTGGAAATGGATTGGAGGATGTTCAATAAGGGCGATATCTTCATCGTTGAGATTGAAAATGTAAGATTGCTTCAAACATTAGTTGCTTTTTTTACGCGGCGGTTTGATAAGAGATTTTCCATTGGTGTCTGATACAACAACTGCAATACAGAGCAAAATCAAGCCTTCATTATACTCGCGTTGTTACGCCGAAGCGTGAAACGAATGGCGGGGCTCATCTCCGCGACTAAACGCCTAAAGGCGGCTGCACACAGGCAAACGAATGCGTCTGCGATAGGAAATCCCCAAAGTTCAAGCGACCTGCGTCTACGATTTTAGCGGCAAAATCAAGCAACTATGCACACTGAGCACGAGCGCATGCGTTGCGACCGCTGCGATCTGCCGCGACTGTTGCGATTGCAACGATACAGCATGTCATTGTTAGGTCGTGTGGAAATGAATGCTATTACTGCGTAGTGCACGTATGAAAAAATAAACTTGGATTGATGCTTCAACGGCTTTTTCGTGAACGCGCCAGATCAGGCAATGGCCAAAATGCTAACTTCCGTCTTCGATGTAGAAAATCACGCCTCTTTCCGAACTAAACAAAGTGCTTGGCTCCTTCCCTAAAAAATCAATAGGCCTAGATTTCGACAAGAATCGATCAAAGTGGCACCATGTGTGGTAGGCTACTGTTAGTGACTCGCGTTATGTATGACGCATTGACGCTAGTGATTACCGCTGTGCAGCTCAAAAAATACGCAAACATAGGTAGGCCTAGGCCAACTTTATTTTCGAATACAAGCTGATTTTTTTCTGACCCTGGCTTTAAAATTGTTTTAATACCGGTGTAGTAAATACGATTCCACGAGGCCTACTAGCACTTCACATCAAAGTTTTTCTTTTCATGATTTGCTTTTGAACACTCTTCTTTCTTCTTCTGGAAGATTAAGGCATGCCCTACTCTACATTGAGGCCTTGCGAGGCTGAGAGAAGTCAAGTTAAGCCAAAAGACTTGTGTAGACTGTGTACACTGCGATTGCCAAGCTGGTCGAACGCGGCGCGCTGACATCAGAAGGGCGAGTACAATCATTACATATCAAGGCGTATGATTTTCAAGTTTGATTTCAGATAAGGTCAATCAGCAAATTTTGCTTCCACATGTTAGCATTTGGTTTTAAGATTTTTTTTTTGTGGACTTTAAGTGCGTATGATAGCAAAAACAAAACGCGTAATTGAAGCAAATGGAATTTGTTAAGGGAAATGCGCATCACATTTTTACCGATTGCAAGATTTGCCACAGCAGGCTGCAGCGGCAAAAAAAAAAAAAGTTGCATCCAAAAATTTTTACTTTTAACACTTACGAATATCTACTTGTGTTAAAAAGGCACATTAACAGATAATATCTCATAGCAGCATTTAACATAGCATTTAACAGCTCAGATGGCCGAGTGGTATAGAGCGTCTGTCTCTTAAGCTGTAGACTCGGGTTTGATTCCGAGTCGGGTCAAACCAATGACTTTAAAATTGGTATTCACAGCTTCCCTGCTTGATGCTCAGCATTAAAAGGACAGTGTGGAGAACAAGCCGGCAAGTGTACTTGTTGTGCCGTTGGGAAAGGCACTTAGCGGGATTCCCCCATCTTGGTGTGGTAGACAGATGGCTGGCAACTCCTAAGCGAGCTCGTATAGCGCATTGATCGCTTTCTCGTGATAGGAGGATAAATATGCAACCAACTAACTCATCAAATTTTACTAGCTACAGCTCCCTGCTTCATTCCTTGATAAGTTTTCTTGTCACATTGTGAACTAGTAAAGTATAACGATCAAAAGGTGCTTGAAACGCACCGTGGCCGTTATTAATTTCGGCTCATTCTAATGGTATTTCGCAGCAAATTGTGTACGATTATACTCTACAATATTCACCTAACTAAATCAAAAAGCAAAAATTGTTTGTTTACCATGTCGCTCTATTTTAGACAGATATTAATGCAAAGGCTTAACATGAAAACGATAGCATACAAAGAGATCTGAGGCACCTGCTATTCACGAAAACGTTACATTGACCTGCACCACGAAAGTCTCTTAAATACTGTAGAACAGTGGTTTCGAACCAGGGATCCACGAATCCCCGAGGGGTCCGTGAAAAGCTTGCTGGGGGTCCGCAAGTGCATTAAAATTCAACTAAATTAATCAGCAATAACTTATTCAATAAATGTTATATTAATGTAGGCGCTTGGCAGAAACTTGTACGTACGAAAACACTGCAATATGTATCGGTAGTGCAGCAGGCTGGATTGCTTTTCTATTTAGCTAAATATTGTACAATGGCTAAGTAATCACCCAGCCACAGTTCAGTGTTTTGGTGCAAAAAAGACAACAGGCTTCTCATAAAATTGCACCAGTGCACCTGTATGATATTTTTCGAAGTTACTTTTCTGACGGTTCTTGAATGTAATGAGTTATAATTAAGCAGTTTGTTGTTTCATTCGACGCACACACAATATTGTATTTAAAGTTTGTTAGCATTTGCAAAAGTAAGCGTGGTGCACCAAACTATTTATTTAAGGTTGATCATAAAAACGTGGGGGTCCGTAAGCTTGATGATTATTGGAAAGGGGTCCGTGACTAAAAAAAGGTTAAGAACCACTGCTGTAGAATGATAAAGCAATATCGTCACACTTTATTGCTTACACAGTGAAGTTTAGACAAAATTAATGACAATAAGTTTCGCATCTCCCATTATGTCATCATAGGACTTTAAATGAGACACTGTTACGTTTATTAACATAAAACGAAAATTAAGCAATAATACATTTCTGTGATGGAGAGCGATATGCATTAGCTTTGGAGCTAACATTGCACTACCAGCACAAAAGCGCATCAACAAACAAGTGATACAGCAAACATATGAGCAATTTTTCATACATTTTTAAAGGTCATTTGAAAATGTGATGCAGCTTAGCAATTTGACATGAAAGAATTTACCCAACTGAGTCTCTTAAAATCAAATCAGTGTCAGCTTACGCTACATAAACCAAATTACAAGATTGCTCCAAGGAATTACAGACAGCCCATGCTAGCTTGACAACAATAGACGCACCGGCTGAAAAGCAAACGAACAATCACTGAGGACAGTAAGCAGCTATGCAGTTTTCATGTCTCTTGTATAGGTTTGTAAAAGCATGAGAGCGTTTTAAAGAATATCGATAAAGGAAAAAGAAAGAGATTATGATAGGCAGTGGCGGCGCCAAGGGAGGAAATGGGGGAGACTAGTCCCCCCATTTCTGCTCAGGCCCATTTTTGTAAATCACGCACATCTGTTAATTTTTTTTCTGGGGTAGGGGGGGGAAGACGTGGACCCCCTCCTGGCCTCTTTCTTTCCCTGTCTTTAAAACACGACAAAAATTGTAAGAAGTCACTAGATAAAGTATCCAGGGAACGCATAAGTATATAATCTGACTACAAGATGCTACCTTTTGACCATCACCCTACAGCAGTTACTAGTTGCTATTGGTATGGTGCGTGCAGTGGAGAAATTGGAAGTTAAATTTTTGCTAGATATATAGGCATTTGTTTATGCTAACATGTCTGACATGGTGACATCAGGGATCCGTCTTACACCGTACTATAGAACCGGGCTACTAGGCACGATAACCGAAGGCAAAGTGCAAAGGCAATGACAATTTCTGAACAATTATGTCTACTAGTAGACCTATCCTATTTTTACTTCATGAGTAAGTCCCCATTTTGACAAAAAATCTACCCGAATATACGCCAGAATGCACTAAATTAATTCTAAAATTTTGAAATTTTCTGGGGTAGGCCCCCCAGACCTTCTTAAAAGAGTTAAAATTTTTAAAAGTTTTCATCACTTGGTTTGTCCCCTCCACTTATTTCGGGCTGGCGCCGCCCCTGATAATAGGTCCAGCCACAGGTTTCCCAACTTTTTTATCCAAGGGGAACACTGTGACGTGATTTAAATTCGAAAGGCACCCTCAATTCCCAAGAATCGTAAATGTCAAATTGAAGCAATTACGTTTAAGTTAAGTAATATTGAAAATCTCATTCAACTTACAGTAGATAGGTAGAGACAAGAAATGAATGTTTACAGTTATGGGTGATGTAGGCCTATTGTGTAGCTCACGTTGCGTTGCAGTGTTTTTTTCGGGAAAAAGTTTTACAAAAATACGAAATTTTACACTTTTAGTGTAAAATGAGTAGTTGCTTTTGGAATCCTTGAAATATTTTTTGGAATCCACTTTGAAAAGCACTGGTCCTGATGATTGTAACAAAACGACGATTTGCAGTTAAGGCATTTTTCAGTTTTGCGAACATCATCTTCATCTTGCCATCTGAAACAGAAATAAGTTTACAATCAAACTTTCGCTAAACAAGTTCAGCATTACCAGGACAATTCACATTAAATCTCATACCGAGAATCATCGCATGATCAACAGCTTCCAAGCTTTAAAACCTGTATCAATTTATTCGTTACAGAATGCTGTTAGCGTCAACACTGTTTAACCAATATAGACTATTTTGTACAAATGTGAATATGACTATTTTGTACAAATGTGACTGGTATGGACAAACCGTTTAAGTAATTACTGCCAACCACAAAACTGGAGATATAATTAACGGACTAACAACTTGCTGTACCCGTAATTGACATAAGACATTTGCACCAGAAACACTACTGTACGCAACATGACTTTCAAAACTTTACTACTGCACTTATTTCTTTGTACAAATTAATCCTACATGCACAAACTCTTAGTTGAATAGGATTTGAGTAATGTTTGTCTGACTCTACATTTCTAAACCATAGGTTGCAACACCATTATTTTTTTAATGCAAAACCCAAATGCTAAGCAGACGTTGCTGTGTTGGCAGAGAATCAGGCAACAACATTAGCTTTGGACAAAAATATTCTTATCAGTGCAACACATCTCGTATTGTACCCAAAATCGCTAAACAATTTATAAATTAATTTCAGGGAAGCAATTGCAACAAACAAAAGAAATAAAATAGGCCTATCGTCCATTTAATATAAATCAATAAGAACCAATGAGACAAATGTTACGGTCACGTAAGAATAGCCATCTTCATAAAAATAAGCCTAACACATAATAACCCACTATATAGCCTAAATACAGTAGACTGCGAGGTTCGATTGCTTTCATAATAAAAGTACAAGTTTTTGAAATTGTTTATGACTTTTGGTTAAATTATTCGTAGTTCATAAAACGCTAGCTACTACTCAGTACTATTGTACAACTCAGTCGGTCTACTATTGCTCCTGGTACAGTACTATTGATTTAAATTCACATTTAGAACTATCTCTGAAGCCTCTCGATAAAGTGATTCCCCAAAAAAATAAAAAACAACATGCTTTGCAATGAATAATAAACACACAGCAGTACAATGACAGTCATGTAATGTTTACCGGTACGTACAGGTAATCACCTTCAGACTTTACCAAACAAAAATGCATGGCTACCATCTTGTCAGTTGCTGGACATAAAGTTGAACGCACTTGGCTTCTATTGTATATTGTTAGATTGAGGGCCTTCAACAACATTATCATCATACTGAAAGCATTGGCACTTAAACTGATTTTTTGCATGATATTGAAACATTTGACCTAGCTTGTTATGCATTCAGCAGTATAGCTTGCGCCTATCAAAAATTATTATATACAACCCCTTTTCACAGATTGTTTTTACAATGATAACACCTGAAAACTTTTTTTCATTAAACCACAGCCTGGGTCTTACCCTTGATTAGATTGTTTACTTCCTTGTCATTGGTAGTCTACTAACATCTAGTTTTTGCAACAATTTTGGCAAACTGGGAATAGCTTATAGTCCAATAGCTTGCTTAGGCTACAGGGCTATACCAAAATCATTCTTCAGCTGTTCCACAACTGGATCCTTAAAAAGACTTGGGACACCGGTACATTTTATTTCAACCCAACAACTCAGAATTGAATAACCCATTTCCTGGGTCTATTGGTACCGGTACCGGTACCCATTCTGGCCTGCTGACTATTTTACTAGAAAAAAACTAGTCTAGCCTTACAAAAACTACCTACAGGCCCAGGCCCGCCAGCACACTCCGCTAAAAGCAAAAATTGAACAAGTTCAAGCGAAAAACTGAATATAAAATTAGTTTCTTTGCAAATACAGCCTCCAGCCTATGGTACCAACTGCTTTCACAACCTCGTTTGCTTGCGATTCGTCGCAAGAGTCGTAGAACCCACTTCTTTTCACTTGCGATGACCGCAGTCGGTTCAGTCGCATTCTGTGTGCGTAGTTAGCGCGATTTGTCGTTAGAATCGCATCGCACGAGTCGCACGATTTTTGCGTCAGAAAATCGTAGCTGTGTGCATTGACAGTCGCAGGAGTTGACGCAAACGTGGTTGCAGTGGTCGTGGCGCATCGCAACGAGCTCTGTGTGCAGCCGCCTTAACACAGCTCTGAAGAAACGTTGCAGCGGTAACAACACTGCGTCCGATTTGACCAAACCGGTATTTGAACCTCTGACCGCCAAGCACCGATTGCAATGTTTTAACAACTGACCTAACCGGCCGGTACAACAAAATAAATTTTCTCATTGCAAATGACTTGTGAAACTGTTGGCAATGCTGAAAAATTGGTGTGTTTTTAACGAATCTGCATCTGCTTAGCTTGCGGCGGGCTATTGCTTGACGCGATATATTCCTAGCCTAAGTGGAAAACTATGAATAGAGTATTTTCTTAATTTTGCTGTAAGCATTAATGGTACCCTAATTATTTTACACTGTTCCATTTTAAATCAACGGCCAGTCTTTATTTGAGAAAGAAAGCAAACGCAAGTAGTGGATGTAAAGAGTGGAGCAACATTCACGTAAAGAGCAAAAATCAACTATTTGTGGTAGTTTTAAATTTGAATGAAAAATGTGTCAGATGAATCAAGCAAAGGACAAGAAACAAAGCTGGTAGTTTACTAGTTTGTAGGTATACGGGCATGCTAGATTTTAAAATAACAAGTACACATGTAATGGAGCTGAAACCAGCGGTGTAAAATAGAACGTGCGTAGAAAGATAGAATGGAGATGTGCTTAAGAGTCGTTTTAAACTTTGTAGTCGATGATCAGCAAAAAGTAGAAAGCTAACGAGAACACAGAGAAGCCAGATGGAGTACGAAAGTGAAAAATTAGATAAATTAACGTTCATCATTAACAAAATGGATAAAGGAGGAAAAGCAATGTAGTGCAATGTGGCCACCTATTTTGGATAGAAACATGATAAAAAAAAATACAATGTTGCGTTCTTTTTTTTTCAAGGTACATAATTGCAGCTTAAGTTTTTGCATTGGTTAAGTGTATGCATCATGGAAGATGACCTAGTTGGGCAACGAACCCGCGAAACCAGTTTCGCAGCCCAATGCATCAACCACTCGGTAAACTCCATGTGTAATGCAGCATTCTTTAACTTAGTGAATTGCATTTGTGTGCACATCGCTTCAGAATGAGTAAATCCGACAAAACTCGCTTTGTTGCCTTCTATTGTTAATTTTTATCGACTTGGTAAAGTTGGACGAATCTTAAGAAGTATTAGGATAATTTGAGATGCTGTTTATCAATTATTCACGAGTTGATAGGTTGGTTTGTACGTTTGTTGTTTACAGATAAAGCATTTCGTTGTTGATTGTGCTACAACACGTTGTCGTCTCGGTCCCGCCATACGGCATTCAGTTAGGTAGTGATGATGATGACTTAAGTTGCATAAGCTACTGTATAATGACCGTGTGGCGTGACCTCTCCGCTGAGCATGTAGGCTATTGTATAATGAATACTGAATGATAAACATTGTTCCTGGCTCATTCGCGACTTATTTTGACTAAATTTTGTCTTATTGAAGTAAATCTTGGAAAACAGTATTATTTTTACAGATTGATTATAAAAGTGATATTAAGAATCACTGATGCTCTGATAAAGGTTATTTTACAGCTTCGTATCAAATATGCGAAAGCACATTGCTGGCACAAACTGCAGCGAAATGTCAAAATCTGTCAAAAACTGTCCTTGCTAGCATTTTATATCTACCGATTTCGGCTTTCACGTTGTCGTCAGCAAATTCTTATTCAAACAGAACCACTGTTATTAACTACTAGTTACACAATCGGAACCTGATTTCACTGCTAGTGATCGAGGTAATCAGCAGGATCTCACATATGACTGACTGTTCTTCACACACTATTGACTACAGTGTTACAATCACGATAACTATTGAATCAGGTCAATGTGATTAAACGATGACTTTCATAGGATATATACCAATGGAATGGAAGTTTGAGCAACAGATATGAACGACTTAAAGCTTGTGAAATTGTCAATTCAATAAAAAACAATGAGAAAGGAGGAAAAGGAACAATTCATGTCATCAACGAAGGAGAAAAAATTCCTCCTCTGTTGAGAAAGGTGAGTCTTTATGGTAGCGTAAATATATTGATTGACTTCTTCATCTTTATCCTCCTATCACAAGAAAGCGGCGGAGGCGCTATGCTTAGGACGAATCCAAACTCGCCTAGGATTTGCATTTGCTTCCGAGTTTTCCAGGTGAATTTTGCTTCTGACTTTTTTAATTTGCTGCTTGCCGGATTCCACCTAGCAGAGATAATCATCGTGAAGCATCTTACCCAAGGACGCAACAACGAGACTAGGTTGGGAGATGAACCGTTAACCTTGCGATCATAGTCGTCGTAAAAACAGCGCTCCAAACCACTGCGCCACGCTGCCGACTATGGGAGGGGGGATATCTTTTCGCTGAATAGTATTAACTTTTAAAAACTTGATGTCAAACAATTTACTGTGTGCTGACTTTAAAAAAAATATAAACAATACCCCACTGAACAGTTACCGTTTTTGGACATATAAAAGATGTTATGGTAAGCCTTAGAAGACTTAATAAATAAACGCTGTAGAAACCAACTCTACGACTAGTTTCGCGGTTTGACCGCTTATCAGGTAGACTCGGGTTCGAGTCTAGGACCTTGTGATTAAAAATAGAGCGGTTGACTTTCAGTCACAAGGTCCTGGGTTCGAACCTGAGTCTTTCTGATGAGCGGTCAAACCACGACGCAAGTCGTAGAATTGGTTTTACCAGCGTTGTTATTCAGTAAATTTTAAGTCTTCTGAGGCTTATCATTATATCTCTTTATATGTTTACCTACACAAACGCGAAAAGAGCTGTTAGCATAGCCAAAAAGGTGCTCAGTGTACCTTCTAGGTCCAGAGCTAATTAACAAAAAAGTAAACAGTTGGCAAAAAACCTTACAGACTGTTTCGCGCTAAGCGCTCTTCAGGGGTTCTTATTCAAATAGATATTTTTTGTTTCTATTTGAATAAAGAACCCCTGAAGAGCGCTTAGCGCGGAACAGTCTGTTGGGTTATTTTGCCAATTGTTTATTTGTTAATTAGCTCTGGACCTAGAAGGTACACTGAGCTCTTTTTTGGTTAGGCTAACAACCCTTTTTCCGTTTCTGTTGTAAATATGTTTATATAGTTATATTATAAATATGTTTATACAGATACACTGTGTATATGGACTTACACTGTACATTGGCACTACATATTTCAATATTTATTTTGACTTTGGAGGTTATATTATTTCAAAAGAAGTGTAAGCAAACCTCGAAAAAAAAGGTGGTCGAAAAAGGAACCACAACAAAACAACACACGTTGAAGTATGCAACTTAAAAAAAGGAAATGCTTGGTCACTACCAGAGCCGGATTTACACAATGAGAGGCCCTAGGCTATTTCTATTTTTTTTCCCTAGAAATCGGTGAAGACCAAAAAAAAAACAAAAAAGGTCATGTCTGTCCTCGAATGTCGTAAGCATTATGCGTATACCAAAGGGATAATGACTGAAAGCTGAAGAAACAAAATGCAAATAAATTGTGGCAAACCAGACATATACCAGTGAATCAATAACGCATTTAGAGAATAGGTTGCCTTAAATTTGCAAATGCCAGGCATGCACATTTCGCACTTTGTGAGGTATAGGCCTGTCATACCGCATAAGATAGATTGGTTTAGGGGGGCTCATGGCAATGGTGTTACCTCGCTGCATCAGCGCGCAATGAACGGAGCAGTGTCGTAGCGAAAAATTTTAGAAGGGGGATGGGAGGCGCGACTGCACAAACCATCAAAAGAATTTGGCATATTTCAGTCAGTTAGCAACGTTTGTTCTTTTTTTTACGGGAAGTCAAAGGCATAAAAGGGGGGGGCATGCACATTGTCCCTTCCTAAATGCACTCCTAGAACAAAGATAACTAAGCTTAAAAATTGGTTTGTACTATTTTGTAGCACGTAGAGCTAGCTCAACTCAACTGATTTATTTTAGCAATAACTCAACTGGTAACATGATTTATTTTATTTTAGTAGCTGCATTGACTCAACTGGCGTAGCACGATTCGGAATAATTCAGTTGTAAACTCACAAACTTCCCTAATGCAATTCCTGACGCGAATCTACATGATTGCTTTCAAGTGCGATCTGACAAGATGATCTATTTTTATTTCGCCACGCAACTACAGACGCATTATTTGGGCCGCAGAGCTTTTGCCGATTTGAGCAAAAACCACAAGAAATTGCCTAACCTACCTCAATCAAACGTTTTTGATAATGAAGTCTTGAGAAATGTGATGACATGACTTTGACTTTTTTTTTTTCGGGCATACTTTAAAACTTGCTCTCCTAAACAGAGCACTTAAATAAGAAATGCATAATGCACAAATGAAAAAATAAAAATAAAACAAAAAAACACTGTGGACAAAGTAATAAGAGTATAACGGTACAGTGCTTAAAATTTTGAAACTTTATTGGTGTAGCGTTTTGAAGGGCTTATGAAGTTTTGAAGCATTTTTGCGATTGGCAAAACACTATTTGCAACACAGTAGATCACCAATAACTGCGTATATTAGATATACTTTTGTTGGTGATTTACTGCGTTGTAGTTACGCTCTGGCGTACACCATTGCGATCTCTGTTTGGCGCAAAGGTCAAATCACATTACAAAACACTATCTATGTCTGAGACTACTAAACAATAAGACAAACTGTATAACCCTGCAAACGTATGTCCTACTTGTATTCACTATGCAAGTATTCATATCATATCATTTTCAAAGTTTAAAAGCTTGTAAAGTTTCAGTCAACCGACAAATTCAAAATTTCTAGGCTTTGAAAGGATCTCCCAATGATGTTGGTCCAGAAACACTAGATGATGAGATCTCGTCCAACGAGAGGGCTACTCTGTATCACGTGTCTTCTGACACTGGTAGTTTGGTGGTGACGTCAATGGGTAAAGCGCCCTTTCAACAAGATCAACTGTTAACTGGAGATTGTTATATTCTTGATAACGGATCAAATGGCTCAATTTTTGTTTGGAAAGGTAAAGATGTGTTTACATAGTTGAAACGAATTAGGTGCAAAGTTTCACGTTATGGAAGAAAAAATACTGATTACCGTTAGTGACAAACATCACTTACAAATCCGAAAGCTGTGCTCAGAACAGTCGAAAAAATCAAATCTTCATTATACTTGCGGTATTGCACCGAAGCGTGTAACGAGTTACGGAGCCCATCTCCGCGGCTTAGCGCCTTGACAACGCAGCTCCGAAGAAACGTCGCAGCGGTAGCAAGACATTGGCGACGTTGTGTCCAATTTGACCTTCCGTGGGTTTGAACCCCAGATCTCCCCCACCGATTGCAATGTCTTAACAACTGAGCTTATCAACTTTAAAAATTTTCACCAATGTTATTTTCCTCAATATCTCTTTGTTTAATAACATAATTATTTCTTTCAGCCCATCTATGGAATAGTTACGGTAAAATGTTATCGTGAAAACTTGATTCAACGTAGTTTTGAGTTGTGCTTGATTATTGCTATTTTTTGCAGGAAAGAAAGCAAGCAGAGATGAAAGAAGTGGAGCAATGAAAAATGCCTTGGAATTTATAGAAAGTCATAATTATCATTTCTCAACCAAAATACAGGTCAGGGGCGCGCCCAGGAATTTGAAAGGGAGGGGGGCGTAGTTTAAACCCGTTCGTTTTCCGCCCGAAGTCAAGTGAAGAGCAAAAAAAAAAAAAAGTCAACGCGTCCGCAGATGTTCAATTTTCCGCCCAAAGTCAAGTGAAGAACAAAAAAAAAATAAAAAAAAAAGACAAGGGTCATTACGCCCTCAAATTGTCCTTTATGCGTATATCACCTTTACACCGCGAAAGTTTTGTGCATTTGTCTGCGGATAGGGGGGCGCGGCCCCCCTCTGGAAACGCCCCTGCAGTTATTATCAAGGATCACAATATTTCTGTGAACATTAAGCAAGTGCAGAAAAGTGTTTTCACCGGTATTTTTTTGCTGCAGTCAGTTTTGTTTGCTTTTGGCTCTGTATCTTTTTACTTACCGGTACCATGTTCTACAGACCAAAGGTACACCATTTGAAAAGGTGCACTGTCAACAAATTGCTATGACTGTTAAGAACTCGACACTAAGTCAGTACTTTGAACTTATTCCACACTTCTTCTGGACCTAGCGCCGGTCCCTTTGTTGTCCCAGGGAAAGTTCCTGGGTCTTCACTCAACTGGTCTCATAAAGAAAACCAATCCAAGAGAATCAAATAAAATATATTCAGCAAATAAAATATACCAGCTGATGTTACAAGCTTGTATAACTGAGTCAACTCAAAAAGCCAACGAGCAGCCGTTACAAAAAAGGCGTAAAAAAGGTGCAAGAAAATCGGGTGTGACCAAGTGCCTTAAACTAAAAGCGTGCAAGGATTGCGATACGAGATTACCAGAGGTAGCGAAATGGTCCACTTGGATACTATACATGACAAGCCTCGTGAAGACAGCGAGTGAAGGATCGAATCTCCGACGTACCGACAAACAAAAGATCGTGCGATAACAACACAGCGGCCTTGTTTGAAAGTTATCCGGAGGTAATTTCAAATAAACACAATACAAAGTGAAAGCACGAATCCCACACAAACAATAAATAGTGTAACACAAGAGAAAATTTTGCAAGTTTTCTATTCTAGGGTGTCCAAATTAAAATCGTATACATGAACGTGAACAGTATAACCATCAGTTCTGAATATTTATGGACAGTTAAGCAGCTTATCAAAGTAAACGTTAAAATTCAATTTCAATAAAACACAAATCCGACAAATATATATGTAAGCCTAAGCAGTATACGCATTTCATAAGTTCCAGGAACAGTTACTAGTATCATATTTAGGATCGACTAAAACACAAGACACATAACGTTAAAATACACAAACCATAATTAAAGTAAAAAAGGCAAAAAAAATCACACAGGAGCTATTTTTGATAAATCCCGGAGCACATGTTCGATTTCTACCGATTTTGAGTTGCTAAAAACACCAACCGTGGCCCGGCGTACAACCTCTTTTCCTTGCCGGATATGACGATGGAAACAATGTATTCTTCCAAGCCTATACGCCCCCCGACCGGAAATATCTTCGGCATCACCTAGCAAAACAAGTTGTCCAGGAACAAGGTTGGTCTGAAGTGTTTTCCACTGAAAGGGTTGGCGAGTATGACTTCATCCACGACAACCAAAACTTATCAGCCAAGGTCGAATTATAAATAAAATCCCTTCGCAAGTCACCCTTTTCGTGAAAAGCACAAAGAGGAGTGTTAGGTGAAAGATGTTGCCCCAAAAAACATGACGGTGTAATGGGAGACAAATCATTGGGCTGATCGCTAGGGGTGGTCAAAGGTCGGTCATTTACTATGCTTACAGCATCAGAAAAAAATATCTGAAGCTCAAATAAAGTGGGTTTACGACGAGTCTGTTCCCAAACCCGACCTAATGCATTTTTAAACAATTTTATTATAACCTCCCAGCTTCCGCCTTGACTGGGTGCATAAGGGGGTAATATTAACCCAGTTAATATTAGATTTGCGCAAAGAATAATGAAATTCTGTGGATCCCAACAATGCTGGCAATTTATCTGATGCAGCTCGAAAGGTTGAAGCATTGTCCGAGTAAATAGTGTCGACTGCACCGCGAAGATTTGTAAAGCAACTGAAAGCGAGAAGAAAACTGTCCAAATCCAGACTCGTCACCAGTTCAACGTGCAAGCAACGCGTGCACAGACTTGTGAACAGCAGTTCCCACGCCTTGCAATCACTTCGTCCCTGCCGAAAATGTAATGGTCCCAAGTAATCAAGTCCAGCGAATTTAAACGGTTTATTACACACCGTGACTCTACACGAGGGCAAATCAGCCATTAGCTGCCTAATAGGTTTAGCTTTTAATATGACACATTTACCACAATCCGCGATGTAGTATTTGACACTGGAGTTCCCATGAATAATCCTGAATTTTTCCAAAATCTTAGTTAGCGTATAACGAGGACCAGCGTGTCCCGTAAGTTCATGTGCGTTTAACACGATTAATCTAGTTAAGGCGTGTCTACCCGGCAATATTACAGGGTGTTTGGCATAAACAGGTAACACTGCATTTTCAAGGCGACCTTCCACGCGCAGTAAACTGTCTGAACCCACGCACGGACGTAAATTTCGCAACGTTTTTAGTTCATTTAAGCGACGAGTTGAGTCAGGATCTTTAGCCTTACTTCTCCAACGTTCAATTATACTTTCAAATTGATCAGGAGACTCTTGTTTCAAACTTTCAACTGGGGCCCCAAAACTTCGAGACTGAACATCTTTACAATTTTAATAAAGATGTTATCCAAATAAGTAACATCTAATTTCGGTTTTGTAAAGGTGTTTCCTTTAGCTTTTGCTACGACAAACTCTGTAAACGCCACAAGGTAAGCACAACGTTTTTTTGAAGCATACAGATCGGGAGTAACCTCAATGAGCTTTTCCAGAGCACCAACCTCCGGGTCAAGAACAGTATCCGCAGTACACAAAGTATTGTGAACCACTACCGGTCCGGAAGCCCGGACAGTCGCTCGTTCTTGTAACAGAAAGGGAGTTCCTTCAAGCCATAAGGCAAGTGAACCAGGCCGCCTGACACTGCTTTCGCGAGTCCCCACATCTGCTGGGTTCGGTGAGGTGTTCACGCAATTCCAGCAGTTTGCTGGCACGACAAGATGAATCCTGTCAACTCGGCGGCGAAGAAACCGGGCTAAAGAAAGTTCAGGGTTAACTATCCATTTGAGGACAACCTGAGAGTTGGTCCAGCAATGGACAGAGCACTTTAACTTACTCAAGGCTTTAGAGGTTTGAAGTATTAAGTCACCAAGTAACTTAGCTGCCTCGACTTCTTTGCGGGAAATAATCCATCCTTTTTGGTGTGTCAGCACGAGTTTAGATTTCCCAACCACAAAGCTCACCTCCGCCTTCCCTGCGCAGAAATTGCGAAGAAAAATCACACAAGAAAAAGCTGAGTCCGAAGCGTCACAAAAACTGTGAAGCTGGTAGACAGTTTGACTATCAGTTTCTGTGGTCTTGAGGCAGTTCCGAGGAATGATATAATCTTCGAGAGAATTTGAAATTTCAAGCCATTTTTTCCACTGCTTTTTTGTGTCGACTGGCAGACTCTCATCCCAGTCAACGCCCGACGCTGCAACCTTTTGCAGAATCAGTTTCTCCCCAAAAGTAGCGGAGAAACCATCCTCAGGGGGTCAAACTGACTAGCCAATTGACTTGTCATTTCGCGTCTGGTCGAAGCCTCAGCAAACTTTCGACCACCAATTTTTAACACATCCGCCTCTGGGTTCCAACTCAGTCCCAAAGCTGAAGAATCGGGCAAAGGCTGACTACCAATATCAATTTTACTTTCAGAAGGAGCCTGATGGCAAATAGGTACATGCTGTAAAATAGATTTAGCATGACTATTCGAAGCCCACTTGCGTAAGTTAAAGCCCCTACTTTTGAAGAGTTCTGTTCCCTCTTTAGCAAAATCAACAGCATCTAATAAATTATTACTGGCGAACAACACGTCTTCCATATATCTATTCTCTTTAACAGCATTTAAAGTCACCGGGCTCGCATCCGTCAGGTTGTCCTCTACCAGCCGCTTAAATGCCAGCAATGCAACATAAGGGCTGGAATTGACACCCCAGACGTGACGTGACGATTTTACCACCAACAAGGTCATTACTCTCAAACCAAATTATACGAAACCAGTCTTGTTGACTCCGAGGGAGCTTAATCTGAAGAAAACACCTGCTTACGTCGGCAGCGCAAGCATACTTGCCCATTCAAAAACGCATTAAAACATCCAACAAGCCATTCAGCAAATTCTCACCTGCAAGAACAGCCTGGTTTAGCAACATACCTTCAGTCGTAGCTGCGCCGTCGTAGACCACCCTTGGCTTGACAGGATTGGTAACGAAAAAAGGAAGATACCAGGCAGGTTGTTATTCGATATCGTCCTCTGGCACAATCCAACCGTTCTCCAACAGCTCGGCAAACGTGTCCGTCAAAGTACATGTCAGTTCATTATTCTTAAAAGCTGTTTGTCGCACGGACAACGTGCGCTTTAAAGCATTATTATAATTATTGGGAAGTGCCTTAAGAACATTAGCTTTGAAAGGGACTGGTATCTCATAACGTCCCTGCACAACTGTAATGAAGGGTTCAACTTGCTGGCATGCCAGTTCATCATTTTTTGATGGCTGAACCTCTTCATCAAGCAGCTGAAATTCTCGCAACGTCTCTTTAGCTGTAGCCAAGGTGTGTTCCAACTCATTGCACTTGCTACAGTCCGAGTCCGCAGAAATCGTCTGGACACGCAATGCCTGCAAAGAGTTAGAGCATATTTGAGTTTTTCCCCCGCTAGCTACAGGTCCAAGACGCGTGAAGACCAAGTTGGGTTCGTTAGATGCACCCTCCCGTGCGCTTAGTACGGTGAGTAGTGACTTATCGGACTGCCCAATCAGTATATCAACCCGTTTGCGATTAGAAATAACGGGTATCTTTATTCCATTAAAATGTTTTAACCTACTCGTGTCCACAGCATGTTGAAGAGTACTCTCTTCATCCGAAAAGTAAAGCACAACTAGAGCACCTTCGATGCTATATCTATTACCATTATCAAGAGACTCCACACTAAAATTGGTTCGACCCAAACAGGTTGCAGTTTGGTCTGCAAGCGTACGAATTTTTATAGAGGGGTCTGAACAGCTTCCAACCCAAGTTCCTACCTCAAGGCGTCCGAGATGAGCGTCGCTTGGGAAGCGGTGTCAAGCTGCACATAGGCCAAAGTAGAGTGACCATTATTTTGGTTTATCACTCTGACGGCGTTAGTGCGCAGTAACACCGTGCCCACGTCACCTTGCCCGACGCTACGAACGTCAACGGTCTTTTCTATGTGATGATTCTCTTGCACAGACTGAGGTGCGGTATCACTCACCTCCCTGTTTGCGGCCCCGACGGTTTCCGTGGCACAACAGGCATGAAGGGCAGTTGCATGCTTTATCTTGAACTGCGACCCACAACTTCGGCACTTGGATCTACAAGCACAGTCTCGGACCACGTGTTCAGTAGACAAGCAATTCAGGCATCTTCCAGCTGAAATGACAGCCTGGCGTTTTTCTTTCGCCGAAAACTGGGTAAAACTTTTACAGTCGCCGAGATAATGTCTGCCACCGTCGACCGTCGAACAGACAAAACAAACAGGAGGCTTCTTATCACCAGACTTAAATTCACGTTTGGGGTGAGCAGAAGACCCAACCCCACTACTACGACCGGAGGCGGTATCACTTTGTTTACTGTTCGAGTTACCCACAGCCACTTGGCGAACGCGAAATTCGCCACGACCAGCCACACCCTCGCGTGATTTATCTTTATCGTCCGATTTGAAAAATGCCTGAGCATAATCAGAAGTAGACATTTTTATTTCCTGTTCTACAAACTCTCACAAAGATTCAAAACTAGGTTGGTTTAAGCCAGGGGTGGCCAACCTGTGGCGCATGCGCCATTGGTGGCGCATTGGCTACTTAAGAGTGGCGCATTGCACCTTTTTGATGACAAACCACTTCTATTCACTAATTTTTTTTTTTTTTATTTGCCCTCCACCGATATTTTTCAGTGGAAAACAGAACACCTGAGGGCGTGAAGACCTTTTTTTAGTTTGCTCTCCACCGACATTGTCAGTGGAAAACAGGAAGTGTGAGGGCATAGGCGCACGCAGGGGAGCCACGGTGCTATGCCCCCCCCCCCCCCCCCCCCCCGCCTTTGGCCCTGTAATAAGATGTTAAAACCTAACTTTCAGTCTATAATTTCTCAAACTAATAATGGTTGTAGCCTCCTTTCCCTTATTTTAGCCAAGCTTCTGCTTTTAAACATAAGCTGCGCGTAAATATTTTTGCATTGTCCGTAGTGACTGCACTCACTGCACGCTCTTTTTCGATAAAAAGTGTGCTAAAATGAGTGTTTTTCTTTATATGAAAACCTTAAAAATCCGTTGGCGGCTGGGGGTTTCACCCCCGGACCCCCGGTTGTGGCCCCCTTTGCCAAATCCTGGGTGCGCCTCTATCTAAGGGCGTGAAGTGAAGACCCTTTTTTTAGCTCTTCACCGATACTGCACGCCCTTGTTTTAAAGAACTGAAAAGAAATGGATGCTTGATGTGGCGCATCTAAATTAAGGGTGAAAAATATTGGCGCATGGAATCAAAAGGTTGGCCATCCCTGGTGTAAGCTCATACCATTTCTATGCAAATAGTCAATGTATCGACGTTTCAAGGTAGATGGTTAGCCGTATCAATTAAAAGTTGCCCAGAAAGTTTGTGATATTCATCATGAGCATAGGCATATACCTCAAGGGTATTTAAGTCCTCGTTAAACGATTTCAAAGATGTTAAATTAAAGGCAATTTCAGCTTCGTGACGAATTGCTATGATTTTTGGCACGAACGTCAGTCCACCGGAGACACCATATCTCTGGCGTAGACGATCCAAGGCTTTCTCAATTCGCTGAGCACCACCGCTCGAACAGGTTGAACATAGGCTGAAATCCTCTTTATGGACCACGATTGTGCACTAGAGACACTAGAGAAATCATGAAAACACACTCAGCGAGTGATAGAAAAATCAACTTGGGAACCAATCCAACAAGCCGAAAAATTGCAGTCAACGGAAGTTTTGAAATGATCGCAGGTTGCAGACCAATCCACCTCGGCTGCCGCACGAAACCAAAGGAATGAGGCTAAAATAAGCTTCAACCACAAGTGCAAATCGTCAATAGGGTCCTCCGAGAAATCCAAACCAAAGCAACCAATAACGGGAAACGCGAAAACGAACCAACCAATCGAAGCAAGGTGACCACGATGAATCCAAATTCCAGCGAAAATATCGCGTATAGAAGACGAATAATTTTGATGTTAAGAACTCGACACTAAGTCAGTACTTTGAACTTATTCCACACTTCTTCTGGACCTAGCGCCGGTCCCTTAGTTGTCCCAGGGGAAACTCCTGGGTCTTCACTCAACTGGTCTCATAAAGAAAACCAATCCAAGAGAATCAAATAAAATATATTCAGCAAATAAAAAGATACCAGCTGAGCAAAAATTATTCGGAGTTTAATCGCGAATATTTTCGCCAGCGAACCAACTTGAAAACAAATTAAAACTTAAAGAGTCGCTAAAATGCTGCTTGCCGTCCAATGTAACAAGCTTGTATAACTGAGTCAACTCAAAAAGCCAACGAGCAGCCGTTACAAAAAAGGCGTAAAAAAGGTGCAAGAAAATCGGGTGTGACCAAGTGCCTTAAACTAAAAGCGTGCAAGGATTGCGAAACGAGATAATTACAGCTTGCATAATGGCCCACTTGGAAACCATACATGACAAGCCTCGTGAAGACAGCGAGTGAAGGGTCGAATCTCCGACGTGCCGACAAACAAAAGATCGTGCGATAACAACAATGACACGCGAAGGTTTTTGAGAAGTATCGGGTAACCGTATATAGCTCATTCAACAAAAAATCGATATTTTAATGGCAATGAAGCATAAAGCACTACCTGATCCATGCATTAAACCAGGGTTTTTTAACCAAAGGTGCGAGAAATGTTCTTGGGGGACGGGGGTGCGGGATACTGAATCATTAAGGTTGATTAGACCTCTTTTATAGGACATCTGAAGACGTTGCTCTTCACTGATGTGTTCACTGGAATATAGGAAGCCTGAAGACGTGTAGACCTTTTTTTTTGCGCTTCACCGATAATTTCCAATTCTAAAAGAGGCTGCGAGAATTGGTTGGTGATTTAAAAGGGGTGCAGTAAGTAAAAAGGTTAAGAACCAATACATTAGACGCACCGGCTTACAGGGCGCACGATTAACTTATGAGAAAAAAAAGGTTTAAAGTGCGTTTTGTGGTCTGTAAATTACAGTAAATGATAGGAAATTCAAGTGTGATTCGGTAAATACTTTTTGGTAATAACTAATAAACCAGATACTCGACTTGAATTGACAGAAATTTCATGAAGGTCGATAAAAGCCGAAACTAAAGGTTTAACGAGTTATATCCATATTCATATCATCTTAAGCATACAGCATAACAAAATTTTTCGTATTTCACCCAGATGATGGTAGAAGGAGCAGAGTCTATTCTTTTCACTCAGTTTTTTCAAAATTGGAAAAGAAAAGACCAGACAGTCGGTCGCGGAAATATTTACCGTCATGAAAAAATCGCCAAAGTGGAAAAGGTTTGTTCTATGAAGTGCATAAACAGCTTTGCAGTTTAAGCTTTATAGGCATTGAATTATCTTAGATCGCAACCACAAGATCAAAAAAAAGTATTAGGTTATAAACGGCACGGCAAAAATTGCTTTCGTGTGATCAAAAATAGCTTCATCTGGGAGCGATAAGAGTGATCGTAAAGATGATGAACTTAATGGAGTCGGGATTGATAATATTAAGAAAGAAACTCAACATGACAAAACTGATTCAGAATTCGAAAAAAGGATGAGAGAAAGAAGTAGGAGTCATAGTGCTACTGGAAATACTGACTGTAACGACATAACAATTCACAGTGTTTTCGTTTCTTAATGCAATGTTCTAGCTAGAAGGTTCTAGACCGGTATGTTGTTTTCTAAAATTTACGCTTAGGATGGTTTCGTATTGCATTGTGATGTAATAATACTGTTTGCTTCGAGAATAATTGGGGCGGCTTTTGATATTGCGCAATTTTAGCGTGTAGTTTTGTGCTTGTGACGTAACAATGATGTTTTGAGCTTATAGCGTGTGAATGTTCGCATGTCATATGATTTCTTTCCACTTCTTTCTTTATTAAAATTTAGTAGAACATTCTTGAATTGACTTTTAAGCATAATTTAGCGTGTTTTGATGGAGTTAATTATTGGAGCTTTATGCTAGCGTAATTAGTCGTGTGTAGAGTTAAGAAAGCGTTGTATGCTGAAGGGTTTAGCCCTAGTTTAATGGTGTTTTGACTCTTGTTTTAAAGAAGAAAATTGAACTCTTGTTTTGACGGGACAAAAAGATTATGCAATGTGGAAGGTACTAGTGGTACTGTAGTTAGGTGGATTTTACAGTATTACCATTTAGCTGTTATCGCATAGTGCACTTTTTAGTCTTCTAGTGGAGGAGGCAACTCTTCCTTTCACGGCTCTGCGCTAGCTATAGGCCTACTGCGATGTCACACCGTGGGCAAAATTGCCCTGTTATTGTAGTGCATGCAATGCATTTGCACTGCTGCTGACTCTTTACTTTTGGATTTTGAAGCTATTAGATTTTTCAGATAAAATTTGATGTGACTACTCTCTACGATAAACCAAAACTGGCTGCTCAGCATCATATAATAGACGATGGATCGGGGAAGGTAAAAAGTAGAAAAATTTAATACTGTTCTAGGAATCAAAGAGCAACGCTGCCATCGGTGCGGCAGGTCTAGGATTTGATTCCCGGGTCGGTCAAATCGGACACAGTGTCGCCAATGGCTCGCCTCCGCTGTGACGTTTCTTCGAAGTTCGAAGCTGTGTTGCTTATCAGCCGAAAAAACCGCGGTGATGGGCCCCGCCACTCGTTACACGTTACGGAGTAATACCGCGAATATAATGAAGATTTGATGTTGAAGCAGTTTTTTGTTAATGAAGATTGAAAGAATCTTTTAAATTATCAAAACTTGGAAGGGTGTTTTTTGATAAAATGCTAATGCAACTAAAACTTCTTAAAAATAAAATTACAATCTTTCCTTTTTTATCAGGTTGAAGTATGGCGCGTGCAAGGAAAGGATTTGGTTGCAGTTCAACAGGATGATTTTGGGCATTTCTTTGCCGGGGATAGTTACGTCATTTTGTACACATACACGCTAAAACGTAAGGAGGAATATATCATTTATACGTGGCAAGGACTTGATTCGACTAAAGATGAAGTAAGTAACTCTATGCATGTTGTTGAAGACGTAATGCTTTTTCCTCGATGTAAGTGAGGAACACAGTTTCCTTTAATTTTTTGTAGTCTGTGTGCGCAAAAACTTTGGCCAGAGTGCACTTTTTAGAAATGACTAACGTTTGTGCAACAACCCATGACTAAATTGAATATAACAGCCATAAAAACAAGTAGCGCAACTTCTTTTGGTTATGTTACTGCTGGTACATTTTTCGCTCACGGTAGACGATACATTTTGCGAAGAAATGCGTCCTTTTTGCATGTCCCAGAACAACTTTCCTCAACTTGCCAACCGAGAACATTGCTTCATCATGATATGTCTGTGCGCAGTATATTTATGCGTGTGCGCAGTCTCTGAAAGCCGTGTGCGCGCGCTCACGCGAACAGCTTAGAGGGAACACTGGTGACGAACTAACCAGAATTGGACGAATCGTTTTCGGACCCACTAGAATAATGTCTCCCATAATTGAAGTCTCCATCAGAGCCACTGGCATGCTGTAAGTAACATGCGGAAGTTGTACCATAGCACTATTTTCTAGTTTAGGTTGTGATGAACCAGATTTTGGCCAGATATTGAACCTTATTGTCGGCAACATGGCCTAGCGGTACCGCGCGCAGGTTACAGATCTTACAACACGGGTTCGATTCACGGCTGGAGCCGATCGCATTTGACATAATTATATGACAGGTGGCTGCTGATTCGAAGAGCGCAAGCTCACTTCGCATCCTTCCTCAATTACTGTTGAATATTCAGTTCAATATAATTTGAAAGATGACCTTTTTAATGCAGTTTGGTTTGTGTGTCATGCGTTAATGCCTAAGGTGCGCTTACACGTTTTATCATGACCAACATCAGATTCAGATTTATATATTCGTCGCCGTCTGTGGAAACAACAAAATAATGCACACAAATAACTACATAAAGGCACATTGTTAATTAACGTTCGAAGCAAAAACAAGAAAAACTTCGGCCTTATTGGTCTCTACATCGCCTAAATGTGAATTGAATGATTATGTTCTTTTTTGGTCAGAAACACCACTGCATCAACAAACCCGTTTTGGGGCCAGCATGCCTTTTTGCTCGCAATTACATTTCTGACATCATAATCATTTTTTTCAATTATTTTAAATAATACGCAGAAATTCGAAGTTGGCCAGCGAAAATATGGGCACGTAAACAAGGTAGGTACCAGAAATGTCCGGATTGAAGGTTTAAAATCGTAATCCGTTCCAACTCCGTAACCTTAATTCCTAATTTGAAATTTCATTTGCGCCAAATTCAAAATAATCCTAACTACCCATTGTCGAGATATGAACATCTGTGTTGAATTTAGCCTAATCCTTTAAAATTTTAGTTTTCACATTATTGTTGACTGATCCAGCCCGAATCCAATCGCTAAAAAAGTTTGCAATCCCCATTCGGTAAAATTACCAAAATCCGGTTCAATTAAATCCTAAATAAAATCCGTTGACAATCTCTGGTTGGTACAATGCAGTTCTGTATCTGTTTTTAATTAGTTTTGCATCATACTGATGATAAAAGTGGAATATAATATGATGTAGTAAAAGATTAACAGTGTTATTAGATCTTGACGGATGCAATTTTAAACTTTCGATTTAATTTCTCTGCTGCAAACTATATTTTTGGTTACTTAGATTTTGCTCGTTGCCGAGTGCCAACATATGCCAGCTGGGCAAACTGCTCAATGCGAAAGCCTGCAGTAGCAGGAGCTTGGGCATGTAGGCCTATAGCTAAAATTGCAATCATGCACTCTGTAAGCCCGCTGCCTAATAGTTAGAAAGCTTGACTTTCATTCACAAGGTCCTGGATTCAAACCTGAGTCTACTCGATGAGCGGTCAAACCGCGAGATAAGCGGTAATCCAGTCGTAGAATTGATTTTCACAGCGTTTATTCAGTAAGTCTTCCAAGGCCTGCCTACCGTATATCTTTCTATTGTTCAGATTTTACTGTAATTGTAGATAGCAGCTTCAGCAATTCATTCAAAGCTTCTTGATGACCAATATGATCAACGACCAGTACAATGTAGAGTTGTTCAGGTGAAAATAAATCGCTTTAAAGTATTTACCAGCCGGTAAGCTCAGTTGTTAAGACATCACTATCGGTGCGTGTGGTCTGGGGTTCAATTCCCGGGTCGGTAAAAACGGGCACAGTGTCGCCAACGACTCGACATCGCTGCGACGTTCCTTCGAGGCTTGGTTGCCCGGGCGTTAAGCCGCGTAGATGAGCCCCGATCGCTCGTTACACGCTTCGGCGAGGGACACCGCGGGTATAATGGGTTTGTGGTTCAGAAGTTCATCACCAAAATACTCTCGTGGTTCGAAATCTAGGTATTTTAAAGAATTTGTTTATCCTGCTTAGGGCTGTTGATTATTAGCACAGATTTTCCATCATCACATTTTCCAACCCCGTTGGTCGTTAATGAAGCCGCTGGAATGTTGCCCTTAACAACGGGCAGAAACGACGCGTAATGATAAATGCATTATGCGAAAGTGTTGAGATCGATGGGATTGTAATGAATTTGTTGCATTGTTTGACTTTTGACTCGATGACTGACAGTTCAATTTTTATCTTCCTGTCCCTGTATTTTTACACTACTTGCAAAAGATTTTACACGTGGCTTAAATGCACGTATTTTTTAAATAAGCCACACTCATTTGCAGCTAAGATTTGATTATAGTGAAATACTGTAGGCCTACATGCGTCATGGAACATGACCTCGCTAAGTAACGAAGTCACGAAACCCAGCCTCAGTGTCCCATGCACCAATCGCAATGTTTTAATTGTTTGGTTGTATCCTGATCAAGAGTCGAGTTGTTTAGTATCAAAGAGACTGATTTACACGTGGAGTTGGCCGAGCGGTTGGTACATCGGGCTCCGGAGTTGGCTTCGCAGGTTCAACACTCAACTAAATCATCTTCCATGATGTATATACTTCTCTACAATAAAAATCCTGAGCTGCAATTGTGTGGCTTAAAATAACACAAAAAAAGTTTTGAGGCAGAATAGGACGATTTCTTATCAGCACTTTTATTTCTAATGTGAGGTGGCACGGCGGAAACAGCTACCTGAACTTACAGTACGTCACAGGGCAAAGAACCTCAACACTTGCTCAGTATCTTTGGACATCCGATAATTATATCGAACGGTGGTTACGACAAAACGGCTGGTGGAAACGTGGGGGTTTCTCAAACTGCTCTGTATCAGGTTAGACGCTTGATATGTAAAGTTGGCTGTAAATAGATTTGATTTCTACACATTTACAGAAGGAACTGATGTCAAGTTGTAATTTTTGAAATTGCAATGAAAGCACATAGTTACTTCAAACTGCATTACTTTTTTTATATTTTACTTTTCGTGTTATTGTTTGCTTTGACTGTTTTCTTTTTCTATGGTGGTTGTTGTGTAAGCTTCATTATACTCGTGGTATTACGCCGAAGCGCTTAACGAGTGTTGGGGCCCATCTACGCAGCTTAGCGCCAGGACAACACAGCTCCGAAGAAACGTCGCAGCGGAGGCGAGGTGTTAGCGACACGGTGTCGGATTTGACCGGCCCGGGAAACGAACTCAGACCTCCCGCGACGATAGCGATGTGCTCAATAACTAAGCTAAGCGGACGCTACAGATCATTATTCAAAAATTTCTTTCTTTCCACTTACCGGTTGGGCGATTTTGACCTTGGTTGCTGAAATCGTCCAGGTGCTTTCGAATTTGTGATCAAATAACGCTCCAAATCGTTCCATGAGTTGGTACAGACTCCATTGTAATTATTGTAATCACGTGGTTACAATTTGATTTGATTGAAATTGAATTTATGCGATGCAGGTGAGATCGACATTACTTGGAGGAACCAAGCTAATAGAAGTGGCACTGTGCGCCAGCATGCTCAATTCAAATGATGTTTTTCTTCTAAAAGACGATATGAAAGGATACATTTGGATTGGGGCTGGAGCAAATGACGTTGAGATTAATGCGGCTCGATTCGGAGCAAGTAAATATGTTGTAAAACCTCGATTGTGTAGATTTTTAACTTGGGCCGTTTTCGCATGCAACAGTTTTTGCTATCAGGCGCTCAATTTTGTTGTAGAGAGCTCAACTTTCAAGATTGTGAAAACTGTTTCAACGGGTAAAAAAAATAAACCTCAGTTTTGAAATTGCTAAGTTTCAGGATTTCGTGAATTTGATTTGCAGTTACAAAATGATTGTTGATTTTTGATGTGATGTGACACTAGCAGGTCCTACTAGTGGCTCCAAATCTAGGAATAACGTTAATAAAGAAAATGCTTTCTGCAAAATTCAATGGTGGTCAGAGGCGCGAATCGCAGACTGCTGGGCAAAGCGAATTGCTAAGATAAAACTACAGGTCTATGTAGTCGGAGAAGTATTCGGTCAGATTAATTAAATCATAATGTCAACAAGAACTTTAATGTTGATTTTGGTTTGAACAGAAAAATTGAACGTCTCTCAAGAAATCACCAGTCTAAACGAAGGAGAGGAAAATGATGTATTTTGGAAAGTTCTTGGCGGCAAAAAAGATTATGCATCATCTCCTCGTTTCTTAGATGACCTTGACGCCAATCCCCCAAGATTATTTGCGATATCAAACGCTAGAGGTGAAAAATATTACTATTCATATCAGTAACGTGTGTGAAAGTCCATTTGAGCTGTTCGGAAATTCAGCGACACCATATGACTTTTTGAACAGCTTGGACTGGCTCTATTGTCACGTAGCAAATAATTATTTTTGTTTAGTAGTAAGCAATGAAAATGCTTTTCAGCTGGTCAGACTAAACATCAAACGTTAGGAAGCTGCAAATCCTACTTTTAACTTTTGACAGATTTAGCAAACTGCAACTGTCAACCGGTTAAGTGTGACTTGAAAAATGTGGTTTCAGTTCACACAAACTGAAGTTCACTGCCCTGCTGGTGACAACTTTATTTCGTTGAAGGTCGGATGTTTGTCGAAGAGATTCCTGGTGAATTTGCGCAGAGTGATTTAGAGCCTGATGATGTGATGATGTTGGATGCGTGGGATCAGGTGTTTATATGGATTGGAGAAGGAGCAAATAAGGAAGAAAAAAGCGAAGCTCCTAAGTAAAAGGCCTTTTCCAAACATCACTAGTCTTTTGTTTGCTTAAAAAGCTAAGAGCCACGATAGTAAAACCAGCATAGATCTACAGCAAGTTGATGGTATACGCAGTGTTTGTTTTTTTTAAGGCGTTTTGGGGAACCATAATGGTCCCTTTAAATTATGCAGCGGTCTCTCAAAATTTACATACTTTTGTTAAAACAGTTGCTGACTGCAGTTGAATTCCTTAATAGTTTCTCAAGTCAAACGTAAAACCACTGATGGGTATACGCATTAATGACAAAAAGAGGAATGCAGACGGCGCGAAACTGAAGCAGGCTTGTAATTTCTCAGTACAATTTTAAGATGTTATAATAATTTTGTTTTGTTATAATAATTTTTCTGCAAATTTTCCGCAAAGGTCTTAAAAATTCAGGACTGCGGTTCCGTAATCACTTTACGTGATTCTCAACAAAATAATATCAATCTGGAATGATTGATTGAAATGTTCCGTCAATGTCAAAATGATGCAATTTTTTAGGATTGTTGGTGAATACATTGCCCAAGATCCACGTGGCAGAGACGCGAATTGTCCAGTGATAACAGTGAAAATGAACTCGGAGCCTGTGGCCTTTACTGGATTTTTTCCGTCCTGGAACAGTGACTACTTTGAGAAAAAGAAATTCGTCATGGGATGAAGCGCGTTTTGCTGCAAGATTGCATTTTTTTATTTAATCAGATCGAGCCACGATCTACAGAGGCAGCTAATCTCATTTTGGATTTAATTGTTTAATTTTTTTATGTGCGTTAAGTACGATTTTACGGATTATAACATTACTTTATTGCTTTTTGTAATGCAATAGTGACGTAAAACACAAAAGTATCTGTTTTACTTTTTCGAAGCGTTCTACTTAGTAGCGTATCGCTACTGAAGCTAAATAAATGGCTGGCCCGTTTGGCTACTTTCAAGCGCGTTTTGAGAACCAAATTCTTATCGCTCCGACTATGCTTAGTTTTCATGCTACTGCTTTGTATTTATCACTTCTTCATCGCCCTTGCACGTCATGCCGAGTGCTAAACTGCGAAGTTCTATTTACTACGTCATAAACACAATCTACAATTTAGGATGTAAAAAAATTTTGGTGCTATTTTTTGCTATTTGGTACTATTTCGAAAAAAATTCGGTAGAACTAAAAACCGTATGGGACCGTTTGGGAACCGTATGGGACCGTATAGGAACCGTATGGAACCACATGGGACCTTAACAGGACCATATGGGACCGTATGGAACCTTATGGGACAATATGGGATCATAAATGGAAACGTGTGGGACCTTATGGAACACAGAGGGACCACATAGGACAATAAAAGGACTCTATGAGACCGTGTGGAACCTTATGGGACAACATGGAAACGTATGGGACCGCATCTGATCGTATGGAACTATATGGGGACCGAATGGAACTGCATGAAACCGTGTGGGGACGAGTAAAACTGCATGATGCCTTTATATGACATCGTATGGGATCGCATGGAGCCATATGCGGACCGTAAGGGACCGAATAGAATCGGATGGGACTGTATGAGAGTAAATAAGACCAAATGAAACCATATATGGTATCTCTGTATATGGGAACGTATGGTATCGTATGAAACAGTAAAGAACCGTATGGGCGGAAAGGAACCGCAAAATACATAAATGTGGGACCAAAGAAGCCAAATGGTACCGAATGGTACTTATGAGACCGGATGGGGACTTACGGAACCACAAAAGAAGCCATGCGGGGCGGAATTGAGCCGCATAACACGTATTAATGAAACCGTATGGGACTGCATGGGGCCGAATGAGGCCTATTGAAACCGGATGAGACCGTATGGTACCACGTGGGGCAAAATGGAACCGAGTAGTATTTGTATATGGAGCTGTAAGCGACGTGCAACCGTTTATGATTCAACATTGTCTTTGATTAAGATGATCGAAGCCCAATGAAATGCAGATGAAACAAAAATTCTTAATTTTCAGCTTATAACACGCCTTTATACATAGCATACACATTAAAAAGATGCAATTTTACTTAAGGGGCCCATACGCTCCGGAAAATTGGTAATATTTGGATGCATAGCTGAAATGCTGGTGTAATTTTTAATTTTTTTTTTTTGCTGTATTTTGTAAGATATGGGCTAATGGGGACCCTAGAACAGGCTGATTTATGCTGGGAGCTCAATGCACTCTATAAAATCATTTATGTAGATGTTTCTTTGCTGTATTTATTTCGTAAGATATGGGCCCATGATGACTTATGTTAGGGGCCCATGCGCTCCATAAAATTGATTATTAAAGTATATTGAGCGCAAATGATGTTTTAATTGTTTTTCAAACTTGCTTTGGCTCTATTTATTTTGTTAGATGTGGACTAAAAAGCCCCTAGAACAGCATGGGCCCCTGGGTCATTTGTCCCCCTGCCCCCCTTTTATGGGCCCTGAAACACTATAAGCAAAGATCACTTGAAACAACTTTATTATCCCCTATTGCAGACTGTCAGATCTGTAACACGAGGCCGAGGAGGAGCGCTTGGGCATTCACCTTCTTTTGCTGTGCACCTTGAACTCTTCGAAATTCACTACCATCAAGAAGATCGCCAGATCGTACGCAGTACCCAATAGTAATAAAATCAAGTATTTCACGGCAAGACAAAGACGAATTAAATTGAGTTTTAACTCGCTTAAGTAACAGTACTTCGCCGTGCAAGCTTCAGATAAAATGTAAAACGACCGTAGGCCTACGCTGTAGCTAAAATTGTAAAACTGGAAATTTAATAAGAAACTGACAAAGGTGCCGCGCAACAGTTTACACATCACGTAATAAATTATGTCAGGGGTGTGCAAACTGCGGCCCGCGTTGGAAAATAGTGCGGCCAGCGAGTGGTTGCGGTTTTTAAATAGACTGCGGCCCGCGAACGTTTCGCAAGTTTTTTAAGGTGCGCGATAAAATTAATGACACAAATAAAGCATTTGAAACACAATACTGTCGGGCAAATCAAAAACATGGTAAGTTAAGTCCACTTTTTTGATTTTTTGTCACTTCACTTCAAACTTTTTTTATCAATAGACAAAAAAACGATGATGCACCTTCCCACCAACTTTGGGAAGAAAAAGCCTCCAGCAAAAACAAATGGCCTACAACAGTTAAAAGTGCCTGTTTTCCAAGCTTTTTTTTCGCATTTAAATGAAAGAAAGCGCAGTAGGCTACATAGTTGTTAACGGGCGGAAAATGTTGTGCCCGACCCGAACCCCATTTTTCTAGCCCGAAGCCGAATCCTAATTTATCGACCAATTTGAGCCCGATTTAAACCCGAAATCAAAAATATCACAGCAAATTTTAAGATCTTGTAATAAAAAAAAGAAAACCAGGTTTACCCATTCACAGTCGCACTAGTTACGGACAGCAATGATTATTACAGTCAAGAATACGGAATTAAGAAGTATACGCACTGAATAATATCCTTAACTTTTTTGTATATTTTGGATAAGCTTTATGTAATTATTTTTCTTAATTATTTTGAACAACTATTGCTTGGCTATATCGCTTATTTGCCAATCGTAAATCGTCTTACTGTGTTGTCCAGTGCCCAGGCTCAAAGTTGCCCAAATGGGCCCCGCCATCTCGTTTACGCTTTTATTGGTGTATTCCCGCGAGTATAAAAATGATTTGTTTTTAATGTGTATTATGTCACAATTGCGCACTGTTTTCTTCATATTTGCGTTACGTGAATCGCTCACACTCAGCGTGCGAATGCAGTAGGCCTATAGGCACTTTAGGCAGAAGCCTACTACGCAAGTAACATCGGAGCACGCAGAGAGGGCCACGGTGCCATGGCCCAACCCTTTGGCTGTGTAATAAGGTGTTAAAACCTAACTTTCAGTCTATAATTTCTCAAACTAATAACGGTTGCAGCCTCTTTTTATTTATTTTAGCCAAGCTTCTGCTTTCACACATAAACTCCGAAAATGTTTTTGCATTGTCTATAGTGACTGCCAGTGGCGTAGCCACCGGGGGGTTTGGGGGTTACAACCCCCTCTCCATTGAGCTCCAAATGACGTCATACATAATCGAAACTGTGCGCACAAAATGCATCGTTGGTGAATCACTCAAAGTTAGGGGCCGAAAATATGACAAACTTTTCTTAAAAATTGTTCAAAAAGCACTAAAATGGTCATTGCAGTATGCAACATTTCAAAAATTTTCCGGGGGAGCATGCCCCCGGACCCCCCTAGAGTCGTTTTTGGCTCTTAAGTTGCTTAAAAGTAACTCTGCCGGAAAAATACGCTTGAAAAAAGTGACGAAAATTGATGCCCTCTTCGTCAAAAAATTTCTTAATACGCCCCAGACATGAACTATTTTCAAAAGGCTTATTTACGACCGTTTCCGAGTTTAAACGTTTTTGCATTGAGTTAACATTCAACCAAATTCAAAATTACATGTACCCCATCAAAACTTTCTGGATCCGCTCCTGTATACAACGTATAATCAAATGTGAAGTCATTCTCAACCTCCCCATTGCAAAATCCTAGCTACGCTAAGGGTGATTGCACTCACTGCATGCCTTTTTCGATATAAAAGTGTGTTAAAAATAGTGTTTTTTATGTGAAAACCGCAAAAATTTGTTGGCACCTGGGGGCGAAGCCCCAAGACCCCCTTAGCCCCCGGCGGCTGGGGGCTTCGCCCCCAGACCCCCGATTATGTTTCCTCCCCCTTTGGCCAAATCCTGGGTACACCACTGCATTTGGGGGCGGCAATTTCTTGAACCACCCCGGGCGGCAGAACCTCTAGCTACTCCACTGTCTGGAACACTTGATAAAATTTTGTTGATAGCCTTGGACTGACTGATCTCATTTCCAATTTTAGTCAATATGCTCAAGTGCCAACTTGCTTCGCCCCCCTTCTCAAAACTATCAATTTATCGTTGATTTTAATGATCTTCCGCAAACACAATTTTAATGATTTTCAAAAACCAGCTATAGCAATATTTACAAACAATTGTTTCTATTTTGTTTAAATCATGCTGTAGCCTAAGAAAATATTGTGATTCCTTCCAAATAGTGGTGTGAGTGGGGAAAGGCAAGAGATAAAAGAAATCAAGCATGCTTCATTGCTCATACATTGCTCGTCAATTTTTGTTCCGTGCTTATATGCTCATGCTGCTTCCTCTTGTGTTTTTTTGATGTTACTATTTGTATTGGTTCATCGCACAAGCCATTATGTTAATTTTTTTTGCCAATGAGTCACTAAAATATCACTTTTTTGAAAAAAAGGTCTTGGCTTCTGCTGTTCAAAGTGAAACGAAAACTGAGAGTAAATTAAACGTCTTGGAAATACAAACGAGAAGATTAAGTTTAAGTATGAGTACCGAATAATGTCTCCCATGATAATGCAAAAAAAACTAATTTGGACATTTCGAAGGCCATCTGTTTCCGTTACAGCCTAAATTAATCCTGACTGATTCGATTTATCTACTCGTAGGGCAGGCGTCGGGAGATGAAAAAAATTGAGCAAGTCGCTTTCCTCTTCCGCTTATTGACAGTGGTGAGCAAGTTACTTTTAAAAATAGAGATGGGCGAATAGTAATCATTCGTTAAAAAGTAACGGTTAAGAAGAAGTAACGGATAGTAACAGATTCGTTTTGTCAAAATACCGATTCCAAATTGTATTCGTTTGCCATTCAGGGCCTAAACTAGGCAATGCGTGCCTCCCCCGAGACCATCTTCCGGGGCCCCGACGTCCAATTATACCCCGAACATCGGGTGAAGACCAAAAAAAAAAAAGGTGTTCACGCCTTCCGACGTCTTTTCTAAAGTAATCACTTAAAACTGTTACTCAAAAATAACGGTTAAGCTCATTCTACTTTACAGAAGATATTCCATATAGAGATGTGCTTAACCGTAACTTTTGAGTAATGGTTCCAAGTGATTACTTTAGAAAAGATATTCGATACTTATTATCCGTTACTTGTATTCGTTAGGTAATTACTAGGGCAACCAAATGTCAATAATGTCAAATATTATTACCTGGCTCAGAAAGTCGTTAAACTTCTACTAAGCATGTTTTGCTTCAAACTAGGCGTAGTTTAAAAGTGGTTAAGTCAAACTAATGTTGTGTTGGGTCAAAATTTGCTTTTTAAGTCAAGACGCAAAATCTGCGTCGTTTGTATTGTTAAATACGCATTTTAACAGCTCAGATGGCCGAAACAGCTCAGATGGCCGAGAGGTATAGAGCGTCTGTCTCTTGAGCTGTAGACTTGGGTTTGATTCTGAGTCGAGTCAAATTAATGACTTTAAAATTGGTATTCACAGCTTCCCTGCTTGACGCTCAGCATTAAAGGGACAGTGTGGAGAACAAGCCGGCAAAGTTTTTTGTTGTGCCGTTGGGAAAAGCACTTAGCGGGATTCCCCTATCTTGGTGTGGTAGACAGACGGCTGGCAACTCCTAAGCGAGCTCGTATAGCGCATTAATCGCTTTCTCGTGATAGGAGGATAAATATGCAACTAACTAACGTTTAATAAATAGATGAAACAGATTACGTCGTAATCATTGGTTGTCAGCTTGTGGAAAGCAAACTGGTAGTCCTTTTTTCAACATAAGCGCATTAAAGCACTATTCGAGTATAAAAGTAGTAAACTGTGTTTATGACGAGACAATCGTTTTGGAATAATTTCAGAATTTCATTGTTATATCGCAGTAGCCGGAGATCTAGTTTTGAGGATTAGCTTAATTCTCACAGTGAAGAAAAGCGTGGTTGCCAGATCGGACACTCTTGGGTACAAATTCGCGAAATTTGGACCTTTGTTAATTCGTTTGGACCAAAAAAAAGTTATTTTGTAGTTGTACCTTTGGACTAATTTGATTGAAACAATTTTAGTGCTATTTTGTTCGTTGTTTATGTTGGTTTCGTAGTATTTCGTTCACAAAATACTATTCAGCATTATTTTTACTTGCTTAAACATGTTGTCGCTTTTTTTGTGATAAAATTGTTACGGTATATCAAAAACAACGTCAAAATTTTAAAATTTTTAGGTCAAAATCTGGTTGCCCCAGTAATCACGAATCAAAATCTATTCGAATCTAAAAAAAGCATCAGAATCAAAACAATTAAATACCACGCGACGACGAATATTTTTTCTCTTTTGTTTGCCATGACGCTCACAAGCAAAGAGAAAATATCTGGTACTTGGTAATCATTAAGGATTCGACTCACTAACGATTCCCAATTTCCCATTATCAAGCACGTGGCAAACGAATCTTTTTTCTCTTTTGTCTGCCTTGAAGCTCACAAGCAGACAGAAAAGTAATCGTTAAGGATTCGGCTCGCTAACGATTCCCATTATCAAGCAAACAAGCTCGCGGCAAACGATCTTTTTTCTCTTTTGTCTGGCTTGACGCTCACAAGCAGAGAAAAAATATCTGGTAGGCCTACTTAGTAATCAATCATTACAGGATTAGAGCCCTATAATGATTACCAACAAGGAGTCGTTTTCTCGCTTGGTTTAAGTCAGTTCGCTTGCGCTTCTTAGTTAACATATTGGGTAAAATTTCGATTTGAAATGAAATTTTGTCTTCGAAAGTGCTGTAGGCTTCTGTGCTGTAGTTATGCAACACTATGCAAAAACTAAACGTGGCATACTGTTGTACATTGACTCGTCACAAGGCTCTTTTTAGTAATCATTCATAAATCTCACGTGGCATAGTATCGAGAGTAATGGATGGCACGGCAACTTTATTTTTTATTAAATTTCGTTGGGACGATCAAAAGCGGCATAGTATCGAGAGTGGCACAGAAGCGGAGTGGCATAGTAGGCCGATTGAGATTTGACTGTAGCGCAGACATTTCTATTGCCTTGATCGCAATAAGTCAATGCCGAAATGATGACATCATAGATTCAATCACGGTATTTATAGTTCCGCTGCTTTCGCGGTGAAATGAAAAGCAAGAAAAAATGCGACATAAACCGGTTCAAACCAGTATTTTTCGCCTGGTTTTCATTTCGAGTATCTTGTATTGTAGATGGCAAACGAATACAATTTGGAATCGGTATTTTGACAAAACGAATTTGTTACTATCCGGTACTTTTTGTTAACCGTTACTTTTTAACGAATGATTACTATTCGCCCATCTCTAATTCCATACTTTTTATACGTTAATTGTGATCGTTTAGGTAATCACGAATCGATGTTTGGGGGAAAATTGGACGTCGGAAGGAGTGAAAGCCTTCTTCTTTTTGGTCTTTAAACCTACCTGATAATTGAAGGAAAATTGGGCGTCGGAAAGCGTGAAGACCTTTTTTTGGTCTTCACTTGTGCTTAACCGTTACTTTTTAGTTCTTAGTGATTACTTTTAAGTTCTAGGTGATTACTTTTAAGTTCTAAGTGATTACTTTAGGCAAAGAGAAAATATGAAGTAAAGAGAAGTAATCACTTAGAACTTAAAAGTAATCATTAAGAACTTAAAAGCAACGGTTGAGCACATCTCTACCAAACCTTCACGCCTACCGACGTCCAATTTTCCCCCAAAACATCGAGTGAAGATCAAAAATAAAAAAAGGTCTTCACGCTTCCGACGCCCAAATTTCCCCAAACATCGGGTGAAGGCCAAATTAAAAAAAAAAGGGCTTTGATTCGTGATTATCTAAACGAATACAAGTAACGGATATAAGGTATCGAATATCTTTTCTAAAGTAATCGCTTGGAACCGTTACTCAAAAGTAACGGTTAAGCACATCTCTATTTAAAAAGGAACTAGTTCACAGTTACTAGTTATAACTTCTTCGCAAAAAAAGTAACTTAGTTGCACTTACAGTCACTAAAAATGTTACTATAGTTGCCGCACACCACTGCTTATTGAAGGCCTTGGTTGTTTTTCTGCAAGCACGTTACATAACTTTTATTTGAGAGGGACGAGACTGACAGGATTTTTGAATTGACGAAACTATTTAAGCAACTAATATAAACTCTAGTTAGAATGTTTTGTTCTTGTAAGCTGAATCAAGTTGTATTAACTATCAATCACAACATATACCTCATAAATAGCCTCTATTTCCTTCCTTTCGTTCACTAATCAACTAAGTAGTTTGTGTAAGGTAGTTGCAGCTGAACTTTAACATTAACGTTGATTTTTTACTTCGGTAGTATTTTTTGTGAATGTTATAATTAAACTATTTAAAGAGGAGAAAACTCCAGCTTTATTTTCCATCCAAGGCCTTTGCATACAAGTTTTCCTACGGAACCAACAGAATTTTAACATCAGATATTTTAACCTACTTAATTTTAGCTCCTCTCTTCTTTAACACGTACCGTACACATACGATCTGCCTTTCGAAGTCGGATTAATCGTACTGTTAACAAAACTAGGCAGGTGCCTTGAGGTCTCGGTAAAATACCGGCAACTTCTGTCAGAAAAATGTTAAATTTTAGCTCTGAAAAATGTTAAATTTAGATTGTGTACTTGTGATCAAAACCATGTTGATTAAGCCTACACCGCATTCGTCAATTGTTACTCAGCTTTATTGCTGCTATATTGCATAAAACTAATATCCAATTTTTGTTGCAGGTTAATGGCTCATGATCTTCGTTGATTCAAAACGGATCGTTAATGATACAAAATTTTAAATTTTTTCGCTGCTGGGTTAATGCGCAGACAAAGGAAGAACCAGGGCTGCGAACTCGGTCGATTTTTTTCGAGTTTAAGTTGGGGTTTGAGGTCAGCTTTTTTACGAGTTTAAGTGAGAGTTCAGCAGTTTCATTTTTGCGAGTTCAAGTTCGAGTTCGAGCCCAATGAAAATCATAGGCGCGGGAAGTAGGGCTTAAGCCGCCCCTGGATTTTTTCAGCCCTCCCTGAGCCATTTGAGCCCCCCTGACAATTGGAAAAATTATTCACTGAATGTGACGGGATTAATGCTCGCAACGTATGTAAATAGGTTACTTAATGAAGCAAATATTTTTATAGCGTTTTTAACCAAAGAAGAATCACTATTCTTTTAAAAATTAGCATTCTACCGTAGCTTATATAATATGCTGTAATCATAATGCATTTTCAAGGCTGTTACAGTTTCAAGAGCAAATAAAAATATACTGGTACGATACCAGTACTGCAGAAGTGATGCATTATGCTATAACGCAATTGCATACTTATTGCATATTAGCAGCTAACAATTATTTGTAGAGTCGTGATTAGACAGTTTGGAAAGTACTCATTCTAAATTTTTACTACAAACGATGAGAATAAGTACGGTAATTTTCGTAGCTTTTTCGGTCCTTTTTTGGCAAATTGTTGTCTGATTTGCGCCTGATGTTTTGACCAAGAATTTGATGTAATTTATGCAGGGCATCGAACGGTTTGAAATATCGCTCCGGTTTGGGTTCAGGTTCCGCAAAATTTATTTTTAGCGGTTTACCTCCGGTTCAGGTTTTTCGTAGTTTGATTTTGCAAGTTTAGTTCCGGTTAGAATTAAAAATACTTTGAAGTATCGGGTTCAGGTTCGTTTTAGGTTAGCAGAAGCTAAAATTCAAAGGTTCGAATTCGGTTTGGGTTCAAGAATTTAAAACCGTCGATTCAACTGATGTTCTGGTACACAGCTACAGGCGCATTTTTTTCAAAAATATTTATGGTATTTAGGCTGATTGTACTTTTTAAGATGCTACGTACTGTTGCTCATAAAGGGTGTCCACAGCGGCAGAAATAATCTGATTAACTTCAGATGTGCTTAACCGCTGTTATAGCCACCATAACAATCATTCTTCACAAAAATCTATAAGAACACACACGAACTTAACAAAATTTCCACTGACGTTAAGTTCTAGACAAGGTTTAGTTCAGACAAAAATTATTTTAACGGTTCAAATCCGGTTAAGGTTCAAGAATTTTGATGATCGTGGGTTCAGGTTCGGTTTACGTCTATTAAACTATAAAGGTGACGGTTCGGTTTGGGTTCGATGAAAGGAAGCGGTTAATACCGGATTTCGGTTTACGTTCCGGTTCGGTTCGACGTCCTGAATTTATGATAAATTTTGATGTTCTGCCTCGAGCTTACCAAGCTATTGCGCTCCAGCAAGTAGCCTACCTTCAACAGTGGCGTACGCAGGATTATTCAATGGGCGGGGTTTCAGGGACGTCACATCGTGATGACGTAAAAATTCTACGTCATCACGATGTGACGTCACTGGCAGTGTCAGTTTAGATTTTTAACGTTTATAATAATTTTTCATCAAACCGGGCTGTTAGAGAGTAGTATTAAAGATGTCGTTATCCATGCGGAAGATTTGGGGTTCGATTCCCAGGCCGGTCAAATCGGACATAGTGTAGCCAACAGCTCGCTGCCGCTGTGATGTTTCTTCGGACCTGCGTTGCTCAAGCGCAAAGACGCGGGGTCGTACCCCGCCACTCGCTACCACGCTTCGGTACTACAGCGAGTGTAATGAAAGGAGTACAGTGAAGATTTGATTTAATTAAAAAAAAAATTGTGTGTAGCAATAGCTACTGCAGAAACAAGGTGTTTAAGGAAACTCCTACTCACCAACTGCTTCACAGCAGCATCAATGACAAAAATGCAGTTCAAGCAAAACGCATCAGAAAAGCTGGACTATCGGTATTGCTGCATATGGCATCCGACGCATCTTAATGAAAGGCTCTCGAGGTTTAAATTGGAAAGTTGGACAGAACAGAAAAAACATGATGGCAATTTTGGCCAGCTCTGCATGAAGAAAAGTCGGTTCGTTTCAAAATTAAGAAAGGTTTCATTTTTTCTGCAATCGTCAAGGGGGGTGGGGGTGACTCCAGGCTCCCTTCCTTGCATACGCCACTGGGGCCCATCTCCGCGACTTAGCGCCTAGGAAACACAGAAACGTTGCAGCGGTGGCGAGCTGTTGGCGATACTGTGCCTATTTGACTAGCCCGGGAATCAAGCCCCAGACCTTCCGCACCAATAGTCTGTGCGGTTAACCACTATGCTAAAGGCCGGTCCCGGTCTAGAAATTGAACCCAAAACCTCCCGCGCCCATAGCGATGTCTTTGGTTAATCCCAACTGGCTGGTTTAGTTAACTCAAAACTATGACATCGCAAGCGGAACATCTGCCTGCGTTGCATCCATTCTCTTCCTAGAATACCTTCTGCGCTAGAACGTTGTGTTATCCAGCCATGATAGCCCTTGAGAACAATGGCTTGATGACATCATAACACGACTCCAGCTTTAACAATACCCATTGACTTTGTCCAGGCTTGCATTTTGAGTTAGTTGTTGGTTCAAGCGCAGCCCACCACAAAAGTTTGATTATCGGAATCATTGAATCACAATGAAAGTTTCTCGAGATTAATAAGCAAGTTCGATAGCACAGAAAAACATGACAGCAATTTCGAAAATCTCTGTACGAAAAAAGCACAGTTCCAAAAAAAGTGGTTTTTATTTTTTTTAATCGTCAATGGTTTTTTTTAACCCCCAACCCCCCCTCCCAGGGCGTACGCCACTGACCTTCAACAATCAAGCCATTTCACAGGCAAGTGAAGCACAAAAAACACGCAAGTTTCAATACTTTTAAAACAGGCAATCACGAGGTTCAGACACAGGCGCAATCAATCTACTCAACACTCAGTTCAAAACATATTGTAAATCCTGGGTACAATGCCTTACGAGTCCTCAACTTAATAAATTAGACACAATCGAAAATGTAACAAGTGATTTATCGCAAAGACAATACTAGTTGGTCCTCGGTAAATTTTCTGTATTCACGTGTGGTCCGGGCAACTTTTGAATCGTGCAAGTGCAGGCCTGATGTAAGCAAAATGAAATCAAGTTTTCGCTAGGCCTATACTCGTGGTATTACGCCGAAGCGCGTAACGAGTGGCGGGCTCGTCTCCGCAGCTTAAAGCCAAGGTTACACAGTTTCGAAGTTCGAAGAAGTAACGCAGCGGCAGTAGCCTAATTCCCTGGCGATACTTGGTCCGATTTGACCAGCCCAGAAAACTAACCCCAGACCTCCAGAAACGATAGCAATGTCGTCATCACTGAGTTAATCCGGCTATCATTTAAAAGACATAAGTTTGATAGTAATAATTCTTTTTGCAGCAAATGATAAAATAACTGCGGCAAAATTCATATGCAACAAGAAATAAGCTTAAATCTTCTATGTCCATGAGGCGGCCATTCGCATTCTTTGTCTATCATCAAATACACCTACGGTACGGGTTACTCTTGTGGTTACTGGTAACAAAACCGGCTTGAAGACATGACTTTTAGTATGGAACCGAATGACAAAAATTTTGAATTTCGCCACTGCCTACAACGCGTAGCTAAAGCTTAACGCGACTTTCATTGTTTTAGTCAGGGCTTTGAAGCAGACACAAATATGCACCTGATCCGACTCCAGCTCCGGAGCTCTCTTCTATCACAAAGTAGCTCTAGCTCCGGTGCTCTTTAATGCCACTAATCCAGCTCCTTTGCGCACTTTAAAGCATCACAATGCACCCAGGGGTCCCGGAACGGGAGGTCAGGGGGCTGCTGCCTTCCTTGCTTCTTTAATATCCGAATGTACGTACAGTATTGCATGTGCTCTTTAAGAAAGCTCCCGCCTTGCCCTTACATCATTCCGGCACCCCTAATGCGCTAACAACAGTAGCATCTCAAGACATATCAAAAAAATAAGCTTAAATCTTCTATGCCAATGACGTGGTATTATGCATTCTTCGTGCATCATCAAATACGCAGGGGTGCCTTGGTAAAATTTGAACTAAGGGGGCCCTGTATAATGCAAAAAAATCTATTACTTTCTAGGCTACCAGATGTTTTTAAACGCGACTGGGGCCCCTATAAATGCCCCCCCCGACCGGGGGGACCGAACTTTGGAGATACCTTGATACGGCACTGCCCACCACGCCTCAAAAACCATGTAGAAACATAACAATTTATTTGCAATGTCTTAATCGACTTAATGGAAAGGATGCAGCAGTGCAGCTATTTTGAGGAAACAAGTTTTGATGGTTGACGAAAAAAAGATTTGAAAATACACGTTCAATCATTCAGTCACTGCTATGCGCTCACGCCCCCTTTGCAAACCTTTTATGAAACACGTTTACAAGGGCTTGGCCGATTTTAAGAGCTCCCCTGGTTCCCCCCCACAAACAGTTTTTAAAACTAGGAAGGCCAAGCCCCCACCCCCACCCCCCCGCCGAAGCAACCCTGCAAATACATCTCCGGCACGAGTAGCATTTTGTGGGTTCAAGTCGCAAGCACAATAATTCGGCCTACAGCGCAGCTCATACGTTTTTATATAGGTCTGGTTAGTTACATCATAGTTGCAGTCTGGGAGAAAATAAATCGGAGCATTAACCAGTTGTAACCACGGCGACCTATCCTATACAGGTTCGGCCCCATACGATCCCATTCGACCCCACTTGTTTCCATACGGTCCCATTCGGCCTCATTTGTTAAATTGTTCACACTCAATCTCGTTTGATTCCATAGGTTCCACGCGGTTCATTACAGTCGCAGACGGTCCCATATGAAGGTATCATGCGATTCCATTAGGCTCATTCGGTCCCATATTATGGTCTTATTCGATACCATAAACAGCGTAGGCCTATATATGGCTACCTTGCGGTTACATGCGGCCACATTGGTCACATACTGTTCCATTCGGTTTCATATGGTCCCACACGGTTCCCATGCGGTACCATGCGGTTCCATACGGTCCCATGCGATCCCTCACGGTTTTTAGTTCGACCCCTTATTTACGATCTTTTCCGCGTCTAGACGTCTACCGTTTTTGTATTCATAGATCCACACCTGGCCTAAAGTAAGCACGCATAAATCGAAAACGTGCGAACAAAATGCATCATATTTGGTGAAGGACTCCGAATGAGGGGCAAAAAGTTTGATCAAAATTTGTTCAAAAGCACTAAAAAGGCCATTACACTATGTAAAATTTCAAAATTTTTCCGGGAGAGCATGCCCCCGGACCCCCTAAAGTCGTTTTTTCCTCAATTTGCTTCAAATTTGCTCTGCCGGAAAAACGTACGCTTATAAAAGATGACACAATTTGGTGCCCTCCCTAAAAATAACTTTAAATACGCCTCTGACATTAAGAACTGACGCCCTATTTCGAGTCTAAACGTCTGACGTCTTCGTTTCTACAGTGGTTAACACTCCACCTAATTCAAATCTGCATCCCCCCACCAAAAATTTTCTGGATCCGTTCCAGATGTTGGGTAAGATTTGTTAAACTTGAGCCCCCCCCCCTAATTGAAAATCCTGGCTACGCCTATTGTTAAAGCATGGTTACTGTCTGGGATTAAAGAAAATTAATTGGAGCAATCAGTTGTAACCACGGCGACCTGTATCTTATACATGGTTCGGCCCCATACGATCCCAGTCGGCCCCACTTGTTTCCATACGGTCCCATTCGGCCTCATTTGTTCACACTCAATCTCGTTTGATTCCATAGGTTCCACGCGGTTCATTACAGTTGCAGAGAAGCAGACGGTCCCATATGAAGATACCATGCGATTTCATTAGGCCCATTCGGTCCCATGTGATCTTACTCGATCCCATGAACAGCGTGTATATGGGTACCATGCGGTTCCATTCTTTCCCATTTAGTCATATACTGTTCCATTCGGTTCCAGACCGTCCCATGCGGTCCCCATGCAGTCCCATACTGTTCCATACGGTCCCATACGGTACCCATGCGGTTCCATACGGCTCCCACACGGTCCCATACGGTTTTTAGTTCGACCTGTGGCGATTACGTGATAAATTTCTGATTTTTTTTTTCGTTTACTTCGCAGCTAAATTTCTAAGTCAAGCATTATTGCAGAACGCCTTGCAGCTTTCAATCGTGTCTAGCCAAATTATTGCCAACAATCTTTATTTCTGTGTTCCCAATAATACTTCCTGTTCCCAACATTGCAATTCTATGTTTGCTTATTTTACTTACTTGCGCTTATTGGAAACGCTATCTTCCTTCGCTTGCTGGAAACCTCACAGTTATTGAATTATTTGTTATGTTTCACATGAGAACCAAATTGAGCTAAATTCTGCTTGGATTCCATGAATTGGTGTTGCCAAAACCTAATTTGTTCCTTTTTTGTGTGATCGTTTAAATATGCATGCTCTCGCTGAAATAAAGCTCTTCTGCTTCTGGTTTTAAAATGTCCTGACCTTGAGATTGAGACTCGCAATCTACAGCGCTTTCTCGACCTCAAACAATGAACTCACAACGGACCCAAAAAATTTGGTACTGATCTTCTAAGTGTACCTGGCAACACTTAAAGTGGATTAACCCTTAAAGTACCAGTATTTTTCTTACCAAAAGATTTAGGGGTCTTATGATTTTTGCTTGAAAGCAATAGCCTAGTTCAGTGTTTTGATGTTTTCCTTCATTTTTTTGCCGTTATCAAAACTATTGTATTTTGTTAAAGGTTTTCATCATTAATGGCTAAAGTTAAGCAGTTTGAGCATTGAGTAGACTAATAACAAAACTTGATGAAAGTTAATGAGAGCAGTAGGCCAAGTGCAACATTAAGTCAACAAACTGTGTAAAGTGGTAACGGAACTGGCGGAATATGCATGTATGATTTAGACCTCTAGACTGCCATAGTCCATTGAGTTTATAAAGGTTTATGATTTACTTGGCTAGACCTAGTCTTGCAAAAAGTTGGCTTTATTATATGCTGTATGGTAGGTATATAGTATATAGGCTAGTCTATATTAACAAATTTCAGGACTCCGTTGAATTAAGTCGTGGTTAGCGTTAGGCCCTAACCCCTACTAATAATAACTCACTAGCGATCCTTGGTCTCATGATATATTCGCCAGTTATAACAGTTTATATAAGACGCGGCTTAATTCAAACAAACTCCCAAATTTGTGTTTGCCTATTTAACAGTCTTAACCTTGGCTATGGTATATTTACTGGTATTGCAATAAATGCAGCATTTTGTTCAAGTTTTTTCTCTGGTGGATTGGACTAGGTTCCTAATTGTGTTGGTAGGCTGTGATTTGTGCAACAAAAAATTGGTGTTGCATCTCCTGACTTTCTCTTGATGCTAGTGGTTAGGAATTTATGTTGTGGCTTGCGTAAGTGTGTGAATTGTGATGGCTCCTGGAAAGTCTAAGCAATTTCGACGAAAGCGTCAAACAAGTGAATCAAGTGAAGAAGGTGAAGGAACCAGGTAACATTAAGTTAAGATGCCTGATTTTGGAAGTTAATTGCTGGGGATGGCTATTTCAAAGTTTAAGATTCTGTTATAATTTAAAAAGGTTTTAGTAGAAATGCCTCTTCTAATTGTGCAATGAAATGAGTAAAATTTTCACTAGACAATGGACAAATTAGTTAGTTAGTTGCATATTTATCTTCCTGTCATGAGAAAGCAATCAAAGCGCTATACGAGCTCGCTTAGGAGTTGCCATCCATCTGTCTACCACATCAAGATGGGGGAATCCTGCTAAGTGCCTTTCCCAACAGCACAACAAGTAAACTTGCCGCCTTGTTCTTTTAAAGGCATAGCGGAAACATAATATTTGCATTCAGGCCCTTCACATTTGAAAGATTTTTCTATAAAACGTCGATGATAGTAGCAGATATATTGGAAAGCAGGTTGGTAGCTTTTTTGCCAGCTTTGATTATTTACTCTTCGATTGTTTAAATGCCAAGTTTGTTTCTTTTGGTTTGATTTCCGCTGGTAATTGTTAAAACGCTGTGGTAGAAAATTTGGTTTATCAGAATGCCATGTTTTTCGATTGTGCCTTGGTTGAGAAAATTTTTTAGGCTTGACATCACTTGCTTCTGATTTATCAATTTTTAATACGACTTTCGATTTGCCGTATCGCTTTGAGGAAGTCATTGCTTGCGTAGCGCAATTAGCTAAAGATTGTAAATAAGTGTATGTCCAAGTGCCACTGTTTGCAGCGATTTCAGACGGCAGTGCTTTTAAGAAGCGATCTTTTAGCAGGGTTTCAAACTGAGGGGAACAATTTTCGTCAGTTCCAGAAGCTGCAATCAATTGATGCATTAGTTCATTTGGGTTCATCACCCAAACTTGGATCGTTTAGCAGAACATCTAACTTTTTTGCTTCGTCCACAATAAAAACATTGCAAATTTCTCTGATTAATTTGTCGTAGCAAGTTGGTTCTTTTGGACTTGGTATATTGTACAATTGCTCTATCTCGGAGCTACTTAAGGCTTCCAAGGTGGAAATGTATTTGGTGATTTTGGAATCAATCCCGCCAAGACGAAATTTACTTTCGATTAAACTAATCCATGACTCAAGGTTGTGTTTCCACAACTGTGGAAGCTTTAGATTGGCTGGTGTGCAAGAAGTTGGGGTATTTTGGTGATTAGATTTGGTTGCTGATGTGCTTGGTTCCATAGAACTCTGCGAATCTGTCGAATCACTCAGATTATTTTTTGCCAGGTCAGCCTTAGCTTCCGCCATGTTTAAAGGGTCTCTATTTGTTGCTCTAGTGTTTATGTGGTACTGTGTTTCAGCTTTTGGGTTTGTTTTTGATTTTAATGGAGAAGTTATTTTTCGGGAAGTTTTCATAAACAGACAAAAGAATCAACAAAAGTGTACTTACATTTTTACTTGTGTCCAAATGGAAATTATCCAAATTAAACGTCGGGTGTCACCAATGTAACGGTGCGCTGTGATCCGACTCCAATAAATAAGCACATGTCTTTCTTTAGTTTAATATTATTCAATTATATATAACCTTATTTAAGTACAATCACCTTATTCAAATAGAATAGTTATTTTCAGACATTACAATATCTCAGGTATAATCACAGAATCACATGCTAAACTTTGGGTACATCACAACGATAGCTACCTCATTAACTTGGCTCTCAGTTTAGGACTGACGGGAGATTTGGCGAAGCATTAACAGTCAGCAACGATGAGAAATATGTCAGATAGGAAGTTATGATTTTGTCATGAAAACATGAATATAGTGTGGGAAGTATACGCTGTGCTTTCGCAATCACTACACACTGTTGTCCCAAAATAAGAACAATAATGAACTTTGCTTTTTGAAAAAAGTTTGTTTAAACCTTAGTTTCAATTCAATTGCTCAACTATGTCGAAAGCAAAAGCTTCGAAATTGATATTTATTTAGTAACTTGTTTTGACCCTACACTGTACATTAGGGTTATGACAGAAAAAATTTGAACATGCCTGTTATGGGAGTAGGTGAATTTTTTAGTATGCTATGTATGGTACCATGACCCTGACATTGATTTTTGAAGATGTTGCGAAAAATTTCTGCACCAAGCAATATTTCTAAACCCACCTACCCCTATTTCTGAAGTTTTTAGGTCTCTATGTGTTACTGAAACTTTGTGCATGAAAATAAACACTTTATTCAGGTGCCCTTCATGCTTGCCCATATTTCAACAAAAAATGGGCAAAATCATGCAACAGGAATTTCAGACATGAGCGTTTGGTGGGCAAAAATTTTGTGCTGCCACCGAGTGGAAAAAATAGAAAAAACTTTTGCTTTCGACATAGTTGAGCGATTGAATTGAAATTAAGGTTTAAACAAACTTTTTTCAAAAAGCAAAGTTCATCATTGTTCTTATTTTGCAACAACAGTGCCACCAAAGAGCAGAAGCAGCAAGATTTTGATTTTTAACATTGCATTGAGTGCTTCTCTAGTATCATCTTAAATGTGATAATATGTTAGCAAACACAATAACTTGATAAGGCGATTGTTCATTGTTTCTAACTTTCTCTTAACTTTCTATCACTGATGGAGAGTAGACCTATGCCTATCTTTGGCTATTGACTGCATTGCATACCGGTACCATATACCGGTAGCTACATACAATATAATGAGCTACCACGTTGTGGAAGAGTTGACTTTATATTTTATAGCAAATCAAAAAGCTAACACCATATCCTGTACTGCAGGTTCTTGTTTTGCTGGTAATCTTTCTTAGTCTACTTATGTACTGTTTGTAAAATCCGTTGCGGCATGTCTTTCAAAAGCAAAAAATATGAATCAGCTGTGGGTTTGGTTAAAGCAAAATGGACGGGAAATTTCAAGAAAACCACAACTCTATGTCCAAACATACCAGAAATGAAAACAGCCCCAAACAAAAGCTTGTGCAAGATACCCTCAAATAAAAAAGTTGTTGGTAGGTTTTGGGGGTTGTATGCTGAAACGAAAAGTGGCGCAAATTACATAAAGAGAATATCTGAAGAAATAATTAAACTTTTGAATAAATTGAGTGCAACTACTACTAAGCTCTTCCAGATCTCATGGACTTATTGACGCTTGCATCAATTTTCGTAGCTGTTTGAAAGAATGTATGGTTAATAATGGAGCCACTTTTTCAGTTGGGTATCCTACTCTTCTTACTGATTCTATTTGTTGATTATAAAGTTCTTGAACTTCATTGCAGAGCCAGCTTCCATTTGGTTTTGTGATATGAAAAACGCAGGGAAGGTTTACTTCAAATTGTATATTTTGTCTCTTTCTGTGCTTTTTAAGCAGTTTTATTAGCTTTTCCACCTTGAACGAAATTTGCTGCTCAGAGAGTGGGGAATAGCTTAATTTATTCCAAAGTTTAATTACTGCTTCAGATATTCTTTTTATGCAGTTTGCGCCACTTTTTGTTTCTGCATACAACCCCCAAAACCTACCAACAACTTTTTTATTTGAGGATATTTTGACAAACTTTCGTTAGGGGCTGTTTTCATTTCTGGTATATGTTTGGACGTAGAGTTGTGGTTTTCTTGAAATTTCTGGTCCATTTTGTTTTAACCAAACCCGCAGATGATTCAGATTTTTGCTTTTGAAAGACATGCTGCAACAGATTTCACAAACAGTGGGCTACTTATATAAGTAGACTAAGAAAGATTACCGGCAAAACAAGAACCTGCAGTCAAAGATTCGGCGATAGCTTTTTGATTTGCTATAAAATATAAAGTCAACTCTTCCACAACATGGTAGCTCATTATATGTTAGCTGCATAGTATGCAATGCAGTCAATAGCCAAAAATAGGATAGGTTTACTCTCCATCAGTGATTGAAAGTTAGAAACAATGAACAATCGCCTTATCAAGTTATTGTGTTTGCTAACATATTATCACATTTAAGATGATACTAGAGAAGCACTCAATGCAATGTTAAAAATCAAAATCTTGCTGCTTCTGCTCTTTGGTGGCACTGTTGTTGCAAAATAAGAACAATGATGAACTTTGCTTTTTGAAAAAAGTTTGTTTAAACCTTAATTTCAATTCAATCGCTCAACTATGTCGAAAGCAAAAGTTTTTTCTATTTTTTCCACTCAGTGGCAGCACAAAATTTTTGCCCACCAAACGTTCATATCTGAAATTCCTGTTGCATGATTTTGCCCATTTTTTGTTGAAATGTGGGCAAGCATGAAGGGCACCTGAATAAAGTGTTTATTTTCATGCACAAAGTTTCAGCAACACATAAGAGACTAGTGTTGGGTTCCAGCCAGTAATTACTTCAAGTACTTGAGTAAAATGTTTGCTTATTAGGCCTACTTACTTAAGTAAAGATTGCGACGACTTGAAAATTTTAAGTAACTTTTAAATTGTGATAAAATAAAACCTATTGTGTTACAGCGTATTGCGACAGTACAGTTTCACAATAAGAGTAATCATTTACGCCCTGAAACTTTCATGTGTATTTCAGTGACGGTACGTAAATTGATTGTTTGATTTTTGCACGTAGATATTTTGCGCGCAAACAAAATAAATAGTCTTTGTGAATGAGAATGTGTAATACTGTTAATAAAGTGATTTATTGTTTCTAAATAGTCTACTTTTAAAATTACTTGAATTACTTAAGTTATATACTTAATAATAGTTAGAAAATTACTTGTTGCTTAAGTAATTTTCTAAAGCTTACTTGAACCCAGCACTAATAGAGGCTTAAAAACTCCAGAAATAGGGGTAGGTGAGTTTAGAAATATTGTTTATTGCGAGAACTTTTTGCAACATTTTTAAAAATCGATGTCAGAGTCATGGTACACATTGGCAAGTTCATCTTTTCCCATAACAGGTAAATTAAAATAGGGAAAAAATTGTTTTTGTCATAACCCTACAGTACATTTGTTTTTATTTTTAAATTTTCTTTTTGCTTCTGAGTTTTGATTTCTTTGGTTGAATACCCACTTTTGGTTTGAATTCTAGTATCAGTGGGTGGGCGTTTGGTGCTTTGTGGTGTGCATTTTTAAGTTTTTAGTTAAAAATTACAACTACCGGTAGTGTTTGTTTAATTAAATCTCTCTATTGGTAATCTGCCTCATGGCAGGTCTCTCATGATATCGCTTCGTCAAAGTTCTTGATCTTCCGCTCTTCTTTTCAACTCATCATAAGTTTTTCCATTTCGAATATCATCCAACATCATTATTCGTTTCCTTCCTCTTGCGCGTTTTCCTTCCAACCTACCTTCCATCACTGTTTATAACAAGATGTCATGTCTTAACATGTGGCAAATCCATCTTCTTTTTCTTTTGATTGTTGGTATTGCCCTTCTTGATTCATTTACAAGATGAAGCACTTCTTCACTAGTTTTTTTATCTGTCCATTTCACCTTCTCCACTCTTCTCTAGACCCACATTTCAAACGCCTCCAACCATGCAAAGTCGGCTTTTCTCAGTAACCATGCTTGTGAACCATAGAGGAGCACACTCCATACCAACGTCTTAATCGTTTTTTCCATTGCTGGCCCATTCCACCAGATATAAGCAGTCTCATTTCATAGAAAGCACTCTTAGCCATTCCGATCCGTCTACGGATATTCTTCTCTGATCTTCCATCGTTTGTCAGCACACTCCCTAGGTATTTGAATTCTGCCACTTGCTGCTAAATTTTCCCATCCTCCATGATCTTGACATTACTTGGAATCCTACATTGTTAACTCTGACTACAGCTGTCTGTCCCATATACAGTGCCGCAACAAGCCTTCTATCCTTCCAATCCACTCCAAGGTCTGCTAAAATCTCCGTAAGTTTTTTCCAGTTTACCTGGTCGAATGCCTTCTCATAGTCAACAAAGCACACGAATAGATCTTGATTGTATTCGATGCACCATTCATCCAGACATCTCATTACTCCAATGGCTTCCCTTGCAACCCTTCCACGACGGAATCCGGACTGGTCCTTTCCCAGAAAATCCTTCACTTTCCTTTCAATCCTTTTTGTCACAATCCATAAGATAACCTTTGATGCATGTGAAATCAGACTGATTGTTTTGAAATCTTCACACCTAACCGCATTCTTCTTTTCCAATGGAATCAAAATGTCTACTTTTAAGAAAGTCTTCTGGCCATTTTTCTTCGTCATAGACATTTTTACACAATTCCACAAACTTCTTCATCTCACCATATACCTTTTGAATGAAATCCGCAGGAATTCCATCCAGACCCTCAGCTTTTCGCTTTCCCAGTTTCTTTATTGCTTCATCTATTTCGCAAGTTAATATAGTCGGGCCTTCATCATCTTTTGCAATTTCATCTTTCTTCTCTGTGCCAACATCTGCTGGTTTTTCGTTTCTGTTATATTGTTCCTCTATGTATGGTTTCCATCTTCTTTTAATATCCGCCATATTCGTCCAGAGATTTGCCATTCGTCAAGAAATTGCTATCATCTCATTCCTTCCGGCACTTCCAGTGGACAATTCCTTCACTTTCCTTCACAACCGTCGATAGACTCTTCAACCTTTTTCATTCCCAGCAACTTTCCTTTTCCTTCTTCCATCTTGTCAATCATCTCTGCGATCAGCCAGGGCTTCTTCGATCTTTTTCTTTTGTTCACACCAATTGCTTTCTCTGCTCCGTGAATCATCGAGTCCTTGAGTTGTTGCCACTTTTTTTCTACTCCCTTCGCCTCCACACTGAAGCTTTTCATTCGATTCCATGCCACCTTAATAAACTCTTTTCTCACATTTTTCTCTCTTTTCCATGTAGTCCTTTGCTTTCCTTGTCTTGTTCGTTTCAATGAGGTCCGACCTTTCCTTGTCTTGTTTGTTTCAATAAGACCATGAGGTCCGACCACAGTTCCTTCTCTTCCTTCTCCCACTATAGCATTCATATCTTCCAACAGCGCTGTGTACTCCTTGCTAGGCAAAGCTCTTATCCTCTCTTCCATTTGTTCATGTATTTCCCCTACATCTTCATCTTCATATGCTGAGGTTGGCATGTACACTACAATGATGTTCAAATCCACAGGTTCAGATTTCAGGCGCACAATCAGCAATCGATCGCTCACTGCTTGAACTTCTTTCACAATCTTGGCTGCTTGTTGGTCCAACATCAACTTCACTCCTCTTTGACTCTGCAAACCTCCAGAATAAATCAATCGGTATCCATCACTTGTTAAGTCTCAACTTTCTCTCCATCTCGTCTCTGTTAGCGCCAAAATATTGAGATAGTCTCTCTCTTAATGATTTCAATTTTTTCCGGTTGGATCACTCTTCTCACATTCCACGTGCCAATCTTTAACATTTCTTTAAAGGGTTTTTGCAAAATTACGACCTGGAAGTCCCTACTAGTTCCCCTGCCGGACGAGGCGCCTTTGTTCCAGTTGGAGCCATTAACGTCGTTCATGTAAATTCTACTTGGGTCGTTCCTGTAAATTGTACTTGCGTTCATGTCGTAAGTGTCGTAGGAGATTACTGAGGTGGTTTCCCGTTGCCTTCCTCAGGTTTTCTGTGGGGGTTGTCTCCTTTAGCTCTTGTCTTCTAAGACTAACTGCGGAGCAGCAGCATATGAAGGTGGCTCTACCTTTCGAACAATCTGGCATGGGAGACCTGTTACAGCACCAACTTTGTGTTATCAAGGTATCAAACCTGAGGACCTATAACGGCTCTCACGTCTTTAATATGTTGCGAAATCATCTTTTCAGTTAGTACAGCGCGCTTCACACTGCACTGCAGATATTTCGTAATTATGATGATTACACTGAATTTCACCATCTGTGCACGGCTGCTTGAAGCAGTTTCCCCTTTTTTCTTAATTTGTTTTCTACACTGACTGGCGTATCTAGATTAGATTAAATCGTACTGCAATGCCGAAACTAGACAAAAAATTACTTTGGTTATTTTGAGTTCATTTTTAGTTGAGTTGGGAAAACTTCTGTAATTTTTTACCGCCTTACTGTTTATTGCCTCGCCATTTGGTTGAGATCTTATGTGTTTCTGATTTTAAATCAATGAAGCCTCGTCTGAAAAGTCAAGTGCTTTTAAGAAGTCAGACATATTGCCAGGCGGTGAAGGTCCTCTGGCTCCCAGTGGACGTTGCAAATTCTAAATATTTCCGTCGTTGTGTTGTTAACAAGACCCTTCTGGGAGCCAGGCTCCCGCCAGCACAGCTCTAGAGGTCACTGAGACACGCAAACTCTCTCACCACGAAAAGGTGATAGTCCAAAAGAGAGTTTAATCAAATATAAATAGTGAAATTGTCATGAGACGCTTAAGCATATCATAAAATTGAAGTTTAGAATTCATGTATAAATCGAAATTGAAATTAAGATAACCAAATGTAGGCCTTAAGACTTACTGGATGAGTACTGTGCAAACCAATTGCACTACTAGTTTTGCAGTTCGACTGCTCATCAGGTAGACTCAGGTTTGAACTCAGGACCTCGTGATTGAAAGTCATGCTTTCTCACCACTCAGCCACTAAGCTTTCTGCATGTTCAATGCAATTTCAGCTGCGTAACCCAAGCCCTTGCAATTGCAAGCTTTAGTTAGTATTGAGCTGCTAGCCTTGCTGAGATATATCGGCAACAATAAACCTGATTTTACTTGTTTTGAATGTGGGTAGAATCAATGAAAGTCTATTTCAAGAGCGAGGAATTTGCGGTCCGCTTAAGTTTTGAATGTGGTGCGACACTTTGTTAAGTGTACGACACACCAGTAGAATAGAGAACATTAACTAAAAACTGCTTTACATTCAATTACATGCTATATTTGTGACACAAAAGCCGCCCAAAAGTCTCTGATTTTGCGGTAAAAAATAACTCGCCTTGAATGATTAGTAAATTTGTGACGTAAAATTGTGTATTTTTAAGGCCAAATGTACAACTTGAGAGTAATGTGGCCCGCTGAAAATACTATGCGATCAATGTAGCCCGCTAAGCTTTGCCGGTTCCCCACCCCTGGTCTATATACATGGACATGTGAAGAAATATTATGGTGAGCCTCAAAACTTACTATATAAAACATGCCATAAAACGAATTTTTTGGATAGTTTTGTGTTTTGATCGCTCATAAGCCCTGTGACAAAGTGGTGAAAGAGCTTGACTTTCAATCACAATGCCATGGGTTCAAACGTAAGTCTATCTGATGAGCGGTCAAGGCACGGAACTAGTGGAAGAATTGTTTTTTTTACACATTCATTCTGTAAGTCTTAAAATCTACCGCAACATCTCTTCATTTGTTCATACGGTAGACTTTCATCGGCTCTTGTTCACCATAAATAATATGTTAATGCAGGTCAGAAGTTACGCAGTTGCTGAACTTTTTTAAAGTTGCGCTTTGTGTTTCAAATAGTGGATTGACCAGCTCTGTGACTTTGCTTCAAGCGACATTAATCTGTTCATTCATAGCAATGTTAGATTAATATTATTGTTTGATCATAGTGACATCCTGGAATCCACCAAAGAACTTCAAAAAATTCGCAAGCGGCCGACTGGAGTTAATGCTGCTTCATTAGCAACTGGAGTTAAAGTGACAAAGATGGAAGAAGTTCTAATTGAAGTCAGTGCTGTTATTTTAATGACTGGTTTTGTGTGAGGTGGACATTAATTTGTGGCTAGTTGGGTAGCGTTGTAGATGTGATGCATTTTGACTGAGGAACCAAGTGTCCTCTTAATTATTATTGGATTTTGTTTGAAGAAATTAACTGATCGAATCGTCCAATGAACAGAGTGTCTGTCCCTAGGTCCACTCGCAGCTTTCTGTTACAGTTTCACCAACACTGCTCATAGCTTCAACGGTGTGCCGTTATGATGTCTTGTTTTCTTGAGCGGTTGATTTATATAACGAAAAAAAAAATAATAAAACTTGAAACTCGGTAGAATCTGCGTTGATTCGATGTTTAGTTGAATTAAAACTCAAGAATCAGCATTCGTGGTTTACGTCTGTTATATTCAGCATTAAAGGGGCAGTGTGGACATTTTGCCGGCAAATTTACTGACTTTACCCTTGGGAAATGAGCGACGTGAGATTTTCAAACCATGGGATGGTCGGCCATTTATAAGCGAGCTGGTTATGGCGTCTTTGTCTGTTTCTCGCTGTAAGAAAATTGCAATGCAATCGAGAATAAACGCATTGGTTACGCGTTTGACGTTGCTGGAAAAAAGTTTACTCTTGATCAGTGATTTTTTTATATTCCAATCTAACACAATTGTATTTAATCATTTTAAGCATTCTGGTTGTTCAAGCACTTAGTGTATTTTTGTTGGCGTTTAATTCTAACAATTCTCAAGTAAATTTCTGTTTCATTGACACTAAAGCAGTTACTTATGTCTCGTTGCGTTTCAGGTTTGATTTTTCTCAAAAGGGTATAATTTTTAGAGTGATCCATTCAAACTGAAAACTGGTGGTCTGGTGAAGATGAATAATGTTAAGGATCGCAATCGAGATCGAACGTATGAAGATGTGGATCGTGACGTCACTAATCTCGGATCAACTTTCTCCGTTGAAACCAACCGCAGAGATGAAGATGCTGAACTGTGAGAGATTTGTTTAAAATTAATTAATTATCCACATCGCAAAAAAGCGTAGTTCGGTTATATTTTTGCCGTTGTTATTTAGGATCACTCCAAAAGCAAGCATTCCTTGTTTTATTCCGTTTCAAATCCTTCTGTAATTCTCATGATCACTTTCGTTATTGTTGGGAATAACAGATCTTCATTATACTCGCGGTGTTGCGCCGAAGCGTGTAAAGAGTGGCGGGGTCCATCTCCTCTGCTGAGCCATAAACAACACAGCTTCAAAGAAACATCGCAGCGGTGGCGAGTTGTTGGCGACACTGTCGGATTTTACCTTCCCGGAATCGAAGCCCAGACGATAGCGATGTCTTAAACTACTGCCCCAACCGTCCGGTTTGGGAATAATGCGAAAGGCTGAAATAATAATGAGTGACTTTGACTCGACCAATTTTTTGTTTAAAGCTGTACCATCATATTTGACGAAAGTAATTTTTAATGGAAAGAATTGACATCTTAACTGTCTGTTTTTTCTTGATATTTATCTGAACTTTCCGTAAAATTTACGATATTCGACAAGAGTAACTTTTTAATGGTAAAAATTAAAATCTTGACTGTGTGCTTTTTCTTGATTTGTTCAAAACTTCTGTAAAATTTACGGGACGTTAAAGAAAAAGAGGATTGAGTCACACAGCGCGAGTGTGATTTCGCACTTGTGAGAATTAATAATCCTACTGTTGCAAGCATCAAACACCTGATCTTTTACCTTGGTTCCAAATACGGTTAAACGCAAAATGATTTCTTCTCTCTGCCAGTTGATATTTTTGCAATATTCCGTATTTCTTGGACCATGAGGCGCACGTTGACTTCTTTTGCGTCTTAAAATCTTTTTTCGTCTTATAAACGTAATGTATCAAAAAAATCCAAGAAATTTATTGACAAATGCGCGTTATAACTGTAAAATACGGTGGACACATGTTGTAAAAGACGCCTTAAACGTCATGGTGACGGCAGTACCTGAAGAACGTCTGTAATTTTGGTTGAACATGGAGCTAAGAAGTCAATGTGCTAGTAAAGCAAAAATTTTTTGGGTACGGTGTCCAAAATCACTCGACTTTTTCAGGTAATTCCGATAACGTCGGAAAAAACAGCGTCTCCTGTGATCGCATCCAACCATCCATGAATTTGCATGAGTTTTAGCGTTGTGCATTTCTGTCCGTTCTTAGCTCGTCTTAAAATATTGACTTTGGCATTATTTAGATCGGCATACATTGAAGGAGAATTGAAGAGAATAAAAGGAGAAACAACAAACGAAGACAATAAAATTATTCACAAATCAAGAGAAGATGCATTGTATGAGATGCCAGAACATTTACAAAGGGTATGAACGCCGTCATTCGTATTAGTTTGGCATCAGATATTTAGCTATCATGTTGAAACGTTGATTTTGGATCAGCTTCAAAATATACTTGGCGTCAAATTAGCAGATTACCGTATATGAAGATTGCTATTAGTACAGGATGATCCCGCATTTTGCTGATCGAGCAACAATAAAACGATCACCTCGGGACCGTCAATACACATAGCTTGGCGGAAGAAGACCTATATTCATTGCATCGTAGTATTTCTGTTGCTCTAAATCTAGCTGCTGTAGAGGTTGGCGCGTTAGAATGGAAATGTTGGTCATGCCATATGGAGCGTTGATAGGTCACGTGCTGCAGTCATTGTGCGATTTTTTCTATGTTTTCTGTTGTTGTTGTGGAAAATCGATGCGATTTTGTCAGCTTGAAGTGTGTTGTCTACTTCTGTCACTTTTGATAGATTCAAACAAGCTCTCAGTCAGAAGAGATGTTGTCGAATCAGATGTTGAGTGGAATTCCTGAAGTTGATCTCGGAATAGAGTGAGTGATAGTGAGCCTTCTTCATTTTGATGTGGTCTCTTAAAACATACCATTTTATCGTATGCTGCTTAAATCTGCGTTGCTACAGCAGTATTAGCTGTACTTGTTAACATTGCGTTTGTTTTTCTGTAAAGGGGAATTGAAGTGCAGAACTGTGATAGCAAGCCCGGCAACTTATTTAGGAGGCGTTAAGTATATTTAGGCTCATTACGTAAAAGTAGAGCTCATGTAAATACTTAAATCTATTATACTAAACACGCAAAATCAGTTCTTCTAGCATGCAGTTGTTCATATGATAAACTCTGTTTAATGTACATTTACAGTTTAGCGTAGTGAGAAAAGGATCGTTCCAACAACTAAGCATAAATCTTTATTAAATAAACGTAGTTCTGCACATGCTCTTGCATATGGTAAGTAGGAATCTCTGCTTAGACGGTTTTCAACAAGCATCGAAAAGTATGATGCAGTTGGACCAATCTTGCCATGAAAATCACCAGTATTATTACTTTATCTTATTTTACGTGATTTTTGACTTTGACTTGTGATAGAAAAGTACAGGTTTGCTTTTAGATATTTGCATTTTATTGCCAAAACTTATTTTACTTGAACTTTATCACTTTTATTTCAGTGTGAAAATTAAAAATATTGAACGCACTGAAGAAGCAAAACTGAAACTGATTCAAGACTTGTCAAAAAAGAAAGATAAAACCACGTCATTCGTTGCTTCGAACATGGCAGTCAATTACGTTCAACATAAGAGATGTAAGTATATGTCGCATATTTAATTATTCTCCCATCACGAGAAAGCGATCAAAGCGCTCTAAGGAGATCGCTTAGCAGTTGCCGGATATAAGTCTGCCACACCAGGATGGAGGAATTTGACTAAGTGCCTTTTCCAACGGCACAAGAAGTATATTAACCAGTTTGTTGTCCACACTGTCCCTTTAGTGCAGAGCGTCAAGCAGGGAAGCTGTGAATACCAATTTTAAAGTCATTGGTTTGACCCGACTCAGAATCAAACGAGAGTCTACAGCTCCAGAGACAGACGCTCTATCCACTCGGTCATCTCAGCTGTTTTGGTTCCATGATTGTGTACTAGGAATTGTAGATGGTCGTTTGGACCAGGAGCAGTTTCATGATCGCCTCCCCTTTGGTAACCATGATTCAGGCTTGCCTGTTCGCACATAAACGAATCTTAGTCAATAACCTCTTATGGTTCGCCCATGCTAAAATTAGATTTTTTGCGTTCAACTTAATTGTGTAGTTCGCTTGGTGGAAAAAGTTAAACGGAAGCAAAAGCGTTAAAATTCTTTGTCCAGAGTCCACCCATGGATAATATATTATTTAGCCTCATCTCCCCTGAAAAGCCTTGCTTCCTAGCAGTTTGCTGGGTTTTCTAGTATTAAAATTACTCGTTGAGTTATTGTTTGCCATGAACGATTATGATTGTGTGTCTCGTCATTGTCAACCCGAAATTGCCAATGAATGGTTATGCACTTTTCTGAAAGGGCAGTAAGTATGATGGCATAACTGTCACTTTGTTAAACTAATAACAAGCTGAAAAGTTCTGTTTCTTGCTGGATCTGTCGTCATCCATTCTGGTTGAAAGTAATGGACTTTTATTGCGCAGACATGCAAGGAAATCAACCGAAAGAAAAGAAAAAAGAAGTTGTGGCTGAAGCACCCCCTCTAGTGGTGGGAGATTCTGGTTGGTAATGTTTTTTTTTTTTTTTTTTTCGATATACTGCAGGTCTCTTTATAATTTTTACAAAGTCTAAAAACGCTTTCTCAGAAAAAAAATTTTTTTTGACCCAAATTTGTCAAAACGATGTTGAGTGATACTTACGATTGAACTGAATTTTGGTGAAATTGCTGAAGTGATCTGCCTTTATTTGGCAATGCTTTTCTATTTACCCTCAGTCTATATTAGTTATATCATCATCAGTCTATATCTTCATAGTTATATCTATATCAGTCTATGGATGAAATTTAGAGAATGCGCAGAGTTGTTACTTGGGAGAAGATTTTCTTTGAAAATATAAGGGATGGTGTATCGTATACGCTGTTATATAGTTGCGTAAGATCGGCAATGTTATATGGAAGTGAGACGTGGTGTTTGAGGGAAAATGAGATGATAATTTTAAGAAGAACCGAAAGAGCTATGGTGAGATCAATGTGTGGAGTAAAACTAGTGGATAGAAAGAACACTGAAGATCTGATAAAAATGCTGGGCTTGAAGGAAACTTTAGATAAAATGACACAAGCGATTGGAGTAAGATGGTATGGACATGTGGTTAGGAGGGATGAGGAGAGCATTTTGAATAAGGCAATGATGCTTCAAGTGAATGGACAACGAAAGCGAGGAAGGCCAAAGCAGATCTGGAAGAGACAGGTCGAAGAGAGTTTGAAGAAGATTGGGTTGAGAGTGGAGGAGGCTACAGATCATGCGAGATGGAGTGAGAGCAATTGCGGAGGGAATGAGATGCATCCGGCCACCTTCTGACACGAGGAAAAACCGGATTAAAATTGGATGATGACGATATATCAGTGGTTCACTGCGTTTCTAGTGGAGCGGAACCCCAATGAAACCTTACGGAGACTCGAGTAAACCCAGTTCATTTCCTACTTGAACCCAGCTATAAATTGTAAACTTGCAGAACTCCGGTCGAAAAGCACTGATCTGTAGAAACTTAAGTGGGCTGAAGTTGCTTTCAACATGTTCGGAGACACAGTTAAAGGTTTGAAGTACACAGTTTCAGGGTTTTTAATACTTCTCATGAAAAATTTGAAAGATACATTCTAGGCGTTTCCAACTTAAGCGTTTTTTGCTCTTTCGTAAGCTGCTGATTTTTTTATAACTCTCAGAACTCCCTCGAACCCCTGTTTTAGTACTTTTAATTTAGCATAAGGAATCGGCAATATTTCATTTACTGAGTGCGGCCGTAACTATTGGCTATTCTTTAAATATTTGCGTCTTTTTCACAGGCCGCCGCCCTAATACTGAAGATGGCCACAAGCGTCCTCACAACGACGATCGCGCTACTGATAATTACCATTACGACAAATTTCGAAAACAAGCGAGAAGATACTGATCGCTGCGTTGATATTCGATTGGCTACGAAGATACCCGATGGAAGTTGATGGAATAGCGAGAGGAGTGATTGAAACGTTTAGGTTTCGAAGCTTGTTGGCTGCGGCTCTGCCCTAATTTGCTCTCGATTTAAAAAAGAAAATATTAAGCCGGACTGAACTCCCATTCACATTGGAAATTTTGACAATTTTGTGTATAGTTACTGAAGTGCAAGCACACTTGGCAACCTAATGTCATTCAGCACTAGGGTTGAATCCTAATCACCGATTAGACTGGGATAGTTTGGGGTATGAAGAATCCGATGATCATTTCTGTTAAAAAATACTAGTTTGAGGAATGGAGTCAGGCGGGTGACAATTTAAAAGTACGTAACAGCAGCTTATTTAAAGGTGGACAACTTGACATTGTGCTTTGGCCCTTCTTTTGACTTTGTTTTTTAGTAAAAAAAGATCAAATTTGCCAATTGGCTGAAATATGCCAGATTAATTTGATGACTTACAGTTTTTGTCCCCTTTCCCTTTCTTAAAATTTTCTGTTCTGCCACTTGTACGTTATCTTTTAATTGTTTATTTGGTCTAATAGATTTACTGCACAAACCCCGCTGTTTTACTGCTTGTAACCTCAATATCTCTATGAACTAAATTGCGTTTTAAAATATAGATACCAGGCAAATGCGCGCTGTGTGTATTTTGCAAGTTCGAGCCGGACTGTTAGATTCGAAAAAGGCATGTTAGAGACACGCATGACCTTCTTACATTTGTACAAGCAAGATATTTGCAACAATGTTTTTGAACTGCTTGTGGATATTAAATAATTTGTGATTCATGCGGTATTTTGTATGCAGTAGGTGCAATGGGTGCATATTTACATTTATCCCTCTATCACGAGAAAGCGATAGGATAGCCCTAGCGCTCCAACGAGCTCGCTTAGGGGTTGCCGGTCATCTGTCTGCCAGTCCAAGATGGAAGAATCCCGCGTAATCCCTTTTCTTACTGGCAACGGCACAAGTAAACTTGCCGGCTTGTTCTTCACATTGTCCCCTTGATGCTGAGCGTCAAGCAGGAAAGCTGTGAGTACCAATTTTAAAGTCTTTGGTTTGACCCGAATCGGAATCAAACCCATTTCCACAGCTCCGAAGGAATACGCACTTGCCACTCGGCCATCTGAGCTGTTAACGTGTTTATCAAACTGTCAAGATTCTGCTTTTCGCTCGGTTACTGACAAGTCGAGAAGACAAAAGTTTCTCCAGCGCAACAGCTAAAATTGTCAGTCGATATTCTAAAATCGTCGCAGTTCACAAACTGTACATTTGGTTTACAATACGCGGTAACGAAATGCATTGTAATAGCCTGCAGTTGCCAGGACAGCAAAGCAAACCATTGATATCCCTTCATCTGAAAACGAAAATCTCCAGGAAGCATCGAAAATTTGTGGTCAAGAGGTCATCTGGTCTGGTCAAGGTACTTCTCAACCATTTTCAACAAACCTACACATGTTTTTGATGAGTACACTTTTTCCGTAATTTCAAACCGCTTCCACAACTATAAGGCCATACGCCAGCACGCATAAATCGAAATATGCGAACAAAATGCATCATATCTAGTAAGAGTTAAAGGATTAGCCATTTGGGCAAGAAAATTGCCTAGTCAATTAGTCATTCTTCAAACAGCAATAAAATTATTGCCATTATACAAACTTTTAAAATTTTTTGTGGGGTGCATGTCCGTTTTTGTTACTCAATTTCCTTCAAAATAATTCTGCGGAAAAAAATTCTCTGAAAACAATGTTGATGTTCCCTACCTGAAAAAAATTTTGAATACGTCCCTGACCTGAACTATGAACATAGGCCTATTTTCGAAGTGCTCATTTACGCGCTTTTCTTGACCTGAGCGTCTAACGCAGGGGTTCCCAACCGGTGGTACGCTTACTAGGCTACTGGTGGTACGCGGAAGCTTTTTAAGTGGTACGCAAGATATTTTCCAATAATGCAAAAAAAGCTGTTTTCACGGAATCCTCAAAAAAACTTTTTTGCTTTGCAACTGAAACTGGTTGCATAAAAATAGGTTTGCTAGAGATATGTGTATAATCATGTGCGGAGACTATGGTATGACGTAGCATACTCTTACATGGGCATTGCCAATAGCTCGCTTGCTTGCGGGCCTTTTTTTTTTCTTTGTGCAGCAGCAAGCTGCAGCACCACCGAATATTGGAGCTGGCGTGATTGAAATGGTGAGGTGAATCTATGGATCAACCTAACTGGTAAAAAAACTTTTAACCGACAGGATTCTGCGCTCATTTCGTCTTTATCGAAATAGTGAGCTCTGGGTTCAAAATTACTCCTTACATAAGTTTTACTGTTCTAGCTAACATATCCCTGGGTGTGGCGAAGTAGGAACGCATACAAACTGCGTTTCGCAATGGTTTTGCAAAACGTTCTTTATTTCAAAAAAGGTAGCAATAAACATAAATCGGGTGTGAAAAATCTTCGTAACCTTGTGCATTGATGCATCTATCGATTTATCATTCAGGCTAAAGCCAAAACCTTCCCAAAATTTTGCTGTTAAAAACGCCTATTTTGGGGAGGTTTTCGCTTTAAAATTGTGCGTTGCCAGTTGCCACCCTACTTATTTAAACTTTACTTACACCCTTGGATATTTCAGAAGCAACGACCTCGCAGAGCTTCATGCGAAGCTGCACTATATAGATCAGAATACACGTCATTGCCGCTTTAAACGGTAGTGAGGTCTCGAGGGAATACCCTTATGGATGCGTCTTTTTGTGTTGCAAAATAGCTGTTTCAGTTCTTCCAAGCAAAAATTACAAAATTTAGAAGGTTTTAAAAGGCATAAACTTCATTCTTCACCTTTCCTAATTGTTAGATATTTTGGGAGTTGTGAATCACTGTAATTGTCATCTTCAGGGGCCTGGAAGCAACATCGTTGATTTTGCAATCAAATCGACTGCATCAGGGGTGGGCAAAAAGCGGCTCGCAAGCCACATGCGGCTTTTTGACCCTCGAAACGCGGCTCCTCTGCTCTTTGTGAGGAACACCGAAGACCTTTTTTTGTTTTGCAATGATTGCACTGCACGTACCCCCCATTTCCAGCTCTTGTGTGGTCGAAGACTTTTTTTTTTGCTCTTTTACTCACCGGTGGTCACTCTTTGATTGTTGTACTTTTCCGCAAGTGGCTCTTTCAATGAAAATTTTGCCCTCCCTTGGACTACCTTCATCCAAAAGCTCGATTCACAGTAATGACTCGCACATAGTGAGATTTCTTCGCAGTTCGAAGCTATGTTGCCCAGAATGCTAAGCCGCAGTGTTACTTGTTATGTGCTGCTGCGTACAGTAACAAACCGCTAGGATAATAAACATTGGATTTAATTACGTATTCGTTTCTGCACGTTAAGTAAACCTTTCAGCAAAGCTTTTATATGTTGTTATGGTAAAAAAGTATTCATCAAAGGTAGGTGGTACGCAGCTACAGAAAAGGTCCAGAAGTGGTACGCAGAAAGCGAAAGGTTGGGAACCCCTGGTCTAACGTCTTCGTACTTATAGGCTATAAAAAAAATCGAATCTTCGTTGTGCTCGCAGCAGTACGTAGAAGCGTGTTACGAGTGGCGGGGCCCATGCTTGGCAACATAGCTCCGAAGAAAGATTGCAAAGTTGGCGAATCTTTAGCGTCACTGTGTCCAATTTGACCGGCCCGGGAATGGAACCCAAAACCTCCCGCGACTATAGCGATGTGCTTAACCACTACGCCAACCGTTTGGTGACCGAGCCACAACCATAAGCGTAGATTGCTGGGGGACGGGGGGCTCGAACCCCCCAATAATTTTGCTTGGGGGGTACGAAGGAAAAAATGTACCCCTAATATTTGGGCAGCACAATAGTTCGATTGTGCGCAAGCAAGTATGCTTTTTTAGGAAATTTCTTTTGTTCAAACACATTAGGCTACTCGTGAGATGTCGTAATTAACTAACTTTACTAGACCCGCCAGTCGTTGAGGGGTCGCGGGGGCACCTGCTCGAGTTGGAGCATCCAAATATCTCGATCCTCTGCGACGAAAGGTAGATGCTGTGGTGGGATGCCAAGGCGGGACCAACTAGGATTGTCAACGTAATTTCGCCAGCGAGTTCTGGGACGGCCTCTGTTGGCCTTCGACCAACTCGGAGTTGAATAAAGCATTTTTTTGGTTGTTTTTTCTGGAAACGCTCGGGTCACATGTCCATACCAACGCACCTGCGATCTTTCTTGTCGGAGAAGCAGCGATTCGATGTTAAGAGATTCACGAATCTCTGCACTTTTAGCCTTACCTAACAAGGTCAAACCGCTAATTCTTCGCAAGAATCTCATTTCGGCTGCTTGAACTCGAGATCTAACTTTCTCATTCATGATCCAACACTCATGGCCATAAGTCAGAATTGGAACATAGACTGATCTGAAGATGCATAGCTTTGCCTTAGTGCTAAGCTCACGTTTCAGTACCACAGATCGGTGCTGGAGCTGGCGCATTACTGCACTTGCTCATATTCAATTCGCTATTTTGTCTGCCATCACTTGTGAATGAGATGCCGAGGTACTTAATTTTTTCCGACTGTTTTAGTGGTACTCCACCAACTTAGAGAGAGCACTGCTTTAGTTGCCTGGACAGGCTAAGGTTTCTGTTTTCATTGTACCGGTACCGATTTTCATTTCGGCAACAGAGCATGCATCCGAAAATCTGATTAGAGCTTTCCGGAGACTATTTTGGGAAGAGTCGAGCGGCGCAAAACCATCTGCAAATAACAGACGTTGTACAGTGCAATCGCCGTTTTTTACTCCGCCACAAGACTCACTTTTCTTAACTGATTGATATTCCATCCACATAAATATGGAACTGAATAGATGAAAGAGAGCAGCCTTGCCGTAGTCCCACACATAATCCGAAGTCTGAGTTCGTTACGCTATTAACACAAACGTAGACCTCGAGATGCATGTACATTTGTCCAGCGCGATGTAATTTTGAATTTGGTGGAATGTTAACTAAATACAAAGACGTTTAGACCCGGAAACGGCGTAAACAAGCCTTTTAAAAGTGTTTCATGTCAGGGGCGTATTCAGAATTTTTTTCCGGGAGGGGGCATCAGATTTTGCCACTTCTTCAAGCGTAATTTTTCCGACAGAGTAAATTTTAAGCAACTTAAATAACAAAAATGACTCTCTTAGGGCGGTCTGGGGATATGTTCCCACGGAAAAATTTTGAAAATTTACATGCTGTAGGCCTAATGGCCATTTTAGTGCTTTTTGAACAATTTTCACGCAAATTTTGTTTATAGTTTTGGCCCCTAATTTTGAGTGCTTCACCAAATGTGATGCATTTTGTTTGCATGGTTTCAATTATGCTTGCTTAGGCGACTCAGGCATATTGTTATGAAAAGGTTCAAAATCATAGAAAAATTTTATTCATCCAAAGCATTGTTGAAAATGGCTGGTGGGGGGATGCATTCCCCACATCCCCCTGGATCCGCCCCTGATGGCAGCTGCACTAATGAGATGGCTGGTGTAGCATTTTGATGACAAGCTTGTCAATGCGTGCCTCGGTAGTGGTTAGAGCACATCTCTGATCTAGCTCTGCTATTAGTATATTGCTCGCCTTGTTCTTTATTCCCAGTAATGCTGAGAAGCATGCCTCACACAGCCAGGTTGATGAAAAAGGCATCAAAAGTTTAATCGCTGTGTTTGTCACTCTAAAATACGAAGCTACCACGGCTGACCAATATGCAGGCAAAGACATTTCTTTGAAGACATCCTCCGCAGTCGAGTCATTTTTTAGAGCTATAAATTTCTCTGGAGTTGCATCATTCGCGCTGAACGCGTTAACAACGTCTGAGTCTGCGACTAAGAGGTTTCTAACAAATACTAAATACCTCTCGTGAGCCCTAGAAAAATGCCTGATGACCCCAAAGAGAGTCGCCCCAGGTTGAAAAACACTGGTTTAAGCCTATGAAGCTCTTAAAGCTTTACTATGATGTCACAGTAAAATTTTCTCCCATTTTAATAGAAACTTCTGGGCAAATAACAGCAAAACAACAAAATATCAAATAAAGTCTCTTCAGTGGTGCTTAAAACTTCAAATCCATCAACATACAATGCATTCTACCTAGCACCTTTAAAGGTTACTACTATATCAAACTCAAGTTTTTGACCCCAAACAACGATACCCAATGAAAGAAACTATAACCACTAACCCCCACAACTAAGTTCCCGGTAGCCTAACTAGCCCACATCAACTGGTGCAAAATAATCTTATTCTTCTGTGGTAAGACGTTTAAAGGACTGCCTATTTCTTGCTGTAAAAAGGTCGAAGCGTAAAACCTTGGACCGCAAGAAGACAGTAGCTCCATTCAACTACAATCGTCTGGCTACATTCATTCCTTCTTTAGATGGATTGTTCCAAGGTTCCTTTGTGTAAGCGCCCTCTGACGATGGCTGGCTATGCAAGTGCCTGTCACGGTCCACAAGGATCCGAGGAATTTTAGAGAAAGCATAGTGTAAGCGCCCTCTGACGTTGGCTGGCTTTGCAAGTGCTTGTCATGGTGCACATGCCTATCTGAATTCAGCAATTCGTTTAATGAAGATTGACTGTACAGCAACATCAGGATGACGTCACAATCCTTGATTGTTTACAAGGAATCTGTGACATCATAATCCAGCCTGTATTATTTTCTTGAAGGTTTTATTTCAAATTTTCTACCTTGAGCAGAACGAGTAGAGGCTTAGATTTGGAGTGTGTAGTTCTTTTGAAGGTTAGAATTTTTTTTTTTTTTTCAGGAAGGTGGGAGGTTGCTATGCTGCACTGATGAGACCATAATAAGGTCGAAACGCGTCTGCAGCTGCAAATGAGTGGGTTGCCATAGGGGCTTCTAGTGATGTGGGCTAGTTAGGCTACCGGGAACTTAGTTGTGGGGGTTAGTGGTTATAGTTTCTTTCATTGGGTATCGTTGTTTGGGGCCAAAAACTTGAATTTGATATAGAAGTAACCTTTAAAGGTGCTAGGTAGAATGCATTGTATGTTGATGGATTTACTTCATGGATTTGAAGTTTTAAGCACCACTGAAGAGACTTTATTCAATAGTCGAAACGTATCCCGTCTGGAACAAAATATCATATTAGCATTAGCTGGTTTACACTAAGAGCAGTGGCGTAGCGAGAAATTTATAAAGGGGGAAGAGGGTATAATTTCCTCACTTTTTTCAAGCATTTTTTTTTTTTTTCGGAGGAACAAATTTTTTTTTTATTTCCAAGATCACAAAAACATACAACAACAACACGTAGTAACAGCAATGGTCAAGAAATAGGCAGATAAACAGAATTTGCGTGGCTGCTACACCTGAATAAAGAAAGAATAAAATTAAAAATAAAATAAATAAATAAAATAATTGCACACTGGTAGCAAATGAGAAGGAGCACCATACCACAACAACACAAGCTTGATGATTTGTCATGAAATCTGTTGCAATGAATACAAAAGCATAACTGGAATAAGTGGAATATAGCTAAATAATGACTTTAAATTTAAGCTTTAAATGCTGTAGGTTAGCATGCACACTGCTCATCAATAAAGGGCAATATGATTTCGCATGACAAAATTTTTTTAGAGCTTAAGTAAATGCTTTTTTAAACTTTTGCAGTCAAGGCGTATCGCTGGTGGGAGGTTGTTCCAAACCACAGGGCTGTGTAGCAGACAACCTACAGAAAGAGGGAATTAGCGTGCTGCCACTTCTAGTTTGAACTGGAAGATTTTCGGTTTCTTTGGTCGGAAAAAACTTTTTGAAAACAGTAGGGAGGCGGTTATGGTTAAAGTGGAACATAAACTTAGAAGTTTCCTTTATCATCAAGTGATTGATAGTTAAAAATTTATGAGATTTCATAGATCCAACAACACTATCTCTGGGATTTAAGCTAAAGATTATTCGTATGAAGTTATTAACTGATCGTTGTAGCTTTTGAACAATGGTTTTATTGTCATGACACCAAATCGTGATGCAATATAGAATGTGGCTCATAGTCATGGTGGGGTATAAGCAGAGGTGGGCACTTCCGCACCTGAGTCCGCACCTCCGCTCCGAGCGGAACATCAGTTTCGGAGCGGAATGCAAAGAGCGGAACATGCTAAAAAAAATGGAGCGGAATGAAAGGTGCGGAACAGCAAAAAATAACTTCCGCTCCTCCGCACCACAAAACTGCGGCAGGTTATTTTGTATACAGCTATTCAACAAATACAACTTTGTGTTGGAAGCAATTCGAGAAAATGGCCATCTCGGTTTTCGAATCTTACATTTCAATCAATAAAAGCTAATTGTTTATCTCTGTTGAAGGTGTGATCATGGAATAATCTATGGTGTGATGTTGTGTTCTATTGTTTCCAGACGTGCGAAATCTGCTGTCGCACGGAGTATCGCGATTTCGCTACGCTTTTCGACGTCGCCGACTCGCCAATTCACTGACACTGCGCAAAACTGCAGAGTGCAGATGGATTGCAAGATCGCTTGCTCGCGATAAAGCTTCGCTAGTTTAGTTTTAATTTTTAAGGTATAGAGAGTGGTGAACTGTTACTAAAAAGCGAGTTAGACAGTAAATTCCTAGTAAAATGTTTTAATTTTAACCACAGTTTAGTGCGCCGAAAGCAACACTAAGGAGTCAGGACTACGAATGGAAGATAGGTAGCATATTACTGTTTTTAAATTTAACTTTTTACGATAAATAGGACGCAATTTTATGACTTTTTACGATAAATATAAATAGGACACGATAATCGATAAGTTCAAGAAATAACTTTGGGTCTAATCTGAGTTCCTTCAAATTCAAACTATAGGATAAGCTTCTCATTCTAGTTTTGTAAAGTAAAGTTGGCTGCAGTTGTATGTGTTGCATCTCTGAAAGACAATATTTTGCAGTCTCGAAAGTATAAAAAAACTAGCGTAATTTTATTATAGCGTACGGTATCACAGTAATTCGGTAGCGTAATACCTGACCTATCAGTACCTCGAAGTCGATGGACAAATTTGTGCTGCAGTCCCGAAGAAAATAAAATACCAGGTTGGTAATTACCTTTATGAGTTTCTTTTGCGAGCTTATACTGTAAGCCTAATACAATAGACTAATGTTCTTTTCCGTTTGCTTGTTTTTGTCTGCTTGTTGTTTTTGCTTGTTTTCCGTTTGACAATATTGACATGTTGTTCTTGTTTTTGGAAAACGAATAGTTCGTCATTACCTGCTGGCCCAGAAATGTTCTCGGAGGACCAAAGAAAAGTCTGGATCAACTTGTTTCTCAAGTACAATACTTCGCTTCCAAGCTCCGCTGCTGTTGAAAGACTTTTTAGCACGGCATCCGATGTGTTAAGAGCGAAACGATCAAGTCTGACAGCCGAAAATTTTGAAAACTTAATTTTCATGAAAGGCAACATGGAGCTCATGGAAAAACACTGAAAGTCAAAGAGTAGGCCTAAGGCCACAGAATGAGTGACCTTGAAGTGTTTTGTACGAATTCGTTTTTATTTCCGCTTCTTTTTTTTTTGTATTAAATTTCAAAAGCAAACGGCTGTATCAGCACCTTTTTCTTCGTGTATGTTTTGCTACAATGATACTTAAGAATATGAATAGTAGCCTACTGTCCGTACATCCAGGCCAAATAGGCGAATGTGGTAACGCTTGAAAAAATTTTTTCAAGAAATCATTTATTTATTTAAATTATGGTGCGGAGAAGCGGAATTGAAGGAGCGAAACACCAAATCCCAAAAATGGAGCGGAGGTGCGGAGTGCGGAACTCACCTCCAGATGGAGCGGAGGTGCGCTGTGCGGAACACCAAATTCGTGTGCGGTGCCCAGCTTTGGGTATAAGATTAATAAGGACTCTTGATTGAAGTACAACTTGGCCTTTCTTACAATTGATAATCCACATCTAACTTTGGTCAGTACATCTTCCATATGTAGTTTCCATGAGAGGTTTTCTTGCAGATGTAAGCCTAAGAATTTAATTGGAGATACTTTTTGGATGGGTACATTTCTTAGCCTAACAGTTAAATTTTCTGGGCAATGGTAACCCACAGTTTGGAAAATGATATAGTTAATTTTTTTTATATTGACACATAGTTTGTTTGCTATAAGCCATGCACCAATATTCATCAGTTCTTTGTTAATTGATGTAAATAATTCTGGCAGATTTTTTTTGGTGGAAATTATGGTCGTGTTATCTGCAAACATTATTGTTTAAGCTATGTTTAAACATAATTTTGCTATATTTAAACAATTTTTAAAGTCATTCACATACATTTAAAATATCAATGGACCAAAATTAGGACCTTGGGGAACTTCATGAGAGACCCTCACTGCGTATGATGATAGAGTGTGAGAGCAAAGAACATATCGTGAACGGTTTTTTAGATAGCTTGTAAACCAATTATGTACCACATCTCTTATATCATAATGATACATTTTAGATAATAATGTGGAATGTTCAATGGTGTCGAATGCCTTCGATAAATCAAAAAATACACACAATGCACTCTTTTTTTCTTCCATTGCATGCGAAATGTTTTCTATCAGTTAAGTAGCAGCTTGACAAGCAGATTTATTTTTCATAAACCCAAATTGTGACTCAAATAAAATGTTGTGCTTAGTGAGGAAAGCACCTAACCGTTTATATACAATTTTTTTCAATTATTTAGAAAATTCAGAGAGCAGACTGATAGGCCTATAGTTGGTAATACCATTTCTTTTACCACTTTTATGCACTCAAACAATTTTTGCTACTTTGAAACAATCAATAAACTGACCTGGTTTAAGTGATAGATAAAAATGTGAGAAAGTGCAAACAAGGCATCTTCATTCAATAATTTCAGTAATTTGGATGGTATATCATCTAATCCACTACTGGATTTGGATTTAGTTTCCATGGTGATACGTTTTATTTTTAAAGGAGAAGTGGCATGAAGATATAAAGATTCTGTATTGGAACGTTGTAAATAATTACTAAAATGTGTAGTAGGTTTAGGTAGTTTGTCAATTAACTTTTAAGCAACTGTAGCAAAATACTTGTTGAAACAATTAGCAACCTCTTGTTTATCTGCAACATTCTCACCATTAATGAGAAGTGCAATAGGGCTGTTTCCTTGTAGATTTGCCCAATATGGTGCTAAGTATTTTCCAAGTACTTTTGGTATTACATTTGTGTTTATTCAGAAGTTGTTTATAATAAATTTGTTTCTTTTTTTCTATTAAATGAAAATATCTGTTCCTGGACACGTTGTAGTTACATTTTGCCTCTTCAGTCTTTTTATCAAGGTATTTTTTGTACAAGAGATTCCTTTTTTTCATGCAGCTGTTTTAGTTCCTTATCATACCAATCACTTTTGCAAGAGCTAACTTTCATTGTGATAAATGGAAAGCATTCATTAAATATTCGATTAAATTCAGTCATGAACAGGTTAAAAGCTTCATCAACATCTTCAGATTTGATAATATGAAAAATATTCAGTTCGTTTAACTTTTCTTTAAATGCAGCTTGGTTTTGAAGGGAAAAAACTCTTTTTTTGACAGTCGTATTTTTTTGGAAAGTTTATCATCTATCTTATGACAAGATAATCCAGGGAGATGGTCAGCTGATGGATCAAGCAGAATGAAAGCCTCAGCTAGGAGTGGTTGTACTGTATATTAGTTCAAATCTGGTCAAGTACAGTGGCAGTTATTCATGTAGGTTTGTTAATGATGAAACAAAATGCATTATCATACATAGCATCAACGAAAGCGCTCACATGTCTATCATCTTGATTAAAAAGGTTATAATTAAAGTCATCCCCAACAATACAATTAGTATTTGGCAAAATTTTTGATAAACAGCCTACGACACGATAGCTCTCCCATACAATGCTTTAACTGTCGCTCACAGTTCCACAAAAAATGAGCCAATCAAATCAGCAAAACTGTTGTTTCTAATTTCACAACCTACTCAGGTATAAGGCTAAACCAGTGGGTTTGTCATAAATGCAATAATACATTATTCCCTTTCTCTAACCTAAACGATAAAAACCTTCTGCAACAATACTCGAATACAGACACTGAAGTAAGACCAATACTGAGATCAAGCAATAAGCTTAACCCCGATATGCTCAACTCAGTCTTTTGCCGAGATGACGAATGAGATGATTTTCTTGTACGTGATGAATACGTTGATAGTGCAGACATCCTTAATGCTGTCAATACTGACCCGAACTCATTTCGATTTCTCTGTGTGAATGTAACATCCTTAGTCAACAACACTAATTTTTCAAAACTCGAAACTTTAGTATCTTCCCTGTCAATTCGATTGGATGTAATTGCAGTCACAAAAACATGGATTCAGTCGTCTTCGGCCGGACCATTTAAAAATTTAAAGGGCTATAATTTTATCTCCAACAATAGGATAATATGCAGAGGAGGTGGTGTTGGGTTATATATCAAAGATAATCTAGTTTTTTCCATTCGTGATGACCTTACACTCATGAGGGAAAAAATTTTTGAGTCTATTTTTATAGATGTCATATTTAATGAAAAAACAGTCACTTGTGGTGCAGTATGTAGATCTCCTTCCACAGAAACAAGTACCAATGTAAGTTTTTTAACAAATCTAAATGGGCGTGGTTGCAAAATTCACATAAATCTGTAGTGATGGCACTGGGTAATTGCATACGTATCAATTAAGGAACAGCTGTAACTTCAATAAGTAGTGGCAAAGGAAATTTACACACACACAAAAAAAACTATTTACAAAATATACAAAATAAACTTATGGCACTGGCAATGCTTATGAAAAGTCTGAAGCAAGTTAAAGTTACTTGCCTGTTTATAGGTTAGACAATGCAATTGGGTTAGGCCAGTTAATAATCTTTATATGAGGTATTGTCAGGAAACCGGATTCTTTCGATATCAGGGAAGTCATTCACATGATATTTTTGCCCTTTGAATTTGACAAACACTTCACCCTTCATTGTCCATACATTTTCAAACCTAAATACCTTTCGAGCTTCGTCGACTAATTTTAGTCGTCTTTTTGTAAGTGACTCGGTAATGGCAAGTCTGTGATCACGCATATGTTTGAGGTTCTTCTTGTGATTAAAAACACATTTCTAATTGCCTCCGAACAAATTTGATGATGATGGGGTTTTTCTTTTTGTTTGCAGGCAGAGGGTGACAAATGTCAATTTCGTATTCGTTAATTTCACAAGGCAGGCTTAAGTTTTTGTTGAGAACATTAAGAACATAATCCTCAACCTGTTCATTGCTCATTTTCTTGAAGTCTGCATCACAGCCATGAAGAATTAAAAATTAGAGCGGCTGTATCGCTCGAGGCTGTCTAAATGCAGTTCTTGCTGGTAGACATCTTAGCATAGTTTATCTATTTTAAATCATGTACCACCAGTGGTGAAAGTAAAAAAAAATTTCGTAGTTGCTGATAAAAAGAGGCAAATGAGTCTTAGGTATCCACTAATCCAGTCACAAAATCCTTAACGCCTTAATTATACCCAAAACTATAAATTTTAACGGACTGTGAAATATCAGATAATCCAAGAATGGCTAAAACGCAAATAACTATTTTGTCTCTAGATTAGAATGAATCGCTAATCTGAGATTCAAAACAATGTTTTTCCCAGTTACTAGATTAGAATGAATCGCTAATCTGAGATTCAAAACAATGTCTTGTAGTACTGTTGCCTGCATATTGTAAAGTAAAAGGTTTGCCACAGAACTATTTTGACACCAAATTTGAAAAAGCTATTTGGGGGGGTATCAGTACACAAGATTCCCAAGATCTACTTTTGACTCATTAGGCTTATAGCCACAAACGTAACGACACATTTTAAACCAAGAACATAACCACAATAATCAAAATCAAATATCCTTGTAAAAACAAAACATTTGATAAAATCTTTCGCGCCGCCTTTGCAAGCGTTTCGCGCCCTTCAGTTTACGAACCCCTGGACTAGTAGGCTACTGGTTACGTCGTCATTAAAGTGAGGCTATCACCTTCGCGAAGGAAAACTTTAGATTGTGATGTCACAGTTGGTGTTGATTTGCTCTAACCACTGAGTAAATTTTTCCATCTCTGCTGCCATAATGCAAATAGGCCTACTGCAATTCCTCTCATAAACATACCGATTTCCACGTCACTGTGACCAAACTTTTGATAAAAAAATGCCTAGGCGGGTCCTAGAAAATTTTGGAAATTTTTTGGGCTACAGACGAGACCCTCAAACAAACCCGGTTATTTACCTTACGGGCACTTTGAAAAAAGGCAGTTCGCATTAAAAAATTTTGATTTTGATGGAGTTTTGAAATTAATTCTACACAAAAGTAAATTTGTTAAAAAAAAATGAGCCCATTCTTGAATTTTTTTTCTTGGTGATTTGACTTGTGGAATGTGCTAATGGGCTGGATTTAGATTTAAAATCTTTTACCGGTACGGCGTACCGGCAGCAAATCTTTTACCGGAACCGCGTACCGGACCGTTCCGGCTTACTTTCACCAATGTGTACCATGGATGATAGGTATTCAAACTCCTGTTGTTTTCTCGATTCCATAAGGTGCTGGTCCAAGTCGGGTCTCTGCGAGATGTCTGTCTCCTCACCAGCTGTTGCCGCATCATTTGAACATGTATTTTCTGTAGAATCTTTTCGCTGAACTGTATTTTCAGTTACATTGATAGAGTGATTGGAAAATTTCTCGCTGTATCCTACATTCTGTGAAGAGTAACTATCACTGAATGTTTGAGGTATTTTGTCAATATTACCGATAGTCTCAGGGGCTACACATTTTCCTTTTGATGGGCCAAACGAACATTCAAATTCTTTTTGCTTTGCCATTACCTGGGATACTTGTTAATCGAAAAAATATTCCATTCCTGGCATAACTAAGGCTTTTGGTATTTATGTGGGCTATTCAATAATTGCAATAATTGGGCTGCAATGCCGAAATAATGTGGTCGAGGTCTTTATACTGTCTCATTTCGTCGTCAAAGCAATTATTAACAGGAAAAAGAGTCTGGGGCTTCAAACGTCACACAAAAGGCCAATTAACTGCACTTCAAAAGGAATAGTCCCAACACAATGCGATTTCAGACACCAGTAATTAGGAGCATTTTAAAAATGATTTTGTACTACTGTCATGCACCATACTTCACAAACAAAACAATTGCCAAACAAAGACAGTGTAATTTAGAACAATATCAAATATATAAAAGGTGTCTATCGAAGTATCTCCAGCAGTTTGCTTTAGAAATTAAGAGACTCTAGAATACGTGTGATTAAAGCGCCAACAAAACATAAGGCCATTTATGATTTTACCAATGCTAGTGAAAAGTTCATTGTACATTTTTGGTAGTAGTAGTGGTATTCGACCTGCTGTAAGCGAAAGTTGTTGGACGTATTCCTTTTGTTTTAGACATGCAAAGCGCTATAGGGCTTTACTATGTATACACAACATTGTTTCGACCTTTCTGGTATCATCAGAGCAGTTGGTGCGCCTGACATTTACTCAAGGCAATATTATGTGCCCTAGAAGGATTTTTTGCTTCCGGTTTATAACTGTACCAGTTTCAAGAACCCTCAAAAACTCTCACAGCCTAACCCAGAGTAGTCAATCGGACTCGGGCTTTTCGCTTCGGACCGAGTTGGGTCTTGAATTTTAATTGCCCGGCTTCCATAGGGCCGGACGTCGAAGCAAAATCGAGATTTTCGGTGAGTGACAGGATTTTCGCGATTGATGAAATAAAGCAAAGAGGACACCTTGTCGCATCTAGGCTATCAGTCTTCTGAAACGGTGCTTGATTTCGTTTCATACAAATCAAAGCAACGTGTTGTGATGTCATACACATGTATAAATATTTTCGGCGATATTTCAAAATATTACACCTGGTGAATACACTGATGTCAAATCTAACTACTTGAATGACAATAATATCGCTTTAATCCTTCTTCACCTCAACATACGTTCTCTCCAAAAAACTTTGACGATCTCTGTGAATTCATTACTGGACTTACTACGCAACCTCATGTTATTTGTGGTAAAATCATAAATGGCTTTATGTTTTGTTGGTGCTTTAATCACACGTATTCTAGAGTCTCTTAATTTCTAAAGCAAACTGCTGGAGATACTTCGATAGACACTTTTTATATATTTGATATTGTTCTAAATTACACTGTCTTTGTTTGGCAATTGTTTTGTTTGTGAAGTATGGTGCATGACAGTAGTACAAAATCATTTTTAAAATGCTCCTAATTACTGGTGTCTGAAATCGTATTGTGTTGGGACTATTCCTTTTGAAGTGCAGTTAATTGGCCTTTTGTGTGACGTTTGAAGCCCCAGACTCTTTTTCCTGTTAATAATTGCTTTGACGACGAAATGAGACAGTATAAAGACCTCGACCACATTATTTCGGCATTCCGGAAAGATAGTTTTGCTGCTCCGTGTACAGGCGAAGTTGTCTTGTGTTGGTATTGATTGAGCTTGGGTAAAACGTTATTTTACGATCTGATCCAAAAACAAGTTGGTGTATCTTAGTTCAGGGCCCAGCGTCTTCACCGTTGTTTGATGAACGTGTGACAGTGGCCATTTTTGAACCCCCCATAAATTACCGAGTTACGTAATGCTACAACTGCAATAAAATTGGTAAAATCTAAGACAAGTGTGATACAAGTTTTTGGAGAGGATTGAAGAATTTTGGCGTAGATTCTTCACTTGAGTTCGCACGATAAGTTAAGTGGTTCTTGCCTGGAAGACGTTCTCGCCAGGAAGAACCAATTTGTATTAGCGAAACTAAAATTAAAAATAGCACTGGCGCTCTAATTAATCTTTCTATCCCTGGCTACGAGTTTGTTAATGTAAATTCTATTACTAATGCTGGTGGAGTTAGGTGTGTACATTGCAGAACCTTTTCAATATGAAAAACTTACATTAGAACCGCAATTCGATGGTTGTGAGCAACTGTGGATTCGCATTAAGAATACAACTGTTGCGTAACCGACTGCAAAATAAGAGCCCGGAGGAATTCCAAGGCCTTACTAGCAAAGCATCTGACGTTTCAACCAAACTTAAAATATCTTGAATTTATTCTTAAATCTTTCTGACAAGGCCAAACTTGAATCCAAAACAAAAGCAGTTTCACGGAAACAAAGGGTCAATAACATGGGATAAAATTACTTGCCAACTGCAGGCTTTGCCTGTAATAAAACTGAGATTTCTTCTCTCGATAAAATGGCGACTTAAAATAAGTTAAAAGTGGTCCGAACCACAACTGAACAATAACGAATGTTGCTGTTGTTGTGTGGTTTCATGACGCTTTATAACTACTAAGGTCCTTTAGCGCCAGGACTAAATTTTGTCAAGAATTCACTGACATATTTTTATTCTCTGTTTATCTCAAAGGTGTTATGTGCTACAAGAAAACAAATCACGTGAACAGTTGCGCAACACATTGTTAGGGCGTTTCTTAGAATTGCAATAAAATTACAAACTGTGGAGACACAAAATGATTATCTGCTAGCCAAAATTGGTGACTAGCGGCATAACAGTTTCAAACCAATTAACAGGAGACACACATGTTGGGTCGAACCCAGCCCAGGTCCAGACGACGAAAATAGCAAAGCCGATGCGTGAACAACAACTACTAGCATAAACTATGTGATTTGCACTATTTATCGACATCCATCTTCAAACACTAGAGATTTCATCGAATTTTTAAATGATATTATTTCTAAATTAACTTCTTTAAAAATATTACTTTATACTTGGTGACATAAACAGCAATACAACAATTTCTCCTATCTCTTGTGAGGCAACTGAATACTTAAACATGCTCAATTTGAATTCTGTGGCTGCAATCATACATATACCCACTAGAGTAACAAATACAACATCCTCCACTCTGGATCACATACTAACAAATGAGAACCGTTACTCCCTTGTACCACTTGTCTTTGACTATGACATAACTGATCACTATCCAGTCATGGTAACCATATCAAAGCGGATAAATACACGTCATTCACTTGATAAGCCAATTTATAAACGATCTTTCGCAAAATTTTCAGCGGAGGATTTTAACCAAGACCTCCATGAACGGCTAGACGATTTCCTCACAGCAAACTACTAACAAATCAAATTAATGTTGATGACTATTTTACCAGATTCCACTTTTTGATAATGCAAACAATTGATATGCATGCACCGGTAGTAAAATATTCTAGAAAACAAATGCGGTTGCATCATAAACCATGGATCACCAAAGGGCTTCTTGTTTCGATAAAGCGAAAGCAAAAAATGCATAAGAGTCATTATGTGAAGGGGAATTTATGTGAAAAATACTACTATAAATTATATTCCAACTTGCTTACTAGCTTAAAAAAATTGGCGAAAAGACATTACTATCATAATCAATTTAATGCATGTACAGATAATCCTAAAAAACATGGGATATTCTGCGCTCCCTCCTACCTAACAAATCCATATCTTCTGCTCCCAATTCCTTAAACACTGGCAATGAAGCTGTCTCCAATCCTGCCACCATTTTGGAAAAATTTAATTCTCACTTTTCCAATGTTGGAAAGTCCCTGGCATCTGGTATTAATAACGTCAGTCATGCCAATGATTTTCATTCATATCTCAAATCTTCGAGTTCTTCCTCTATTTATTTCCATCCAACGTCACCTCAGGAAATTACTAAACTCATTTATGACCTCCACTTAAACAAAGCTAGTGGTTATGATGATATTTCACCTTTTATGTTAAAAACAGCTGCCCACATTATCTCTCTCCCCTTCTCCATAATTTTAAATCAGTGTATCTCTTACGGAGTTTTTCCTAACAAATTAAAAGTGGCAAAAGTTATGCCAATATATAAGTCTGGTTGCCCTAACGAACCTGGTAACTATCTTCCAATCTCTCTTCTTTCATGTATAGCAAAAATTTTTGAACGTGTGATTTTTAACAGAATGGTTTCTTTTCTGGAAAGAAATAATTTAATTATCTCAACGCAATTTAGATTTCGTCATAAACACTCCACAATTCACCCCATTCTTGACCTAATAACCGAATCATATCAAAATATCGAAGAAAAGCGCTTCTCCACTCTCCTATTACTTGATATCAGAAAAGCATTTGATTCTGTGTCTCATCCAATTCTTTCAAAAAAACTTGAATTTTACGGTATCCGGGGAGTTCCCCATAAATTACTGGATTCTTATCTAAGTGAAAGAAAGCAGTTTGTTTCCATTGATAATATCCACTCGCAACTTCATGACATTACATACGTAGTCCCCAAGACTCTATTTTGGGACCTCTATTATTTCTATTATATATTAACGACCTTCCCACAGCCTTACAAACGACGCCAAGACTTTTTGCTGAAGACACTGCGGTAATTCGTCGTTTTCAAAAATGGAAAGTCTAGCTGCGTCTGAGCTTTCTAATGTATCCAGATGGATGGCCTCCAATGGTTTAACTCTTCACCCAAATAAAAGTTTCGCTCTAAATATCTCCTCATTTTCTAGAAAACCGTGTCCCTTTAATCCTTCTCTCACCCTGAATAATGTTAAAATTGAAACGCCTAAAGTGACTAAATATCTAGGAATATTAATTGACGATAAACTCACTTTTAAGTCACAAATCCATCATCTTGAATCTAAGTTATCTCGATCTGTTGGCATAATTGCAAGACTGAAATACTTTTTACCATCGAGCGCATTAATTAATTTGTACTTCGCTCTGATTCACTCTCATCTACTGTATGGCTTTCCTGTTTGGGCTTCAACATGCAAAACGTACTTGACTAAAATTGGAGTAGCCAACTACAAAACAAACCGATATGCCTTATTTCTGAGATTCCCCATAAAGAAAGAGTTAGCCCTTACTATTAAAAACTACAAATACTAAAACTTGATGATTTAAATCAATTTGAACTGGCTAAAATTATGCACCAATACACCCATAATAAACTACCCATACGTTTTTGCAATTACTTTACTTACTCATGCAATTCCTATTCTTCCTCCACACGAAATTCCTCCAAGGATCACTTGCTTCTTCCGCGTTTTACTACAACCAGAACTCAAAAGTCCATAAAATACAAAGGCTCAAAACTATGGAATTCACTTGTTCAAAAGTACTTACAAAAGCTTGGAGAAATACGTTCAGTCCTAGTGTCTATAAATTTTAAAGCTTCTTGTCCGCTTCTTTTCCCTGTTACATTAAACATTTAAATACTATTAGTTTTTATTTTTCTTGTTAACTTATGTATATAAGGCTGCGGTTCGACTCGAAGAACACTGATCCCTTCACAGCTGCCTGTTACAAATTTACTCTTCTGTGATAAACTAAGAATATTTGTTGCGTCGTTCGTTATGAGCAACGAAATAAACTTCTGTTCTGTTCGTAACTAGTGTGACTGTGAATGGGTAAAACTCATTTTCTTTTTTATTAAAATTTCTGCAAAATTTAAAGTGATGATTTTGGTTTCAGGTTTGAATCGGGCTCAGACTGGCTGATAACTTTGAATTCGGGTTCGGGTCGGGTTCAACATCTTCGGCCCGTTGACAAGTATGACAACTCTAACCAAACCCGTTCGTCCGTAAAAAAGCGGCACCTGATTTCACCCCTTTTGTTGCAAACCACAAGCCAAAATATCCTTCTCGGGCATAGATATTGCCTTGCTAGGCCCTTGAGTGCATGTCGGTCACACCAACTGCACTAATCAGATCTGGAAGGTCGAAACAGGGTTCACTGTCGGCAGTTATGCATACGTTTGTTTTATTTTCTTGAAAAAACTTTCTTCTAGGATAGCCCAATTTTTAAACTGTGGAGGTGGCCGAATTAAAAGATGTAAAATTTCGGAGCTTGTGTTTAATAAACGCAGAATATTCATTTTATGGCCAAATTAAAGTGCTAGGATTCGACACCACCGACGCACGACAAAAGAATCCCAGTCGTTGAGTTTCCTACGGTAAGCTATTAAATTCGCTGCTTGCTCCATTTTGGAAAAGTCTGGGGCTGGCGTCTTTGCGGCGATAAAAGGTAGGCCTACTATTTCAAGGTTGTGCTTCTGCCGCAACTAGGCTTGATAGTATTCTTCAAAAAGCAGAATAAAACACGCACTCGTTTATAACGCACACCCTTAATTTTTGAATGAAAATTGGTGTTATTTTTTTTTCTGCTATGATTAAAGATAGAGGGTAACAACTGTTGTAGAAGATATGTGGCTCTAACAAAACATTTATTTACAGCTGAGGAAAAAACTCTTGCACAACGCGCACTCTTAATTTTTGATAGAAATTTAGTACGAAATTTTGCGCGTTATTTTCTCGAATAAATACGGAACTTGCCTGACCACTTAAAGCGCAATAAAAGCATATCACAGGCTATAAAATCAAGACTCGTTTAGATGGAATGTCGTAAAACTAGCTCAGGTATGGCATGAAGCAAATATCGTTCAATAGACTTTCAGCAAGATTCGGAGCCTAAAAGCTAAACTACCAATCTATAAGCTAAATAAAATAGGTTCAAGCCATACGGTCGCATTTGTATTTGGTTATCATCATAAAATAACACATTTTAATAAACTAATTAAAAGTGATCACATTTTTCAGCGATGATTTCATGCGAGCATAGCATACGTGCATATTCATCTTGTTTTTCAAGTCATAAAACAAACTATATTTTTGTGAAAAGCAACCGAAATTTTTAAAAGATCTTCACTTTCAAAAATTATCGTTATGAGCTTCAAATGCGTTACAAGGGTAATAAAACTGCATTGATAGACAATAAACTCATATACATCATGATCAAGGCATATATGTACAAAATCGACAAGAATAAACAACGCCAAAGAATAGCCCCACCCAAATATTACACACAATTTGCAATATTTGCTAATTTTTTGTTGAAAAGAGAAATTAATCGACTATGGTGTTACGATTTCTGAGCTCACTAAAATTGCACAAAGTCATGCAACTTTATTCTTTTTCGATTTTCTTAAAAAGATGAAGAAAATGTGAGAAAGCATACGCAAATAAATTTATCATGGATTTTAAAAGACAGGTTTACAATAAATATTGATGAGCGAAATATTTTTTTAAACTTTTTTTGCCAGTGTAGATGCTCCAAATTCAGGTCAATATTTACACTGTTTGGATTAAGTAGAATGTGGGTGAGAGTTTACCCAGCAACACACTGAATAATTGAAGACATCACGTTGTGTTTGCAATTTTCACACCAGCGCATTGCTCAAAAAACAAAGCGCAAAGAATAAACGTACATTTTTGGTAAAACATACGAGAAAGATTTATTGTACAAAAAGCCCACTGCCCCTTGTTATTATCAGGGGCGCGTCCGCTAGGTGTAGATCGTTATTTGTTGATTGAGTTTTATGTAATTACTTCAACCTGCCGCTTCCACGGCGTTGCTTTCTGGAGGATTTGCAGGAGTGCCATCTGCGGTAGCAGTGGTGGCTTGTTCTGTAGCGTCCTCCACTGGTTTTGTATCCCCATTTTCTTTGGGGGGTTCATCAGCATTCGTAGCAGCGGTGTCTGCATTTTCTAATTAAAATAATATCAAAATGTTAGTTACAGTTGCATTGGATTGTCAGCAGGCCTACGACAAGTTAGCTATGAAATGAACAATTTGACGTTTGAAGCGAGCGGAGCTGGGAACTCGTAAGCTTTTCAATCGAGTTCAAGTTCGGTGTTTTTTCCAAGTTTAAGCTACGTTCAAGCGGTGTTTATCGGATGTACGAGAGGCTAAATTCGAGTAATTTATGCGAAAATTACGAAAAGCTCAAAACTCCATCAACTTTTTTCAACAACGAGTGCAAGTTCAGGAAGTTTTGCTTTTCGAGTGTGAGTCCGGAAAAAAAGCGCAAGTTCAGCGAGTTCGAGTTCGCAGCCCTGGAAGCAACAAATTAATTTTTCACGGCATTTCTTCAGCAGTTTGTAGGCTACACTTACTATGCAATACTTATTTCAGATGAGCACAAAGTCTGGTAGTAGCAGCAAGCTAAATAACGTTTTGTATGGTGTTGATAAAGCAATCTAGCATTAAATAACATGCTCCAACCATATGGCCACACGACTGGTAATGCCAATTGGCAAATTCTTAGCAACAAACGTAAAAGAAGGTTCTCAGGTCCACATAGCTCTAGAACACTGCAAAATTAAGTGCTTGAATAGTGTGCTGAACGTAGCCTACGACGTAAACACAAACGCAGATATACGGGTTGCAATTGTAATAATTCACTTAGTAACAGTAACGTATTACCTTCAGTTTAGACTTACGCGCATCAAATGAACGTTGTTAGCTTGAATCAGGCTGTTAGTGAAAACATTAAAAGCATTCACATTAAACATATAGCAGGAGAAAAACGAACCAAGTCTTGATACTGCAAAAATTACCGGTACCTTGATTTGAAGATTCAGCTACTTCATTCTGAGCAGCAGGCGCCTCATCGCTGATTCCTTTCTTTTTCGCTTTGTCTTGATAATCTGAAAGTTTTGAACTTTTTTCTGTTTTTTCTTTTGCTTCTGAAAAAACAAACGCAAATTATGGTGAGTGAGCACCATGAATCTTATTCTTTTTTGCTGTCACATTGTTGGAGGATGCTTGAATTTGTCACTGGTGGCTCGAAACATTAAAATGTTTGTCATTTGCTTTTATGGGTCAAACTAAGCTGAAACTTTCGATGGTTGAATTGTTGATGCGGAACTTTGAATTACGTGTTCTTTCCATTCAAATTAACTTCATGTTACGTTGCAAAGCTCCAGCAAGTTGATCATGCGCTGCGCTCACAAAATAGGCAGATCAAACACTTTTTGACTTCGTTTAGCTGACAAATATCCATGCAAAAACGCGTGGATGCTAGGCTACAGCACTTTCAAAGTTTGACATTTGAAGAGACCTGGACTTGAACCACATACTTACGGCTCATCTAACCGATTGCGATTATGCGAAATTGTCTTTAACAACAGGTTACACAAGTTAGCTGAAATCAATGTGCCGCAAAAATAAGAACATCAATATCAACAATAAAAACATTATACTCGCGGTATTACGCCGAAGCCTGTAACGAGTGGCGGGGCCCATCTCCGCGGCTTTGCGCCTAGGCAACACAATTCCGCAAAAACGTCTCAGCGGTGGCAAGCCTTGGCAACACTGTGCCCAATTTGACCGGCCCGGTAATCGAATCCCAGACCTCCTGCACCGATAGCGTGTGCTTAGCAACTGAGCTAATCGGCCGCAAAACTAAGAACATCAACAATAAAAACATCGTACTTACCATCATGTTTTGCACTCTTTTTCTTGCCAGCAAAGATTTTAAAAACTTTTCTAAACGACTTGCTAGAAATTCTGCCTCGCTTCTTCTTTTCTTTATGCTCTTCAGGAGCTGCGCTTGTTTCTGGTTTCACTTCTTCCTTTGTTTCTTCTTTCTTTTCTTCAGTTTGTTCTTCTGCTGGTTTGTCCTCAGCTGCAGCCGACGTAGTGGCTTCAGCTGACTCCGCAGCTGCCTCTTCGGCTTTAGTTTCTTGCGTTTCTTCAGTAGTTTCTGGCGCTGCTGCTTCCGCTTCCGGTGTTTGTCCCTACATAAACATAAAAAGAACGCATTACTGTCATGTTCTTGTAGAACGCGAGTTTTTAAGTCAGGCTAAACTGTAGTAGCGCAATGCCAGCCCTTTTGCTTATCGCAAGGTCCACTGATATTGGACACTGTATCGCAAAAAGATAACATGACACAAATTAGAGATGCCATATTATGATGGTATGCGGCTTCTTTTGGTGAGCCAACCAATCCCACGAGATATAATTTATGTAGAATACCATACGAACTTCTATACTTTATGTACAGTCAAGTTACGTTATTTTAGGTTATTCTCTAAAGCAGGGGTGGGGAACCTGAGGTCCGCGGGCCACATGCGGCCCGCTTAAGTTTTAAATGTGGCCCGCGTCAGAACTTTAATTGTTAAGTGTACAACAAAATGGTGGAATACAAAACATTAAGATTTCTTAAAAACTGAATCACATTCAAGTACATGCAATATTTGTAGCATACAAAACGCGCAAAAGTCTCTGATGCTACGGTAAAAAACAGCTCAGCATGAATGTTGTTAAATTTGCGACGAAATATTGTGCCTTTTTAAAGCGAAATTTAACAATTAAAAGTAAATGTGGCCCGCTGAAAATATTATGCAATCAATGTGGCCCGCTGTGCTTTACCGGTTCCCCACCTCTGCTCTAAAGACACCGCTAATCATCCTTCCACAGGTGTAGCGCGTTCGTATATGAAAAAAACTAAGCGTTGACATATAGCAAACATTGTAAACGGCATGGTTTAGTCAAGCGGTAGCGCGCTCAGGAGACAGCTCCTTTGTGACGGGTACACTCCATGCTCGACATTGTCAGATACCGGTAGCAAGGGCGTGCCCAAAAATTTGAAAAGGGGGGGAGGGGTGCATTCTAAAGCCAAGCCAGCAGGGCTGCACACAGTGATGAGCAAAAAAAGAAAGATCATCACGCCAACAGATTGTCCTTTATTGGAATATCACCTTTACTAAATGCATTTGTCTACGGGGAGGGGGGAGCGGACCCAGCGCCCCCTGGGTAGTGGAATCAAGTGCTTGCAAACGAGTAATTGAATACGCCATTTTAAATTTGTGAGTATTTTACGTCAAAACGCAAAAAAATGAGGTGGCCACTCATGAAGTCGTTTTAGCAATAAGTTATATTAATCTGAACATAATTTGCAATACAGCAGCGAGTTTGTTTTGCAAGTCGAGCATAAATTAACCAAAGTGTTTGGTTACACACCATTCCAAAACTATTACAAGTAAGGGTCAGATCTAGCGAGAACGACTGGGAAACCGACCTCCCCAAAACGTACGTATCAGATCAGCAGAATTGGTTAAGATGACCAATGCTTTAGCATTAGCACGTGCAAAAAATCTCACAGTCAATCATCCCCCGAAAAAACAGAAATTTTGGACCCATCCTGTTGCAAAGTATGGTCAAAGTTTTGTAGCTTATTCGGAAAGCTAGTTTACTTAGCTAAAATTAGCTAAAACAAGGTGAAAAGTGTTGCTTTCAGAACTTACTTGCGCAGGCTCTTCTGCTGCTTCTTCGGCCGGAGCTGGAGTTTCTTCAGCTTCTGCAATACAATAAATATTCGTATAAAGCAAACGCAAAAAGAGCAGCTAGCACGTATGGGGTAGACCAGAAGATCTTTGTTGTCACTATCAGAAACTTTAGTATCTTAAAAAAATTATTAGGAGAACGCTACCGTTATAGTTTGAAACAGCTGCACACTGTTGGTAACTTTTTATGGTGGAAAGCCGTAAAGGTTATTCGATTCAGTGGCGCAGCGAAAATTTTAAGGGGGGAAGGGGGAATAAACTCCAAAATTCATCAAAAGAGGGGCATATTTCAGTCACTTAGCAACATCTGTTCTTTTTCACGGTAAAGCTAAGTCAAATAGGGGAAGAAATGGCACAATGCTCTTCCCCCCCTTCCCCCAAATAGGTCCCTGGTGTGATCGTAACGTATTTCACTGATTTGTTATTTTCTTTACTTGTTCCATTATGCTTTGTCTGACAAATACCGAAACGCTTCCAAGCAAGAAGTAAGCAAAAAATTCTAACGTTAAAAAGTCAGTCAATGAAATAAATGAAGCAACGCTGTAATTTTTGCTGCACAAAGAGACATAAAATGAATATATCCACTGCCTCTTTACGTGATAACTGGTAAAGAATAATTATAAATATGTACGTTACCACATTGTAGATATGCCGCGCAGTTATAGCACAATGGAAAGGTTTAACACTCCTTATGCTACGCAGAATAAGCAAGTGACACACTGCACTGATAAGTTAAAACAGTGTTCATTGTCAGCATCCATATTTATAACAGGTTTTGTTTTTATAGCATTGTATTTTGTATCGAGTGGTGGGCACGTTACTTTCGAAAAGTAACTTAGTTACAGTTACTTGGGAAAAAAGTAACTAAGTTGCAGTTACTGTTTTGAAAAAGTAACTACTTGCCGTTTCAGTTACTTTCGACAAACAAAAACTTGACCCTAATAAATTAAGTTTTCTATCTCTTGTGATTACATCCATCACCTATGCTAATCTTTTCATGTAAACAACATTTCGTCAATATATTTATTTATCAAAAATTAACCTCACAAAAAAGCAAGCATCTCGAAATGCTCGTCCGTCAAACCAGCTCTTTTTGGTTTTAAAATGTCTTTTCCTAAGCTGAACTGCCTTTCCATAGCTGCGCTTGAGTGCAGAGGAGTGTTGAATTTAATGCGTGTGTCGAAACGTTGTCCAGCATGCGTGTGCCGTCACTAATAGTAACTTTTACAGGTCTAATTTTGTAACCAGTTACTGATTTCGTTGCAGTTTCAAAAAAGTAGTTAAGTTACCGTTACAGTTACTCAAAAAGTAACTAGTTACAGACTTACAGCAACAAGTTGCAAAAGTAACTAGTCACTGCCCACCTCTGTTTTTATTTAGTCGCTTATTTATCCTCCTATCGCAAGAAAGCGATCAATGCGCTATAACGAGCTCGCTTAGGAGTTGCCGGCCATCTGTCTACCACTCCAAGATAGGATAATCCCGTTATGTGCCTTTACCAACGGCACAACAAGTGCAACTAGCCGGCTTGTTCTCCACACTGTCACTTGAATGCTGAGCGTCAAGCAGGGAAGCTGTGAATACCAATTTTAGAGTCATTGGTTTGGCCCGACTCGGAATCAAACCAGAGTCTACCGCTCCAGAGGCGGACGCTCTTACCACTCGGCCATGTTATTGATGCTCTAACGAAAACAACTGAACCGACGCTTAAAAGGATATTTTTCTAATGAGCCCTTTCATTCTTCCAGAAAAACGTGAAAAGTGAATACTCTCAGAACGGCCCAAGTGTCCCTTCACCCCGCAATCCCGTGGCGACAACAGTGAGGTAAGGAAAACTTATTTATTAGGTCGGTTTCAGTTCGCTATGATGGAAAAGAAGGGTCGAGTTGGTTAGAAATTATCAAGTATGTTTCAAACAAGCTTTAGGATTTAGATCTATAAATTTTATTGAGTGCATCAAACCCACGTGAACGACTAGCGCAGTGGCGTACGCATGAGGGGGTTTCGGGGGTCAAAACCCCCTCCCCCATTGAAGATTTTAAAAGAAATGAAAACCTTTCTTTTTGGAACAAACCGCCTTTGTTCAAACAGAGATTGCCGAAATTGCTCTCATGTTTTTCTGTGCTATCAAACTTGCTAATAAAATCTTGAAAAACTTTCATTGGGATGCAATAATAGGCCTACTAATAGTCAAACTTTGCTCGTGCGCTGCGCTTGACGTTGACGATAGCAGAAAAAGTGAAACCTTTCTTGTTTTTAAGGCAAAATTGTTTCTACGCACCGTAACTGTCTCAGGAGCTGGAGTGCTCTGTTTCCCAGACACCTCGATTATGTGCTTGAGAGTATCACATGATATCGACGCTGTGATTTTGGGTGAAAAATACTAGGATATAATCGACGCTGTTTTTGACCTTAATCACATGATCAGAGATTCCTCTTGCGCGTAATTTATTGTAATTTAAAAATGTTTCGGTAGGGAGGGCTGTTTTTGCTCATGCTTCACTGTCTTCAGTTTTCAAGACAGGAAAAACTGCCCCTTTTATAATGAGAGCATATTAAATGTTTTTAACAAGGTTTATATGTGTTGTTTACCCGCATCAATAGGTGAACTAAATCTATTTGAAAAGTCTCAGCTTTACACATCAGTATCAAATCCAGAGCCTTCAACAGGGGTAGAGATTAAATGACTATGTCCCTTCCTACCCCTTCATCACACAGACAGTTTCAATGTATGTAAATACTTTAGTGATGTGTCCTTTTTTTATGTGCGTTGTTGTGTGATGAGAACAAAATTAATGCTTCTGTTCTGTTTATATCAATGTTGGTTCTTGAAAAGATTGTATTGGAGGGATGCAATTACCTGTTTTACCCCCTTGTGACGTTGCGAAAGTTAGCTTACTTTAGTCAGTTAACCTTCCTATGGCCCAAAAATGAAGTCGACTAAAATTTTTTGGTAAATTTTTAGTCACGAATTGACAGCTTGAGTTTTTGTGAAACCTTTTCGCTTCTAAATGAAGCGTAAAGAATCAAGGAAAAGTGTGAATGAACTATCTGGATTGTTTTCTTCGTTATAGCATTATAATAGCTGTGACGTCACTGAAACTTAAGCCATCACGATGTGACGTCACTGAAACCCCCCACTAAAAAATCCTGCGTACGCCACAGGATTAGCGCATCAACAACCAGTATGCTGCGAGTGCGTAGCAAAGGACGGAAAGTGTAAATAGACTAGAAGTTTTGATACAACGAACACCTTTGCACGAAGCTACAAGCTGTCACTCTCAAACACCCCACTGCTGCGTCTAGTGGCACTGTTATTGCATTCAGGCTATCTCGCTTGGAAAAAGAACCTTTGACACTTTCAATATGGATTTAATTGGGATCCAGTCCAGTTTGTCTTTTTAATTCAAGGTAAGGGAAATATATATTCTAAATGTTGTAGGTTGACCAATAAATAGCAGTTTTTGTTTTGTAAACAAATATCAAAGGATAATGCAACACGGTTAGGTATAATTTCTGGCAAAATGCTTTGCAGCCAAGTCACAGCGACAAGGCTGATTCAAACTACTTGTCGGTCCTACTTGTAGACCAGTTGTCACGCATACCTGCAGCTGGAGCTGGGTCTTCTACCACAGTAACTGTGGTTTCTTGTTCCACAACAACAACTTCCTCAGTTTGGACTTGAACTGTAACAAAACGGAAGTTGAAAAATTTCACCCCCACCAATGGTAGTTTCCAGGTCAAAGCTAACAGGAGCATCAAATAGCGCAAGATCATCTTTAGTTTTAATCATAAGTTTATGACTTATTAAGGTCAACATCAACACTTTTCGTGTACATTAAACATCGAAAGCTAAAGTATCTTACATGGAAAATTGACAAGTCGGTAAAAAACGATAAATCACGCACAAGATTGAGCATTTTCGGAATTTAAGTCAGTGCTGATGAGTAGTGATTTAATAATAGATGAGATGAAAATCTGACACAAATTCAAAAACGCCCATTTTTCTCTTAGCACTCACGCCATTTAGTGCTTTCTGGAAAAAGTTGCACTGTTAATCTGGTGCAGTTTGCAAAATGGCCAATTAGCCGCAGATGATTATTAAATTTTGAGTGCCAAAGTGTAAAACTAACTTATAACCGACCAGTTAGCTTACTTGTTAAGTGCAACGCTATCGGTGCGGGAGGTCTGGGGTTCGATTTCCGGGCCGATCAAATTGGATACAGTGTCACCAACATCTCGTCACCGCTGCGACGTTTTTTAGCAGCTGTATTGCGGAATGCCCAGGCGCTAAGCCTCGGAGATCGTCCCACAGGAAAAGACTCTACTCTATGATTCTATAAAGCTGAACGGAGACTGTTACAAACAGGAAGGTCACTAAAAGTATAACGCAAATGACGCACCTTCTTCCGCGTCTCGTTCAGGTTCTTCTGCAGTCTGTTCAGGTTGTGCAACTGGTTCGGGTTCTTCTGCAGCCTGTTCGGGTTCTTCCGGAGCCTGTTCGGGTTCTTCCGGAGCCTGTTCGGGTTCTTCCGGAGCTTGTTCGGGTTCTTCCGGAGCTTGTTCAGGTTCTTCCGAAGCTTGTTCGGGTTCTTCCGGAGCCAGTTCAGGTTCTGCGGCAGCCTGTTCGGGTTCCTGCGAAGTTTGTTCAGGTTCATGTGAAGTTTCTTCTGCGGCTGCTTCACTATCTCCAGTTGATACCGGAACTTCTTCTTGTTCCGCAGGAGTAGTATCTTGGACGTTTTCAGCAGGCGAAGTGTTTTCGTCTTCCATAATTAGTTTTAAACTCAGCGCAATGCAACAGCAAAACTAAGCTATATATTTCTATTTTGAGCTCAAAGTTTCATCAAAACTGCAATATAAAACAATGTTTGTAAAAAGGATTACAGTCTTCTCACAATTACCCGCTACAGATAACACAAACAGCAGTTCGATTTACTTAAGCTACTTTCGACTAGACGGATAAAAACTTGCAAAATAACTCTGACGAATAAGCGGGTCGATACGCCGTTTTAATATTTTTACTTGAGTATACGGGATGAGACTGCAGCAGCACTGGAGTTGTCAGAGTTGTCAGTGGGTACGCTTGTCACTCGTAAGAAGTTTTTTTACCCCGATGTTTGCAGGTGAGAGGATAGTGATAAACTTCCACGAAAGAAAAGGTTTATGCTCTTCACAAACTATATGCCGGTGGATTAACTGATTGATTAATGGTCAATCTCTGACTGTCACTTTTTTCATGAGACATAATTTACCCTGCCCAATTTTTGTGGGCTTTAGATCCGCGGTTGTAGTTTCTGCGTCATAATCCATTTTTTGATGTCATAGTTTAAAAAGTGATTATGACATCGAGAAATTGATTATGATGCAGAATTTAGAACCAAAAATTGCGGGTCTAAAGTTAACGAAAATTGGACATTAAGACAGAATAACTCTTTCTACGAACGACATGCGTTAACAAACGAAATCATTAGGAGCAATCTTTTATATGGGGTCATCAGACTTATCACATACCATTCTCTGGAAAAATACTATAGTACCACCGCAAGAGACAGATTCATAAAACGAATCACACGACTTGTTCAGAAAATAAATTATCATGAACAGATTTCGCAAAGTAAACAAGAGTTTGAACATGATCAAGCAAAAATGTCCAATGTTTACCTCACTCACAACGATGGCAGCATAAAAAAGCGATGATGATCACTCGCTTACTTAAAATTGATTGTTTAACTTTCAACCATTAAAAACTTCTGATTTTTCATAGAATTGCTGGGGAATAAGGGTACTTATTTCCTACATGTGAGTAAGTTGACTACTGTACCGCGAAAAATCTTAAGTTTGTTTATGAAATCCTTACGGTGCGTTTTCTTTAGTCTGTTGAATCGTTGACGTGGCTCAATAAAGTAAAACCAAAATTGCGAAGTACACGCACAACATATCTTTTAGGCAAATTTTGGGAGCAAATTCTAGGGGTGAGTCACAAAACTTTGCCCTGTCCACATATCCTGCAATGACCAAAATTCTACAAACTTTCTAAAACGCAATGAGCCAACATTGCGTTTGATGATGATGAACAAAGTTCTCAAAAATGGAGATGTTGATAGGGTAAATAAGAACATGGTGAAACCGTAAAGCTTAAGGAGGCTTGAAATACGACATAAGCTTTTGTCTTCACTCTTGTTAAAAATACACAGTTACCTGTAGTATAATCACTCAGACAATAAAGCTACTAAAAAATCTTCGAATAACTCAAAACCAAATAGTTATTTGCGTAGGACAGTGGTTCTCAAATTTTTTTTGCGTGACGCCTGTGGAAAAATTTGCTAGGCATGCGACGCACCACTGATCACAAAATTTTAAATAAGAAAATTTAAACTTATAAACGAATATACTGTTACAGTGTTACGGTCATCTTCAAACGTGATTTTACGCTTCTTGTTTGCATCCATTTCACTTGCTGAGCTTAAGTTGCTGAATTGACTGCTGCATCTTACATTTACACGTGCAAAATGAACATTGAGCAATCCTTTTAATAAGCAATCACTTAGTACTGTTACTTAACAATACATTGAAATACAAAAAAACGTCTTGCCAAGAGTCATAGCAAAAGTTTATTCTTTGATCATAATGGATAGACATATAGAGATAATACGACCATGATAGGACACAGAATTCATAATAACTTTTACTAATATCAATTAAGTGTTACAACAAATTTAATGGAATTTCTTATGCGACGCCCCTGGAAAAACAACACGACGCACCATTTGAGAACCACTGGCGTAGTACATTCAACAGATAAAACTTTAAACCATCATTGCTTATTAGGGATTGTCACTAGGCTTACCAACCTCTCTCAATTCTTCGCTTTCTCAACTCAGCACTTATCATTATTTCATACGAAATTGAAAAGCGCGCATGAAGCCGCTATTTCGCCGCAACGAAGCAATTTTCTATGCGTCAAATATTTCTTTGCACAACCGATTTGCAGCGATACATCGCGTTTCCGCGTATGACGTCATCTAATACTCGTTACACGCAAAGGAGTCATATCAGCTTTACACATATTTTATCTGCTGAAAGCCTGAAAGCATTCCTTTCGTTCTTGTTTGTACTATTTAACACTTATATTTTTTGGAAATGTTACTTCTTCAATGAGTGGTTAGGACCGGCATTTGCTCGTTGCCAGTTAGAAGTCAAATAACTAAAGCAAACCTTACCACACTTTCAGCAGCGTAGCGAGAAATTTTGAAGGGAGGGGCCATAATTTCCACATTTTTTTCGAGCGTATTTTTTTTGGCAGAACTACTTTGAAGCTGATTGAGAAACAAGAAAGGCTTTAGGGGGGTCCAGAGGCATGCTCCCCCGGAAAAATTTTGAAAATTTACATGCTGGAATGGCAATTTTAGCGCGTTTTGAATAATTTTCAGGAAAATTTTGTTTAAATTTCCGACCCTAATTCTGAATGCTTTGCTAAATATGATGCATTTGTTCGCACATTTTCGATTATGCGGCTATGCGTGCTAACAGCGTAAGACTTGTCGCTGTCGAAGAGGTTCGAAATTGTGGAAAAATTGCATACATCAAAAACATTTCTGAAAATGGCAGGTGGGAGCTGAATGCATACCCCTCATCCTACCCCCCCGGCCATAAGCTACAGAAACCATCAAAAGAGTCTGGCATGCTTCAGTCACTTAGAACCGTTAACTTTGTTCTTTTTTACTAAAAGGCAGAGTCAAAAGGGGGGGCCATGACAGAATGCCCCCTCCTAAATACGCTCCTGCACACTGTAAATACTGCACAGTCTAAAAGAGGTAAAATATCTGACAATGGTCAATAAATTTGCGTGAAGTTAGCACCAAAGTTTCCCATTTAATCAATTTTAAATGGCTTAACGGCTATGAGGTTTCCAATCTTTTCCACGCCGGGGATGCAGGTAAAAGAGCAACAAAGCGAACACGAAGGTACTAAGCAAAGAGCTTGATATTGACATCTAAATAACGGTAATACTTTTATACCAGGGCCGTCTTTGCGTTACCTAATCTACTACTTTTGACATCTATAAGCCCAAATTAATTGCTGTACGTACTGTAGCTGGACGAATATGACCAAGCATTATAAACGGCACAAAATGTCATTTAACACCGAACAATCTATGGCATCCAACAACTAAGCCACAAATATTGTTTTGTGCTACTGTGAATGGGCAACCAGTTTTTACAAGAGATTGGTAACTTCGTTGTATCGCAGGCAGTAAAGTAAAAAAATCAAATCTTCGTTATACTCGCGGCAGTACGCCGAAGGGTGTAACGAGTGGCGGGGTCCATCTCCGAGGCTTAGCGCTTAGGCAACACAGCTGCTAAAAAACGTCGCAACGATGGCAAGCTTTTGGCGATACTGTGTTTGATTTGACCGGCCCGCGAATCGAACTCTAGATCTCCCGCACCAATAGCAATGTGCTTAATAACTGAGCTAACTAAGTATCGACAATTTGAGGAAAGCGTTTACGCAGACCGGCGTTTGAAAAGCACCAGTTCAAAGCAAAGGTTTGCACACACTGCTTGGCAAAAACAAATCTTTTTCTCGTATCTTTTTTTCTTATTTTTTACAAGGTTAAGGCATCTTTTGGCATATCAAAAACGAAGCATCACATTTAACCCCACCTCGCGCCTAATTTTTATCGCTTGTGTTGACATAAAAACTGACATTAGAAAATAGCAACTTTCGTTCCCATTTTTTAAGTGAACAACTTTCGTTCGAGTAATGTTTTTTCCATTGAAATAAGTCTGACAGTGGTTTAATCAAAACATTTCAACATAATCAACCATCAAAACGTTTCAACATTAATCATAAAATCAAAACGTTTCAACATATTCAAATTTGTGTTTTAAAACATTTCGGCGCTTTTGTTTAAACGAGATTGCTTCAAATTTTGAGTAGTAGGACCTCAACACTATACTCAAATAGTTTGGCATTGAACTGAATCAACTGCTCAATTACACGCAGCAGCAGCAAATCTGTTGCATATTAACTACAAGTTTTGTACCTATATACTAAAGTAAGTAAATCATACTATAGTATGAGTTATGCACTGGTTGTATCTCAATACTACGAGAAATTTTTAAGAAATCTTGGGTAAACAAATTATAAAACAACATAACGCTAACAGATTTACCGCTACCAACTGAACGTTTATGTTTGGCAACAAATGTTTAGCTATAATTATACTCGCAAAGTAAAGTTAAATCACTTTTGAAGAGCTAAATTCGCTTTCTGGATCTACCAAAGACTTTTAATTAGGTTAGGTTTATATGCCTGTAAGTGATTAGTAGCCTATTTGCAAGTTCGATCGTTTCAGCTATATTTAATGCAACGCACTTCCGCATTTCACATCATGGATTCATCTACTTCACTTCATGACTGTTGGACATTATTAACTTACCAGCAACTGGGTTGTATTTAGAAACTAGACCATCATGGCCTAAAAACAATGGACTAGAATGGCGACTCTATAATTATATATTTAACATCATAGTTGCAGCAAAACGCTGAAACAAAATTCAGGGGGTGGGGACTGGGGACAAATCGACTTGATAAAAAGCACGCATAAATATTACTCAATAGGTTTACTAAGAACATCCAAGCCGTTACTCCAAAACTAACCCATTTTTGTTGGCCTAATTTTTTCGAACCAAAAAATTTTATGGACAAGTGTTAAAGCAGTCGTCGCACGAGAGCAGAAAATGTTGAAATAATCTCACGCAGAAGGAGTCACTACAAAATCCAAATTCAGAAGTGCGAAACAATGCAATATGTAGGCTTTTTATAATTAACATAGATCAAATTTCTGTTTCCATAACTGACGCTTGGCCGTGTGTATTGGATTCAAGCTTTAAAAACATCATCTCGTCATGAAAAAAATCTTTGGCTTACTTGATCAGCGGCAACTTGTTAAACATGTTTCAAATCTTGTACTTCGATAAAGTGCGGAAGTATTAACATAAGTAGGTGAGCTTATGATGAAGTAAGGCGTATCACCGTAGTTTTAATCCCATTATTTTGCTGTATGTGCTGATAGTAGCCTACTAATCTATAGATGCAAGCCATATTTATAAAGTAGCTTATGACAAATTTACTATATAACATCTACAGTATATTGCTTGCGTCTACAGATTAATACTATCGGCACATATAGCAAGATCATTATAGGTTAAAAACTCAGGTAGCCTAATCGTTCATAAGCATAGTTCAAGAGCTAAAGGAGTAAACTTTAATGTTTCCTAACCCGGCCGGTTGGCTTAGTTTGCCGGAGGTCTGCGTGTTCAATTTGCGAACAGATCGAATCGACACAGTGACGCCGCTGCTGCGACGTTTTTTCGGAGCTGTGTTACCCAGAGCGCCAAGTCGCGGAGATCGACCTCGCCACTCGTTTTACACGCTTTGGCGCAATACGGCGAGTATAGTGAAGATTTGATTTTTGATATCTTAAACTAGTCTCAAAACAATTTCCTCGTTTGAGATGAAAGGTTACCGAGTTAAGTTAACACAACAGAGCTATGCTAATATAAACACACATCAATGATGCAAAACGTCAAAACTGTCAAGCGCTGAGATTTTCAAATGCAGATGCATTTAATTGCTTCTGTTACATGACTCAAAGCGTCAAAGTTATTTTTGTTTCCAAAACAAAATTTGTTGATACAGTCATTACATGAAGCAATTTGTGGTTCTAGCGCGTAACAAATCATGGCTTTACACAACCCTAATTCTTCATCAGTGACTGCTGTGGCGCGATGGCTGTTCTTCGCCACGTAGATCGTGCAGGTAAGGTTACGTTAACAAAAAAACACAAAAATAAAAGGTTTTTGTCTTATATATTTTCTGTTTTACGATCGTTTTTGTGAATTTTTGTTGCAAACACGAATGCATGCTTCGACGTCAAAAGTATAAGAATGCTATCAGAGGCGTTGGGGCTGTTGGTTGGAATGCATCATCAATCACCATCATAATTTGAATGGTAACTTACGGTATTTTCTAAGTTTCTCCATTATTTTTTTACCAACTTTTAACTCTTATTGTTGCAAAGCTGAGATTCACAGCCATATTTTGCACTCCATTGAACTCTACTCAAAATTGAAATGATTGGCCGTAAGCTCAGTTGCTTAGCGCACACGCTATCGGTGCGGGAGATCTTAGCCTATAGTTCAAATCTCGGCTCGGTCAAATCAACAGCTCGTCACCAACAGCTCGCCAACGCTGCGACGTTTCTTCGGCGCTGCGTTCCTATAGGCGCTAAGTCGCGGAGACGGTTCCCGCCACTCGTTACACGCTTCGGCGTAATACCGCAAGTTTAATGAAGATTTGATTTTTTTTTCATTTATTAAATTTTTATCCTCTCACATGCTGCGAAAGAAAAATGGTAGCAACGCCTTGTTCGACAAATCCAAAATAGCTTAGGACCTGACTTTCAACCTTTTATGGTTTGTGACCCTTCTTCTAAAGATTTTCAACCCAGTGGTCCCATGCTCAGCGATCAAATTCCTGTTGACATTTCGTTCGTAGCCGCTTCAACCGTCCGCTAGTCTTAAGTGGTCAATTGTTGTTAACAGGTTAAATGAATGTTGCGCTGGTGGCCCCCTATTTAATGCCCTGCGCCCCCCTGTTGAGAACCCTCGCTTAGGAGTTACCATTGCTTCCGATTTTTCCAGTTGAATCTTTTTTAAACTTTTAATTGCTGTTTGTCGAATCTTCAAGGCAGAAATAGCCATTGAACATTTCGTCCAGAGACGGATCAATAAAACTTTAACTTTCACAACCACAGATTTGATGATGCCGACAATACTTCAAACTTTCAAAAATGTACAAAGGCTACAGTATTGACAAAAAAGCTTCCAAGTTCTTGCGCAGGTGTATAGTACATTATGATGTTCTTACAGATCTTTTTCGAGAAAAACTAAATTGGCAAAGTTTTTAGGTGCGGGTCAAAATAATGAACCGCAGCAAAAAAGATTAACAAGCAAAGTTGCAAAATGTTGTGGGTGCACAACAGTCAATAAGTATATAACCGCAAAGGAGCTATACCACCTCGTTGCATAAAATGTTTTTATCTGTAGAAGAAGTTAAAGCTCAGGTAAGGCTAATATTGTTTACTCGTGAGCATGTAAGACAATTTATTTTACTGTGTACAGTGCAGTGCCTGCACTTGAAACCGCAATCTCATGTATATAGTGCAGCTGCAGAGTCATTTTCTTCATCATTCCATTGCGTTCCACTACAACTTTAAATTAATCAGATACAAAAATTTTGATCACCTTGAGAAGACAAAAATTTTTAGCCATGGGTCAGAAATGAAACTCAAATCAAAAAATCACATCTTCATCATACTCGCGGTATTAGGCCGAAGCGTGTGACGAGTGGCAATGCCCATCGTGGCGTAGCACCTGGACAAAGCAGCTCCGAAGAACATCGCAGTGGTGGCGAGCCGTTGGCAACATTGTGTCCGATTTGACCGGCTAGGGAATTGAATCCCAGATCTCCCGCACTGTTAGCTATGTGCCAACAACTTAGCCAACGGGTGGTTTTACGAATTAACACATTCTATTGCTTATCATTACTTTGAAACACAAAAAGAATTATCTTAATTCAAAACTAATAATGATGTTCAAAATTACGTCATCGGTTTATAACGCTATTATAGTCACGGATCTATTATTTATACACAGTAATGTTCCAGACAAACTTGCTTTTTTGTTTGCTTAATGATAATTCATTAAAAAGTTACAATTGCTCTACTAAATAAACAGCTACTGTATCCTGCATTACAGCACGAATTAGCTTAATATTTTAAGGCTTCAGCATTATTTTTCAGCGCTAAAAAAAAAACGTTTCAACAAAGCTTGTTAGATATCCAAATTTACACCAGTTCATAGTAAAACAAATTCATTTACCGCTAAATTCAAGAATAAATACCATAAATTACAACCAATAACTTCAAAGCGTAATCAGTAAGTTGTGCCATATTCTCTTAAATCTCATTAAAAGTGTACGAAAATGCAAGTTTTACGAACGAGAGTGATATTTTAAGGCATTTGAGGGCACTTTTGTACGTAAGCGAAACTAGAAATTAATGCTGAAGTGGTCGCAGCAGCTGTACAACAAATCTGCCTGAAAACGACAGATACAGTCAGTCGAAAAATACAGGATATACTGTAATCAAGCAGCAGGACATTCTATCCAATGCTTCCTGTTCACGGTTTATCATGTGGCTACTGATAATGCAACGCAGCAGTTTTGAAAACATCCAATTGCACAAATAGCAAAAATAGGGTTCCTTACTTGAAGTACCAAACTTAAAAAATGGCATCCCCAAAACCCATTTTAACGCTCGGTGACATAGATAGGCAATATCCACTGGTTAGCGACATGCCTAACAGTAAATCGCGCAGGTGACAGATCCTGCGTGACGGGTTCGATTCACGGCTGGAGCCGATCCCATTTGACACATTTACTGATGACTCGAAGAGCGCGAGCTCACATCGCATTCTCCCTCAATCGCTGTTTAATTTTAATTTCAAAATGACGTGATAGAGTGACGTACGAGAAATTTTAGAAGGGGGAGGAATAAATTACAAAAACCATCAAAAGAGTCAGCAATGTTTCACTCACTTGACGACATTTCTTTTTTTTACTGAGAGACAAATTCAAAAAGGGGGGCTATGGAACAATGCCCTCCCCCCTAAATACGCTTCTGATTTAAAAATAACCCAAATTATTTGTTTGCATAAAGTGAAACCAGGAAACATTTAGGCTGTAAAATCGTGTTACAGTAACCGTCTAATCCTGGCGCTGTATAATCTCAATAGCTAAAAACCGAAATGAAGCATCAATAAATCCAGTCTTCATTATACTCGCGGTACTACGCCGAAACATGTAACGAGCGCTGGGGTCCATCTCCGTGGCTTAGTGCCTGAGCCACACAGCTCCGAAGAAACGTCGCACCGGCGCCGAGCCGTTGGCGACACTGCGTCCAATTTGACCAGCCCGGAAATCGAACTATAGACCTCTCGCGACGATGGCGATGTCAATATTGTGTATTTGATTTTATTTCCAGTAAACAATGCTGTAAAACTTTCCGAGAGACGCGATCATATTTACAGTATAATCTCAAATATCTCGTTGTTATGGTTAACTTACCAGCTGGTTTTTCTTTACAACCAAATCAAAATGTATAAACAATTTTTCAAACGGTAGTTACCGAAGTTCCTCAAACAATTCAACCAATACTTTCTGTTCTTAAGATCTCACAACTAGTACATCGGAAAGCGCATGGATTTAATTTAGCAGCTATCACTGATTAGTATTGACTGGTAAATTGTCATTGCTGCTCTGATGGAGCTATCGTATCTGTATGCTGTTGGCAAAACAAGCTCATTTCTCTCACGTTGTTTATTATGTGCTTCCGCTTTTTCGAAAATGATTAATTAACACGGTTTACAGTAGACGAAGTTAGAATGATATAATTTTGATCACGTTCATGGCGATTAACAAACAGAAAGTTCAACCAACTATTCAAGTTACGATGATCAACAAACAGTGGCATGGCTAGAATTTTTTGAAGAGGGGAAGGGCATAAACTAGAAAATCCATCAAAAGAGTCTATATACTCAGTCACTTAGCAAAACTTTTCGTTTTTTGCTTGTAGTCAAAAGAGGGGTGGCCATGGCACAATGCCCCCGCCCCCCTTCCTAAATACGTTCCGAGAAACAATACCGCTTTGTGCTATTTTACGAACTAACCGACGTAGGTTTCACATCAATGCATTATTTTTATGGAGTATCAGAGCGTTCAAATATCAATATTACAGTTTACAATTGAGAAAATAATTTACAATTTCATGAACTGAATTTATACAAATCATCTCAAAACTATTAACACGATTGACAGATAAAAGTCATCAGCTTTAGCCGCATCGTATATACATATCCATGGTACGATTTCAACGTCAAAGCTTACATGCGACGATAATTTTAACGTTCACCGGTATTGTAATGACACAACTTTCAAAAAACTTTGCAGTTGGCATAGTTAGTGTGATTTAGGTAAGCTGTAGCTATGGTTTATAACAAATTCCACGAATGCTATCAAAACCACTGTTCTTAGTTTCAAACAAAAAGAGTATGAATTCACTTTCTCGCACAGTCAAGCCTATTTTAACTGATTGAGAAACCCCCAAGATAAATCGATGATTTTTGAATAATTAATGAGAGAAAAACTCAACACAGAAATTTCAGCTCAATAACATTCACTATTATAAAAGCCTGTACTGCGTTAAGCATGCTGATCATGCAGCAAAAGTGAAACTACTGAATCTAACGTTTACGACTAAACCGAAAATGATAATCAACTAAATAAAAATTATCTAATTATTTTCCGGTTATAGCTCACTCAATGACAGCGCAATGTTGCTCGCCGGTTCCTCAACGGCTGAGTGTCGATAATGATCTCACTTTTAGCGCGTTTCAGCGCATTGCGTGACAGTATTTCCGCAATCCGGAGCTGGTAGTGCGTCAAATCAGAAGTGATGATGTAAATACTTTAAATAGACTTTCACGCATCACGTAATGCCTCTAAAACAATTGCATCAAAAATTTTTCAATTTGCGTCCGTAACGTCATTAAAGAACATAAGAGTTGGTTTTGATTCATCACAATGCGTGAAGCGTCTTGCGCGATGACGTAAGCTGGGTTGCGTCATGATTACCGGTACGTAAGGAAGCTGACATTGCAACATTTTCAGAATTGCCGGCAAAATGAATTTTGAAAATTATATTTTTAATACCTAAATGCAAAAAAAAACTTTTCACGAATTTTAAAGAGATTAATAACTCTTCACGAGTTGGACGAGATCGAGATCGTTGTTACACAATCCTCGTAGCCTTTAATCGTTTTATTTAAAATTAAACGCGAAAATTTACTACAGTAGTTAAAATTTCAGCTTTTTTTCGAGCAGAGACTCAAGTACCGGTAATTAAAGTATCTCGTTATCATCCAAGTATCTGATTTTAGTTGCAGTAATTTTAGAAAAAAATGAGAAAGGGACTAGTTTGTATCATCCCAAGTACTTCGGCTGGCAAACCAAAAATGCGAATAAAAACACAACGTAAGGTTGAAACTCCAATTTCCGCAACTCAACGATACTTCATTTTGATGTAGTATCTTGCATTTTGTTGCACGTTTATTCTCCTTCGCGAAAAACTGATCAAAGCGCTACAGCAAGCTCGCTTTGGGGTTTCCAGACGTCTGTCTGCCACACTAAAATGGAGGAATCCCACTAAGTGTTCCCAACGACACAAGTAAAGCGAGCTCGTACAGCGCATTGTTCGTTTTCTCGTGATAGGAGAATAAATATGCAACTAAATACAAATATCATGTCAATAAAAGTCTAAAAAAATTAGTCAATTGCAAAATTACAGTTTAGTTTCGTAAGTAGTACCATGGGGTCATGGGCGTCCGCAGAAAGTTTTGCCAGGAAGGGGGCAAAATTTTTTTTGATAAGAACAGTGTTAAGGAACGTTTGTGCAGCATCAGCCTGACTTTAAAATACTGCCCTTGCAAACTGATGCTATCTACAATGACCACACTTACATGAAAACAGTTGCTCATTACACGAAAAAAACGATCGCGCCTTTTGCCAACCGATGCAGCATTAATAGGCATAGTAATTGCTGAATGCTGCAGCTGCATGGTTTTGGTACAAAGAGCTTGCTTGCGTGTGCCAATTTAAAAGCATCTCTGTTATGCAGGAACAGAAAACGTGAAAAAAATTTTCGACTGTTTTCATGTTTGCACAATTTCATCAGCTTCAAATGTTGTTTTACCGGTCCGTGGTACAATCAGCCAAATTTAGCAGCATAGCATTGAACAAACAAGGCCAAAGTCAATAAAAGATTTGATACAAAATAGAAAACAAGCGAACAGAATTAGGCTATAGTTCAGTACAATTTAAATGGAAAGTGTTGACTCTGATGAGTGAACTGTAAATTTTCCTGTTTGTGCTGTTTTAATGCTTTATCGTGCAATACATGCTAATTTTTCTTCCAAAGAAAAAATTTTATTCTCTATAAAAAAGTTAAGAAACTTTTGATAAGGATTCAAGTGAAATTGGGAAAAAGTTTGCTTACACCCTCCTTGTTGGTGCCTATGGCTTTTAGTTAATGTTTTGCTGCGGGCTCTTTACTGCAAAGCAGTTCCGTTGAGCGAGGTCAAGGAGGACCCACAGCACAAGAATCAATTATTTTTTGTGTCTGTGATCACACAAACAAAAACTGTAAATAGTATTCTCGACACCAAATTAAATAGTTAATCTTAGAATCAAACCTTAAAAACACACGGCATAATTTTCCACGCTTCAGCAACTGATTAACTGGTAATGAAGCTTTATTCGGCAACGTGGCGCAGTTGTTTGCAACGTCATTTTTAATAATTGGATAAGATGCTTCCTTGGATAAGATGCTTCACGGTACTTATCTCTGCTTGGTGGTATCTAACAAGCAGCAAATTTACAAAGTCAGAAGCAACACTCGTAAGCGAGTCTGGATTCGTCCCAAGCATAGCGCTTCCATCGCTTTCTCGTGACAGGAGGTTAAAAATGAAGAAATCAATCAATCAAGATAGTTGATTCATAATAAACAAAAATTTGAACTTACAGTAGTTATTTTATTTTGCTAGTTTCACCTGTCTTCACTTTATCAGAATTGATTCAACCATTACTGAAAGCAATCACGTAAAATCAGTCTTGACGTAACTATATGTTGTAGTTAGTCAACAAAATCCGGGGGGGGGGGGGGGGGGTAAGCGCCCCTGAGGACGCCCATGTATGGGGTCAATATGATCCCAAAGCAAGTACAACGCGAAATTTTCACAAAAAATCAAAACTGGAAAAAGGTTGCAGTGGTGGAAAAATTTATTAACGTGCTATTAAAAAAAATACAAAGTAATAGCAATAGAGTTGGGGTATAACTGATCTCATGGTATCACAGCAAAAGAGACTGGGATCATAGTGATCCAATGGTGCCACTGCAGGGTTAAAACATGTTTCAGCAATTCGTAAAGTGAACTCCTTAATCGTGTCACTTGAACAGATTTAGTAAGTTTCATAATTAGTTTCGAAAATCAATATTTGTAAAACCACTAAAAAACGGCCTTGTGTAATGTTTAATTCCAATTGTGATTCAGTGATATTCCGTAGAGCTGACGCCTAGTGGCGTAGCCACGAGGGGGTCGGAGGTTACAACCCCCCCCCATTGAGCCTTAAATGACGTAATACTTACTTCTTTTTCTCATATTTATTTCGAAGTGCTCGATATTTTGTCATTGATGCTTTTGCTACTTTTGTAATTGTCATAATAACAAAAATTACGTAGTGTTGTTTGCTGAATTTAGTTCTTAGCAGTTATGCTTAATGGAGCAATGACGCAATTTTATTAGCATAGCAGTGCCGCTCCCGTACATGCAACTGCCCTCGGCCCCTCAGACCTTCCGTAGAAAAAAATTTCAACGATTTCAAGCAAAAATAATCTGGGACTGTAGCTCAAAAAAAAACTAAATCGCCAACATTTAAATATCGTTTTACCAATTTCACCAGAAAGCATTCCTTTGATTTCCTTACTACAATCGTGCCTTGTTGATAACATATCTCTTAAAATTTGAGGCCATCTTTTGCTATTACATAACCAGGGGCGGATCCAGGGAGGGATGTGGCCCGTGGGGTATGCTGCGGATGCATTACTCCACCAGCCATTTTCAACATGTTTTGGATGAATAAAATTTTCCATAATTTCGAACCTCTTTATAACAATATGCCTTAGTCACCTTAAGCACACTAATCGAAACTGTGCGAACAAAATGCATCGTATTTGGTGAAGCACTCAAAGTTAGAGGCCAAAAATATGACAAACTTTGCCTAACAATTGTTCACAAAGTACTAACGTGGCCATTGCAGCATGCAAATTTTCAAAATTTTTCCGGGGGAGCATGCCCCCGGACCCTCTAAGAGTCGTTTTTGGTACTAAAGTTGCTTAAAATTAAATCTGTCGAAAAAAATACGCTTGAAAAATGACGAAAATTGATGCCCCCTTTCTGAAAAAACATCTACTGACATAAAAACATTTTCAAAAGGCTTGTTTACGCCTGTTTCCGGGTCTAAACGTCTTTGCATTTAGTTAACATTTACACTGATTCAAAATTACATCTACCCCACCAAAACTTACTGGATCCGCTCCTGTATACAACGTATGGTCAAATGTGACGTCATTCTCAACCCCATTCCCCCATTGCAAAATCCTAAGTGCGCAAGTGCTGACGCCTCAAACCAAGTTCTAATCCTAGAAATGCCACAGGCTTGAAGCTTCAGTTGATATAGCCTAATATATAATCTAACGTTAAAAACCATCTGCTCGCATTCTTATCTCTGATTACAGTTCATCAGTTTTAAACCTTTTCAAACCTGTGCAGGGATCTGGCGTGAAAGATATTAGCTTCAGAATGCTGTATTTGTACAACCTGCAAAGGAAGTGTGTATTGAATGCTGTTCGGCATTTACTCCAAGGGAATTATCGGATTTTTCGCTTGGGGCAGCCGTTAAGAACCATTGCTGCCGTCTCTCATCAGCGTAAACGAAACCAGGTTGTTAGCACTACTTTAAATGATGAAGAAAGTCGTATAACACTAAAACACGTGTACTACGCGACGACAGAAATGAATGGCAGAACTTTACGACTTCTTCGAAGAAGCTGGTATCAAATCATACTACGAGTTGTACAAAAGTACAAAGTCTGAAAATACTTGTAAGTAACGTCATCTACCAACGTAACGATTGAGAATCAAAAAATTATGAAATTTTTCAAACGTTTATTTATTCGCAGCACGTTTCACAGAGGAGTCATAAATGTCAATCACTTATGTGGTAATCTGCATAGGCCGGCTCCACTTACTTTTAACATCAATGCGAAATATGACCTTCTGAAAACACGAGAAATATAGGCCACTACATTCATTTATTTTTCACTCGCGTGAAATAGAAGCAGCAACGAGTCGCATAAACATTGAGACAGCCTAATGTAGATAATATCACTGAAAAAATCCTTATGGGTACATTGGAATAATTTCGTTATTTATGCATTATCGACAACAACAAAGTTTCAAGACCTTCAATCTCGCGCCAAAACGTGTTCACTACATCTGGCTTACTTCACTCGCCCCACCTTTAAACCGTAGCCTACTAGACAAGCGTTTCCCAAACTATGGGTCGCAAAAGGAATCTTGGAGGGTTGTGAAAAGTTATAGAAATCTCAAAACAAACTGCAACTTTCAAATTCTTCACGTGTAAAACTACAAACTGAAATTAATGTCAAGTCCATTATGGAAAAGAGCAAGAAAAGAATTCATTCTTCTCACCAGCCTTACCGAAGGTTTAATTTGAACGAATAAGCTTGTTTCATCCATCAATGTTTTGTTAATTGAATAAAGTTAAGTGAGTCAACATATGCTGTTGTAATAAATAGTGGGTCCCAACTCTGAAAAGTTTGAGAACCACTGTTCCAGAAAATATTTATACGATGAACTCAAATTGATTTTTTTAACGGTTTGGCGTTTATACCAAACAACCCTCATCAGACTTTGTCTATTTCTCATTTGCCTCAGTTGAAATTGGGCAGCTTCTCCGCAATCAGACATAATATGCTTTCAGTTTTTGTGTTACGGCGTCCAACTGTCATACACTTTTCGAAGAAAGCTTGAGCAAGCACAATAGCTTTTAAAAACGTTTACACAGATAACCTAACACGATTTTTAAAAGATTATTATGCACAGTGAGTTTCTTAGTTTCCGGCACTATTTTTGGCAAATCTATCTATTTACTAACCAGCTTACTGTTGAATCCTGAAGACGTAGATCTGTTTATGAATTACAATAAATGTAGGCCTAGTTCCTACACTAATTTCAGATACAGACTTTGAAACAAGATTTACCTAACAAAAATAATAGAAGGGAATTATTTTAGGGGTTCAAGATAACGGTAGATAGATTCTAGCAGGTGATGTGTCTCTTGAAAAAATTTCAAAACACCGTCATCCAACATTTTAATTTCATTTTTTCGCTAAACTTTCGTTCATACTGATGTAATTACTTTTGAAGCTCTCAAATGTCTGATAAATATAGTGTATGTACGACGATAAATTTAAAAAGGTTTGTCGTAGTCAAAAACTTATTGAACAAGTGTAACACCGCAAACTCCTGTTGTTTAAATTGCCAAAATTGGTCGACAATCAGTCATAAACACTTGTGTCTTTCCAAGCACTCTCTAATATTTTTGACAAAAACTGCATGCCCATTACAATGGACGTTGTTGAGTATCAACATACCGGAGAGCACGCCTTCATGATGATGGCCTGGGCTTATTTTTAAAATTAGTGCGTAGCCTCCTAAGTCAGTTAACAACTCTTCAAGATCTGCCCCGGACAGCGCAAACAGCGGAAAAGACTTAATAAAAAGCAACCATCAATGTTGTCAATTCTACCAAAATTTACCTCGAAAAGCAAGTGCTTAAGTAACAAACAAAAAAAAAAAAACGTTGCAAAGGACTGCTTTCAGAAGCAAAAGATTAGCAAAACGACTGTATTTATCCCGTAGTCTAGTACTTGGGCATTGAATAGCACAAAAACTAGAATTAAAAGAGTGAAGCAACGCAAAAAGCATTTGATTGGATTTTGTAACCAGTGACGTGGCGAGAAGTTTTAAAAGGGTGAGAGAGGCAAAAACTACAAAAGCTATCAAAAGAGTCTGGCATATTTCAGTCATTTAGCAACGTTTGATTTTTTTTACTAAAAGGCAAAGTCGAAAAGGAAGGGGCATGGCACACTGGCTCCCTCTTTAAATACGCATCACTGTTTGTAACCTAGACATAGGCCTACCAATCATCGCTCAGTAAACAAAAAGACTTTTTCCTGTTTTTTACCGTAAGTTACGTACGTAACCTACGTCCATAGATCACACAGTGTTCGAGCAAGCTCAGTATAATTTGAAACAAACTACCGGTATTGGTCCCATGAATCTTTTTGATATTTATTAACTTTACAATATTATTGGTTGAATGATCTTTTTGCATAATTCAATCCTACACTGAAGGCAACGGCGTTGCCAGGGAGAAGATGGGCGCCGGTTCACTACCCACTTCATCTTTCTGACGAACTCTAATGTGAAGCATGCTTAAAGTATTCATAACACTGTAAAATTTGTTAACTTTGCCTTTTGCAGTTATCCCCGCTACTGTCTATAGCATAACTGCAGTGTACGGTTTTTCGCAAGTGACAACAAAAGGCCACTCGCCTGGATAGACCCACGACAAAAGTGCTCCATGCTCTGTTTCATTGAACCATAGCAAGCACCAAGTACTAAGATTTTTGAAATCTTTATTAGCAAATTGTAAAATTAAGTCAACTTTATACATTAATTAGTCTATATCAGAAATTTGCTTCCAACTGGCACGCTAATGAAATACCGACACCTAACAAGGAATTCATCGATAGCATTGCCATTTCAGCTTTTTACTCATTTGATACAAAATACAAATGCCACAGAGCAAGTCACTACGTTGCAAACTCTTCTAACTTTAACCAAGCCGACCACGCAATGTTGAAGCTAAAATTAAAACAATTTGTCGAAGAGCAAAATCCGAAACAACGAAATATTTATGATCGTATTGATCAAGTTTTATATTTAGGCTAGAGCTACACCATTTTAGCATTGCATAATCTTTCATGTGAGTCCGTAGAATTGCTTCAACGCTACCAAGTCATTGTACCATTTGAATGCCAATTAAGGCCAAAGTTGCTCAGGCCAGCTCTGCGTATGGAAAACGAGACCCTTCAAGAAAAAGCCTTCATTATAAATCTACTGATACGCATTAAGTTTTAAATAAGTGCAAGTGCAGTCAGTGTTAAGCTATCGTACCTGGGCCGAAAGGCTAAACACAATATTCAGCAGAAAGCGTCGCAACCTCAACTCCACGATTCTGTTTGTTGACGCGTTTGCGTAGAGAGTTTTATTGCTGGACTTTAGCTCCAGTCACATGCCTCTGCACGATAAACTGTGTATACCAGGAAGTCATCTAACTTCCGTCACTTATATCGCGTATATCCCGCGTTAAATTTGAAACTTATGCACAACATTAAGCATACCAATGTAGCAACAAGCTGTCACATACCGCTGTATGTACTGCAGGTAGCAATTTCTACGTACTCAACGGTTTCAATCCCGTTTTGACAAGAACAATTGACGTGGTTTTTTGATTTTATCAGCAGCAAGAAAGGAAATTTTCGCATCGTAGTTCGAAAACAACGTATTTTAGCAGATTGTGCATGGTTTCAAGCCATTCATACCGCTGGCTTACGGAAATGCATCTAACTTTTTCCACATATCAAGCAAGCAAGCAGGGATGAGGTTATCACAATTTATACACACCATACAACTTTAACTCGGCTCATCCTAAAAACAGTAAAACTGTGACTAAAAAAATAGCAAATCCGAAGTACCTTGCTACTGCTTCCATACATGTTAGGCAGTAGCCTACAAAACTGTAAAACCTATGATTTAAGTATAGAGAATTGTAAAGCTAATTGTTCTTGATATTCGAAAAGTTTTTACCAGTGATTAATCTATGTATGTCATAATAGTCATTTCCTACTTAAACCATCAAAGTCTTCAGCAAATGAATAAACATCTAAAAAAATTTAGTTTTAATAGTGGTCTTAAAATCTTTGTTTCTCGCAAACATTCTAAAACGCTTTCATTACTATGGCATCCATTAATTACACCGGGAAAGTTGAAGCAACTTCCCGATTGGGGATGCCCACACTCCCTAAGGCTGCACGCAGCTGTTGTTGGGAGTAATAACACCCAATAAGTGAGTGAAAGTATACTTACAGTGAACCTGTATTCATTTAAATAAACAACACGGGGTGCTACAAAATATGCGTATGAAAGATGATGCAAAATTAAAGTCTTAGGCAGAAAAAATAACTAAAATAACTTTGTTTCAGCTCTTAGTCCCGGCTGATCTGAATCGAATTGACCACGGAAGGATGAGCTGTTGACCAGATCAATCGCCGTGATTTATTTGACCTGTGAACGATTTCAGTTGATTAGTGCTAGGCTGCTAGGGAAATATCACACATTGCCTGAACACCAGAATTTGTTGTTCGACAGTGACCATTGGTCCCCTAAAAAGCAGCGTTATAGCCTCTTTGCGAGTGTTTAGTTCCGAACTACTTGCAAAACAAATGTTGCTTGCAATATGGACCAGTAGTAGTGATGTGTTAATTCAATTTTGCCAATCTTAACCAGTACGTCGTTCCATGTTCAAGTGTGACCGAAATTTCAACGAGGGTAAGGTTGAATCGCCTACGAACTTGTGTTGGTCAATTTTGCTGGTTCATGCACAAATGGGATCTCGCTCCTTCGCCGGATTGCGAGTGTGGCGCTATTGAGCAAACATCAGATCACGCTATCTACACGCATCCAATACATTGTTTCGCACAGGATTTTTTAATGGGAAGGGGGCAGCGACGTCACATTGTTATGCCGTCATGACGTAAGAATTGAATACTGTAATTCAGTAGTTCAGCGGCATATATGAAGAACATCCACAAATCCACGTGCAAACGATGTTTCGAGTCTAGATTAGCCTGTTACGCAATTGCAGTTCACCATGGTTAGAGTATATGATAGACATAGACTTGGCATTCCGGCATGCAAGTCCATGTTCAAGAAAGAAAGCAACCTAGATATTCAACTGAGGAAAATTATTTCATTGAAACTCAAACCGTAGTAAAAAATTCTTCTCAGAATTTCAAACCTTGGGCTCCTTTTGACTTCATTTGGGGTTCAAGAAGGTTAAGGCTAAATTTTCCAAGGCTGCAATCAGGGTATAGTCCGGGAAGCATGTTTCGGAAAGGTTCTACGGAATACTTTTTTTTTTATTCTATTGCCACCACTCTTACCTCATCTCGAATTACCCATGAGAAACCTACGTTGAGAATAAAATCGAAACCTAGAGCAGCATCCAACCCACAGCCTAAGTGTACCATTCCAGCACACTGACCACTACACCACGTCGCTGTTGCCAGTTTGGAGTACAATTTCTCTACTTAAAGTCATCTCGATCGAGCCCTATTATTTTCTGTAAAACCATTCTGAAATATGCGTCTGGGAAAGGATGAACCAGACAATGAAAGTTTATATGAAGAGTTTGAATACGAACTATAAAAAATTATAGGCAACTCATTGGATCGCAAGAGCAAAGCGCTACTTGTCCTAACAGCGATTTACTGCATCGTCTAAGTCAGTGTTTCTAACCCGTGCTAAATGGCCGAACCCTTGACAACTTCGTGGCTGTCTCAACCGAACCCTAGATACGGACAGCGTGACATCCAATTTCCTTCCCAAAATCACGTGAAGACCAAAAAAAAGGTCATCACGCCTTCCGACGTCCAAATTTCCTCCCAAAATCAAGTGAAGACCAAAAAAAGGTCATCACGTCTTCCGACGCCCAAATTTCCTCCCAAAATCAAGTGAAGACCAAAAAAAAGTCATCACGTCTTCCGACGCCCAAATTTCCTTCCCAAAATTAAGTGAAGACCAAAAAAAGGTCAACACGTCTTCCGACGCCCAAATTTCCTCCCCAAAATCAAGTGAAGACCAAAAAAAGGTCAACACGCCTTCCGACGTCCGAATTTCCTCTCAAAATCACGTGAAGACCAAAAAAAAGGTCATCACGTCTTCCGACGTCCAAATTTCCTCCCAAAATCAAGTGAAGACCAAAAAAAGGTCATCACGTCTTCCGACGCCCAAATTTCCTCCCAAAATCAAGTGAAGACCAAAAAAAAGTCATCACGTCTTCCGACGCCCAAATTTCCTTCCAAAATCAAGTGAAGACCAAAAAAAGGTCATCACGTCTTCCGACGCCCAAATTTCCTCCCCAAAATCAAGTGAAGACCAAAAAAAGGTCATCACGCCTTCCGACGTCCGAATTTCCTCTCAAAATCACGTGAAGACCAAAAAAAGGTCATCACGTCTTCCGACGCCCAAATTTCCTCCCAAAATCAAGTGAAGACCAAAAAAAGGTCATCACGTCTTCCGACGCCCAAATTTCCTTCCAAAATCAAGTGAAGACCAAAAAAAGGTCATCACGTCTTCCGACGCCCAAATTTCCTCCCAAAATCAAGTGAAGACCAAAAAAAAGGTCATCACGTCTTCCGACGTCCGAATTTACCCCCCCAAAATCAACTGGCCAGCGGCCCCCTGGGTACACCCTTAAAAGTGTTAGGATTTTGAAGGACTTCCACCGAACCCCAGAGACAGCTCCGTCAAACACTAGGGGTTCAGTCGAACTCCGGTAAGGAAACACTGTTCTAAGCATTTAGCTTTACAATTAGCCGCAGTTAGATCTGAATGACACTTTCACAGCATGCATGGTTTTTTATGGGCTAGTTTGTGAAAGGTATAGCCGCATTAAGTGTAACCAGAAAGGTGGCGAGCTCTGACAAAAGATTCATGAAGTTCTTTCAGTAAGTCAACCAAAAAAGCTTCCGAGTGGTAGTAAGTTATAGGACTCAAAACTTCGAAGCTCAAGAATTATTGATATTAAGCTTATTAGGTTTTAAATAACGATGCACGTAGCATCTAACACGTGTAAGCTAAACTCGCCTCCACGTCAACTACAGAAGGCTACTGCAAAAGGCGCCGAAGAATTTTGCGCTAAATTTTTGATTTTCACACAAATCTGCATGATATTTGACAACAAATTATTGCAAAAATTAAGTGAGTGAGAACTTTCATTTCGCCAATCACGAACTTCAACTGTGATCTGTTTAGATATAGATGCTGTAAGCTGTGATTACTAACGATCGAGCAACCTAGTTCTGAAACTCCCTACCACTAGCGGTTTCTTGTTAACGTGCGCTTGTGGTTAACAGTATCACACACTCATTAAATCGTTTTGACTTTAACTTACTAACGTTTTCGGGTGTAACTGCTTGATTCAACATACTAACTAATGCCATGATGACATAACTCTATTGCTTACTACTCTGACTTGCTGTGTTGCAAACGACTCCACGCTGCCGTTTATAGAGCTGCTCTCTCAGGCTCAGTGATTTGGTGGGTGTGGTACTAACTAGAATTCGCTTAGAAAACACGGCCTCCCTACGCCGCAACGCTGCATTTTATTGAAGGATGAAGAGCGTGAACGGAAATGACGACAACACAATTGTGTGACGTCATGCACCATCGTTTTAGAGTAAACGCGACTCGACTGTTAGATTGCATGTGCCATGATCGTTTTGTTTTGAAGTGCATATTGTAATGGGTAAGTAAACGATAACGTAACAGTTTAGAAACAAAAAACTTGAATGCATATCGACATGACTGTTTTTAGTGATGCCCAAAGTCTATTATCGATTGCCAGTCAGGATTTAATACAAAAAAATTTATATGACAAAAAAAAGATTTATAACTGCAATTATTGAGTATAAAAAAAAGACACGCTGTTATCGGTACTTAACTGCTCAATGTCGGGGTCTAAAGAGGTTTCACTCTTCCGCGTTGTTTTATTCAGTTTAGCGACAGCCTACAAAGGGAAAATGGAGGAACAATTTATGCGTCATTTTTTCAGTTCAATTGGATGCTTTGTATTCTTGAAAATTGCGAATACATTATAACACTTTGTGCTAAAGTCTGATAAAGAAAAGTTCAAGGAAAGGAAAACATAGCGCCACCAAAAACACGTTAAAATGTGTGAAAAGAAGAGAAAATAGACAAAAGAAAAAAAAGAAATATTGTACAGCATGCGTACGTCCGTGACACCTGAAACAAACTTACAAAACTCAAAACGACATAAGAAAACGACTTTGACAGCTCAGATGGCCGAGTGGTAAGGGCGTCCGCCTTGGGAGCTGTAGACTTGGGTTTGATTCCAAGTCGGGTCAAACCAATGACTTTAAAATTGATATCCACATCTTTCCTGCTTGACGCTCAGCATCAAATAGACAGTGTGAACAACAAGCCAGTGAGTTTACTTGTGCCGTTGCGAAGGGCACTCAGCGGGATCGCCCCATGTTGGTGTGGTAGACAGATGACTAACAACTCCTAAGCGAGCTTGTATAGCGAATTGATCGCTTTTTCGCGATAAGAGGATAAGTATGCAACTAAGATTTGCCAGTAAACTACCATACTGTCAGCGTCCGCCTTACACACGTCACAAAGAGTAAAATTTGCAGCTAATAGGTCTAATAATGTAAGATTGTCCTTCGAATACGAAGGTGCACTCTGGACAGTGGACAGTCTGTGCAGGACCTGATTGGGCGCAAGAGAAATTGCAGTAATTGAAGCTAAAAACAAAAAGAAAAAAAGTGCAATAATATGAAGAAGACCGTCGGCGTCTAGGCATAGAACTGCAGAGAGCTTCGGCAATCAGGGAATAGCGAAAAAAAGCATATTAGGTTTGGACTAGTTTGCTTGTTTTGCCGTTGGGAAAGGCGCTTAGGGGTCTCCCCATCTCAGCGTGATAGACCGGAGACTGTCAACTCTTAAGCGAGCTCGTTATAGCGCTCCGATCGTTTTCTCATGATAAGAGGATAAATATGCAAAAAAATACAAAAAAAGTTCTGGAAACGGGTTTTTAATTTTTTCTGGAAAAAACTGTTTCAGTCAAACAGGAATATTTGCAACATACAAACCTACCAAGCCAGGGGTGTCCAAACTTTTTGCAAAGAGGGCCAGATTTGGTGTGTTAAAATGTAGGGGGGGCAACCTTGGCGGGCGTTTTTTACGTGTAAAAGTAATTAATTTATAATGATTGTTTGCGACACCGAGCAATACAAGCATCACATAGGCTGGGCGTACACCAACGCTTGGTGCACGAAAAAGGGTAACTGGTTATCATTTTTATCGTCCTTCCTGACTCATCAGGTGCTCATTGCACAAATACGAGAGCCAAAGTTAGCTCAAACTAAACGACCAAATGAATTTCAGCAAGCCGTTCTGTGTTTTACGTTTGCTTTTTTCTTTAATTTCAGCCACCTTAAGAAAGTGTTTTGGCTCATATAAAACCTGCATATCAAAGTTGAATTGACATTAAAAATGGAAATTGAATATTCACTTAACTTCACTTTTTTAATACTTAAATTGACTTTTTTGTAACAGTTGAACAGAAATAATCGTATTTTTGGGTGCAAATTACATTTGAAACATAGAGAAATATCTCACCTAGACAGTTTAATATTTACATAATTTGTAAACACAATAACAGAGAAATGAACAGGTAATAGTCATATCAACAAGTGCAGGGCTCATTTAAAATATGACATGAGTAACTACAAATGTTGATTGGATTTTTAATTGTTTATTATTCTGGAGTGAAAACTTAAAAAAACGTATTCAGACTTACGTATATGAAAAATTACTTGTCCGCATTAGTGTGCAGATGGGTGAAACACAAAGGCCAGGTCTGGCTTTATGGCAGTGGTATTGATGCGCAAGATGTCTTGTAAGTTACCCAATGTATTGATTCTACATGCGGGCCAGACGTTATTGATTTTATGACCGATGCTGCGGGCCAGATGGAAATTGACCACGGGCCGCATTTGGCTCCCGAGGCGGACTCTGGGCATGTCTGTGCTAACCCTGTCAGATAAATTTTTAAAGAGAAAGTCACATTCTTCTGCCACCTGCTGGTCAGTGCTGAGAGTTACAAATGCGATATGACTTCATCCATTGGTTAAATTTAAGCTGACTGGTTTTATTCGATGTTCATGTTGTGCTAATACAACAACTGAAACAACAAGGCTAAATTGCAACTTCAAAATAGTGTTTTTTTTAAACGTTTTTGGTTGGCTGTTTTATTTTTCACTTTGGAAAAAATAATAATCAATTATGAAAACAAAAAACGTCGTAGCTTTTTCATCATAACTTTAAACATTGAAGGGCATTTAACTTTCTCATATATTTTCCAAAGCGCACACATCATGGAAATGAATGTGGATAGCAGTTAACAAATTTTGCCGAAGTGTGCTAAAATAAAAGCAATTCATGTCTTTGGCCAAAGCAATTTTTCGTTCTCCCGGTTGATCATCTTGTGTGAAATTATTAGCACAATTTTTTGGTAAATGTTGATTCAAAAGATCATAACTTAGAAGTTAAATGATTTGAAATAATAAGAATTATCCAACACATTCTTTATTTTCATAGCTCTCACTTCACATGCTACTGCGTGTAACGAGCCACCAGTTCCAGCTCTATGAGAGAGGCATTGCAGTTACAGTGGAAGAATAGAAATCTGTAACAGCAATGGTACGTCGCTAGAAGCACTGTGTTGATGTGTTTGCCACTTCTTCTGGTGTTGATATTTTGTTGATATACAGTATTTCTTGCTGTTGAAACCATGCCCACTCTTGTTTCTTTTTCACCTCCTCTTCTCCTACATGCATAGGCCTACCATAACGTTGATCGTTTTGTTGCTTCTTTCCTTTTTTGTACCCATGTTAAAGTCTTCATCTTATCGTATTCTTTATCGTGTTGATGGTGCACAAGTACAAGACACTACTGCTACGGTAATTAAAAACATTAGCAAGACTCAACCATCACCCATTTCGTGAAATGTTTTTACCAGTTGTGAAATAATTAACAAAACAGTGTCATGCATTATGTCGTCACTTACAGTACAACGAGGGGCTTCGGATACGAAGGGTTTTTAAACCTTATGCTTTGCAAGCTTTGTTGCAAATGTTATTGAATGCATCAGGCAAAAAATTGCAATCGCATTTTCGCTGCTGGTCAAACTCGAATTACGCTCAACTCCGAGATGAGTTATTTAACCCTGCAGCGCGATCCAGCGGTAAAAATGGAAAGAGCGACATCACAATTTTCCAGAAGGCTTGCCTTCTTTAGTATGTTATTTTACTTAGCTTCGACAGCATTCTTCAAACTTTGAACGTACTGATAAGAATTAAGCAGATTTGTAGGAATGTTATTTGTTTTCTACTAGTTTCGCGGTTTGACCGCTCATCATCTTTCAGCCATCTTTAAACCTCAAGGTCCTGGGTTCGAACCTGCGTCTACCTGATGAGCGGTCAAACCGCGAAACAAACCGTAGAATTGGTTTTTACAGCGTTTATGAGGTAAATCTTCTTAGGCCTACCCTAATATCTTTTTTAAAAACTTTTGTAGCTTTGATAAAGCTTTTTAGCAATATTTAATCAACTCAGTCATGCTCTTTTAAAATTGAGAAATGCATGTATAAAATTAGTGCTTTATTTTACAGAGTAAGAGCGTTTGCAATAAATTTGATGACGTCATCATGACGCAGTTGCAACAAGATAGGCGACATATAAAAAGTGACACAAAATTCAACAGCCAATAAAAATATTAAATAAAATAACAAAAATGGAAACAAAAAAATACGTTTAAAACAAAACGAAAATGTAAAAACGAGTCATAGTCAGATAGATATACTGCGAGATAAGAAAAGCTACGACCAAAAATATTGCGGTACCGAGATTTGATATTTTTAACTCATCGACAGATTTAGAGGGGGATGAGCCCGAACCCCCTTAAATATTTAGGCAATGGATGGGTTTCCAATACTTTTAAACGTACAAAATTGCAAGGTAAACGCTTTCATCCATTCCAAACTCCTCGCCCCCAAAATACCCCTGGATCCGCCTTGTAACAAGGTAAGGAGCTTAAAAGTGCTTTAACCCAGCGAGCTAGTCGCAATAGGTTTAAGATAATGCACACACGAGTACAGAGTTGTCAATTGGGATCGGGCGTTTCGGGTCCGGCCGGGTTCGAGCATGGTTTATGAAAAATTGTCAGGGTTAAATCGGGCCGGACGCCGGAGCAAAATCGAGGTCTTCAGTGAGTGATAGGATTTTCACGATTTCTAGAATAAAGCAAAGAGGACACCTTGTCGCATCTGTCAGCCTTCAAAAACAGTGATTAATTTTGTTTCATGGGCTACAAATCAAAGCAAGCTAGCTGTTCGTAACTGGTGTGAATGTGGATGGGTTGGGATACTCATTTTCGTTTTCATTAATATTTTTTCAAAAATTCAAAGTGATGTTTTTGATTTCGGGTTTAAATCGGGCTCAGACTGGCTGATAAATTAGAATTCGGGTTCGGACTCAGCATCTTCGGCCCGTTGACAACTCTGTACGAGTAGAACTGATTAGTTGCGAAACTTCTCCGAGTTAAATTTAGAATAATATTTGATTTGTTTGATGTGATTGCTCATTTAAACCGAAAACAGGAGTTGAATTCACAGCAAAAAAGGTTGAAACAAAACATTGCCGTGTTTGAATAGTTGTGCCTCACCGGTAGCGTCAACAGTTGCCTTGGCAACGCTATTTATGTTGTAATTTTTTTTTATTTTTGTGTTACAGCACTGGCTGGCGAACAAAAACACGTTTGAAATTTCTGACTGATCAGTAAATACCAAAGATTACAAAAATAAATATTATTGGTTTCATGAATGAGTTTGATACGTTAATGTATAAAACTGCCAGCAGCTTTATCAGAGGATGTCTGCTTAGGAACTAGCATACTTTTCATGATGGATGTGGTGATAAAAATTCCCGCCAAACATTTGCTTCTCGCGATGCAATAAAGTAAAGCAATGGATATTTTTATCACCTGCAGATCTGATACAAATTGCAACGTAGCAATATTTCGTTATTAGTTTCAAGGCTACAAGCAATGGTGAAGTGTGACATTATCGCTGCACTCATCGCAATCAAGAACGCAGCAATAATTCAACCGACAGTTGCAAGCTCTGGTTTCAATAATCGTTTTGGAACGATAGCCTCGACCACAACATAAGTACTTGCAACTACCAAGTCCACGTGAAGAGGCTCGGCATTGCCTGCCTTTCGTTCCTAAGCTTCCATAAAGCGGTGAAGCTGCACAAAAGCTGCGTGATCGAGCCGCGTACACAATGCTTTCGCTGTTCAAATATTTTCGAGAGTAGCCGCGTTTGCTTCGAAGACGAGATCCAGATTTTTCTCGAGCTCGATTGGAGTGTGTTTTTCTAGACAGAGATCTTCCTGATCTTGCGCTCCAACCAGATCTACCTTTCCGTTTTTTCCTGCTTTTCCGTGACATGGGGATGAAGTCGTTTCCTCCATTTGCTCCAGAGACGCGAACCGCGCTTTTATATTTGGTCTCCAACCGTGCTGTGATCATTGAAAATCGTTCCATGTTGTTCCAGCACGCTTGCATGGTGCAAGATCCGGTCAAACCGTGGCAACGACACACAGGTCTCATGTGATTTTTTATCGCCTGCAAAACATGAAGACAATCGGAAATAAGTTTTACAAAAAGGGTAAAAATTATATTAATAATAAATTTAAAAAGACTGTCAGTGGTAGGCTACATAAAAACAGCAAACTTTACGTCGTTTCAAACTAAACTCTATACTATCAAACTGAAGCAGACATTTCAAAACAAAGTCAAGTGCATCATCAGTTACCTAAAAAAAATAGTTTGAACTGAATTGTAGTAGGCCTAGCTCATCTTATTTCATGCTGCCCATATCATCAAATCAAAAATCAAATTTCCATTACACTTGTTGCATACGCCAAAGCGTGTAGCAACGAGTTGCGAGTCTCATCTCCGCGGCTTAGCGCATGGGCAACACAGCTCTGAAAAAACGTAAGATTGGATCGACCCGGGATTCGAACCTCAGACCTACTGCACCGAAAGCAATGTCTTAACAACAAAGCTAACCTTTCGGTTGGCCCAGTTCATTGTTAGAGCAACTTAGAAATCATCCTGTGGCTTGCGGATGGCAAGCTATTTAAACTTTACAATCATGAAATCCTTTCGTAAAAATAGTGCGAAAAGCATGAATGGTAGTGGTTTCAAATCAACGTGTAAATTTGAAATATTAGTCGAGAGAGCATGACAGTTTTACAAAAGTAAAACACCGTTTAAGCTATCAATATTCTGTTGTATCCAGCTGCACCCTATCAAATTTTGATGTAAATTTACAGATGAGCTCTTTGAAAATTTATATTAGCATGTTTTACGACGGAAATTTGCAAGCTAAGTTCTGACAAGCGTTCTCGAACAACTGCTTACAAAAGCTAAAAATCAATTTTTTACTTTCATGTTTTAATACTTCGCAAGATCAGCCGATATTAAAACGATGCAAGTTTGTTTCATTGCCAGAAACAGAATGCTTTACAAAAGCAGTTACATCAACAAAATACCGAACAAGAATGAATACATTATTTGGGAGCAAAATCAACCGAACACGCAAAATTAATGTGGTTACAAACGCTCCAACAATATTTTAAACTAGTTCCCGGGCGTGTAAAAACTGACATGGCACTTAATAAGCAGTCATTCCATTATACACAGTACATATACAGAACCGCAACTAGAAGCACATGCTTAGGGGGGCGAAAAATATTTTAGGAGGGCCAAATTACCCATACCGGTATCATGTATTATAGTAACCAATTTTTTTGTAGGGGGGGCGAAATTTTTTCAGGGGGGACTTTGCCCCCCCGCGCCCCCCCTGGTTGCGGCCCTGTACATATATATCGTTAACTAAGAATATTGCCGAGGAGCATATTTAATCTCATAAAAACTTTTTTGATATCAGTTTTACATCAATTGTTTCCCTAGTAACAGCTTTCGTAAAAAGTGAGTTTGAGCAACACTGCACTGGTTGTTTTTTTTTTTTTTTTTTATCACCCTGCATTTCGAAGCTGTCTTCAAATAAAATTAATTCTTTATCATACTCTTGTTGTTACGCTGAAGCGTGTAACGAGTGGCGGGGCACGTCTCCGCGTCTTAGTGCATGGGCAAGACAGCTCCGAAGAAACGTCGCAGCGGTGGCGAATCGTTGGCGACGGTGTCCGATTTGACTGCACGAAAATCGAACCCATACCTCCCGCACCGATAGCGATGTGTTTAACCACTGCGACATCCGGTCGGTTTGTAATATTAGGCCACTAAGTGCTAATTCATTGCCGTGTTCGCTTACCGATCTATTCTTACAGCCCCAAACCCATGCATGGGCTTGCTGCATTGCAATAAAATATTTTCGTACCGATACTTATTAAATGCGGTCATTGCATCTGGCCCACGAAAAATAGATATGTGGTGAAGAACATGTAAACCCGTGTTCTCAAAGCATACCCCTAATTAACACCTGGGAAGAGGTGGGGAAACATTTTAATGGGCAGAATGATTTCGAATTAGCTCCATACCTGAGTATATTTTTGGTTGTACGAGAATTTAATTGCTCACAGTACTGATTCGCCAGCAATCGCATATTTTCTAGATTTGCTTGGTTTCGATTGATTGGTTTGTTTTTTGTTGAAACACACAGGCAATAAGTATCACTGTAGAAAGAAACGTTAAGTTTCCACGCAACGACAAATACCCACAACGATGATTGACTTTAACACGGCCTCAGAACCTTAATTAGTGATAATTCTCGAGCAAATTTACACCAATTTATGTTTTGAAAGCTGTTTATTTTGAATTGTCTTAAGTCTATTTTTTGGTGGTAATATTTCAATCGAATAACTCGAGACTGCATCATAGCCCAAGGGTTTACTTGTTTATGGTCAAAATATGTCACAAGCACTTATCATCATGCAAGCTCATAGAAAATTTTCACGCAAGCTCGAAGATAATTGGTAACGGCTGTATATTGTATATTGACTGATCATTTCTGCATGATTCAATTCTTATGATCCGGTTTTGCGATCGGAATGATGTATGGGGCCTTGTTTGTTTCAAGGCGTGTATGTTACACCTTCGGCAAATATGTTAATTTCTTTAAAATTTCGTCAGTCAGAATTCGAACCTTAGTTTCAAATTTTTGCCTTTTACTACACGGTGATCGACTTAAAGTAATCGTACCGTTACTCAGCTAGTAACAATCACTAGGCTTATATCCAGAGAATTGTGTAATAATTATTTTGTGTAGGTCTAGAATAAAAAAAGCCCTTTTCTGAGTATACTGACTGTAGTTGAAAACCTGGAAACGATTTGCGATAGTTTCTCGTTTTCCTGTGGATGTCAGCAAGTCGATTCGTCTCTTAGATTACAGATTACGTATTTGTTTCAAAGAGATTTCAGTGAAGCTGAGAATTTACATCTCGCCACACCTTACTACCCAAGCACTCTAGGGTATTATTGCTTTGCCTTTAAGTTTTAGATTTCATTCGACAAGTTTCACCTTCTTACTACAGAGTTTTAAGTCTCGGAAGCAGAGAAACGAGAGTTAAAGGTTATGGCGTTCCTTCCGAGTGATTAGCTGCGTCAAGAAGAAGTTATACGTGTTGCGACGGTTTCGTAACAGTGTAAGGTTATAGATTCAACTCCGATGCATGCTTCGTTTTCTCGCCTTTGGATAAAATTCTTCCTGGAGTTCAACAATCCTACCCGCTGGAAGATTTCAAACTGCCGAGAAACTGATGAAGCAAGAGCAAACATAAAACTAAATTAAACAAGTATCACCACCACGCGCTGGGGTTTTTCCTGCGGATACCGCTCAGCATTTTTCTGCGACGGAAGATAAAAAATTCAGAAAATCACCAAAAAAATTGACAATTTACAAATTGAATTGTTTTCTTTTAAGTTTACTCACGTTATTAATGATTGAATTATTAAAAATGATAGAAAAAAATGCGTTAAGAAATACGAAAGTTGTTGATGTAAGTACCATCGTTATGTTTGTCTAAATCTGTTTGCAATTTTCTTTTTTGTAGATCCATCTGGGCTGCGGTTCAATTTGACTTTGTTGTGGTTTTGAGATGCGCAACATAAGATGATTAACTTTTGAATTAAGTTTAAACCGGTGATGGGTAGACATGATACGATTTCATCGAAGGCAAGAATTGATTTTTTAAACATGTCAATAAATTATGCTGCTGCCTCAGCAATGTGAAAAGAGCGCGTACACTGCATATAGTGCATGCATACGAGCTTGGAGTTTTACCACCGGCAGGTCAGCTCATTTATTTTAAGACATTGCTATTGGTGCGGGAGGTCTGGAGTTCGATTCCCGGGACGGTCACATCGGACGCAGTGTCGCAAACGGCTCGCCTCCGCTGCAACGTTTCTTTGGAGCTGTGTTCACCAGGCGCTAAGCCCCGTTGATGGACCCCGCCACTCGTTACACTTTTCGGCGTAGTACCGCGTATATAGAGAAGAGTTTTTTTTTGTTTTCAATTAATGAAGTATCACCAGTCGTGAGCACATTCCAATTTTCAATTTCGCATTATTTTTGGTTTCATTATTATACTACTGGATCTACTGTAAGTTCCATGGACTTGATAATTCCCACAGTTAGCTACTATAGGCTAGTTACTGTACTCTTGAAATGATGCATGTCATCGTTAATTTGAAATACATCTGGAGTAAGGCTAGAGAAGCGCCAGCATCATTATGATGTGCGTTGTTGCTGTAGCCGCTTGTTACTACTCGCAACCGATAAGACTAAATCCTATCAGATAATTGAATGTGTTGAATGTTACAGCAATCAGTATGTTGAATTTCTTTGATCCCAACGGATCGTTTTTCGCCAATGCGATTGTTACGGGATCACCAGATGACCAAAGTAAAAGCTTGAGTATCCACCGAATTCCTACAATCGTCAATATCTTTCTCTTCACCTAACAAAACTCGAAAAATACTACAAACCTTCGAAATGAGTTGTGGTAAGATCACAAAGTATTGCTCGTTTCATAAAATAAGAAAAGATGAGACTGACCCGCGATTTTACCTAATCAACCCCCATGTACTTCTTCACTGACCTCTTCGAAATATCTTGTACTCTTATTCGATGTATAGTTTTTGCACGAACGTTAAGCGGCTCATTCGTTCGTATAAAGACATAAAAAGACAAAGTGGCTGGAGTTTTAGGAACCTTAACTGTGGGTTCATCCAGTGGGCACAGCCCCCCTTCCCCTTGCAGTTAGGTGTAGGGTTGAGGGGGCAGGCGATAATGTAGCCAGCAGATCACACACTTAATTAACTATTTTTATATTTCTTTTAATGCAAGCCTTGATAACAGTTTTTCGTTATTTTTTAAGAATCCCCAAGTTTTGTCCTTTGGTGTTTGAATTCTGTTTTTTCTTTGTTTTTAAAGCATCTCTAGCAATAACGCGGAAAAATCTTGATAAAAAAACCTTCACTTGCCATGTTGGGTAGACTAGTAGGTTGATATGAGCTTTAACTGCAAAATATTGGAAATGAAAACAAATGAAATTACAAAAGAAACCTGAAGCAATTTTATCAGAATTTTTAAGTACAACTTGCAACGTTTCCACAAATGCCAAATGATATGCTAACGTAAATAACTGTTTTATTGTTGAACATGGAGATACTTAGGTAGGCCTTGGAAGTCTTACTACTGCAAGTAAACGCTGCGAAAAGCAACCTCACGACTAGTTTCGCGGTTTGACCGCTCATCAAGTAGACTCATATTCAAACTCAGGGCCTAGTGATTAAAAGTCAAGGCCCTTTAACTTACTGGCGTAGCCAGGATTTTGCAATGGTAGGGTTGAGAATGACGTCACATTTGACCATACGTTGTATACAGGGGCGGATCCAGAACGTTTTGGTGGGGGAGGGGGATGCAATTTTAAATTAGGTTGAATGTAAACTAAACGCCAAGACGTTTAGACCCGGAAACGGGAGTAAATATGCCTTTTGGAAATGTTTCATGTCAGGGGTGTATTCAGAATTTTTTTCAGGAGGAGGCACCAATTTTCGTCACTTTTTCAAGAGTAGTTTTTTTCAACAAAATTCATTTTAAGCAACTTTAGTACCAAAAACGACTCCAAGGGGGTCCGGGGGCATGCTAATCCGAAAAAATTTTGAAAATTTGCATACTGTAATCACCATTTTAGTGCTTTTTGAACAATTTATAGGCAAAGTTTGTCATATTTTTGGCCCCTAACTTTGAGTGCTTCACCCATGATGCATTTTGTTCGCACAGTTTCGATTATACGTGCTTAAGGCGACTAAGGCATATTGTTATGAAGAGATTCGAAATTATAAAAAAATTTTATTCATTTCAAACATTGTTGAAAATGGCTGGTGGGGGGATGCACACCCACCATACCCCACATCCCCCCCCTGGATCCGCCCCTGGTTGTACAATGACGTAAGATGGCCTAAAATTTAAGAGATATGTGTTAAACTAAAAATACCGAAGGCAGTTAAGGCGCGATTGTTGTAAGGAAGTCAAAGGAATGCTTTCTGGTGGAACTGGTAAAACGATATTCATATGTTAACGATTTAGTTCTTTTTTGAGCTACAGTACGTAGATCATTTTTGCTTGAAATCGTTTAGATTTTTTTCTACGGAAGATCTGAGGGGCCGAGGGCAGTTGCGTGTACAGGAGCGCATGCCCGTCCCCACGGAGGGGCATTTGGGGACAATGCCCCCCCTAACTTTTTTTGTGTCCCCCCTCCTCCCCCCAATCAAAATATTTTGCTGGCTTAATTTTTATCAGACTGATTTTCACTGACTTGCGACTTGAAAATGTTAAATTAAAATTAGGAATTGTAGTAACTTTTGTCTGTTGTGATTTAAGGCGCCAGAATTTTTGTTAATGTCATATCAAAACAAAACAGGCGGTCGAACAAAAGCGATTTGAAATTTGCAAGGGACAAATTACTGTTTCGACTATAACAAAAGTCTGGACAGCCTTGTTACGCACAGCCCATCCGGGCTACACTCATTCCAGACTGTAAAAACTCTTTTTTGCATTGCTCTTCTTTTCTAGGTTGTTCCCTCCTCCTAACAGGCGACTGGCCTCAAACAACGATGCCCAGTGAAATCGCCTATAACTTCTAGCCCACAACTAAGTTACCAATAGCCTAAATAGCCCACATCGCTACAAGCCCCCATGGAAACCCACTCATTTGCAGCTGCAGACGCGTTTCGACCTTACTGTGGTCTCATCAGTGCAGCATAGCAACCTCCCACCTTCCTAAAAAAATTCTAACCTTCAAAAGAACTACAACCCCCAACTCTAAGCATAGATGGCCATTTATCGAGATAATTTATCGGCGATGCTTTATTACCGCTTATCGTTATCGCTGAAAATAGTTTTGATTTATCGATTACCGATATCGCTTTTGTAATATATTTCGTTCTCGCCGATAAATTATCGCAATAAACGATTCTTTATGCACACAGTGATCAAAGTTAGTGAGTTAGCGCTATGGAAAAAATACACTGTGATCCTTAGGTGCTGCTGCAATTTAAAAATATCTCTTTTTGTTTTATTTAATGCCACGGCAGAGTCTACGAACTGCTCCCTTTTCTTGAAAAATCTAGAAACGCATTTTTGCAAAATGACTTCAAAAAAAACTTCGACAAAATCATTGAAAATTTACTGCAACATTTATCGGAAAAATTTATCGGCGATAATTTATCGATTACCGATATCGCTTTAAAAATTGAAATTTATCGATTATCGGTATTGCTTTAGTGCTTTTCCAGGGCTTTTTTGAAGTTATCGATTATCGTTATCGCTTTAGTGCAGAAAGGTTTATCGTGGCCATCTCTGACTCTAAGCCTCTACTCATTCTTATCAAAGTAAAACCACATTTGGCGCAAGCACTACAGCCTGCGAAGCATCATTTTCGACGTTGCTCGAAGTATCGACGCCATTCCGGCAATCAATGACTCATCAAAGAAAAGCTCACCTTGTCATTATCAGATTGTGGCATTCATGCGCGAATATACAAGAGCTCTTAAAAAAAACGAGATTTGCGTGAAATTGCCCAAAAACATTGTCAATTGCTGTTATTTTAAGTTATGCATTGCTCATTGCCCACCTAGATGATTTTCATTGCTCGTGTGTTTAAAAGTAGCCTACATGTAATTTAGAATACAGCAGTGGTGAAATTGGGCCGGAGCGCGCCGGAGCTCCGCCCCAAACTTCTCCACTACCACCGGAGTGCGAGCTCCGGCAGTTCCTGGGACAACGAATGTTACTGGATCGATCAACCGAATCACTCCATGAAACTAAGTAATCGTCGCATTGATATCCCCGTCTTTCACATCACGACCGCTAGGCTTTACTGTAGGCGCATTATTTGCTAAAACCGCAATTTTAAACCTGTCGATCATACTACGTTTATGATGTCAAAATGCTTTGTGAATGGAAGTAAAGTAGAACGAATACTGGGCTACCAGACGTAGGCTTACTGTTCTCTTGTTCACCGGCAAGGACTAAGAAATGAGTAGTTGAGGCACGGTACCTTATATGTGTGACGAGCGTATTGCATGAAACGGAAGGGTTTATTTATTTGTATCAACACAAAAATAACAGGATTTTTTTATGTAGCAATAATATACCATGGTTAAAATGGGATGTTGTGTGATGAAGCAATAGGAATAGACGAAGTCTTAATCACTAATGCTGGCGTTTTTGCCTTTAAATTCTCAGCTTCTTTTCTAAATTCAGCTTAAATTCTAAATTCTCAGCTTCTTGATATCATGCTCCACGACCAGGGGCGAAACTAGGCAATGCGGCCCCCCCCAAAAAATCATCTTTGGGGGCCCCCTAAAAATTTTTTCTTGAATGATGATACAAAAGAGCGAGCCCCGAAGGGGCGATGCCATGCTAGGGGGGTCTGGGGGCATGCCCCCCCACAAAATTTTGCGGAACTTGACCGTATTTTGGAGGCTTTTTGTGCGTTTTGAGCCTTTAAAATTCCTCAGTTTTAACAAGGTTTAATAGTCTGTTTTACTAGGTCCCTTCCAAACCCACTAAAATAACGCTGCAAGCGAATCCTACTCTAACATTTTGCTACCTATGCGAAGAAAAAACGTTTTTAAGGCTTGTTTTTGCACCTTTCACCTGAGGATGAGGGGCCCTTGGTATGCTACTAAACGTTTGTTTGCTAGCTTTGCGACTGCTATTTTTCGAAAAACTTGCTGGGGCCGCCCATGGCGAAAAGCATAAATATGATATGGGGGCCCCATATCGCGCGGGTAAAGATATAAATATATTGAATCTTAGAATAGGCCTATTTAAGGCACCTTAATCATACGTTGCGTAAATAGTACTACGTACTGACTATTTACGAGGCCCCCTTTTTGTGCGCCCCCCCCCTA